>JAPSGF010000007.1:22689291-23051312 GCA_035772895.1 Perdix hodgsoniae
GAAAGAAAGAAAGAAAGAAAGAAAGAAAGAAAGAAAGAAAGAAAGAAAGAACAACAACCCAACCCTCTAACATGCTAAAAAGGGATGAATTTGTGACAATTTAAACCATGCAGTATTTAGAATACCAAAATATTAATAATGAAAAAAGGACCTGACAAATCTGTATTTCTTACTAATATGCATTGCGCCTTTGCAGGCCACAGAGATAAATCAGGTCACGTGTGCCTGGTGCTGCTTTAGCCCTGTATAACTTTTCTGATGTAACTCCAGGCTTTATAAAGCAAGGTCACTGAGACCAACTACTTCCCTCACTAGAAGCCCAGGAAAAATGCAATGTCCTTGCAAAGTGCACTCAGATTCACCTTTAGGATGCTACAATTTGACATTCAGATTCAGTTTTGACAATACAAGGACTTCTGCCCAGGAGACTGAAGACAGTAGGCACACACATGCATTGAAACGTTCACAGCCCTTTTTCACTATAGTGGAATTTTCAATGCCAGCTTCCTTTGTAACACAGAGGAGTTTGATAAACACACAAAAAAAATGGGTCACAAAGAAACTGGGTTGCAAAGATAACTGCATTTAAGGCTCTGAAGCCTCTGGAGAGATACAGAAAGAAGAGAATCCATTCTTCTCTGTAATTTCACTTTTTCTTTCTTTTTTTTTTTTTTTCCTTTCTTTCAATCCCAGAAAGACTGAGCTGCTAGATGTTGCAGCCGAGGGGTATTGTGAACTACAGCATGCATTAGAGATACAAACTAAAGCTCATTATAAGTGACACAGGAGTACTGCAAGTAATAGAAATATCCTGGTTGAATTCCAGGGTATTTGGACCAGGTGTTATGAAAGAAATCCCAGCCTCAGCGTCGTCAGTGGCAAAACACCTTTCAACATTACAGAATCCATGAACTCACCAAATACGTGTTATTTTTTCACTTTCCTTCTCTCGGCCTGCTTCATTTATCACTTTATTTATTCTATTGGATTTATTGTCCTCTGACCCTTCGCTGTACTTGGAGTCACAGTTTCTCCTAAACAGTATCCAAGCTCAATAATGGTCAAGACTGAGGTGAACTTTTGAACTCATAGAGGTCGAACAGGTTCAAAATTAAACAGGAAGAAAAAAAAACCAGTTCAGTTCAAGTTATTATCTTCCTGCATTCCCCTTCTGATTTTATTCCCTAGGCGATTAAATGCGCAGATTTAACCATGTGCAAAAACATTTACCAGCACAAGCCTGGTGCCGTAGTCTGTAAGCATGAATGCAATTGGTGTTGGCATCAAGTTTGATATTTGATTTTGATATTAGAAAACAAAACAAGAAGAACAAAAAGCCTGGCCAAACTTGAATATTTTGGACCTTTGCAACTAATTCAGGCAGCTACTGTAGAGCCATAAAGCACTGATCTGCTATTGTAAAATAAGCACAGCTCCAGCATAGAGGCAAGTCCTCATGCAGGCTTATGTCTTTGACAGCAATCTGCAGAAGCAGATTGAAAGGGAAGACTGAGAAGGAGAAGCCACTGGGAAAAAGAAGTCTTTGTGAGTTCCAAGGAGACCTTGTTGGCCAAACCCCTGTGCCCCTCGAGATGAGCCCTCGAGATGGACAAATTCCACGTAGGATTTTTGGTGCTCTATTTGTTATTAACATTGGTTCAAGTCCAGTTAATTGCAGCCGTCGCTCCGAGGAATGGAAGTGGAGAGGGAGGTGCTGTTGTCTTCTCCTGGTAGCAGATGACAGGTGATGACTGAAGAGCATGGAGCTGTGCCAGGGAAGGTTTCGGGCTGGATGTGAGGAACAATTTGTTTCCCATGAGGGTGGCCAAACACCAGAACAGGAATCCTATCAAGGTACCTGCCAGTGCTCAAGAGACGATGTTCTCAGTAACAACCTTTACTTTTGATTAGCCCTAAAGGGGACAGTCAGTTGGACTCAGTGATCTTTGAAGGTCCCTTCCAATGGAACTGTTCCATTTAACAGCACTCCCTCTATTTGTGAATCTCCTAACTTGTGCTGCCTGCAGGAGAAGAAGCAAGGCATTTCTTCTTTCAGACGAAACAGTCTCTATCCTTGAAAACCTGATAACACTTCGCATTAAGGATATCAGAGATACCCTTCTATTATCCACCAGCACCTCAGATCTTTGTCAGTCTTGATTTACCATCTCTCTCGTCCCTCTGACATTTACAGTGATGCTCAGTGATGAATTTGGCCCAGCTTCTCTGCAATCCTCATAATGAACATCAATTTTTAAGCTCACCTTGTTGGCTGACAGTGACACTAATATCACTCCAACTTTTGTCACTGACTTCATCAGTTAAAATGTATGGTCTGAAAAGAGCCTTTTTGCTTAAAAGAAGAAAAAAAAAGGAATTTCAGTGGTCCTGTTAGTGCAAAGAAACAACACGCAAGCATTACCAGCAGGGTAGTGATAATGATTATGGGGAATTTAATGGTAAAAGAATGGGGTGGTTCTGCAGGCAAACTGGGACACTGAAGCTGCCGATCTGAAGCCTTGGATGTCCTCACCAAGGTGCAAATTTTGCTGTCATCTATAAATCAAGCAGTTTATGAGGCTGCAATATTTACACTCTAATTAAAAAATCATAAAGCCAGATCCCTTCAGTTTGTAAAAAGAAGAACTCTGGATCTGCTACTGAAATGTAGTGTTAATCAGTAACTCCTAATGATCTGCTCCACAGCCTTAGAGGTTACATGCTTATTCAGTTTAACGTAACAAAGAAGATAACAAGAGAAAGTGGGAGAAATAAAGGGAACATGTTACAGCAAACACAGGGCTTTGCTATTACCAGGACCTGACCCCTCCAATACATGTCACAGTTTGTTTTCTCATTTCCAAAAGGCAAAGACTTATAATGTAAAGCTTTGATAACACACTAAATACAGAATGATCCTGAGATGTTTTCGGCAGTGTAACCCTGCAGAAGCCAAATATAGCCCCAGAGAAACACCTGCTTTTACCTCTATATGGTCAGAGCTCCAGTTCCCTCCACATTAATGAAAAATGAGCCTTAAGAGCTGGTGTTTCCATGTGAGTTTCTCTGAATTCATTAGGGAAACAGCTAATTTCTGTATCTGCCATTTTCTGCTTATGCAGCCAAAAAGAGGGCTCTCTAGCAAAGGGTGGAGAAATCTAAGCGCCGTACAACGCCAAAAATACAAATTACAACACAACACGTCGGCTGCAATTAGCGCTCCTAAATCCATGCTTTCAGCAACATTTCTCATGTAAAGCTCCCCCCAAAAAGCACACTCCTGGCTTCACACTCAGCCAGTCCCTCTCTCTGCTACACGAGGCTGAAGTCTCACGCAAGGCTGCACTTTTTCAAACCCAGGAGCAGGAAGGTACCAGCTCTGACCAGCACAGCCCATGAGCACAAGCTAGGGGTCAAGCACCTGCATGGCACTGTCACACAACCATAGCCCACACCACAGCGTCACCCATCTGATGTCCTTGGCTTTGTAGCTCTCACCAACTTGGGGTGGAAAAGACAGAAGGCAGAGATTTACCTCTCCGCTACAGGCTGAAAAAAACCAACGTCTGCAATCTATCGCTCGCACCAAGATTTTAATTCTTTTCTTTCCTTCTCTTCCCCCCCCCCCCTCCTCTTCCTCCCTTCGCTCCCCCCCCCCCCCCCCCCACACACACACACCCCTCCTGCTGACTTTACGTTGACCACGAGTACAAAACTGCAGGTGAAAAATTGCAGACTTTATTTTTCAAAACCCTAATTCTTATTCTTCTCCTCGAGTCCTTTGACTGTCTGAAAAGAATCAAGGAATAGTTGTTTTAGGTGAATATGAGGTGGCTTACTTCTGTCACCAGTTATATGATGCTATCCAGAATGTATCATTAAAAAGACTCAAGTAAATTACAGTTTTGACTCAGTTATTCCCAGCTCATATATTTTTGTCAGCATTTCAGGCCGATAAGAATTAATGAGAGTCGCAAGTGCATATTTATGTGACCACAGACAGTTAAAAACAGTAATGATTTATCCTGGTTAATAGTGCAAATTAAAAAAAAAAAAAAAAAAAAAGGAAGAAAGAAAAGAAAAAAATGGGGACATTTTAGGTATTTTCTTTTCTTTTTCAAGTGGCTTATGAAGTACGGTGTTGTACCAAGAAATTTAACAGCACAACTAAGGCAGGTCTAATTTCAAGAGACGCAGACTTTAACACTGAAGAAGAAAAGTTTTTTGTCAGGAATCTCAGAGCTACAAAAGCACAGTGGGTTTAACATATCAACCCCTGAAAGAGATGGGATGTATAAGGATAGAATGGAGAATGTAGCCATAGTGAGAGTCACTCAGAGGGTGGTGAGGCACCGGAACAGGTTGCCCAAGGAGGCTGTGGATGCCCCATCCCTGCAGGCATTCAGGGCCAGGCTGGATGTGGCTCTGGGCAGCCTGGGCTGCTGGTTGGTGACCCTGCACATAGCAGGGGGTTGGAACTGGATGATCATTGTGGTCCTTTTCAACCAGACTGTTCTGATTCTATGATGTGTGGGTTTACTCCACCAGGTAATGAGTCTCAAGGAAGGGCAGAGCAGCTTTCTGCCCTGGTCTCTGGAAACCTTCCCCACTCTCCTGCATCACAACCATGTGTGAGAAGGGCAGCAAGGAGTGAGGAGAGCAGCTCAACTGCTCCCTACCATCCATCCACACTGGAGATGCAGTCCACTTGGCATAAAAACAAACACGCTTTAAAAAAAAAAAAGTCAGGCTGAAGAGAGCTCGACCTGTTTTAGTGAGTAAATAAATACTGCTTGAGAAGTGTGCAAAACTATGTTCAGCAAAACGATCCTCCTGTAAATTAACGTGCCCTTCCCGCTTCGAAAAGAGCAGGGGGCCAAGCACGTGGTGCTGTCCCTTCCAACTCAAATGATTCTACAACTCTAAGGAGATAAACTCACTTCTCAAGGTACCCACACACCCACATACAGATGATAGAACCTAGACATGCCTTGTTATACCGTGCGGATTTCTTCCACGTGCACACTTCCCAATCACTATCCTTCCTGGATTTTACAAAGTAAGCATGAAAGCTATTGTTCCAAGCCATTTCCAAAGAAAGCAGTTGAATGACATACCATAAAACATATGGGTCTCATTAACTTAAAATATTGCCTGTTTTAAACAGCCTCTTAGCAAATAACCATACTTAAAAATTTAATTCCATTTTGTGACTCATGCTTTTACCGTTTGGGCTACAGTTTATCTTAATGATTATATTACCATCGGTTGTACTTTGTTTTGATGTCCAGGCTGCTTGTGCCAAATCCTTGTGACCTCCTGAAGGAGACTTTCACCTCCAGATGCAGCATGCCCTAAGATAGCGGTGCTGGAAATAACTTACAAAGTTGTCTTTTTACTCTTTTTTTTTTTTTTTTTTTTTTTTTTTATTTTTTTTCTAATAGGCCTATTTTCATTCAGGGCCAAACACAGCTCCTTGGCAACAAAATGTAATCAAAGCAACTTTCTTCAAAGTTTAGGCATTTTCTGTCATGGCGCTGTCTAATGGGCTTCAAACGCTCCTTTAGAAAAAAAAATACACACACACACACACAAAAACCTACACATAACAAAAGTCTGTGTAAGTTTCTGCTGGAGTTTCTCAAAGCCAAGGCAGTCCTTTCTTGCTTTTAATGAAATTCCTTTCTATTTCTTCAGGTATGACTCCCCTTGGACATGGAGGGCATATTTTCTCCTTGAGTTAGGACAGCTTATGACAAATAATGATGAGGAATCAATAGACAGGAGGGAAATATTGGGTGAGAGGCTGAATGAATCTCAGAGATAAATTATTGACCACGGGCATGGCCCTCTCTCCTTTCTCTTATATGTTCGTATTCCATCTCACTAACAACCTGAAAGAAAATCAAATATTTTGTTTGGGGGCTTCACTAATATCAGCAACTTTTACTATCTTAATGGCATTTTTATTGATCTCAGCTTTAATGGGAGCTGTATATATTTGATGTTGGTCATTTAAAGTAGATGTGAGTAATAGACTTTCCCAGTGAGGATCATAAAGCAGCCCCTTGTCTGGCAAGCACAGGAAGCAAATAGAAGACAGCATTTAATCTACTGTTCTGCTGCAGTTATCGGGGCTGAGAGGGGAAAAAAAATAAAATGTAAAGATTGGCTGCATCCCCCCCCCTCTACCCTCCCCGCACGCCGACTCTCGGGCACAGTGGTCATCAGCAAACTAACAACAAAAGGCCATTGGCGCAATGACCTTGGCTGTGGCATCACGCACTGGAGGAAAGAAATGAAGCCATTAGACTGAGGCGGGAGAACAGGTTATAAATCAAGCCATTTCCAATAAGCTGCTGTAATGGTCATCCATCATTGCCAACCACGGCGCACAGCAGACCATGGAGACATTGGAGCTGCTAAAGCTGAGACATAAACAATAATAATCCGGGCTTGATGTTTCAGCCCTTCAGGAAATTTAGGAACATTTGCTTTTCTTTTGTTTGTCAGAGGTGATATTTAAAGCGTAAGATGTAATAAATAGAGGACAGTTGACACATCAGTACAGTTTACAAGCACTGCATTCTGGGTGTGATTAAAGACGGGGAGGGGGTGGGAGAAGTTGAATGCCAAAAATATCCAGAGCTTCTGTGATATGCAGTTCTCTTCTCAGTACGATAAATTTAACCTTTTGGTTGCGTTACACCTAATTTCTTTTCTTTCCTTTGAAAGCAAGTGTGAATTTCTTCTTCTTTTTTTTTTTTTTATTTAATTTTTTTATTTCCAGTAGACTCACATTGCCGAGCAGGCTTTCAGGGGTGGAGGGGAGGCGATTAAAATCTGTAATTAGGTAACATGTGGGTAAGTGGAATTAGATATGCATGGACTGTACATTTTAATAACGTTTTATTGATCATTTCTAGTGGCAGAACGTTACAGCAGCTGAACTATTTATGGCGAACATTTCAGGGATAAAAAAAAAAATTATACCCATGCGCAAACAATTAAAAAAAAAACCACAACACGCTTCTAAATTTACACGAGGACACACAATATAGCATAAAAATATGTACACGATGCTACATCTTTCGCTACAAATAAAGAACCAGGTTTTAAGCTTCAGTGTATGCGAGAAACATCAAGTTTTTTGTGCATCAAGTAATTTTCACCAATTTACTCATGCTCCAGAATAAAGCAACTTCACATCATACCCCTTATTTTTCCCTGCTCATTACAAGATGTCTTATTCTTTCACCATAAGGATGGCTACAGGTTTATTGAACCAAATTATGTTATGTGCCACTCTGTACCACTGCTGGATGGCATTTGGGGAGGAAAAGCCATGGAGAGCCTGTAAAAAGACAACAATATCCACAGCAGTCCTTTTCACAGCAGCCTATACCCTACCAAAATACAAGGAGACCCTTTTATGGCAACAGGGGCAACATATGGCTTGTTTAATTACTCTGAGAATCATGCTGTATAGCAAATGCCATAGGGTCTTGAGAGTCACCAGTGACCCACATACCCTGAGTTTCCATAGAGGCTTAAATCCAGGTTTGCAACGTTCAGCTGAGATTTTTACTCCCTTTTCACTTCGGCGGAGACAGATATCAGCCCCAGACTCGCTGCCAAGCTCTAACGCAACCTCGTAGGGAGGCCTCCCAGATTAAATAGGATTACAGGAAATACAAATATATTCCTTAAAATGAACAGGAGACAGAATTCCACAGAGGACTCCCATCAAATCCATGTGAAAACACCTGGACTTGGCATACATACAGGGGTTAATCTGACCCACAGAGACAAGCTGGGAGGCTCTCGGCTAGGACTGAGGCTGTGCCTCTGACGTCTCTGGAAGGAGACAGAGGAGCGTGCCCTGGCTGCTGTAGGGTGCACTGGGTGGGCTGATCTCCTTCCAAGATCACCACCCCTCTCCACCAACTTGTAGCCCACCTCGGCTGCTCCGGATGTATTATGGGTAGAAAAGTCAATTTCCTCTGCCTTCACCTTCCCTCTGTGCACCGTACAAGGCAGGCCAGAATTTTTATCCTTTCACTGTAAACTATAATATCTGGTTTAAAATTATATTACAAGCCATTAATACAAACGGAGGGTTTGGGAGGATTTTATAACCCACAAGAGATGACACTCATAGGTTATGATGTCATTCAAACCACTTGATAATATACTGTACTGGCTTGCAATATTCCAAAAGCAGCTATTAAACTAAATATAGATGAGGCACATGTTGCTACAACAACACAAAATATTATGAACAGCAGTTCTCAGAAATATATGGATGCAGACCTGATTTTTATTTATTTGTTTAGTCACCTTTTTTTTTTCTTTCCACGTGGGGTAAAAACAACTGCTTTGGTCTTCTGAAAGCACTTATGCTGCGGGCTGAATTTAAAATAGCCATAGTGAAAAAAAAGAAAGGACCAATCAAACACCCAGGTACTCCTACAAGTATGTGTGAATACATACGTATGTATAGACAGAGAAAATATATATTTGATTGTGTAAACTACAACGCTCCCAGACAGAAATAAATCAGTCATAGCCATTTAAGGTAGCACGGTTGCATTCCCTTTCTCTTCATACCAAACTTAAGAGCAATAAGAAGAGAAAATCCAAATACTAGTTTCTACACTTTTGTAAGTCACTATTATCCAAACAGAGTGCTTTAATTATATTTCGAGACCAGGGTATGGGCTGGGTGACAAGATTTACTGGAGGTCAATGTGAGCAATAACCATTCTTCTTCCCAGTGAAAAATAATATCATCAACGGGAGTTGTTAATAACTATAAAAAATTGCTGAATTTAAATGCTTTTGTAGGATACTTAATCAGAGACGTCTGGTCATTCTGGTTTGAGGTAAAGATATAAAACGGTTACCCTTGATGATGATTTTGAGTATTTTACACGCTGCCCCATTTTCAGCCCCATATTGTGAAGGGGTGAATCTCAGCCAAATCCATCCTTCTAAGGTGTGCAAAGTTACAAGGGAACATCCTGAGAAGGCTGTACCTCCAGACATTCCCAGAAGAACATTAAGGAAAAAAGTGAAAAAGAACAAGCAGAATGTGATGAGAAGAAGGGGAGGATCACCACTAAACAGATGTATGCCTGCTGATAGGATCAGCAAAGAGAGGGTCCCTTTGGGGCCAGGCACAAAGCTCGTGGATGTGATGGAGTCAGAAGGACAAATGCCACTACCAGCAGTAGGCTTCCCAGCGGGAACAACAGCTCACCTTTGGAACCCAACAAACCCTCTCCCCACCCACACGAGCCGCAGAGGACATCTCAAGAACAGCCTGTGATCCAGAGAGTCAAACAGGAACACTGCCCAAGCAAGACAAGAACGTGGAGTATTTAGCGGGGCCCTAAATCACCACAGTTTGTTTTCTTGGATTTAGCATGGAACACAGCTAAATCCAAGTTCTCAGCTGCATGTGGCAGCCTGACCTGATCTGGGCAACAGCAGGGCACTGCTATGCACTTCTTTTTGTAGTTCAGCTGAATATTCTCTCTTCTAATTAAACATTTGAACATGTTTTAATACAAATGTAATTGATTGTTTTCTCATAAGCTGCTGTTTAAAGGCTCGTTTATAATAAATATTTATAAGTATTTATAAATAAAATATTAATTGCTTAAAATGACATTTTAATGTGGTGCTAACCATCCAAGGAATGTTGGGCTACACGATGTGATCCCAGTTTGGGATTTGTGAACTCAGAGGCAGTAATGGCAACCAGTGAGAGTGCTATGAATAATCCTTGCGTCAAGAACCATCAATATGAGCTCAGTAGAAGGAGCAGCTAAAAAGGATACGCTGAGAGACAGTATTCCCCTATCCGTAGAGCTACAGAAATGAGTCATGACAGGATCTGAATGCAAAATTGTACTTAAGTCTATGGTTGGGAGAATTAGAAGTCAGGGTTCTGTTGACAAGGAGAGGAGAAAGAAACCATTGAAACCAGGAGGCTGGCTAACACCCCTGCCTTCCTCTTCACTGCAGTGGGGAGACATAGAGCAGCTCACTAATTTGAGTGCATACAAGGGTCCAGCATCTTACTCCTGACTTCACACCAAGGCTGTCCCAGGTTTCCCCATGCTCCAGAGCAGCAGGCAGGGGTGAAACCCGCAGCAGCTGTGCTGTACTTTTTGACCACGGGCTGACTGAAACACTTGGTGGGTTCTTTGAGAGAAAAAAGGTAAACTGGGAACATTATTACTGCTTTGCTTAAATATGTATATCATCAGCAGCCTTCTTCAAAAGCACTCTGTGTTTGCCTGAATCTGCTTTCCATGCCACGAGAGAAGACAGTTGGAGTTCTGAATGTAGTTATTAATTGAACCATATAAAATATACCTCTTTATCTAAGAAAAGGCTTCATGTGAAGACAAGCACATCACATCTCAATACCACCAGTTTTCATCAACAAAATATTCCAGAGGCCTTCACCTTAGCATTTCACCCCTGAGCTGCTCAAAAAAATTAACCCTATGTACACTGTCTGCCAAAAAGAAACCAAAACCACATTTTCATTTCTTTTGTTCCATCATAGCAGTAAGCGTTCAGCACAGGCTGTACGCCGGGTCTGAAAGAATTATAGCCCCACAATAACACTACTACGTGTTCGTGACAGCTGGAGGAAGGCACCGCGTTTGGCTACAAATGACAAGTCTGGTAAGGTCCACAACGCACCTTCAAAGGGTGCCAGTGTCAATTACCTCCCAGCCTCTCCAACAGCTCCTGACAGGACAGTGAGAAAGTACCATATTTAATCTACTTACAGCTAGATTGGACAAAGTGCTAGAGAATACACCGTCCAGGGAAAAATCTGTGTCAGCAAAGGGATGGATGAAATGATCTAATGCAGAAGAACTTTTCTGTCTCTGATTTCTATGATTTTCTGGTACAATTTCACACATAAAGGGTCTAATAGACAATATTGGCCTAATAGACCAGTAACATAATTTGTTACGAAGTTCATTGCATAGAAGGGGTACATACAAAGTGAAACAAGGAAATAACAATTAGAACAAATAAATAATCATACCGCTCATATCTGGGATGAGAATCAGGACAGGGGGTAGGTGATGTATTTCTGGAAAGGTTCTTCACTTTGAATTAATGGCTTTACATAAGGCATTCTTGGTGGAATAACAAAGCAGAAAAGCACTAAGAGATCCCAATATTTGGGGTCGCTATTTGGGGTCAAACTTTCCAAGCAGACAGCCATAACAAAATCCATCATCATAACCCATTTGCCTTTATAAACACCTGGAACCGCTGACAGACCTTCTCAGCAGCTGGCTGGAGCAAAAGGGCCAAGCGAGAGCAGCGGCGCACCAGGCGCCGGTGAAGGATGTGAGTCATGTTGAAGTCAGTGCAGTGACTCACATCTTTCTAAACTGGTCATAGATCTAAGCAACTCGTTGAACTGGTGGCCATGTGTGGGGGCATGGCATTTGTCAAAGCAAACGCCAAAGTTCATGAGATGCTTTTGAGAATACAACCTTTCAGGTCATTCCCCTTTGCGTTGTAAGCCAGCCACCAACTCCAGCAGGTCTTAGACCTGAATGAAATGGAGCCTGACAGAGGTTAAAAGTTCTCTGAAGTCTACTCTTGCTGGAAGATGTGGCGATATATACCAGCTAGCAATTAGCTTTTGGGGTAACTAGGTCAGTAAAATCCCACTTACTTACTAAGTAATAAGATCTTGCGCCACATACTGCTGCCTCACAAAGCCATTACTAGTGATAAGAAACCACATCATTACGTGTGGTCATCTGCAAACCTCAATGAGGATCTCTGGGAGGAAGAAACTGCAGTTTAAAGAAGTATCAAGGAGCACATGCTGAATAATTTCACTCCTTTTATGTACATCAAGCCTGCTTTCCACGGTCAGACATTTGCTTACTTCTTTACAGTATGAAAGGAGTTTGGTTAATGGCTCATGTTTGTTGAAGGGATTTCATTAGCATATAAACAGTTGATATTCAGAGGCTTTTATATTTAATCAAACTGGGGAAATAAACCAGAGCAAGATACACAGTTCCTTTCTATCACCACTATCCGCAGACATCTCTTTAAGGGCGGTGGTTCCGACAACAGAGATGGATGGAGGTGAGGACCCTTGGCTATCCCCACCCTCCAAACCCCTTTCCCATAGGCAGTACCATGACTGCAGGCAGATGCCACTAAAGAACAAAGCTAATTCCACGACATAATTCTCAGAGCATTGTGCACACGGGAACCCTCCACAAAGAGACGGGAGAACAGATGTGTGATCAAAATCCCCACCCATCTTCTCCTTGGTATTTCCACAAATATAAGCCAAGTAGAAAATAAAACAAAACAATAAAGCATTATAGGATGCAAATATGCTACTAAACTAAGATGAAATCTTGAAAGTGCATTAAGTGCATTATTACTTCATGAAATAAAGGAGAACTGCGATTGCTAGAACTGGTGAAAATATTTTCAAATTTAAAAAATAAATCGATACACAAAGAGACAAAAGTACACATCACATTTTGTGCCCAAATTTTGTGACTCTTTCTTCACCAACTGCTTTCTTAAAATATTAAATTTAGTTTTGAGGTGTTTCAACTTAAGCGGAATATTTCAAAAATCCACTAGTTCTAATCCAAAATTACCTGATTTTATGTAACTCTATGCTAATGTCACAACAATCTTGTCAGGCTTCAGAGAATATGCTTCAAGAACAGACCTGTTTAGATATTTCACACAAAATTTTCCTTTGCTGTCTCCACTTTTGATATATATCGTCTTTGTGATAGTTCCTCTGTAACCCACACTAGCTAAAGAAAACTCACTCTGACAGAAGGATTTTTGAAGCAGTTATTTTAATCTTAAGGTTTACATACCTGTCAGAGGATGGCACGTTCATATCCTTTACTATTGTTCACAGATTCTTTTTTCCAAAGTCCACACATAGGTCTCAAGGGCTCTTGCTCCTCAAGGCAAATTACCTCTGAGTGTTTGGGTTCACCTCCAGCTCTGTACATATATATATATATATAGCTTTTTTAAACTTTTTGTATGCCTCTTTCTTTGTGGTTTTCTTCTCTTTTCCTTATTTTCAACACCTGACCAGGATCCTTAAAAGAAAGAAGAAAGTCACTTAGGCACAATGGTGATGGGTGACCTTATGAAAACACAGATAAATAGACAGGAGTATTGTAATGTTTCCTTCACATCGTTTGACCGTGCTACAGGTGTGGGAAAACATTTGTTCTACAAATAGAAGAAAACCTTTCAGACATTACTTTGGCCCCAGCTTTGTTCCCAGTGATGTAGCTGAGGATAGCATAGATGTCCTCATGGGCCCTTCACCCACTCAAGGACTGAAGACAAACAAGTGAATGAATAAGTCGTCAACAGTCGATTCATTAATTAGTCAAAGAGATAAATGATCACGATGCACAAAGATGAGGAACATGGTTTTTATTTGAGAGTTTCCAAAAAATCCCCCCAGACTGTTTGGGGGTTTCAGAACTCTGCTCTTTGCTAGTGGCTTTGCTCTCTGCAGACTTTGAACGTGGCAATTCACTGTCATCCTTACGATAAATGTAAAGGCATTTTCATTAGCTACATTGGAAGAGTCTGGTGGCAGAAAACAGGAAGAGTTTTCAGAAAACAAAGGAAAGGCAGTAAGAATTTGTTGAAAATAGGGAGGGAATGCTATGAAGAAATTCTCAGAATGGATATTTAACCTCACGCACAATTTTCAGGCTTTAAGCAATTTTCGGAATTGAGGTTGTAATATGCTATAAGAACCTTAAGGGGGTCAACAACATATGGGTCATCTCTCTCACTTCTGCCAATAAGCCTTTCAAAAACTTAGATATACAAATCACTTCTCATTCCAAAAAATGAAGCTGATTTTTAACAGGTAATCTTTCTTTTAAAGACCCCATACGAACAAACAAAATCTGTTTTGTTGTGCTTTTGTTTTTGTTTTTTTTTCCTTGGGTCCAAGAAAATGACAGGTCTTGTGCATCGGAATGCAATTTATTTGCTTTGTCCACTTACAGCCCTGGAGAGAAAGGTATCAGAGCAGCCAGACCTGGGCATCAGGAGGCCCAGTTCATGACAGCCCAGCAAGGGAGGGTAAGAAACAGTGAAGTACATGACAAATTAGAAGCCAAAGGAAAAGACCAAGTCTTTTTTTTTTTTTTTTTTCTGGGAAAAATCCAGGCTATACGATGCAGAGGGAATGCAGCAGAGCTATTCTGCAATATCTAGATGTAAGGAGATGAGCCAAATAACAGCCCTGTGAAACAGAACTAGAAACTCAGCCAGAGACAGCATTGATTTTCTTCCTCCTCCCCCTATCCCCCTGGCACAGAGAAGATAGATGTGTTTAGATCAGCTCATGCCCTTATTGAGTCTTGAGCATAGAAGGGTCTGACTCAAGCACTTTTCATGCAGTCTGCAGGATTCCTGCGCTCACACTGGGCAGATTACTGGGATAAATTAAGACCCAGCCTGTGCCCTTAGCCTATAAGACAATTCACCCCCATTGTATTAAGTGGTTTAAAAAAAAAAAAAAAAAAAAGGAAGCAACTTGCAACAAATCTTTCTAACCACTAGGTTAACATGGTTTGTGATGTTTGTAAGACAGATCATGACGGGAGGTGACAGACTTTCAGACCTTGGTTGAGAGGTAAGATCGGCTGGAGGTAGATGATTTCTGTTGAGAGGTGAGCTTCACGCAGCCGAAAGAATGATGACCAGAAGATACAGATGCTTTTTTTTTTTTTTCCTGTTATATCTGTGTCTGGGCATGTGCAGGTATTTTTTTAATCTATGAAGCAGCAGAAATAGGCAGTGATGTTTAAAAGCGTGAATTACAAATGCCTTAGATTTGCTAGAGGAGACAGAATAACTGATTATGTGAAATATGGACAGTGGAAAAGACAACCGCCCAAGACACAATGTTCTTCCTGACCTAGCCCTGTCCTCATCTTTCATCTCATACACGCTACATCGACCCCTGCCTCAGCTCCACGCACAGTGCCAGCCTCCACTCCCATTTGTCAAACCCTCCAATAAGCACCTTCTGTGTCATGCCAGCCCTCAGGTACCGGACAAGTTCCCTGCAAAAATCCGCAAGGTCAGTGGCTCCGTCCTCCTGCTTTACATCCCTCCTAAAAGCAATCCATGCTGTGAGGTCTGGACAGGGTGAGACGTTGGCAAAGCATTTTGTGTGCTAAGGAGGCTGCTGGGGACAGAAGCTGAGCTCTGCTGTCAGCACTGAGCACCTGCTCCAAGTTCCCCGGCATTTCAGGCCCCAGCCCGTGCATCTGCGTGGTCCAGCAAGCAGATCAGGGGGGGTGAGTGCTAGCTTTGGGAACATTCCTCAGCTACATGTTTTCCTCTGCCATAGCAGGACAATTTCATACTTGCACACCAACAGAAGAACAGAGAGAATCGAGGCTGTTAGGCCTTTCTTGCTGGCACCCTTGCTAACATGGCGCAATGGGCTTCTCTGGAGTCTGTCCTCCCCTTCCTTAAGGATGTCACATCCCCGTTTATCTCAACACATTCTCAGTTCAACAAAGGCACTTTCAATCCAGTGAGCAGAGGGTAGAAGGAGAGGTGGCATAATATTCATTGTGCGCAACAATTAGCTTGCCCCCACAAATTCAGCATACAGATAATGACTCATCTGAAAGGCTGTGGCTCAACAGATGACACAAAGGCTGAGCTGTGTTAAGGTTAATGAACTCCAGAGTGATGATTTATACCAAAACATAATACTTTATGGTAGCTGAAACAATGCTCACTCCTTTTCATTACTTTCCTGAGGACAACCTGCATGAAAGAAAGAATAGTCTGACACAAAGTGCTGTTGACAAGCATACAAAATGGAGCATAAATACTACCTACTATCCATAGCTACACCCTGGAGACCTCTGCAGAGTGTTTGAATATCCCCTGCTGTTTATCCTCTGTAATAAGTTAGATGTGGTCTCTTAAGCCAAAAGTGCGCCTGAACTGGTGGGAAGACACCTTTTGTCTACCTGCTGCTGAGCCCAGAAGGGCAGCTCCTTCCATGCGTCACCCATACTGCTCAAATGCCCAGAAATAATGTTAGACTGTCAAAAAAATGTGAGGGTTTACAATTCCCTTTATAGATTCAACGTGTTTCACAAGCTAATTAATTGCTGCTGATACTTGTTGGATGACAGAGTCAAGAGATGTAAACTCTTTGCTATTCATGCTTCTGACAGAAACATCTGATTTTGGTGTTGTTTTTTTATTATTATTACTTTATTATTTTACTTTTTTTAGTTTGTTTCTGAGAAAACGTTTAGGAAGGGGCATCAGCATACTCTTCAGCTTGGCTCCCAATCTGGCTCCCAATCTGTCTGCTCTTTTACCTGCTACCTGCTGAAACCCAGCATACGTTCTGTGAGGAGCTATGCGAGCCCAGTTGGCCTGCACAGCAAATGCTGTTTCTTAAAGATTATATTTTGCCCGTGTCTTCTCACACCTTTTTTTTGTGCTTTTTTGAGAGGCACCACAACAAATACGAAGGCTTCTGGAAGCAACCCTCTGACATTCCAGCAGTCTGCTTTTTCCTGGTGCGTGTTGGAGAACCACAACTCTGACTCCTCCCGGCTCCATTGCCAATGACTGCACAGGAACCAGTCCATGGAATGAAGTGAATCCCATGTATTTTTAAGGCACCAGAATCCCAGCAATGATCTTTCATAAATACCAGCCTGGATTTCCAAGAGATGAATAGCTGTCTGCAGGCAGTGCTGGTTGTGTAGAGACTCTCTGACCTTTGGACTCGCTTCCCCCACAACAGGGACACCTAAGGGCAAGCACTAAGGGCAACAACCAGTGATTCAGGATGTCCTCCAGCAGTGATCTTGCACTCTGTAAACAAATGACATTATTAACATGCCCAGTAGATGCTTGCATTTGGCTCGTTCTCCTTCTTATTTGAATTAATTTCCAAATAAGACCATTTATGACCTTTATCTGAAGTTGCATTACGCAAGCCAGTGCTTGTGCCGGCCAACGACAGTATTACAGAGTAGAAGACAGCAGGAACTACAAGAAAGTAGGTTTCTACTCCAAAACCAAGCAAAACCAGGAAATGCCTGCAGACAAATAAATCACAATTTCAAGTCAACTGCAATAAGGGAAAGCAGGAGTTTCCATGGCAGAGGAGACATCCTCCATTAAGCCAGAAAACTCTAAATCTGGCTTACCCAGAGCAGGTTTCCACAACTGATTTTTCTGGCAACACCCAGATGGAAACTAAACAATTGTAATGTAGGCAGGAAAGACCTGGAAGGATATACTCCAAACAGCAAGTGACTGTCATATAAGTGGGTGTAAGCTTATTTGAGACTTAAATCATTCCTTAGTTAGTTTACACTGCTGTAGTTTATTCAGTATGGCTGTACCACAATGTGGGGAAATCAGGGCTGCTGTTCCACAGGACATTCAACACATCGGTTATCCAAAAATTTATAAAATATGGGGTTTAATGATAACAGCAAGGAAACTGCAATACTAGATGAAGGCAGGCAGCATTCACGCAAGCTAGTCTCTTGCATCCAGAATCACAAGCAATCGCAGAATTGCAAGCAACTGTGCCACCTGTAGTTACTTGGCCATCTCATCCCCAAATACCCCACCACAAAAGGTTTGATGCAGTGCATTTTTAATGGCCTTTCAAGTTGCTCTTCCTGCTGTAGCATGGACTACAGCTATAAATTTGGTTATCTTTCTAAAATTTGATTTGTTCTCAGTTGAGTAGAAGCATAGAATTTCCCAGCTGAGTTGCACATTACAGGAAAAGTGTTCCCTCTTGGGTTTTTCAGCCTGCCATATTTCAGTTTGCTTGACTTTCCATTCCTTGTGTCGTGCTGCCTCCACATCCCTTCTTACTTGCTCTATTCTGAGAAAATAAACATTTCATCCATTTCCACCCTTTTCCAGTTAGTCTCCTTGCCCTAACCAGAAATCATTGTAACTCTCCAATAGCCTTACCATACTGGAGTGCCCTTTGTTATCTATGCCATTGCAATCTGTGGGTACGTGAAATTCAGACTTACGTATTTCTGAATCACTTAATTCTACTGAGCAGTCCTGCTTAACCACATTCTACATAACACCGGTCCTTTTCACGTTCTAATATTTAGATGCTCAACTAGATTCTCATTGAGAGGGACTGGTTTTCACAGGAGAAATGCTCTTTGCTGTCTAAAATACCTCGGCGGTAGGCACTGCTCAGACATCCTGCCAACAAGCACGCTTCAAACAGAAATATTACAGCAGTTCAAATATGCGTGAACATCTGAGCCTCCACATGCTGCTGAGCAGGCCCATAGCTGCTTTGCTAGAACAGACATGGAGCTGGCAGGACCAAGATTCCAGCGGGCGGAACAGAAAGAGAAGCCCACAGAAAGGAATCACAGAATAATTTTAGAAGTTCAGTTGAAAATATGTTTTGTCTTTGAGGGCTGTTTTATTCATAAGGATGAGGAAATGATGACACAGAGAAGCGACACCTAATCATGAATGATAAAAGTTCATTTTTCCCACTTGACTTTGGCGTTTTCTGCCTCTTTGCTGATGGAGAGTTTTGATCCTCAAAGGCATAAGAAAACAACTAAAAATTATCGGTAGTAAACAACAGCAGCAAAAGGAAATCCTTAAACCACAGCCTGTGCACAAAACTTTGTGCACACGCATCACTGAAATAACCTAAGAGAGCACATGGTAACAGTGCTCATGCACTGATAGGCGACTGAATACAAAGTACTGAACAGTAGGCAGAATAAAATAAACCCCTTGAGGTTGGGTATAAGGCACAGGAGGGTAAGCTGAGATAGGCAATTCTGTCCCACAGACATGGTAGGCGACACGCAGCTCTGAAAGCCCTCTTTTGGTGCTTGCTCCCTGCCATGCCCTGGGCTTTTCTCAGAACACCTGCAGACCTCGCTGGGCTGCCTGCTGCTCAGAGTTTCCTGAAAGCGGGCCAGAGGTGCTCACATGTGAACCCTGAATCGGTGAATCAGCTTTCGTAATGTTATTTCAACCAAAAGAAGACACAAGGGTGAGGTATGTGCTAGTGGGAGGGGAGGCAGGGGGACAAGGAGAGGGGGAAGAAAAGGAGAAAAAAACAACACATCGTTTTAACTGGAAGCTCTGTCTGTACCTTTTCACTTAGAGACTTAAACACGGAGATGACTACAGCTGAGGGATATTAAATGTGAATCCTGCACAGTACATTTTTAGGAGATATAAAAATCCTATGCGCTGTAAAATTTATAGCTTCCTCTGCCTCCCCAAAAAAGGGGGAAAAAATCTACTAGTAGAACATATAAATTTTGCTGAGGCTCTAAAAGGTGTCATAAAACCTGCCTGCCACAGATACAGTTGGTGTTACAGTAGGTATTTCTCCAACATAGATTTGTAATAATTTGGGTTTTGTACTTTGGGTGGTAATTTGGCGGTGCTTTAGGCAGTACACCTATAATGTCCAACACAACAGAATGCCTGTTGGGGCTCATTTTGTGTATATAAATTATATATAATCTGAACAAACACGAATGGTGGGACCCATATATAAATAGTCTTAATATTTCAACACCTACGTTTCTTTATGAACCTGGGTGGTTAAAAAGGTGGTTGCAAATGATTATTTCTTTACCAAGTTCACATGGAGTAGTTTGCACAGTTTAATAATAGTCTATCTTGTTCGGGCTGAACAAACTGGTCCCTGTGGGGGAAAAAAAAAGGGGAGAGTAATAAATCAATAGCCCAGATGTAATCTTAGGTGTCTAGAATGCAGAGAGGGATTTTGGAGCATAATGGCACTGGTTGTCTATTGTCGTTCAGACATGAGCTGCATCAGAAAAGGCTTGTGGGAACCTGATAAGAGTTGGTCAAAAGTGGGCCATAAATCAAACACAGGCAGTATTCTGCTGATTTCACACACACGCTCACTAGGAGGAGGAAAAAAAAAGAGAGAGAGAGAGAAAAAAAAGGTGATAGATCTGCAATTTACTGCTTATCACATCTGCTAGAAGTTTCATAATACAAAAGCCTGACCTTCAATGAATAAACACCCTAGTTGACTACCTGCTTCTGCCTAGAAGATACAGTGTTCCAGTCTCCCAGAGCTCAGAAATGCAGCTATGAAAATGATGTGACATCTTCAGGTTTAACAAGCTCCTTTTTGTTGCTGGCGGTTGAGTAGCTGTCACTTTAGTTACTAGTAGCCACTTTAACTTCAGATGCACAGTGTTTATCGAAAGGAACTAGATACTTATTCAAAGACACTAATAGCCTATGGGGGAAAAAATAGTTCATAGCACAAGGAGTATGGAAAGAGCAATGTGTACGGCTCTTACATTTACATTTTACTCCTGCCTAAAGAGAAAATAGAAACTAGCAGTAATGATACATTGATTAGAGAGGCCTATGCTGCACAACAAGAGCCTCCGCTGGGATTCTGCCCACATCAACATCCACAGGTCACTGGCACTACTCATTTACTTCAGCCCTTTGTAAGGGTCATTTGTCAATTTTAACCTTGATCTGGACTCATATTTCAAAGCCCTGGCAAGAGCCAGTTCTTGAAATATTGCACATTCATTGTTTCAAGACCAAACATGTTAGACCATTCTTCCAATTTTTACGTGGACTGCTAGATCAATGCAATTTTTATCTGATGTTTATTCACTTGAAAAGGGCTACATCGATATGATCCATCCTACTTTCAGTTATACCTTCCTCAGGACGTACTGCAGATAATACCTATAACTCAGGTTAAGCTCTTGTATTTTGACCAACCTTGGAGGGACTGAAATATGGTACTACAGGAGAGATCCTAACAACGCTTGGCATGCTGTGCCCTAGAAACTCCATAAGCCTGACAAATGTTAGCCCACAGCAGACAAATCCACTCTCCATTCCAACACCAGACAAAGGACAAAAGAGTAAGGATTAAAACCGAGAAAAAAATTATCTCCAGCCTTTCCCAGAGTGTTCACACCTTGTCTGGCCCACACTGGTCAGTCAGTTGTCCTGTCTTGAGACATTTTCTGTTGCATAGGGTCAATCGCTGCTTGAGGATAAGAAACTTAAATACTTGTGCAAAGCAGTATGAAATGTTTGTTATGGCCACAATACTGTCTCCTGGATGCATAGGTTCAGGGCCCAATGAGACCCAACCACACAATGCTCAGGTAAACACAAAAAGAGTGAAACAATAGGGATAACATGGTATTTCATCCACAGAGGGGTCCCTTTTGTAGGATTCCTTTGGAAGTTAAGCTATGCATGCTGTATAACCACTGCAAGGCTGACACAAGACAGTCCCTGCACAGCAATTCTTTGCTTAGACAAAGGCACTTCACTGCCCCTGTACACTACAGAAACAAGATTTGCTTTTTCTTGCTCGGCTTCAGTGACTTTGGTGTATTGCCATGTCTAACAGCAGCTGTTAGAAGACAAGAAGGGTACCAGCACATTTAAAAAACACCACTCCTCGTAACCTGGAAGTAAAATTAATGAAAACATCTCAGATTTTGAACCTAGTGCAAGTTCTCCGCATGCTTGCTGCTCTACTTGCCACTGCTGTGCTGCTTCGCTGTCGGAGAGGACAACGGTTATCAATCACGTCGGAGCACTTTAACAAGGCAAGCGAGCTACAAACACCTCGCAGAATTTATGTCACTGGGGAAGAGTCATTAATTTGGATTTCCAGCTTCCTGCTCAGGCAAAATTAAAAAACAAAATATTGAATATAGAGTCATTTGATTTAACGCACACAAATAGGTAATTGAGTATGTATCTGCTGACCTTTCCTAAGAGGAAGGGCATAAATATTCCAGCTTGGCTTAACAAACCAAACAAACTCTTATAATAAGAAAAAAGCAATTTAATTATTTTATATAAATATATATATTTGTTCACCTTGGTTTGCTTGGAGATAAGTTGATTCTTCTGTAAAGAATTATGTTTGGAAGGGGGAAAGGCCATTAATTTGTATAAAGTGCATTCTGGGAATTAACATTCTCCCTGTTTGAAGGAGAAGAAAGGCAGCATTAGGTTTTCACTGGTAATTAAAGGAAAAGATGGTTTTGTGATGCGCTGTTGTTGTTTTGGGTTGGAGGGGTTTTTTTTTGTTGCTGCTGTTGTTTGTTTGCTCTGTTTTGGTTTGCCGTTTTTTTCAAATCAAGGCTGCTGGTGAGGGAGGAGAAATAAGTCAGATGTTGTTGCAGTGCTTTACCGTGCATCTGAGCAGCCCTGTTTGTGTGCTCCCCAAGCGTGCTGCTGCACATGAACGGGCCTGCAGCGTTATCCTGACAGCCTGGTGGGAGCAGCAGCACAGCTTTGCTGGTATCACTCCAGCACTCCTAATTGCACCTTAAAACAAGTAAATCAAGCCATTCTGTTCTGTGCACAGACTGTAAATTCCTGCCCTTCGCAAACAGCAATTATTAACTCCCAAACCTATGAAAACCTCTGCTATTGCAAACACAATGTCTGTAGCAGCCTCCTCCCCTCCCTTCTGACATCCTCAGCCCTTCTCTCTCCCATTGAGGCACAGTAGCTCAGCCGAATCCTCTCAGGTTCCTCTGTCCTTGGGAACCAGCTAGAGGAAGGTTTGCTCCAGCTCCCTTCCACAAACCCAGCCTTCAGAGAGTTACCCAGGAAAGCACAGAGCCTCCCACACAGGATCCCAGAAGGACTCTCCCCACTTTCAAGCCCTTAAAATTACAGCGACTGGCTGAAAAATTCCTTTCCCAAACCAACCAGGATATGCTAATCCTGGCAACTCTCTGGCAACTTCATCTGGGGTCTCCTTTTCACAAGAATGAGATCTCAACTGCATTTTACCATTCAGCAGCTTGCACTGAATTAAAAGAAAATAGAAATCTACAGACCATATGGAGGAAACACGGATTAATCGGTGTCGGAAGCTCGCGTTATGAGTGCGTGCCTATTAGAAAAAGGGTGAATTAGAAACACTGCTTAGCTGAAACAGCTGACTCATGTTGCTACAGACTGAATCCAGTCAAAAGGACTTGGGGCTAATGGGAATACGTCGTTCTCCCAGTCCTAAGCCAAGAAATATTTATGTATCATCGCAACCTTGTGTCCTGCCTGAAGCCTCAGCTGAAAGTTAATTGCTCTAAATGTCTCCTAGGCTTTGGGTTGGCCTGGGCACTCCTACCTGATAGAAATTCAAGCGATGTCCCTATACAGAGCTGTCTGGGCTCCTGTTATGCCCTTACATCTGAGAGCCCATTTCCAGGCGAAATAAGGAGAAAGAGTGATCAAGAGGTGGAATGACTGTGAAACACAGAGCAGCTCACAAAAGGGAGCTTAAAGAAAGCTCTTCCCAGGAGAAAGGAGAGGATAATTAGAGTTTAGTGAGAGTCATTCTCCCCTCTTTCAATGCAACTCATAAGGGATATGTGTTGATTATCAAGTAAAAGAGGATAATGCATTGCTGAGAGACTGTACTGTGCAAATATTCGTTTGAAAATGTTTACACACTACAAATTTAGCTCATTTCCTCCATATCTATGCACAGATGGTAATTTCCTCAGAGTCAGAACTGGTTGAGGAGCGGCAAGAAAATACTCAAAGAAGTAATGGCAAATGCAAAGGGACTTCACCTTGTAGCAGCCCACTTTGTTTTCATAATCTTCTTTCCTCTTTTTATCTTCAGCATTCTGTCTAACAGTCATCACCCTTTCATGCTCCAAGGTTTCATAACGGGCATACAAACTATTGGAAAATATTTTAGAATCTTTTGCTAGAATGTCTCTTTACACCTTAAAAATGTACAAAAAATGGAGCATTTTGTCTTAATCCTAAAAAACCCTCAAAATCTGCTCCTCGCTGTACGTTACTGCAATTAGTATTTTATTGCTTACGTTATGTTGATCAGTTGCGGCTCAGAAAAGAGAAGGGAGTGTTAACACTGGGTCCTAGCAACACTCAGCTATGGAGTTCCAGTTTCCAACCAGCTCCATCCAGCAGTTCCAGTTATACCCAGTGTTTCTGACCTATTTCATCTTACATCCAAGTCAGTGGTGAGATGCGCATGGGAAATGTAAACGGCTGGATATTCTTCCTGGCAAAGTCAGACGCATACTGTAAACAGATTACTCTTACCCAATTACTAATTTAAGACTAATTTGTTTATGTTTTAATTCTCCTGTAATTTGTTCTTCCTGCAGAACAAATAAGATCTGATCTCGTAGTTAACAGCTACATCCTAATACGTGTACAAAAATGATGGCAAAGTCACAGCAGCTCCACCGGCCTCAAGCACTTCTCCTGCCAAATTTCTGGAATAAAAACATTTATTCCACATTTAGCATAAATAATAGAGCTATTTTACATGCCTGGGCAACTGGTTCCTGAGCCTGCAGGTGCAGGACCTACTTATAAGCTCTTCCTCGTGTCAGCACAGCTTGTGGAGGGGGTGCTGAAGGTCACAGCTACACAAAAGAAATTGACTCCAGCGGGTGAGAATTTAGAGCTAACATCATGGGAGTTGTCAACAACACTGACAGTGCAGCTCAGCTCAGGTATGTTTTATTTCTGATCATTCCAACTCCTTCCACGCCCATTAAGAAAGCGCCTAGTATGCTGCAGAAAGCAAGGGAAGAGAGAGAGTGGATAAGAAATAATCACAGTCAGAAAAGGGCCTTTCCTGATGAATAACAAACTGTAGCTCCCACTCCGCACTGAAGTATCCTTTGCTCCTTTCAGGTCCTCTAGTGAAAGCGTGAGGAAGTAAAAAACGTTCTTGCTGAGTTAGGGCTGTGTGCCTTAGCAGGAGCACAGCGTGCTTGGGAGGTGAGCAGCACAGTGCTTTGGAAGTCCTCGTGCAGACTGAGAGGAATAGCATCCACGCAGAAAGACTTCACTTGAGCAGCAGCCCTCATTTCTGCCATGTAAAACATTTCACAGCTTGTCTCATTATAGCATTTGTAAAAACACTGTCTGAGAGCACTGGTGCATAAATGAATTATTTAAGTTTTGCAGCAAATCACCCTGATCTCGTGTGCAGCTTCTTAATGCACTCTAAGTGAGCCCTAGGAGGCAAA
Source organism: Perdix hodgsoniae (assembly GCA_035772895.1). Classification (NCBI taxonomy): domain Eukaryota; kingdom Metazoa; phylum Chordata; class Aves; order Galliformes; family Phasianidae; genus Perdix; species Perdix hodgsoniae. Next base: position 22,714,446 of record JAPSGF010000007.1, read on the forward strand.
TCATAGCAGACAAGGGGTGTAATGTAAACCAAGTTTTATTAGCCACGAAAAGCCACACTGCAACATTTATTAAGTATCAAAGGCAGCGCATTTAAATAAGTTAGATTTGGTAAATAATAGCCAACCTTGCGTCTATCTCCCCTAGTTGCAAAGGTCGTGAGTGGTGGGTTTTGGTTTGGTTTTTCTTTTTTTTTGGACCGACGGAAATAAAAATAGCTGTTTATTTTCCTGTCAGTTCTTCCAACATGACGGGTCCTCTCTATTTTGCAAACAGTAATTTTCAACAAATTACCATGTGTTGCAAACAGTCTGCAGCTCCCCAGGCTCACTACTTTGCAGGAAAGGAAAAGTGCATTAGTGTGTTATCATCCACCCCTTATCAGGGCCAGCTCCACGCTCCCTTTGCCCTCGGCAGCCTGGGAATCACACTCACTGCTGTGAGCTCCATAAACAGGCCCAGAACATCCTCTGAATATTTTCCTATTTTAGGCAGCTGCTTCTTGTGCTGCTAACGTGGAGCAGACCTTTAAAAACAAAACAACTTCAACACGAGCTACACTTTCAGCGTGGTACGAAATGTAAGAGGCAGCTTAGCAAAGCTTTCTTCCATCCCTCTGCCCTTTTCTTACCTCATTAATTGAATCTCAGGAATAACTTTAGCACTGCTTCACATGCCGTGCATTTACAATACAAATCAACTTTTATCTTCAGCCAAGAAGATAAGTCCAAGTCCAGACAGACAATAACAATAAAAAAAAATTAAATACATTGAAGTACTCAATGGGCAGACACTCGCTGATAAATATTTAATGCTCTGATAGCACAATTTTGGTATTTGTAAAATGCAGTCAGTTTTCCATTGTGTGAGCATCCCCCTTGCATTCTCCAGTTTTGGTCTGCTATTAAAAACCAAAATAAATGAGAACTTGTCCAGGTGCCCTGAATGCTGAACTAAAAGCTGCCAAAAACCACCCATCCAAGCACACATGAAGTTGCAGCAGTGAGATCCAAGACCTCCATCCTTTGCCCAGCATGTGATGGTGGCACCAAAACAAAAAACAACGTGCACATACACCCCAACACCCAAACCACAAGTGAGCCACAAAAACTAGCAGAAACTTGCCTCCTCTCCTCTAAAAAGCCATAAAAGCTTTCTACTCATCCTTCTGATCCTCACGTTCTGGTCAGAAGTAACTGCTTTTGTTCACTTTCTTCTACATAGTTGACAAAATATCCAGCTGAGGAGTGAAAGAAAGAAGGAGCACAAGGTCCTGAATAACATGGAAGTATGAACCAAAAGCCCTGGTGCTGACACACAGCTCTTTCTTCCCTCACCAGGTCTTAACAGCAGAAACAACCATGCTGACTCAGTAACAAAACTGTCAGAAGTGAACCTTAAGAATATCTGACATCACTGTTTGCTTCTTCTTTTCTCCTTCCTTATCTTTCTAGAAGACTCCATTGCATTACCCTCTGTTTCTCTGTAGGCCTTTCTTCTAGTGGCTTTACAATCTGGGTAACTGGGCTGACAGTTAAAAGTGGAAGAAAACAACAGGCTGAGTCTAACTGGAGACATCCCACCATTTTTACACAGCAAAAGTTCTTTACGCTTTTGCATCGACTTGTTTTCCTTTTTTATTTTTTATTTTTAATAGAAGCATTCCAGTGTTGAAATAAAGCAACTTTTTTTTTCTTCTTCTTTTTTTTTTTTTTTTTTTTTTTTTCCCCCAGGGGGTGTTAACTATTTTCTTGTGCTTTTGTAGCTGCAATGAGGGCTGCTAGACAGCGACCTAATACCATCCTGCAGTATATAGCAGAAGTAGCAGCTAAGTGGGTCTTCTCTGAAGCACGACATAACAGATGTTTCAGAGGAATGAGCAAGCTTCACTTACAATCCAGATGTGAAATATATACAGAGAGAGCAATGGGAACCCAAAGGAAAAATGATGCCATTTATAGCCATCCATGAAGAGATTATTTTCCTATAGAAAGGAGCAATCAAACAGTTGTCCAACTACTTAAAAGAAGAGGTGATCATCTTTCAGCCATCCGCATTTGAAGAGGTGCTGCCAAAGCCAGACTGGAAATCCCACAGCTTTACAGGGCCCATTGGTCAGGGCTGGATTCACCTCCTGCTATAAACCACGCTATTGCTTTCCATACCTCCTCCACCACCAGCAAAACGAAACCTGGCCAACCACACTGCTGCTGATGTGCGGACACATCATATCATCACAGAACACGTCTGGGTGGTTTTTTTTCTCCCCTTTCTGTTTTCTATCACTGCATTTATATCCCTACTCCCTATATTAAGAACTATTCCTACCAAACGCAAGTTAATACTCAAATATTCAGTATTTCAAAGTTCAGGAAAAAAAGTTCATTACCAATTGAAGTATAAACAAGGAGGTGATAAAACGGTCATCATAAAATATGGTAATAATCCCTTCAATGGCATATCTTGCTGTTGTAATTAACTAGTAATACATTCCTCCCATGTTTCATATAGAGTTTTACTGCCTTAATATATAACTGGAGCACTTTAGCAGAATCAGCACAACTCAATAATCATTCTCTTTTTCTATCTAGTGTGATCAAGATTCATATCTGTGGAGGAGTAGTTTCAGTTCGTATCTTATGAATCCATCACACTATGATCAGTTATCAGAAGAATATCCAAATTACACCACCGTGTTCTAGACTTAAATGCCGTGTCATTTATTGTGCGTGTTTCCTGATACACAGCTTTGATAGTGCATCGAGTCGATAGATGTATTTGTGTGATATTTAAGTCTGTATCTTCCAAACAGCTATTAAGACTGCGCTGTAGCTATGTTTTATAAGCAATTTTATAAGCAATTTCTCTCTTTCTGCACCATTCTTGTTTGTAGAAAATCGGATAACTAGTATTGACTTTTTTTTTTTTAAGTGAGCATGAGTAATCATGTCACATTGAGTTACATTTTCTAAGTGTTCCTGAAAATATTCTATTATCCTGATTATTGATCAAGGGAATGTGTTTGGTTTATAAATTGAAGTTCATGTAACAGAGACCGTTTCAGCAAGAAGGAGTAGCAGCAGCTTCACAAACCCTGGGCAAGAACACCTTAAATACTCATATTTTGGTTTTGTACCTTAAAAAAAAAAAAAAAACAAAGAAGAAAAGAACACGTTACTAGAAACTTCAGGAAGATTTCATTTCTCTAAGAGCAAATCAGTTTTCAGAGAAAAAAAAAAAGCCAGGTCAGAAGAGCTCAGCTGTTGGAAGTCATGTTCTTAGTGATTTTAGAGGCCTAGATTTTCCAGTGTTCAGCTCGAAGACATCTCAGAAGGCCGTTAAGCAGCCACTGCAGAAAACTTTTGAAATCCTGTTCCTTTAAGATGTCTTCATCCGCACTCCTAAAACACGGAGCATCAAAATTAAATTAAATGGTCATGGCTGAAAATTATGAGAGAGACATCCTGCAAACCTGCTTAATTTTACCGCAGATCTTGCTCTCTATGTGCTGCTAAGATATGGAGTTAGACTCAAAAGCAGGGGTCCTTCAGAAACACACAAGCCTCCAAATGTATATTTGGAGATGCTGGCTTTGCACAGGACTGCTAGTGAGGAGCTCTATCTCTTCACTTTACCCAAAATGAAATGAGTTTGACGCCCTGTGGTGCTTTTGGAAAGGACTTACACACGTAAGTCAGAATTTTAGCTGCCTGCTGTTTCTGGAAGCACAGAAAATAAGCTCTATTAGAGCTCTAATACAGATCATCTGGCATGATTTTGTTTTAAATTTGTATTTGGGGGATACAGTGTTTATGTATATTTTACCTGAGGTAGAAGCTGGGAGGTGCCCTGTGATCTGGCCAGCTCATCACATCGACAAAAAATCCCTGAGAAATGAAGCTACAGACAATTCAAAATAAATGCACAGCTCACCACATTACTTTGCTTCTCTAATGCTTAAAAACATTCTCCCAACACTTAACCGTTTCGTGCTTTGAAATAAAAGCTTGAAATTTGTCAGCAGCTGCTCTGGCACTAGATAAATGCCTTCTGGTACTTCATAAAAAGTTACCTAAAGTTGGTCAACTTATAAGCCGTTAGGGAAAATAATAAAATCAGTTCACACCTAATCAGGAAATATTTCTTTGACTTTAGCAGCTAAATTCTCCCCTGCCTGCCATCTCCAGCGGGTTGGCCTCTGCCTGAATTTGCAGAGACAAAGTAGGGCTTTCCTTAGAATTTCTTCCTCAGCTGCCAGGCTGGGAAGCGACAAAAGGAAAATGTCTCCTGTGATCTCGACGGTCTCCTCCTCACCGTTCAGATCGCACTGCCTACATACACTCACTTCAACTGCTACACCAGTGAAAACCAGCCCCATAAATAACAGTCACTTTCTCTGCATAATCCTGATTTATTCCCAGAGAGAGTCTATCTGGCACCCTGAATCCAAAGAATTTGGAAGAAATATTATGATTCTAAGTGAGGACCACTGAGCAGGGAAGGCTAAATTAACTTCGCCATGTTGGCTAAGGAATTATATTTGATATAATTTTTGGCATCTAGCTCTAAGAAAAGGCTAAAACATTATAAAATAGCTATGTTACAGTGTGACTGCACATCTTCATAAGAATATTTGCCGAATTTCATTAGACAGCATGATCTATTTAAAAACAGGACAACAAAAAAACACAGCGCCATCATTGTTTCCATTCCAGCTTTCCACTTTGAAGTTCTCCCTCGTTAAAACCTGCTCCTATTTCAGTATTAAAGTTTCCACCAACTTCAGTGGCAGAGGACTTCAGTCAGTGGTGCACATTCTGAAAATCCCATTGGCGGCACAATGAAGGGCTGCAGTGTTAGAAATACTACAAATGGAGCATCTCTACTCGCATGGGTAGTGTCAATCCAATCTATATTTCAGCTTACGTTGACACACTGCAAATATTCTGCAGGATGATGAAAAATGTTTGGTATAAGAAAATGGGTTAAACAGCCTTATTTTGTCCCTCCATTTTCCCAAAGTAAACAAGGGGATGCTCAGTCCAACTCAGTGCTTCACAAATCACCATTTCACCTTGAATCAGTAATAAATAAATAAAATTCAGTACTGCAAATATCTCAGAATGCACAGCTTCTCAAATTAATTCCAGGAAATAGTTGCATGCTTACTAAAATAATTTAAAATACTTTAAATGTTTATTATATATATTAATGCTTTATTTTGTAAAGAAATGGCTATTATTGGCATATGAATAAACTGAAAAATCCACAGACAGAGAAGTAAGGGCACACATCTCTAATATATACCCATCAAGGTTGGAGGAATAGTACACACAAAACCTTTTCAGAACAGATGCAATAGAATTAATACACCAATAGCTGCATGTAGTAATGCAGAACAGAAGATGTTAAAATGTAAATGCTTGCAGGATTATTCATGTTCCTAAAAAATTTAAAAGATGAGGCTCTAAGTTCTCTCTCAAAGCAAAACAGAAATTGTTCTATTAAAATATATAACTTTGTCAGTGAGTTTGCCACATTCCAGAAAAACTCATCCAGAGATTCAAAGTGCTTTTCAGAAGTATTTCAGGAAAGAATTTCACGAAAGGCCTTCATAGAAATGAAAGAGAACAACGCTGCCCCAGCCACACAACCCACTCTTCTCATTCTATCTTTAAGCAGTGGGTTCTCCTCTTTTTAAGAACAGGAATATTTAAACCAAAAAAAAAATTGAAACAAGCATTGGGCTATGTTTAGCTCCTGCTTTTCGGCACTGCATAACAACGTGCCCAGGTGTGCAGTCACTCACAACTGTAGACTCACTGGAAAGTCACCAAAGTTTGCTCTTGCCCTCCATCCTCTTCCCGCTGCCCTGCTTGTAGTGTATTTCTTTGCCCTTTGGCAGCAAGAATGGTTGATGATTGCTGATGATTTGGGATTTTTAAGTTCACAATGTTGACTGAGGGGCAAGGAGAGAAAGAAAATCTGATACGAAAGTGCTTCGGAAATGTTATAGAAAACTGTCAAATAGACTTGGAAAATTACTGTCAGCAATTGTTATAGAGATATCAGTGTCCATTTTCATATGTCTAATATTATTTTTATTCAGAAAGGAAAAGGGATTTTCTTTTATCTGTACTTTTTTTCTAATAATAAATTATTAGGAAATAATGATTAAGCCTGCTGTTGTTGCTCTAAGTATCATGCCATTTCTATATTCCACATCCTAACTGCGACTACATTACAGGTGCAAAAAAATCGGAATCATTTTTTGGTGCGGCTTCACCTGGAATTAAGACAAAGCTGTCTTTGGACCAAGAAGTAAGTATGACCTCAATATTTCCTAGTGCTGGGAACTGCTAGCCAACTTCCAGTGTCAGCCACACCTATGTCAACTCATGCAATTCAAATTAAGCGAATTGAGTTATTCCAGATTTACATGACTATAACTAAGAGGGGAAGATGGCCTTTCAACGACTTTTACAGGCTTCATTGGAACTTGGATTTCTCATGTTTACAGGAATCTGATTTTCACAGCTAAAGGAAAGGAACAAGGAGGAACAAAAGATATGTGGAAGTTATGTAGAAGTTATGCTTCAAATACGTAGTACTGGTGTTTTTTACCCTATTAAAAAAAAAGGTAACCTACCTAAGGGAATGACATACAGAGTTAATAGTCTCATGGTATTCAAGTCCTGGGCCAGCAGAAAAACTATCAAGAGTCCAAATACCACCTTGAAGAATTGCCTGAAACTCTCCAAGATGGGAATCTCACAAGACAGAGGACACACAAGCATGATTTCAATATAAATGACCATCAGGAATAAACACTAGGTGTTCCAGGGCACATAAAACCAATTTCATTAGCTAGATTGCAAAAGATCAGGGATGATAAAAGTGATCTCGTTTTCTCCTCAAATAAACTGGAAGTGTATTTTTCCATAAAAAAATCTGGAAGTTCCTTTAAGGAAAATAAGAACATCAGACTTTCTTTAGGAAAGCACAAACTTCTCACGATCTGAGGATAGACCAGAATGAGTGATTTAGTGTCACGCTACAAGTCTTTAACCTCTGTGATTCTTTAAAAGAGAGGGAACAAAAAAAAATCCCCAGGAGTGGTATCTCCCGAAATTATATTTACGGTAGCTCCTGCTTATAATTAGACTGGAACCCAGACAAGAAGTGACATGCAAAAAAGACAAAACAAAAATGAAAACAAACACACACACACGCTCATTTCTAAGAGAAGTTTCTCAAGGAAAGTTTTCCCTGCAAATTAAATTCAGCACTTGAAGAAGTTTCAGGCTGTATCTTAAATAAATATTTTCAACCTTCATTTGCTTAGCTTGCCATTTGGGAGAGCAGGATGCATCCTTAAAGGAGGAAACAGACTAGGCGACAGGTTATGCATACAATTAGCTTGCTAAGAATAAATGTTGGCTTGTCCGGAGGACCCATACAATACACTATTTAAGTCTTTTGGATGGAGGTGAATTCCATGCCTAGCGAGTTTATTCCCTGCACTGAGTACTGCAGCCATATCAAATACAATTAGCTTCACTGTAACTCAGTGGAACTCATTACGACCAGATATCACTGAGGCCAAGGTCTTGGCTGGAATCAAACAATAACGGGGGATTTATATGGTTATGGAGACCATCTATAGTTACATTAGACAGGATTAAAAAAACCCACACACATTTTAGAGAACGTAAATCTCCAGGTCTTAAGGCACGAGCCAACTTTTCTCTGAGAAGTTGGGAAGAAATTTTCCTTCTAGGTAAGTTATTCTGTAACAGCAATGGGGAGAGCTCTTCCCCATCTCTACACATGTCAAAGTGCCTCGCTGAACCAATTATGACAATGCAACACACCTTGGCAGAGAAATGGACATCTCACATAGGCTGAACTGCCCAGCAGAGGTACTTCATTCTCCTTCTGATACAGGATGGACCCTTACACAATGGGATTTTACCTCACCCAGAAGAATGCAAGATAAACCCCACCCATCTCTACTGGGCCTACAATACCTCAGGGGTTCAAACAGCTCCCTTTTCTGATCATTACAAAAAAATAAATGAAACAATCACAGCAATGATTTGGATCCTTTGTAAATACTCCAAACGGACAAGTTACTCTCTTAATTAAAACCAGAACCTTAGCTCAATGCAGGCTGTTGAGCTTATCAAAGAAATTATAAGCTGAAAGTCTTACACCTTGTGCTAGGCAGCAGGGCAAACTAGATGATGGCAATGGTGTCTTCAAGCCTTGCAGTCTGTGAGCTAACAGTTCCCACATGCATGGAGGCTGACATTCTCAATGCTGTCTTTCTTGTTTCCTCTTCCAGAATTTCACCCCAGAAGGATGTGAGCAGGTGATGGGGCAAAGGAGAGAGGAGAATGAGGGTAAGAAGAGGGGTTGTGTGCCACAGGGACCTCTTGGTGCACCATACCACTTGGTGCTATGGGTAAACGTGCTCTCATAGAACTGCAGGAATGCCTGCAGTAGGAAGGACAGACTCCTTGGGGTCTCTCTGGTAAATCCATGCCTGGGTTTTGCCACAGCAACTGGTGGGAGAGCATAACCTAATTCTTTCTGCAGTCAATATGTGTGCAGGTGTGCTAAAGCGAGAGATCTCGGCTGTATGACACTAGTGACATAACCATTAAAAAAAAAAAAGAGAGAAAGAAAAAAAGGAGAGGAAAAATCAATAATAGCTGGACATTCATTTAAACAAATGCATCATCCCATAAACAGTGCAGCAGCTTTCAAATGTAAACAAGAAAAGGTGAACTTTGTTCACATTATGTCTCCAGCTGTTTTGTGTTTCAAGACTGTGCGCCACAGCTGGGCTGATGAGCTCTGAATCCTGGGAAAAGGGGAAATATTTAACCTAACTTAAACAGAAAGAAGCAAGCCTCAATGGTGAGAGATAACAGGTGGGAGTCGTGCTCTGCTGCTGTGCCTGGAGGGTAAAATCTGGCATGCAGAGGTAGCTTCAGAACAAAAGTCATCACAGCTGCTGTTTGCTGCTCTCCTCAAGTCCTTCCCTATTTATTCAGCATCACTGACAGCACCCTAGCAACATTAGTTTAAGTCACCGTCAATTGTTATAAAATTAGCTCACGGTCCTGAAGCCAGGGCAAGATGTGGGTGACATTATCTGCATGTCTGTGTAGAGAGTACAGGGCTGAAATGTGTGCAAGCCTCCCCTCTTCTAGCTAGCATATATTGCAACGGCTGCAGTGAAACCTGGGTTAGTTATTTCCAGTCCCTAAATCAAAAAAGCCACAATGAGCACAGAATTTTATGAGCTACCCCCTTCCAAACTTGCAATAGCATTAATACAAATCATCTCGAGATTTCTTAGCGTGGGGGAAAAACCGATGCAGAGCCTCTGCCAATTAGTAGCCTCTCATCACTAGTATCTCTATCTCTAGCTTACTTTAAAGTCAAGATTGCAGTGGAGCTGTGGATCTGGATCTTGAGCTTCTTGCTGAGGCTCTGAAGTCAAATCTATCAGCTGAGTTACACTGCACAAGGTGGTGCTCAGCTCAGGCCCTCCCCCTAATGCAGGAATTGCATTCTTAGCTCCTGCACCATCGGTGCCTACCCGTAAAATGCAACCCTTAATCCGCTACAGTTCAGGACTCTTGCTGTTATGGGTTTGTAACCGTCAAAGGGAATATGACAACTACCTGAACAAAAAAAAGTGTTTCAATCATCACAGCCTCAGTTTAGCCTTGAACCTGTTACTGTGAGCCCCTCCTTTCCTAGTTTTCAACAATAACAAAAAAAAAACAAAACAAAACCAAACCCTAATAAATGTCAAACGCATTCTCTTGACTGAGAGAGAAAATGCAACAGCCCAAATTCACTTTCTTCTGAGCCACTTGCAAGAATTTAAGCAGAGTTAAAATATATATATATATGTGTGTGTATATATATATATATTGGGCAGCAACGTGTGGGCTCTTTTTAGTATGCAATGTTCAGCAGGATTTATCTTTTTTTTCCTGGGGCCCTCTTAGGACCACCAGTATGGATGCAGATGCCAGTTATTTAGCAAAAAAGAGGGGCGAAAAACAAAGAAAATTAGTACAAAGGCAGCTTGAGTGGCATATTAGAATTGCCTCATATGTTACTGCCACTGAATAGCAGACACAATTGATTCACCTTACTACACATGTAAACCAAATCATGACGAGGGGGCTTCCAAAAGAAGATCTGCATGGGTACTGCTGTACTTTGGCACTATTAAAGACTGCAGAAGAGGATGAAGTTGCAGCCTAGATGAGAATCCCAAACAAAATCCAATCCCTCTTGTATTGATCCTTACGGGGAACACAAGCAGCAGACAACTGTGCGTGCAGTTTCCAGCAGAAGGGACTACGTTTTTAAAGATACAAAGGATCAAGGCAGAAAAGCGCCTTCAAAAACTTGCATCGGTTTCTTTCTGCTGATCCTGTCCAACCCCTGTAGATGGAGGGGAACCTACAGTCCCTACCCCCAAGCTCCTGGGGCAAGAGAGGTTAAATAGCATGAATCTGCCTACCCTGTGTGTGTGGAAGAGCAGGCAAGATCTCATACACAGCCATTACTCCTCCGATCTTATGGGAAAAGAGCAGTGCCTGCTGAATACGGGCACTCCTTAATCTCCTTCATAAAGGTCTTCCCCTCAGAAATGTTGCTCAAGCTGCTGCCGAAAACCCCAGCTGGGATCTGAGCTTTACTGGACAAGATATTCATTGTTCAATTTATGGCTTGACTGTACTTGTAGAAATGTATTTCACTTCAGCATCAGATGAGCTGGATGAAAGGAAGCAAGGGAAGAGTTCATCAGAGGGTTTCTTGCTTTATTTGATTTGTTTTCTAAATCACTGAAATGAAGATGTTTGCCTAGCACAGCGATGGGTCAACATGCTTGCTTTTCCCCGCATGCCACTTTTTCACTGGTTCGATTTACAAATTCTAACAGTTGCATTTCTGAAAGAGATCCAAAGGCACACACAGACTCAGAGATGAGAATAAAGGAGGGAAGTTTTCTACTTGCAGGATGCAAAATCTGCTTGGAGCTGCACTCACGTAAGCACGCACTCACCTAATGCCATCAATCGAGATACCCAGTGAAAACAAGCGGACGATTCAATAAATACACAAACAAAATAAATCCCTAAAGAAAAAAAGAATGGGGGGGCTGAAATCTCAGGAGCAGAAGAAAACCTACAGTTACATTCAGCGTAACAGAAGATCTCAGTGACAGAACAGTATGGCAGCACAGGCGCACTGCAAGCACCAAGCGATGCTGCTGCAGGACGACGCATCAGTTTGATCAGTATGTGTTTTATTTCAACTCTGAGTGCCAGGACTGTCACCAGGAGAGGCAGACGCTACCCAGATGATAGACATCTCTAATGAATCTTGGTCACTTTGTGTGAAATAGTCAACCTCGTCAACCTCCAGCACACAATCTCATGTGTTATCATTCAGCTTATAATGCAGCTATTCTTCAATACGTTTGCTTGCGAGCATGTTTTAAAAGCAAAGCAGAATTTAGCATAGAGATGCAAAGAAGTGACTGCAAAGGAGTTAGTTTTGAGTCTTTCTAAAGTATGTTCAAAGTAACCAGTCTCCCATATAATCTGAAATCAAAGAGTGAAAACCTGCCAGAAAGGATATTAAGACTCTCTTGATTGTGAAGGCTCATAAAATAAATGTGTTGGTTGTTATGGATTAAAGTGTGGACCAAAAAGATGAAGGAACACCTAGCATCTGGAGTCTATATTGTAGTCTCTACATTCCTAATAGATCTGTGTCAAAAAAAAAAAAAAAAAAGAGAGAGAGAGAGATACTGAGATTAATAGGCTAAAATGAAAACATATCCCTTCAAGATGAACAGAAAAATGTTAAGACAGAAGTACCACAATTGCCAGGATTTAGGCATTTCCAAAACTCACAAGACTGCCATTCCTCTATGAATTTTAACTTTTTTTGACCTTAGGAATAATTGAAATGTGAAAAATACTTCAATTTTCTTGCAAAATCTGGCTTATAGGAAATCAACAATAATTGTGATCCCTGCAAGGACTGCCTATGGCAGTGTTTACATACAAAATCCCTGTTGCCTCCCTAGATCATTTAGGAAGCGAAAGGTATTGGTAGTTTAGTAGGTAAAACTTTCTAAATTGATCTGAAACCTCCTTAAGGGTTACACTATACCTCGGACAAGGATCGGAGTACAAGTGGAAATTAACTCATGTCAATATTTGCAAATGTTCCACCATGTGCCTACTGTCTTTGAAGGAGAAAAAGATATTCTGTTTTGCGTCCAGCAACTCCACCAAACCCTGTTACATAGCTATTGGCCACCACCAATAAGTGAATTCTTTGCATAACCAGTTCTTTTACTTCATTACTACCCTCGTCCAGATTGCACTTCAGCCTATTCATACAACTCTGATTGTTGCAGAGACTGTAAAGTAGGCCCTATGGGCCACATTTTGTTACCTTGCATCCAGTATGAGCAAAAGGTCTTTTTAATTTAGACCCAAATGAGTACCTTCATGTTTCTTTCATATGGATATTCCCATATAAGTGAAAGGCAATGATGTGGTGATGGCTTCTCAAATTCTCAACTTGGTAGACAGAATAATCTCTGTTGAAAGAGACTGATGGATTTGGATATTTTTTTTCCCAACTTTAACAGAAAAGCAAGGAACTGCTTGCTGCTACCCTCCTTGCTGCTCACAAAGAATAGGGGAAGCTTCTCCTATGCTTCCCAAAGAAGTACCTGCCAAGGACCAGAGACAAAAAGCCAGTGGCAAAACAAATAATGCTGTCCCAAAGTGGATGCAACCAACCCTGCCTTGCCCAGAAAACTTCCATACACCAAAGATAAGAACAGCATCCCATACAGGCAGCAGAGCAAAAGGTACCTTTCCTATAACACAGAGGCACAAAGGAGCAGAGGGGAAGAGTTCAGGCATAGGTAGCCAGAGAGGGATGTCAAACAAGGGACAATGAAGTGGGTGCCATAAATGAACAGCTGCCTTCCATTAACATCTCCAGGCTTGAGCTAGCTGTGGGTTTCATTAAAAGACGAGCCACACCTGGCTCCTAATGAATTCTGATTGCCAGCTCCACTTTTTATGAGGTTGGGACTTCTTTTCCAAGCAACTTTTACTTGCAACAGCTAAGGACTTGTATTTATATTTTAACTTTTTTTTTTTCTTTTTTTTTTTCTTCCCTCAAGAGCCCCTCACAGCAATTTCTTTACGCACTAAGAAAGCACTCAGATTGTACACATTCTGGACAGGAGCTGTGGCATAGAAGATTTCATTTCTGTTTTTCATAACTATATATGGTATGTAATTACTTTCTTATAATTTATTTTTATTACATTTTTCTTCAAAATTCATTAGAAATCATGCATTATTACAGTATTCCTGTCCTTCCATCTACTGGAAAGACCTGCCAGAAACGGTAGGTAATGATTGTAGTGCTGTTTCAACCATTTACAGAATGAGTTCTCCCTACCTTCAAGATAGTTCAAAAGCAAATGTGAGTGCAATTAATTGATCTCCTATGATACCGGTACACACGAACTGATAAACTCCATGAGATAATTTCAGCAGGAACGACTCTGAATTTCAAGTACTTTAAGTTTTCCAAAAGCTTCTTAATTTTGAAAATATCTTTTTCTTTTCTTTCACCCAAATGCTGCTTCTTCCCTTTTTCTCTTCTCCTGTGATACAACTTTTGCAAAGGACTTGCTTAGTTCCAATGACAGGTCTATTCACGTCACAAAAGACTAGAAACTTGCTTCCATTTCTTTTCTTCTCAAGTCCATCCCAAATGTCCCAGTAAAACAGAGAAGCAGTACAACTGGAGAATGTACCCCATTCTGTAACAGTTCATGTCATTCATTTAACCCTATCCTTGCAACTTCACCACAATTATTTTTGAAGTGATTGGAAAAAGCGAGGATGAACTTCTGACATCATAAACATTGCTGCTAAAATACTATGCAACACAGGGGCGAGTTTGTAATTTCTTTAGCTAAACCGAAAGCTGAATTTAGAACAACAGCCTGCCTTCCATGTGCAGCACTAATGTTAACAGCAACCTGCATTGAGGGCATAGCTTCAAGTACACATAAGTACTATTAAAATTCTTTTCCTCTTGGATGCGTCTTCTGTTTATCCATTTGTCTTTGTCTCCTGCTTAGTTCATCCCCTCCTATTTTCACCACGCATCTTGTTCCTAGTGCATGCCTGACCTAATGGTTGGCGACCCTGCCCATGGCAGGGAGGTTGGAGCTAGATGATCTTTGAGGTCTCTTCCAACCCAAGACAGCATATGATTCTATGTATGCATGATTGAGAAAAACAAAACAAAACAACAACAACAAACAAAAACAAAATCTGGTTGCCTTTTTTGTTAGCAAAAGATGCAGTGAATTGCCTCATTATACTGGAGGAACAAAAAGTCTCCTCCATCAAAAAGATGGCGGCTCTCGGAAATGAATGAAACTCCTGAGAAATTTTGCACTCACTTTCTGAAAACAGCTCACCGTGCCTGCAGCTCCTAGAGATGAGAGGATAGAGCTCTACGTTTAACCAAGTCATCTACCCTACACTTCGCTCAGTAACTGCTCCCTTGAAATTTCTGAAATATGGTGACATTGTTATCAAGCGTTAGCAACAATAATAAAAACAAGGCTGCCATTTTGTATTTTGACTGATCAAGAAGAAGCCTGCATTATACATATAGCTGCTTATACCCACTATAAAGGATAATTTTGCTGTATTAACTCCATAAATTTGATAGAGCCAGCAAGGTTTCCACTGCATAATAGCTTAATTTTTCATTCTAATAATAACTGGCTGCCAGTTGAAATGAATGGGAGCAAAAACAAACATTTCTGTTCCATGACATGATCCATGACAGATGTACAGTTTAGGAGGCCCTGGGGCAGGGTATTCCAAGCCTCTCCTCCCTTCACCCAACAGCGGTAAAAGCATTAACACCAAGAAAAGAGGGTGAACTGTAAAGGAACTCCTAGGAAAATGACCCAGCTATCCTCTACTTAATCCACAGTTGGCAATATGCCTGATTTAAGACTATGCTAAGCATCCAGGATTTTCTAAAGTGCTTGCAGACGGTGTGTACAGTATAACATATGCCTGTAAACTAGAGAGTATGAAACATCCTTCTCTCGATCCCCCACAAAGATTTAGTGGGGCTTTTTGCTTTGACTTCTACTTACTCTATTTATGTTGAGAAAACCTTTTCCCCTTGGAATATATAGAGAGGATTAATAACTTGATTATTACTGTTTATTATTACAATTTCATGTAAAGCAACATTAAAAAAAGCATGCATCCCTCTCCTTTAAAAAAAGCTCATGTGCCTGAATTTGACAAATTTCAGCGAAAATGGGGCTGCATAGGTTAGTGCCAACAAGTTACTCAGGCTTTATGTGAATATTGATTTATCTGCTAAATGAAAATGAATAGCCACCATATCTACTGCATTGTTTTGCTGCCTCTGCAAGACAGAGCACCTTCCTTAAAAGTAACCCGAAGTAGTTTCAAAAGGTGAGCTGACAATGCTGCCTTTGAGTGAGAGAATTCCACTCTAAGGGCTAGATATTTGTAATCCTACATTTGAAAATCTGCCCTCAGGGACTAGATGGGTCTTTTTCACATTTATAGTTGTTGTAATGTACTTCTTATGTTTCTTTATTTTAGTGAAAACATTAAGTCATTGAGAAAAGTGTGAAAATAAAAAATGTTGCATAAACCAGACAGGTATCTGATTGCTGTTTGCTGAGGACAGGACAAAGATAAGCTTCACAGAGGGGCAGGGCATTCCCCCTCCCTAAATGTTTAGCATTTGAAACCTCTCACTGGGTCATTCATATTTAGTTGGACTGCAAAATTCTCTAATGGCTTCAAGTGTCCATTACAGTAATAATGGTAGTGTCTGAGAGGTTATCTCATTTAATAAAAATGAAAAAAAAAAAAAAAAAACCAACAACAACTGTAAAAACTCTGTGAGGTCAACAAAAGATGATAATGAAAACTCAAAATCACCCTATGAAGGATATACTCAGAATCAAAAACTACACATGATGAATGAAAACTGATAAATAGCAGCATGGCCTTCTAAAGCTATATTCTGCAATATTGTAGAAGTTATAAAAGTTGTAACTCAGATAAGAGCAGGCCATTGATGGCTGCCTAATGCTTATCTTCAGATTTTACTCATCATTTCTTAGCATCTGAATGCTACAAAGAGATCCCGAGTCCTCACGTGCCAGCCACCTGCATTGGCTTTCCTGCCCTCATCCAGACCCAAGCAGAAGAATAAATGCTAACTACTGCCTGAACAGAGGAAATTTCTCCCTCAGTAGGCTCACATGAGCTCAATGTGACATACATCGCCAGGTCTTCAACCTATGAAAACTGCCTCTGGAAGTCTTAGACTCTGGTTTGTCACAAGTAATCTGGGGAATTACAGGAATCACGGGATACTGCTGAGTAGCACTGCAGGCAGACACCACTGAGGCTTCATGGACACTAAAAAGCATGAAAATGAACTTTAATTCCCAAAGTGAAAATTAAAAGGGAAGACAGAAACCTGAGACTACTGGTACTCTAGATGTTTGGGTATCTTCCCTAAAGATTTTCCTATTTTCCTTCTGTAGCTGGAAGTAAAAAGATGATTACTTCAACATTATGTGAAGAACATACAGACAAGAACTAGTGCCTCTGATTTCCATGGTGGAAATAGCATACTTGATAGAAAATGCAAAACAAAGAATACTGTATATGAAGAAGGCAATCTTACATTCAGTAGTTGGGCGTTTTACCACTAAGGTCATGTTAGAGCACAGCTTAAAGAAGACTTCAAATCTGCCAGTTGGCCACAGTTAAACACATGGTTAGAGAAATGTTTACCTCACTACTCCACAATAACTGCTGAGTCAATTTTTATGGTCACTATGTTCACCTAAGTTTATAGGACTGTACATGGAGGTCTTCTTTTCAGTGAAGACCAACCAGGGGTGTACGCCAACTATAAGCCACAACAAGAAGCTTTGGAAACATGACGATACAAGGCATGCTTAACGTAGTCAAAGTGAGATTCAGACTGAACAGATCCGACTTGTTCCACAATGATACTCCTTTGATGCAAAGAAAAGTAGAAAGCAAGATGACATAGAAGGCAAAGAGGAAATCCCATCTTTCTGTTGCTACTGTACTTTTGAGCACGCTACCTCAGTTCTATTTTTTACCATAACTAGTATGAGACACTGCTGCTGAGAAGGTCAGTTCGGATTAAAACGGAACTCCTGAACCAAAATCCTATTCAAAGGATGATTTAGCGTTCAAAGGAAAGGTATGAGTTTGAACACCTCACTCTTAACACTTTCCTTTGATTCCTCTAAAACAGGCAAGTGCGGAGTTAGAGAAACACGCCTGTTTCTGCATTAAGGGTCAAGTAAATACTACTCCTCCTTTCAGAAAGCCAGCCTTTGGCTTGGATTGGCATTGTTTGTTTCTTTGTTTTTCATTCTCTCTACATGTACCCTCTATAGAAAAGCTTAATTTTGTCCACTGTTCAAAAAAAACCACCCAACTATGATACTAATATCACATATTCTCAGTGGGTATGTTATGCAGAAACAAAGGAAATTATTGATTGCAAAAAAAATCCCCTTTTCAGTTATTTCTGCAGAACATCCATTGTGAAACTTCAATAGCACTGACCTCAGATTGGTGCTCTTGTTTTTTCCTTGGAAAAAAAAAAAAAAAGAGGTCTTTTCCTATTTTAATTATATGCATAAGTGCATGAATGCTGAAGTAATACTCATATTCTGTCAGGCAGTTCCATATGCCAGCTCTTTTTTTTTTCCTTTGTGCATATACATATATACCAATTCAGGTAGCAAACGTTGTGAGGCCAAATTACACGTTGCACACATTTGCATATGTGTTTGCACACAAGTATTTTTCCCCAAGCCATTCAGTCCCCTCTGCCAGCTAGATCTGCAAGAGGAAAAACAAAAGCCACAGTTTGTAAATCTCTCTGAAAACAACAGTAGTAATAAATTCAGAATAACCACAGGGCTTCATCCAGATCTCACCAGCTTTGATGGCCCTTTATGCACTACAACTCTAACACTAGAAAGAAATGACTTCCTGATCATGTTGGTCACCCGTTCACTGCTTTATCATCCTACTCCTAACCAAGCAGTGGTAATAAGTGGGGAGTGTTGTCTGGGCTCCTATTAGGAACCTCATTACTCCTCCTTTTTCTCTTTCTTGAATTAAAAATGTTTAAATTATTTCAATATGTCCTGAACCTCTTCAGCTTGCTGCTGTCTGTCTGACTCACTTCCAAATTGAAGTGCATATATAAAAAAAATTGAATCAGTTCAATGATTTTAAATCACTCTTCAATGTGCAAAGTAATTTAAAATTACTGGAGTGCTTCCAATTTTTATTAGTCCTTGAATTTGGAAGTGATCGAGGTTCTTCTGGGCACGTGCAGTGCAGGGTGTCTAAAATTATGACATCCATACTTACTTTAAAAAACAAAACAAACAAAAAAAAAACAACACATCACTTTGCCACAGAAACAGCTGAGGGAGACCCTGGAAGAATTAGAACAATTTTAAAGAACCAAATGGGAGCTGCATAATTGCAGAAGGCATCAATTTGGAAAAACTCTTGCAGTTCCAAGGAAATCAAAATACACTGTGAAATGTTTGAACTGTTCTACATGCAGCTTGGACTCGCTTTTTAATTGCTGCAGCACTTTTGTATTTAATTACTTTCAATGTATCTAATTGCTCTAAATTTAGTAATTTCTTCAAGATCAATATGAGGACAGAACCAAAAAGGACTGACTTCCTCCTTAAATCTTTCAGGTGCTTAGTGACATGATTAATCTTTATGCACAAGACCAGCCTGTTTTAATTTAATGTGCCTCCTCACCTGTTTGAAGAGTCTCACTAAACGAATGCTGCTCTATTCCTCACATGGGAGGAGTCCTCCGGAAGATAAGAGGACTACTTAGAGACCTAAGTATTAACAGTGCCAGTGAACTGCAGGACTTGTTATGGAGTTTATCTAATATTTGAAACAACTAGCCACTACTGTTTCTCAACGCTGCATTCAATTATAGCAGCTTCACACCATCAATCTCCATTTTTTGGAGATAAAGCAGGGAAAGAAATAGTCTCTTAAGCTGAAGTTCTTCCCATTCTCCATCACTGTAGCTGTAAAGAATAAAAGGAAAATAATAAAATAATAATAATAAAAAAACAATCCAATGAATAAATACGACCCCACATGCCCAATAAATTTGCCCGCCTTGAAGACAATTTCTTAAGAGTGGGTATTTTTATACATACATTTTATATTTATGTATCGCTCACAAAACAACAAAAACCACAAAACCACCACCATCATACATACCCTGTGAATATCATGGAGCATAAAATACAACTCAAGTTTACGGGAAGGGGTTTTGCTCCACAGGGAAGGGGTCTGCAATTCCAAATAGGCCTGTTTGCTGCAAAACTTATGTGCTGAGAGATGGAGAGGTTTAAGATCAATTACCTGAAACCAGGTGCTGAGCAGATGGGAAAAATGATTCATCTAGTATGCACGCTTTTCTTGCACATCTCACCTGACTCTGAATGTCTCTGTGGCAGATGCTGCACTGTGCATAAAAAACTAACATGTCACTGGCTTTGGCACGTTGGTCTCCCATGCTGCTCCATTACTCCACTGCCACTGCAGAGCAAAGATGAACTACCTCTTGGTCACATCACTCTTCTCACTGGGACCATACGCTTTGTAAAAGCAGGTCAGCTTAAAAAGGGACAGGAAAAGGCAGTGCTTGGAGGTGTTTGGAGATCTACCTGGACATGAAGTGTTAATTAAGGCCCTTTATTGCAAAGCTCTACGGGCAACCAGTTCATCCCTCCGCAAACAAAACTTAGGAGTAGGACTTCAGATCTGTAGAGGCATCTCTTGCCCGTGTTGAGCACACACTGAAACACACTGCAGACAGCTGGCTCTGAGAGAGAAAAGAAGGCAAAGCCATGCCCTTATTCCTAGTGGGCTCCTGGGATCCTTCTCTCCCAACTAAACATCTGCCTAAGAGCTGGCCAGAAGGTAGCTCAGAAGCTGCTTTTAAGAGTAAACAACTCAGTGTCAAAACTCTTAGCATCAGCACTCTGTGAAGAAAAGGGAGGATTTACTGTGTCATATGAATTTAATATTTGATACATCCATCCACATATACCTGACTATATCCTGCCCTTGTAATGTGGATGGACTCAATGATCTAATAGATCTCTTCCATTTCTAGCTACTATTATCTTATTATTAAAAGTAATGAGCCTCTATCTAACAACTGAACTAATCAATAAGAAACTGAGTTTGTTTTTCAAAATTGCTTTAATATAAAAAATACTGCATGTCCGTTCCCTGCTTCCTGCTTTTGACTGTGATAATAAAACTTTCAGTACGGCTAATGTAGTTTAGCTAAACAAATTAGAGAACTGCCCCATTTAAGGGGAAGAGAGAGTTCCCATTAGCCATTCAGAGGTTCCTTGCCTGGTCAGCTAACAATTTTTGCAAACCAGACATCAGAAGATATATGATTTTACACTCACTATAATGCTGGACTATCATGCTCTGGTGAAAATATACAGATGGTGTAAACGTGATCACCGTTTGTTGCTTTATTTTAAATGAGGTTTTGGTTTTTTTTTTCCAATTGCTACAGCACAGTTATAATTTACGAGCTCACAGAAAACAAGCTTGCCACTTTCTTTTGGTCCAGGTACTGGAATAATTTTCAAGGTATCTGGGTTCAACTGTTAGTGTTATTGCATCATATGTCCTGTTTGATTTTGCATAAATCATCACAACTGTCTCCCAAGGAAGCGAGGAGGAAACCTGTCCTTTCCATGCTTTTTACCTTGCTGCATTGAGATAGGCTGCATGCTCTTTCAAGTAGACCTTGTCAGAAGTACTACACGTCTTTACAGTGCCAAGCTCAGCAGTTCATGACATTAACAGGAATTGTTAGGGATAGTACAGTGCTAACAGTAATAGAAACCAATACATTAGTATGATATACTAATGATTCATAATAATAATTCCCAAAAGCCACATAAAAATATATATATATATGCTAGATTAGGCAATCGGATTAAATGTCTCAGCAATAAGCTTGGCCTACATTTGTGAAAAGTTTGGTGTAAAAAGTAGAGCTCAAGAGATTAAAGCAGCTGCTGCTGAGGGCTCTTCCTCCGTAGTAATATGCACTGAGGGAAGGGGTACTTTGAACTAATTTTTTTCTGACTCACTGGACCAGATTTCCCCATTGTTTACACAGTTTCAAGTTGTCCAGGGAATAGTCATTATTTTGGACCCTTCTTTCTTGTGGGGGAACACTAGTACATGCTTGGTGAGCACCTGGAGCTCCCCTTCTAGTTTATTTACCTCCAGAAGGAGTCCAAATCTTCCCCACACCAAAATCATTATGAAGCAAAGCAAAGTGAAGTAAGTGGGGAAAATCAAGTATATTTGCTACTGGTGTTGACCTGTACTCTCAAGACAGTTGCAGAGGAGAAAGAATAGGAGATAAATCCAAACCCTTGATAGCTTTTTGTCTCGTTATCATGCTATGAATAAGTGCCTTAGCTTCTGAGACTGGGAACGGGCCACCTGATGTGCTGCTTTGAAGGACAGTCACTGAAAAGTCCTCTGGCAGCAGATGGGAAGGCAAACAAGAAGTAAGCAGAAAGATGCTCAAGAGCTAGATATTCTAGGTGCCCCAGACATTGTCTTCAGATGTATTGGTTTCCCCCCTCTGAAGTTATCAATACTAATGAAATGCTTTCTCAGAGCAATGGATGATGGTCACAGTAGCAGTATTGACTTTCCCAAAGCTTTCAGTACAGCTGATTTCATTACACTGTACTGTGATTTCAGCATGGTAGTACAACGATGTAATTTCAGACAAATTATTGCTGCTTTTCTCATTAACGATCTTCTCACTAACATACCACTGCTCATTAAAGTCTTCTATACCCGCATACCTTTATTTTTAATTTGTAAGAGGACTCCTCTACCAGTGACATTTGCCGATGTCGAGATTTGTATTTTCTCTGCACCAAACATAGCTACAACACAATGACAAGAAGAAGGCAACATCTTCTGAGCTTGACATAGAATCACTTCTGACTAAACCTACCTTACAACCAAAGTAATAGTTCTGAGAAGACTTGTAAGGAAACTAGACAAAATAACATTGTCTCTGGCATGAGAGACTGTCAATGTGCTGGAAAGTCTTAGAGTCTGGATGAAACCTTTGAAATCCAGGACCAGCTAGGTAACAGAAGCAACAAAGTATGTACAAAACATGTCAGTCTTGCTAGAATTTGTTTTAAGTGCTTGAGGAAATTACTAATTCATGCCCTGCTGTTGCAGACTGAAATTTTTCCACAGAATTTCACTGCTTAAGAAAATAATAGTTTCCAGAACTTACCTGCCTAGATTCTTCTGGAAAATAAATTTATACTGTCTTCCAAACATCTCTAAATAACTAACTTGGTTGAAAAACAAGAAGATATACAATTTCATGCTGCCATTTTGATTTTGTTACACCACCAATTGTGGTGGTGTAAGATCACAAAAGCTCTCGTTTGATTAATTAACATCTTGCACTGCTGAAGTATAAATACATTGTATGAATACATATAGCAAGAGGCAAGCTAGCTACTCAGGCTTGCCCCTTTCATAAACATAAGATCCACATCTTTATTGGAAAAACATCTAAAATGAAGCCAAAATGAATTCTTAAGCCAACGGTTTGCAAACCAAAGAGAAATTTAAAAATATTGACAGCTGCAGAACTTCCAGGAATACACTTAATTAAGACATACGGTATAGAGAAGGGTTAATATTGTTTGAAAGTAAAAGCTCTCATTCTAATAACAAGACCTCTCTCTGTGCACTGCTGGGTCAGCATGGTAATTAAGAAAATTGCCTTTAGTGTGCTTGTTTGGTAATGCTATTATCATCTTTTTTCATCTTTTAACAAGAGTAAACTACTTGAAGATGTCCCCATTTACTCTTCTTGCTTCTAGTAACCCATGAACCCATCAAGTCCATACTATGCTAGCATTTAATGGCCTAAATGAGTTACTTTATCATCTGGTTCACCCTGAAGTCTTTTACATATTTTTCTTGACCTTTAACCTTCTGACTATTATTTTGACAGCTATCATTAATGTTGTGTCCTGGGCAACCACACATTGACTAAGATGGATGGCAAAACGGATAAGGAGTTGAAAGGAACACACACCCACTTTCATCTTCCTCCTGATTAAATCAAAACCATACAAAGCCAAATCATATGATGGGTCCCATGGAAGCGGTGTAGAATACCAGCAACCATTTTAGTAAGTAAAGCAGAACAAAGAGTCCAAGAAGGGGGAAAAACCACCAACCCATACCCTTATTGTAAAACAAATAAGCTATATAAATTGGACACCTAGAACTCTATAAATCTTCTAAGTTATGACTATTCAGCTATGAACTTAGATGAATCAATAGGTGGTTGGAATGAAAATACTTTATAGTAGTCAGTTGAAGCAGTTTGGGCAGTAAATTTCAAGGAGAAAAAAAACAACCAACCAACCTACCAACCCACAACACAAAGAACATGCTTATGTGGAAAGGATGTAGTTAATTGGAATGAAAGTTTGATGCAACTTTCCGCTTTTCTAATAAGCTACCCCACTTCAAAGGCAAGCCTGGCCCCTTCTGATCACTTGCATGGAACACCATGGACTGTGGTCCTGCACAATTGTAAGGTCATCACAAATCATGCATCTTGAACAATTAAACTATTCCCTTTGGAGAAGCTAGATGATTTCATTTAAGAAAATGGAATCTAGATGAAGGTGGAAAAAGGAATTTCAAACAGTTCCACGTGTTTAAAATGAAATTAAAAAATGAAAGAAGATATTAGTGCCAGATAAGATCATAGGCAGTCATTCTAATTGCATTTCAGACAGTTGGTGTAATCAGGCACTAGGTTAATGGAACAGAAGGCACGACATTGCCAACCAGCAGAAAAGAGAAAAACAAAACACGGTGATTTAAGAGTCCACTAAAGTCTTATCCAGAGACATTTATTTTATTATTTTTTTTTAAACAATAACCTAAAGTATCACGAAAAGGAGAGGAACAACATGAGGTGGAAAGGTAACCAGAACAATGTCACAAAGAAATTCTCAGCCTCTTTGTCTTCTAAAATGAATGACCCTCACT
The DNA here is from genome assembly GCA_035772895.1 of Perdix hodgsoniae. Lineage (NCBI taxonomy): Eukaryota > Metazoa > Chordata > Aves > Galliformes > Phasianidae > Perdix > Perdix hodgsoniae. The sequence continues at coordinate 22,738,815 of JAPSGF010000007.1, forward strand.
GATGGAAAATTGAAATACTACAGCCCACTGATGGACCTGACACTTGACCCCTCCCTCTAATTATGGATGGAATCTGGAAACTGGCACTTATTTGCTTTAAGGAGCATTCCTTAGGGCCATAACAATTTTTGTGACTGCTTTATGAGCAGAATTTTTACTATGCATGGACCAGTGAAACTAAAGCTAGCAAAATGACTACAGGCAGCACTTGGGTAGAGTAGTGATAAACTTCAGATGACCTTGGCCTTACTTTGGTTTGCACATACCTTGTATTTTTAAAACAGATGTTCTACAAAAACATGTTCCTGGGGAAGACTTTCAGATCCAGTCCTCAAAAGTTATGTATGGCCCACAAAGTCCAAAGCCGGCCTAAGAAAGAAGCAGGGACAGATTTGCCCCTGAGAGATGGGAACAAACTTTATCAGGACAAACAAACTGCCTTAAGTGACTCTCTATTATCAGTAAAACCATCCACACGTAGAATGAGAGAAAGGCATGCTACACATTATTCATCAGTGTTTTATGTCTGGTATTTTTAGCTGCTAGTATTTCTAATTAGAACAATGCTTCTGGGTGTATGAGGGCAATTCAAGACACCAAAATCAGCTTTAAATTACAATAAAGCAATAATAATAAAACACATTTCCAGAACAAATACTAACCAATGCACTCAGTATCACACTGGCAAAAGCCTTTCAGAAGACCATAATGATGCATTAATTAGTCCTGAATTGATGATATTACTAATATGCAGTGGCTTACTGACTGAGAAATTCACATTAACAAAGCACATGTGTTCCACTCTTCCTTCACACATCACACAGCACTCTGGAGCTCGCAGCCATTTGCATGATTTCTCTCTCTTATCTCAGGTAAGCCAGCAGGTCAAAAGATAATCAAAACAAGAAGACTTGTACTGCACAATTTTACTCATGCAAGCAATACAAACCTTCAATGCAACTGCATGTGCAGTACAATAAAACAGTGTGTGTCCTTGATAACTTGCAGGAGTTGTTTTAAAGATTAATTGATTTCAGGAAGAGGATTTTAAATTAAGATTATTCTCAAACTCTAGGATCCCACCTTGATCTTAGCTACATGCCTTTTAAACCATTTTTGCTTTGCCAAATTCTGGCAAGATCACAACTCCAGCACTTCAAACTGCAGTACATGCACTGCCCTGTCCATGTGTCAAACACCTGTCCACAGAGCCGTTCTATTGCAGGGTTCAATGATCAGAAAAATCTACAGGGGAAATGGGGACACCTTGCCCCAGGAACTGCATATACATTTTTTTTTTTTCCATGACAGCGTGATGTATGGTCTACATTCAAAGAAAGGGGGAAAAAGTAATTTTATGTTTAACAAAAGTACTACATTTAAAAATAAATCAGTGTAGCTACAAAGACTAGAATATTTTTTACTGGTGACAAATACCCTTTTCCGAAAGCATGCTTACAAAAGCAAAACAGAGCCAACGATATGGTGTTGTTCTTTTGTGTAGTGCTGTGGATTAAATTAGGCTATTATTAATTACTTTACTATATATCCAAGTTGTGTTGCACCATAAGCAAAAATAGGATGTTGTTCACATTTTTCTCTTCAGTTCCTTCCTGGACATTTCTTTTCTTTCTCTTGAAATCTCTGTCTGATAATTATGTTGGTGTACATGAAAAAGTGAGAACCTGAAGAAGTCCAGCATCTATCCATTGAAATGGATGTCCATTCATTTCAACTAGAAAATCAGATCGTACTGTTAATACTACTCATAACACTGAGTAACTGTGAAAGCTTTATTACAGCTTGCATATCATTGCAGGAGAGTAAAGACCTAATGCAGTCATGGTTCAGGAGAATTTGCTGTATGCATTAATCAATGTGCTGCTGTATCCTTATCAATGATTCTTCATTAAAATCATTGTCTTATTTGATAAGTGACTATTGTTTGCTAAGAGATAATGGTGTTTACACCACTACCACACTTTTATGTTGTTCAAATAAGCGCTACATTTACTTTATTGTATAGCGTTTCCTTTACATCTTCCTGTTAAAAATGAAACACCAAGCCCATCCCTGAATCAGAACCCCAACTCTCTATTCACTACACAGATGGCAAACTGAGCAGCAGCAGAAGAATGGGATATTCCACTAGCCACCTAATTCCTACTGCCCAGGTGGCAATGCCAGAGATAAGAATGCCAGAGCAAGAGGTAGGGGAGCGATGGGTTTAATAAAAAGGCAACCCCTACCAGCTGAGTGGGCTAATACTGAGCACACTAGAAGAGCCAATCATTCCGATGTGATTTACATTCAAACTTTATTACCATCCCTCCTTCTCATTCACTTCTTTCAGAAGGAGCCTTGAAGAGGACAGCCTCACAATGCCCTCCTAAGGCCCACAGCAAATGCTCCAAAGGCAGCTGATATTTTGACCAAAAATCACAGCTGAAAAATTTCAGAAATAAACAGCTCTGGGACAATTTCGCACTTAGAACTTATTTCCTGGACGTGTTTCAGTTGTGCAACACAAATATGAGAAGGAACGCTCCTGAAAGGAAGCTTATTTTTTTTTTTACCCCTACTAAAACAAGCATTTCAAATATCAACATTTGTAATCACTCCCGTTTCCTTTGTGTTAAAATATATGGGTTTTTTACTACCTATGTAATAATATTTAATTTAATGCGTACTTAAGCAGGTATGTGAGTTAATTTACCTTATGTTGGAAGGGCGTTTGCCTGGTAACTTACTGATACGTGAGAGCAGCTGAGAGGTTCGGTTCAATGTTAATTAAGTCAAAACTGTCACTAGCTCACTCGGGCATCTGAGCAGAGTATGCCTGCGGTGTGTCCAGGGGACTGCACCAACACTCACTGACATGAACACCAAGTACCACATCGACTGTTTTACTAAGCACTGAGCATACATAAAAAGCATCATATTTTGGCCAATCAGAAGTACTAAATGGCCCGGTTTGTACTGAATTTGGCATCCCGTGCATAATCTAATAGACAGAACGATTGTAGGTATTTTATTTGTTAACAGCAGGCTGTTACATCTAGTAAAAGAAAGTAATACAATCACAGTGAGCATTTGTGCAGAGTCATCACGCACAATGTTTGGCTATTGGGCTTCGTAGATTCAATAAATAACTCAGTTAAAATCTGCACAACTGTGTTCAAAGCGGAAAGATCCTGAAGGCTGAAATCAAATTTCTTTAAATCAAGAATATCAGCAGTTCCTGTCACAGAAACACCTGCCCTTCCTGACCAAATCATACTCCAACAAAAAGCTGGCTGTAATCAACCACTGACAAACAGAGTCTCTCCTAATTTATTAATCTAATTGCACTGCCTTTATTTATTAGACTAATAGCATTGCTTCCTCAAGGGGAATTATGTTCTCCCATTTCTCCTTAAGCCGTATCCCAAACAGAATCTTCAGTATTTTATTTCAGCAATTGAAAAAAAAAAAAATCTTTTTGGTATATTGGTATATTCTTACCCTATAATAAACTGCCATCATAAACAAGGCAGTGTGATTTCTAAGTCATAAAAAAACAGCAGGTGAATCAAAAGGGGATGTGATAGCTCCGACAATAAAGTTTGTACTGCTTCCCCAACAGCCCTAAGTCAGCGGCAGCTCTTGCCAGACTTTACAAGTAGATTTCCTACTGGATCAGCACATCATGAAATGCTTTATAAAAAGGGATAGGAGAAGGCTGAAAGTAGGCAAGACTTTAAGAAAACATTTCAGAAGTAAAGGAGGCCTCAAACATAGAAGTAATTCACTAAAGAAAACATCCATGTCAATGGCACAATAGCAGGCCAAACTGAGCACACTGAGTGCTGACTAACCAGCAGAAAATGCACAGGAGTGGGGAAACAGAGGGAGAAAGAGAAGAGCACTTGATTTTTTTGGTACACTATTTCTAAAACGATTTGATTCAACTGTCTGTTACAAAGCAGCTAAGCAGAACAAGGGCCATCATAACACTATGGATCTGATTGCACATGCTCTCCCAGTGCAACTGAGAAGTGATTCACAGTAAATCGGAGTATGTGCATTAACACTGTGGGTGAATGTTAAGCCTGGTGTCAACCTGCTACACCTAACTAAATTTCACACCTGTAGTCTCCATCATTTCACTTAATTTAGTAAAATAATGCGTTAGCCTTTGTGGTAGGCCAGCAAGGTTTTAATCATCTTCCAAAAACAAATTCCAAAGGGCTAAAATTCACAGCTGAATGAAAATTTTAAAATGTCAGCATCAGTGTAAGCTTGTACTAAATTCTACATGAGCAGAAAAAGAAATATATGGCTAAAATGTGGGTGACAGAGAGAAGACACCATCTCCAGTCTTGCAGTCACAGGGAAAGAGGAAACAAGGAAGACTTGGACCTCCATTACACAATAGGAAATAAGTTCTATAAGGTATTTTTCTGGGTAAAGCTTGCTAATATTCAAATATTTTTTCAGGCCTGACAAGCAAGGTGTTTTCCCTTCAGCTTTGGGACTGGGGAAAGTTAAAGCCCTGAATTTCACATGTATTCCACATAGCTTTGTTTGGTTCCTTCAGAAACAAAAGGTGATGTCAAAGTGAGGAATGAAGATGGATGGAGGAAAGAAATGTGAACAGAGGACTGCTAAGCTAAACCATAATGCAAACAGTAGTAATGGGATGAAATTAAACAGGGCTAAGTAGTGTGTGAAGAAGCATCCTACTGGTGAAATAGATTGGAATGAGAAATTTGCTAGCAAGAAAGATGGTGATACTCTCTTTGACTGGTTCATTTATAACTAGACAAAGCACTGCACAAGGCTGTGGAAGGGAAAAGCAGCAGGACATACTCTGCCATGACCGCACTTAAGAATATCTGCCTGCATTCAGGTGAATTACATCATGAAAAGACACACTCAGCCTTTTGGTCATCTGTTACATCACTTCTCTTTTCAGAGCAGTACAGTGGTCTGCTAGTAATGTTCTATGTACTGAACATGAAGATACTTTAAAATGTATTTAAGGAGCTTGTTCTCCAACTGAAGCCTCTTTTTACTCAGATCGCAAGAATCAAAACTTAAATTTAAAGTAAGACATTCACACTCTCTCATCCTTTGGACACAGTCTCCTGCCAAGCAATGAGTTCCAGTGGCTCCCCTTGCTGAAGCCAATGCCTTCCTGAGCAGTTTCTGAGCTGGGCGCACAACCTCTGAAAACAAACTAACAGCAGTTGCACATTACTGTTGCTATCCTCTTCTTAATATTCAGACAAGAGACACAGAAACTACCTGCACAAATTTGGTGCCGTTAAAGAAGAAGAAAGAAGTCTATCATTGTGCTGATGGATGGATGCATCCTCCAGAAGGTGTCAGCTGTCCCTTTCATGTGCTTGGAACAACAAGCTGGTTGAAGGTGTCTCTTTTTGTCCTAATATTGGTAGAGCTGTGACAACCTGGTCTTTGCTTTAACAATGGTCATGTTTGGCTCACCTCTCTGCTTGTCAGTTGAGAACTGCTGGTATTTCATTTTTTGCATTATCCATTTCTTGGTCCATGGTGGTACCACCAGGCTCCACTGCTTTTTTTCTTCACCTCATTATACTTCATCAGCATCTTCTTCCTTATCAGTTGTCCCCACTGACTTCCCGTCTCCATCTGCCAGCATCCTTCCTTCAATCTCTTCCCAGAGAAAATAACACGAGATCCCCTTGTGCTCTTCTCACTCTCTCCTCCCTCTCATTGCCATACAGCAGGCCTTCTGGACAAGGAGCAGATGTGGAGAGCTCCTCTCTGGGAACTCCTGGTAGCTGAGCCAGCTGATGCAGCTATTAGCCAAAGAAAGGTCTGAGCTTATATCTAAGGACTAAGCCAGCTTTTCTCACAGCAGCAGGGGATAACAGTAAAGCAGTTTTGATGTGATTTCCACCTGGTAGTACATGGAATTAACGCAAACAAGGTGGCTGACCAGTGTTTTACTTGCGGGACGCATTATCTTCTCTTACATTTTTCTTTACTGAGCCTTCGGAGTTAACAGGATCAATATTTGTACTGTCAGAAATTTTCTGAGGTGAAGCAGGCAAACCATTCTGAAAGATGACTGAAAACACCTCCGCGTGCAAAAGCAGTTCCCAGATGAAATTTTCCTGGCAGTTCCTCAGCTACAATCGCTAAGAGCCCGTGTCCTTCTGTGACTGGGATAAGGAGATAATGAAGAGAGGGGCACACAAAGAGCTAAGTTTCAGCGATCAGTTTGAACGCATGCATCTCAGTGAGCAAATCTGAGCTCATGGAGGAAGTGTAGCGTATATGAGGAAAGCAAACTTTTCACCTATCTCATGGAAAGTAAGGTGAATCTCTAGCAGAGGCACAAATTCCATTCGCATTTAAGACCAATACCACCACTGAAGATATTCCCCAATTTTGGGGGGTGGCAACAGCTCCACTTGACTCCACTTGGATTTGAAGGAACTCAGGAAAGCCAGACACATTGTGTTGCTGTTTTACTGAAAAAATCTGTGTCACTCCACAGAGAAAATATGCAACAAAATTGCCTGTCTTTCCTACAAATAAATATTTTTTCTGCTTATTTCAACCCAAGTTGGTGTATCCAAACCTATTCTAGTTACCTCACGTATCAGGAAGCCAGTCACTACAGAGGTAGCAGCCTTGCCAAGGTCAAATGTAAGATAGCATGGCTGAAACCAGATCACAGCTCACTCCAAACACCAGACTCTCCTCAATATTTACCCTTTCCTTCGTTGTCTTTCTCACAGCTCCATATTTAGAACGAAAAGTGGAAAGGAAGCTGAAAGATGTGAGACTCCAAAGAAAAGTCATTTATTTTACAAACCAATCCTGAAAAAGCTGGCCAAATGTTCTCACACTTTATTTAGATACCAGAATGTGCTGCATCTATTTGCAGTCTCGAAACCCTAGATAGAGCATCAAAAATAATTGACGAAGTAAAATATAAGTGGGCGGCAACAAAACCCCTGAAACAACGGCCTGGTAAGTCATCTTAATCAAATGTTATTGTGGCAACAGAGCTTAGCTCTGATTTTTGACTCGTGTCATGAACTGCAGTCTGACAGTTCTGTTGAGAACTCCTTTTTCCACTGACGAGCTCTTTATTTTCACAACTGGAAGAAAGGGGTGACCAGAAGTTCAAAATTCAATGGTCTAAAAAATGCATGACTGTAAATGCTTCAAAGGGCAGCAGGGAAGAATGTTTGGAAATTAACAGCCAGGTTCATCCAGCCCTCACAACTTGTCCATTCTTGGTCCCGCAGCTTACCCTTGCCCATTGCATGCTCCTAGACCTGCTCTTTCAGCAGTCACGCACTATTGCCTTGAATTTAAGTCCAGGGCACACGCAGATAAAAACACTGAGACCTTGCAAAGAAGAAGGAAAAAAATCCTCCCAAGACCTAACGGCCTACCTGAACGGTCCATTCTCCTTTGGTTGAAGTATTACTAATAGGCATAAAGAAAGACTTCACACGCCGTATCTTACATTCCCTCATCTACTCCTATTCAGCAGCACTCTGAGGTCTGCAGGGGGAAGAAAGGCAACTTCAACAAGATAATCTTGGTCCTGTACTACGATTCCTCCCACCCAACTTCAGGCCCTCAATTTAACCATGGCAAGTGATGCAAAGTCTTCCTAGCTGCTTCTTCCAATTCTATTTAGAGGTATCTTGTAGTGGCTACGTTCTAAAAGAGCAACATTTAAGGAGGAAAAGTCTGGACTGTTACTTCCTCTTGTAGCTCTAAATTCATTTTAAAGTCAAAGTAAGATGCCTAAATACGCAGCTAAAACATGATTTTACATATCTCATCATTTAATAAATGGTCTCCTTGGAGTAGAAAGACTGCACTACATTCAGGCAAGCGCGCATACTATCCCAAAGAAATGTAGTTTCATTGACCTCTGTTCCAGCACTGGAAAGTAAAAATTCAGTACTGTTTGTATACGAGCATATAATACTCTTGACTGTGTGTATACAAAGGAAATCTGGCAGAGCATTAAAAAAAATAGAGAATTTACTTTATTCTTCCCACAGTCTGCACACATGCACCCATGGATTCTCTATGCTCCACCACAAAAGGGCTTCCTCCTGTTCAATGTATCCATTTCCAAGGAGGAACTCTTTGCTACTGATCAACTGCACACATTGAACAAGGCGATCCGCACTTTGCACGCTGTACAATATGCGCTCTTGCTTTGCCTTTTTGTACATAACGCAATTGCAAGCTGCACAAAGGTTGTTCTAGGTTGCCTTGTGCTTTCCCTTTCCAGACAATATTTAAAACAAACAAAAAGATACTGCTACTTGAACAAGGTCAGAGAGGTCTTCAGATGGTCTATTTCTGCAGCTTGCTTCTGGCTCCACATTGCTTTGCAAATCAGATGCTAGATATATTTTGATTAGTTTGTACTTTAATGGATCATGTACAAAGAGTCCAACCTTCACAACATAGCCATTATTTTTTTTATTTTTTTTTCTGGAGTCTGATGGAAAAAACAGGTAGAGGGTTGTGTGTGTGTCTGTGTGCACGCCAGCGTATGCATGTGTGCTGATTGAAAAGTGATGGATTATTTTCATGTGGTAAGAAACACAATGTTTTCTTTAGCACAGCAGGATATTCTGTTTGCAAGGTCTAACAGTGAAATATTATGCATATCTGCAGCTGGCCTGCTGCCAAAACCCAAAGAGCAGAAATCAGGAGAGATTTTGAATCTGAATCTTAAAAAACCAGTGCAGCTCTACAAAGCAACTAATGAGCCATTCAAAACAGAAAAGCATTTGTACTAATATATGATTGCTGTCATATATGTCAGCATTTAACAAAATAGTAAATAATTATTCATTTAAATGTTACCTTGAACTTCAATTTAAGATATAAATATATTTTCAATGTCTTTTACCTCTGTGCTGATACAGGTTAATTTACTTTAGGTCACGGTAAATAAAGTGAAATATTTCCCAAGCCCAAACAAGCAATCACTTAAGTAGAAGGTACAATTAAAACAAACAAACAAACAAACAGCATAACCACAAAACATGAATGTATGGGTAATATAACACACCAGCCCTGAAAGCAAAACGTTCTAATGCACTTCATCCAGTTCCTAGGAAGAGAACACAGGTGAGTGAGAGCTTCAAAGGGATCAGCGTTGAGTTACAATTAGCCACTGCTGGAGCTAGCTGGAGGTTGTCCACTCACACCACTGGTGGACAACACAAGAATTCCCCTTTAAAATCAGATTCTGAGGCTATTTTAGTGCTAAGGTCCCAACGCACAGTACAGGAGGATTAGCAGAGGAGAGTAAACACCCTGATCCTTACAGACGCAACTCAGATAAAAAGGCAAAAAGTTCACGAGCGGATGTTGTAGACACCATTCCCAACATACAGAGTTACACCTGGCTGGGGTCTTACAACTTATAAACCTGCCAAAATCCTTTTAATTGCAGGCTGCTCTCTTTTACCATGGGATCAAGTAAAGCCCAACAGTTTCAGTGTGTGATTTAATACAATCTTCTAAGGCAGGCAACCATTACCAAACACTTCTCCCTAATTTTACCTAGGGTTGAGGAGTGGCTATCATCATTTTGGTGGCCACTATAAGGAAAAAAATGAATTTTTCCTTGGCAAGCCTTCTTGCATTTGCGTGCAGTCCTTCCTCGTTTAATTTATTGCGCTTGCCTAATTATTAGATAGCATCAGATTGCGTGTGTAAATGTGGATATACGTGTGTGTGTGTGTGTGTGCGAACACGAGATTACGTTATTTACCGATTAGCAAGCCCTTCTGGTAAATCTCACTCGAGCTGCAAGCTTGGATGGTGCATTTCCACCGCCTCCATTTTATCACTACATCTTCACGTTGGGTTTCAGAAAATGCTTACAGTACCAGACAGCTTATTAAAAACAGGCAAGTGGATTTATCTACATAGTTAATATTCTAAGAGCAACAAATTCAGTGTTAGGACACAAGCAGTGTTCAGACTGTTAGTATGGAGACCGTGGCATTTTGAAAAAGGAAAAAACAGAACTCAGGATGTGAACTTAATAAACTCCTAAAGCAAAGCATTCTTATCATTCCCTTTTTGAAAGGAAGAGTAAAGCCTACTAGAAATTTGGAAACCATGCAGGTCAGACACTAATATTTTTGAATACTTGTCAACGTAGAGCTGAACATTCACCCTGTTGCATTTGATATGCTCAGGCAGAGACTGTATTTTGAAATCAGTAAGAACTGTTTTGAAATAACAACAATTCCTGCCCCAAATAAAGGATCCAGCAAACGATCAGTTGCCATTTTCCTCTGTCAGGATACACTGCTATTAAGAATTTACTACCTGTATTTCCACAAGAGGTTTTCATTGTCATATTTCGATACACAGAAGTTGACTGGCACATCCTTTGAAAACCTTTTTAGATTTTTTCCAAACATAACTAGCATATAAAAAGAGCCATAATATGTATTATGGGAAAGCAGCACAGCGATATAAAAGACTTCCATACTAAGAGCAGACGGAAAATGGTAGTTATTATTAATTTAGAAAAACAAAAGAGCTACCCAGCATTTCAGTAATGTGGCAAGTTGTGTGCTATTGAGGGAAAGAGGATTTTATAATTGGATTTTAGAGTAATTTAGGAGACAAGATAAGCTGTAATGGTTGCATATTAGAGGTTAAAACTACAGCAGAAACTCATAACGTAAGGGTTCATTGCACTGAGGAAAACAGAACAAAGGAAAGCAATGCAGGAGCAGCCTGGTGTAGGTGGCAACAAGGTGAGCTTAGGCTGTGGGAAACAGGGGTTTTTCCATTAGCAGTGCTTTAAACAGGTGGTATGCAGTATGTCTTCCCTTCGAGTTGTTTACTAAGAACAAACAAACAAAAAACAACTTGCAATGCACCAAACAAACCAGCATTTATATATATATTTATTTATTTTATTTTATTTTTAAAAGAGGTAGGCATTATCTGTATAAAATTTCCTAATTCCTAGACTGCGCAGCCAGGAATGGCTTTTAGGTAAGGAAGGATGGAAACTATTTGCACTCTTCTCAGTAATTTTATATATATATATATATATATATGAATATATATATATTTTTAATCATAACGTCACCAAACACAGACATACCACGAACCCTTTGCACAAGGAACCAGCACAGTTTCAGGGCAGTAGGACGGGGGAATGGGGGTATCTCTCCCCTGAGCAAACACACAGACTGTGCAGCAGCCTCGCCCCGGCCGACCCTGCAGCTCCCACAGGCTCAGGGCACTCCCTGCTGCTTCCTTCACCTTCTCAAAGGCTGAAATTCAACCCCCGGCCCGGCTCCCAAGAAATACCCAGCCCACCCAACCTCCAGAGCCCCGCGGCTCTGGCTGCTGCTGGAGCACATGGGCTGCAGGCAGTGCTCTGCTGCAGCAGGGAGGGAGGCCAGGAGCAGAGGCCAGGAAAAAAGACTGGCCATCAAAGCCATGCAGAGCAGAGGCTGAAACGAGCATCCAGGCTCCGTGGCTTGGTTGCAACGTCTAATAAGCCATGATCAGGCGTGTTCTGCCACACCGCTGCGAATGCCAGCACAAATAGGTACCCACCAGTGATGATATTGAGACAGATCAAAAACTGCATGTCTGCATAGACCTCTCTGGGAACATGAGGAAGTCACACAAGCTCTCAGAACAAAATCCGAAACTAAAGACAGTCCTTTCTGAAATTACAGTCTCCTTTCATACAATCTTTGAGAAGAAAGCCTGGTTGATGTAGCACCTACTGAGACACACTGCTGATCTAAGCTGGGTGCAATACAAGCAAAGCATGCTTTTTGTTTGTTTGTTTGTTTGTTTACTATAAGCAGCTGCATTCTGCAGTCCGCAGCCGGTTGGCTCAGCAGCCAAGTCCCATTACTTTGCTGGGCAGGGAAGAGAAGCAGCAACGTTCACCAGCAGCCTTCCAGCCAAAGCAAGGCAGCAGAATGCACGCTTTCAGTCTCCAACCCCAGACAAATTCGGCGGCAGAAGATGACAGAGCAGCGTGATCAGTTCCCAACAGCGACAAGTGTGCATCGCCTCAGACAGGTTTGCATTCGATGAAACAAAGACCAGGCCTTGGATTTTTTAAAACCAGGTGTCAAATGATTTTTTTTTTTTTTTTTTTTCCTGGGGGGGGGGGGGGGGGGGGGGGGGGGCTTTGGTGCTTTGCCGCCCTTGAGATATTTTATGTTTGCCAGCTGCCACTCTCTGTTTGGAAAGCATAGCTTCCTCACTTAGCAATGCAACTCCATAGGCATAGCGAATTATGTACGCGTTTGGCAAGCAGCTTTTGACCAAAAAAAAAAAAAAAAAAAAAAAAAAAGCGAGAAAGACAGAGAGAGGCAAGGCAATGAGGCTCATTACCCCGCACGGGGCTCCCCGTAGTCCCGCAGCGCTTCGGTGCCCGCACGGCGGGGGCTGCTCAGAGCGCGCCGTGCGCTGCCGCCGGTGCTCGGCTACCCCCTGCTGGGCCGCCGCGGTGCGGGGCCGGACCGCAGCCAGCGCCGAGCCGAGCATCTTCCAGCCGGACCCCGCTCCTAGAAACCAAAAACCTTAAAAAATAAGACAGAAACTCGGAAGAAAAAGAATAGCTGTGCTGCGCTACGACGCAGCTGTACGCAACAAGAGCTAGAAACGTGTACAATTAAATTGGATTTAAGTTTGCTGGTAATTCAAGTGCTTTTCTCCAAGTTGCTCCTGACACTTTTTTTTTTTTTTACTTTTTTTTTTTTCTTCTTCATTCTGCTTATTTTTGCCGACAGCGCAGAAAGAAATTGACATTTGAACTGCAGCAACAGGGGCTGCGTTTGCACTGAGGGCTCTTGCCCACAAGGGTAAAAACAGACACAAAAACTTCATCCCGTCAAACATTCAGTAGCATCACACAAACAGCCAAATGATATTGACCCCCCAGATAAATACAAGGCTGATTTAGTCTCTAACCGCTCCGATTTTTGAACACCAGTAAGGCACTGTCATCCCTTGTTCCATTGTCTAAATACAGCATGTAGCAAGCAGGCACATCCCTTGTGCTTGGTGAAAGAAAAAGGAAGAAGTTTTCATTAAAGAGAGTTGTAAAGGGATTGTTGCTGGACTGAAGTCACCTCTCTCCTCCCCACTTCTGTCCTTTATGCTTTGTGGGAGGACAGGATGGTGCTGTCTGCAAGTCAGCAGGGGCTGTCAGCTGGGGGACGGGCTGCAAGCCGGGCTTCTCCAAAGCGAGACAGCCACTCTGTTTTGTCTCCTATATTTAGATCTAGCTTGGCTCTCAGGATGCATAACCTTTTCAAAGTTTCACTCCTGTAAGGACTGAAGTGCAAAAAACAGCATTTCAAAGCTACAGACCAGCAAAGAAAAGAGAGATCCAATCCTTCTGCTGCCACTACTGACAGAATGCCTTTGCTATGCTCAAAATTGTCACAGAGTTTATACGTAGTCCTTTGTTCTGGGGATGGACCGTATGTCCTGGTCTTCTTCATGACAGTACATCTTCACCTGCACATTCCTCTCTCCCAGCTCTCCCATGAGCTGCGTCCAGTTCTCCCCAAGCCCTCCCTGATGCTCTCGCTGGCTTTCTGTATCACTCCTGTGGCTCAGTGCTGGGTCTCCAAGATTCCACATGCAAATATCTCTCCATGTACAGAACTTTCCTAGAGCTACGTAAACTAATGGCATCTCTAGCCTCACTTATTCCTCTGCTAGTCTTTGTAGAGCTCCTCCTCAGCTTCTGTTCAGCTACCTTGATGACATCTTTTGCTGGCAGGTGCTAAAATAGTTTCCAATCCATCAGGCATTTCATAGCCATCCAGTGATGACTCGTGGTTAGGCACATAGATTCTACAGTCTCACTGCTTTATGTAGTATGTCTGTGTTAATACATTTTCGCATATAGAAGAATACGAAAGGCATGCAGAGTATATTGGGTATGAAGAAAGAAAGAGAGAGGAGCTACAACAAAAACTGGCTACTTTGAATAAGGCAATAGGCTTGAGTATCTTACATCCAAAACATTTCAGTTCAAACACCATGAGTGATTCGGCTTGGAGTATCAGTAGTTCAGCAACAATAGCAGAGCAGACCTCTAAACACAAAGAATGTGTCCAAGGGAAGTCACCACTATTCCTCTGCTCCCACTAATGTGTCCCAGTGCAGATAAGGTTAGGTATTGACACAGTTCCCAGTAAAATCAATGACTCATGGGGACAAGATTCCTTTCAGATTCTAACATCTGGCTAAAATTTTACGCATACAAAGCCTGCAATTTGTAGAAACAATTACTTTAGAGGAACAAAAATCTTTGCAATTCACCATGTCATAACCAAACCACCTGTCCAGCCACTATGGGACATCTTCATTCCATGCAGATGGAATGAAGGCAGGAGATGGCCCATTTTGCCAACCACGTTTGGTTCAAGATCACAGAAGCACAGAATGTTGGGGTTGGAAGGGATCTCTGGAGATCACTTAGTCCAGCCTCTGCTAGAGCAGGTTCCCTACAGTGGGTTATATCCACACAGGTCTAGAATATCTCCAGAGAAGGAGAGCTTCCCACCTCTCTGCACAGCTTGTTCCAGTGCTCCGTCCTCCTCATAGTAAAGAAGTTTTTCCTCATTTTCACATGGAACTTCCTATGCTCAGGTTTGTCCCCATTTCCCCTTGTTCTGTCACTGGATACCACCGAAAAGAGCCTGGCCCCATCCACTTGACTCCTGCTCATTAGACAGTTGTAAGCATTGATAAGATCCCCTTTTTCTCCATATACCTGCTTTGGTCTCGTATCACTGGCAAGAGGAGTCCGCTCACGTTACATTTAAAGTCCATTAGAGACAGGACAAAACTATTCTGCTGCCAACAGGTTTATAACCACACCTTAACAGTCAAAATTGTACCCTACTTAGCTATTCAAGCGCTGCCTACCCTACAAAACAAAGCAAATGAAGAGAGCTGATTAAAATAACTGGCATGTTACACGCAAGCCTGACTGCTACAAGTGTTACTAAAAACATTCCTTTGTTTCTCAGAAAATCGGAAGCATTTGATATATGATTTCACTGGTTCTCTCAGCCATGGAGAGGGCAAATCCCAGAATATCAAGTCAAGTCAAAAGTGTTTAGATCCTAACACAAGTTCAGTTCCTTATATGAATGTGAGTAACCCAGTGTACATACAGCATTCTTGCCAGAGCAAATTAATGTTGAAAGCTGAGACATGAGAGACACCTTCCTTAGCCAAGCTGAACTACCCTTTGCCTAGAGCGTACAGTGTGCGGCATTTAACAGGGTCTGCCCTGCAGAGTGAGCTTTGCTGGATTGTGTCATGTTCCTGGAGAAAACAGAAAGATGAATGGGCAGCAACACAAACACATCCCTTGCTGTGAAGAAGGCCTTTCAGATAACATGCACTATGTCATTCTGGTACCCCTCGCTTGGCAAAACACAGGCTTAAAATATATTCTTTTAAGATAACAGTTTGTCTTCAGACAGTTCTAGCATAAATCAAACGAGCACAGAAAACAGAAAGACCTTAATTAAAAGGTCATTTACATTATTTCTCCTGCCCTTAAAGCAGGACGAGCTGCGGCGTGTTATTTCTGACAGATATTTGTATAAGCTGCTCTTCAAAATCTCCAGCACAGATTTGGCCATTTACCCAGACTATTTGTTACAACTCATAGCTGCACTCCATAGAGCATCTCGTGTTGGCTACAACTAGACTTAGGGGGCAATATAACAGGAGGAGTAGTAAAGGTCGAAAAAGACCGTCCTACTTGGGCAAAATGAAAGAGCTTGCGTTATTTAACAGTTAATGTTATGAAAACAAGCACAGCCCTTGGGTTGGCATTGTGCAAAGCTCTGCCCAGCAACAGAATGCCAGGAACGCAGCACAGCCAGGTGAGGAGACACTGAGCTGATGCAGAAGCAACCTCCATTGTCTCTGCATGGCCCCTTCGATGCTGGAAGCATACGGTCTGTACAAGGACAGGTTACGTGCAGCTGGTGCCCAACCAAGGCCTACTGGCACTGCCTGGGCTTTTAGCTCAGCTTGGAAGAAATCAAGGTAATTTCCGCCGGGGCAGCCGAGCTTACCAACAAACATAACATACAGAGATTTTGTTCTTTCTGCACATTTGTAGATTTGAGAGGTCCTTTAATACGCAGTCTCAGCACTTTTGTGGCAAAGCATCTGATTAAAAAGGGGTTAGATCTCTTTATTTTTTCTTTCCAGAGATTCTTTGTTCTGACAGAGGCGGTGGCACATCGCTCCCCAGAAGAGCAACTCAAGTCACATGTGAAAATCAGGAATAACCCCTCTTTTCCCTGGCTGGCACATGAACAAACCAGCCAAGAGCAAAGCGTTGTCCAATGTCATTTTCATCTACCAAAATGACTTAGTTTGACTTTAGATGCCACTCGCAATTTATTTCATGGTGTGCACAAGGGCTTCAATGAACAGCACCCTCTCTCTAAAGCACGTGGCTAGGACTGAAGCAGCCATCCCTGCTTAGAGGCCTGGCTGTGCAGCTCAGTGTTTTAAGCTGGAATCTCCAAAAGGACTGTCCTTCAGGAAACTGAGGGTGGTGGCACTCAGAAGAGTGCTGGCAAGCAGAGAAGGCAAGATCACAAACTGGGGAGCTCTTCTTTTACACCCATGTGTGTGCCCTGAAAGATCTTTTCTTCTTCTTTTCTCCTGTTTAAATGCAGTTCACCACAATTTCAACAGTTCTTCTACTGACGTAGCAGCAGAAGAGTAGATTTTAACTTGCACCTTTTCCATGAAGCAGATGTCATTTCTGGTGAGAACTGGCATATTTTTACCCTTAGAATGATCTCTGCTTTTATATGCCTAATTAAATTTTAGCGGTCCCTTGCTTAAATAAAGATTTATTAGCTGTTAAAATTGTAGCATAATTCTTCTGCCACCTACACACTATCCCTTAACATATTTACAAGCAGGCTGGCTTATCCAGTATATAAAAGGTGGGTGATTTAACATTATGTTATTGGTGTCAATTACTAAAATCCAGCCTCACAACAGAGCTTTCTGAAGATACTGCTGCTTAACCCTGCAACTGGCAAAACCCTCCACCAAAGAGAAGTTGTGAGTTTTAGAGCTGAAGTACTTGAAACAGTCAAACCAATTGTTCTGTTGGTCTTTCATTGTCCATCTGAGTCCTGCTTGCTAACATAATTACAACACAAGAAACATCCTTCTCATGGAGCTGTAAGCCTCTGCCCCACTTCCCTACACACTATGCCTTGTAAACACCACCGTGCTACAAGCAGTTGTGTTCCATGCATTTGTCAGATTTCACCTTTCTGCTACAGTTTTTAATACCATTCAGCTACAACTAAAGCTTTTGATAATTTCGGATATACTTCAAGAGCTAGAGATGAATCATTCTTCTCATTTCATTTTACATTTCCAGGCCAGGATCTCTTTAAAAAGTCACAAAAAGCAAGCCACTCAAAAAACATACAATATATTTATGTCACACTGTTGGCCTCAAATAAATCAGCATACAAAATCCCCTCTTACTGAAATTTGTCACAGTGAACATCAGAAGCTGTAAAGTGAAGCTAATAGGAAACTGTCTTTTTGTGTAATTTGCACGCATACATGCACAGACTCACGCACACAGATCAACCTTAGCTTTGTGCTTCTCCATGTATGTGCAACACATTCGCAGAGCCAGTTGCTACAGCAAAGGTGTCACCAAGCATAATGGTATATCTGGAACAGAAAAGAGCAAAAAAACCTGGAAAAATGCAGTTTTGTATTAACTTTTTTCATACAGACATAGTTTGTCTGCCGTGCATTCATAGTTACAGCAAGTAGCTGATGATGACTCTGCCTCAATTCTTCATGCACGCATTTCAAGGTCTGTATTACGCATTACAAGCACATAGAGGATACTGCATGCAGATACAAAGGACACACATCTGAAGCCCTCTGCAGCCAACAGGGATGCTGTGACATTCTTCCTCTGCACGCAGAGCTGCTCTACAGGCAGCCTGTGGAGAACACAAGGACTTACTCTGCACTCAAATGCAGGAAGCCCCATCCGGCTTAGAGGGCATCCCACATCCTCACTAAGACCAGGATTTGTCTTTGGAAGCCAAGGTGGACACATCCTTAGGGATATGAACTGACTTGACAGAACTGCTGGATTCTCTCTGGCTCTGACTCCCAGCAAAGAACAGGAATCTGGCCTACATCATTACCAACAATCCTGAACAAGGTTTGGCCAGCCTGAGAGAGGCAAAACTCCCAGACGAGGAAGTGTGGCAGAGGTCTGAAGATATGTAGGTATTTCAAGTATAGAGAGAAAACATCAAACTGAACAACTCTTGGTTATCAGTCAAGTGGAAAGGGCTAAGCCTCATATTCTGTTTTTGTTTTTCTCTTTTTGAGCTATAAGTGAGAGCACTGATTCAAAATGTAGTGTGCAGATAGTTTATCTTCTTCTATTGTCATCTACAAAAGCACCAGTGTAGCATGTTTACCCCAGAGAGTCCTCTGGAATAATTGTTTCTACAAAAAGTTGTCCTGTATGATCGTGGCTGTCAGGCAGAAAAATATTTATATTTCCAAGCCTGGACAAAAACATAATGCTAACTCCCTAACAATGGTTTCCTCTTTTAATATCACTGGAAATATTTCATCATTGAAACTGATACTTCAAATGATGGGAACACACAAATGGAGGAAGTATTGAGTTAAAACACCAAATCTGTGACCCTGCAGAACAGTGTTCTAATAGAAGACCCCTGCTGCTCTGTGACCAGGTGAAATTTTCACTGTCATCCAGTTTCTAAGAAAACCAGTAGGAACTGGCACAGAAGCCTTTGCAATTATGACTATTATTTTTAATAACCTCGAGCAGCACGGTGGAGTAGGGGTGATAGCCACACTTTCCTAAGGCAGTTCCCTAATCTTTGTGGTTTTCGTGACTTTAGCATCCCACAAACGTTATAGATCTGTGTCTTTCTGATTGTAGTTCAAGTTGTCACCTGTACATAGGTCACTCCGAAATTAATGCCTCCACAGCAACTACAAAGAGCAAAATAACATTATTTGATAGGGCAAATTCTCAGCTACAAAATACTGTTTTTTCCAACATTTGTCTCTGATATCGTGGACCAACGTAATAAAACAGGAGGCATTAATTTTGGAGCAGCTGTAGGCATCCTGTCATCTCAGACTGCACACAATGCCATTCAGCTTGCTAGATTTAGAAGGGATGCATAACAGTCAGGAAATCTATGCAGCATCAGACTGGAGAAGCGTAAGGATCTTCCTTGGGGAAAAAAAACCAAAGCTAATCCAACAACCAAAGTACACCACTACCACCTAACATCTCTGATACCACACATCCAGCCCAAAACAATAAGCCCAACAACTCTCAAATTTGACAGTGTGAACCAAGTGTAATCTAAAGAAGCATCATGTTCCTCCACATCTGCATCTGGCCTGTGTTGAGTGGCTTTGAGAAGCATGAGATCGCTCCTCCAACTCATCTTAGCAGGACAATAACCCTGAAGTAGAACAAAGGCACACCGCACCGACATTGACCAGGTCCCCTTAGCATACAGAAGGATGGACGGTAGTTCATGAATCTCACGTGGGATTGGGAAGTTGACATTGTAAAGCACGGATGAGATGCACAAAGAAAGAAGAGAAATAACCAGTTGACCGTAACTGAATATGGAGGAAGTCAGATCACAGAGGACTCAGTTAAAGGGTAAAAAAGACCAACTCCAGGATATACCCCTTTTCCATTCACCTCTAAAATCCCATTGCTCACATCTCCCCCTGCCTGCTGTACGAATTCAGCAGAAAGAAATAGTGATTGAATTATGAACAGATCATGTCTGGAAGACTGAAATCCCTGAACTTTAATACTATCCCATCTAGACCATTCCCTCATTTGTGGTACCACGTCTTGTGCAATGCAGCACGCAGCAAGTCCAAAACCAACCCTACAAATGCAGTAAAGTCTCATGCAGCGTCCTGGGGACTTTGGCATTAGTTTGTGAAATGACATTAAATGACTTTTTGAAGAAGTGAAGAAGAGGGAGCTGCTGCTGGGACATTTAGTCTATCAAAACACAAATAATTAATGGTCGAAAATACTTTTTGTTTAATAATTGCTGTTCTTCATTAATGTGAACCAAGGGCACAGACAATCTGAGACAATAACATCTGCACCCCATATTTCATTATCACCAAACTTCACATTTCACACAAAAGCATTGCTAGCAAAGCCTTACAGCTTTAATTAGTTTCTGCCATAGCTGTGAAGGTCAGCCAATTATTGTGTGTGAAATTTCAATATGAAGCGGCTGAATTGAAGACAGCATTGCAACATTGTGAAATTCTGCAATGCTGTAAATCTAGCATGAGAGAACCTATTTAAAAAAAAAAAAAAGGCAAAACTACAAAATAACATAAATTAATCATCAGGTATGCACAGCTTCAAGGCTTATTGGCTAATTTAACATGTGTTACAGGGGGGAAAAGGGAGCTAATTTCTGATACCATCTTATGCTTTGCAGGTTTTTTTCTTATCAGTGTCACCAACCATGACAAAATACTTAGTTGGGTCCTCATTTCTACATGGAAAACCAAGTTTTCTCTGCTTTTCAGAGTCTTGTCAAAAGAAAATAGCACCAAGCAGATGAAGTTTAGCTATCTGGAACAAGGAGTAGGAGATGTAGTGCGAATCCTGCATTTCCAAAAGATGCTTCAGTTAGACTCTTAACTCATGGTTGGTTTTAAAAAGCTTGAGCCTTATGTGTATGTGTGTGGGTGTTTGTGTGTGAAAACACATAGTGGAGTACAATGACTTGCAAGCGATCAATACTGGCTGGCAGTGAAGAAAAAGCAAAGCATGCAAACTGATGCACCTACCTCTTACCCAAGACACAAGCGCTTTGCACATGCTATTCCTGTAAAACAGAAGTAATTCGTGTGTTGTGCTGTACACAGGGACTACAGATATGCAGTAGGTCTAAGCTGAACTTTGAATGCAATCATGACCAGCTTTACTCTCAAGCCTGGTCAGGGCTTGTTTGGTAAACAGGTATTTGTTTGCCCGTTTCTGCTTTTTTTAATAGGTTAAAATTCTTAAGTAAACTTTATCCTTTTACATAGCAAACAGCAAGATCTTCAAAGAGGCACTTCCAACTCTTACTTTTATTTGGATACTCCGAGATGACATATTGAAGTCAAATAATAATGCTACAATGGTTCTACCTCTAGCTCTGGCAAGGTAATAAGACCAGATCTTGATTATAAACTTACAGGTGAGATTCACTGGGTTTCAACAAAGAAAGAGAGAAGCTTAGGGAACAGATTTATTTTGTGTATTGTTTCTATGTTCAAACCTTATTTTTCCAAATGAACTGATCCTGACAGAAAATACATGCAAATTCATTTCTAATCTAGCCTGGGACAGCGTGGGCAGCTCTAGTAAGCACCATGCCTTCATTCACGTGGAAACATCTGCATGTTCATATGTATATATGCATATCACAACCAATTCCCCCTTCCTGTGCCCCATTTTTTCCTGCCATTGGGAGGACCAGACAAGTGGTTACGCAGAGCCTCTGCAAACAGCACAGAACCAGCAAGGCTGCCTCATCGTACAGATTCCTTCTGGCATCCTTCTTCACTGGCACAAAACACATTCACAGCCATGATGTGACTCAGTTACTGCCAAAGGTTTTTCTTCCCTCTTTCTCCCTTTTCCTCTCATTCACTCTTTCTTCCTTTCCTTTTAAATAATAATAACAACAATAAAAGCACAGCTAGCATGAGATGCTCAAGTACATTCACAGGCGCTGACATCAATGTCTGTATTTCAGCAGCTTCCAAAATCCACATTTTCTGGTTACTTCAATCAGAGCACAGGCTTTGGTCCTTCTCCAAATCAGCAAGCTCCAGCATATTGCTGTAGAGAAGTTAAAATAAAGAACTGTACACATCATAGATTATTTAGATTTAAAACTATTACCATGATAAAGATTGCTTTTCTGCCTCTGGAATATTGCCTTTAACTAAACCCACTGAAAAACAGATTGCGAAATAGTTGGCCATTTGTTTTCTGCTGCACCTTTTCCAACATTTGCAAATATATTCATGTGTGAAGAGAGAGGAGAAAAAAAGAATTCTGTTTAGTTTGCACTGACGGAAAGAGACTGATGCCACCTAACTGCAGAGGCTCAGCTGCCTAGAATTGGTACCAGCAGTAAACTGAAAACTAAATTAAATGTAATGGGGATACAGGTCATCCCTGTAAAAGAAAAGAAAGAAAAAGAAAAGTGACTATAGCCTTATGGGTAAGAGCCAGGTCTTCAGTGTACTGCCCCGAAATACTCTGCTCCAATGCCAGGATCATGGTAGTGTTGCAATAGGCGACTGGAGTCTGAACCCCACTCCAGTCCTTGCCAAGAGCTCAGCATCCTACTCAAGCCAGTGCACCCTGAAGGGGTACATCAGCACTCTCTGAACCACAGCTGAAAACAGACTGTGAATAGGTAGCTGCATGTTCCTCTGTTTCCCTTAATATCTAATTAGGAGTTTGTTAACATATTTTTGAGCAGATAACTTTAAGATATACCAGGGAAGATATTTTCTTTTATTATTTATACAGTGGCTGCTACAATAAAATCCACATTTGAATTTCTAGACACTGCTTCTGCAGTTATAAAACACGGAGAAAGTTTATGGTGCTAGAAGTAAAATCATTTATAAGTTCCAGACATGTACCATCCACAATAGTACAGAACGTTCATTGGAAGCACAAACGGCAAGAAATGAAGAATGGAGAAGGGAGGTGAAATAATTAACAGTGGCACCAAGATCGCTAAAGAAAATGTGAATTAGCTAACGCCATATTACTCAAGCAGACGTACGCATTATAAGATATATCCTCCCTCAAAAGGAACTGGTGAATGGAAATAATTGAAATATACTGTCACAGTCGCCCAAAGCAAAATGAAACGGGACCACCTGATGAGTGATCAACTCCTGAACAGAAGCGAAAAAAGAGAAAGCCAGCAAGTCTACACACACCTACACACGCACAGAGAAGTTATAACAAATGGTTATTAGTGAAACAGACTGAAACCTGTCGTAGGCAGTCCACCCAAGGGAGCAAGAAAAGTCAGGAGCCTAGCTGAGGGCGTCCTTATCTAAAGGTCAGACAGAACTGCAGAAGAAACCTCAGGGATCCCTTCAAGTGGTTCCCAGAGACAAGGCTGCCTAATGGAGGTGGACAGCAGTGCAGGTTTCATTGTGTTTATTAAATACACACTGAAATGTTAAGCGCAACAACAGAGTAGAGCGCTACTGCCTAGCAGTGATTTCTACAAACAGACATTCAACGTGCACAAAGCCACACAAAGCCCGTATTACACATCCCTGCCACCAGATCCATCCCCAGAGAGATGCCATCGGCCACCCTCCTCCAGCAGCTCATATCCTGCCCGTGGAGTCCTGCTCAGATTGAGCCACCAGAGACGGGCTCAGCGTCAGCCAGCCACAAGAGCAGAGGGAAGCCGTGCTGCAAAGGCTCCTTGCACACTTGCTGCGTCTGGCCCTGCTCCAGCAGCAGTACCTCCCTGCCACAGGGGCTCCACTTAGCCCAAACCACGGGAGACGAGATCTCTTCCAGTTGGGCTTGCCAGCGGCAGCTGCTCCAAACCAAAGAGGCTCTCTCTGGAGAAAACGCTTTCTCAAAACCAGCTATGCTGCAAGAACAGCGGCTCTGAATTTAAACGGTCTCTTTCATGAAGAAATAGAGGGGAAGTCCTCACAGCCAGTCCCTTTCCAAAGGGAGCAGCTCGCACATTAATCCAATGAATAATTCCAGGCTGAGAGATAAAATATTTAAAGCGAAAAAAAGGGAAAAGATCTACAGAGTTCACAATTTTCAAGCCAGCCTCCAAAGCTCACATGCTTGCTATCGTTTGCCAAGTAGGATCAACATGAAGAGCGCGATTATAAGAAACATGAAAAATTGCACCACCAAATCAAGGGGGAGTTCAGAATTTAGCAAGTGTGGGACTCTGGAGCTGCTGAAATGTCAAGCTCAGCAACAGCAAGCAGAAGTCCTCCATGTTGTCATAATCTAATGTATGCTTCAACCAATAGTCACTGTATCACATGAGGAATACAGCGATTGTCATATTGGATCAGATTCATGCAGCAGGGATCCTCTTACAGCAACCAATACAAAAAGCTCCAGTGGATAAGCAAAGGAAATCCTGTGGAGAACAGCTAGGGTCTAACCTTGGGATATTCTTCCTCCTCCCACTTTTCATAGTACAGTTTACATTCCAAAGCCTGAAGGACTGTTTGCCCTCAGGGCTGTTTTTATTTCCATCTAACTTGAATGCGAAAGCCTTCATTCAACACAGAGATGTCTAAACTTGACCTATAAACACAGCCTGTGTTTCATACCACCAGGATTCATACCACCAGTTTCCACCAGGTTATGGATGCACTGCCTACAGGGTATCTCTTCTGACGTATTTCAGTCTGCTCAAACAGGAACAGTTAACCCATCTTTTCTAGACCTTCTACAAAATGAAGCATAGTTGGACTCCTGCTCTAGAGGAGGATGTACATAACTCAAAGTTCCTCACCACACTGCAGATGAAGGGCATGCACACAGGCAATTGCCATTGGACCAGCTAACCTTCAGTAATCTGTTATCACTCACACCACTGAGCTTCTCATTTTCAGAAGAGCCCATCATAAAACTTGCAGTAAAGCTCCTCGTTGTTTTGAAACCCAAATCACTTTTCACATGGCTCTTTTCTAGCCACATTAAATCCACAGAAACGATGCCGACTGAAGCTAACATCACGACTATTATTTTATAATGTGCTCTTTAATGTCAGTTCAACCTATTTCTCAGGTACCAAAACAAAGCTTACAATCATGAAATTCCCTGAATCCTTACTGAAACATCCTTAAATTATAGATAAACTGTGCTACTCTTTGTCTTCCAGTATAATAGATTACTTTAACAAGACTGCACTTTTCCCCCAGTGGTTCAGCCACTCTATTTTAAAACCCTTTACAACTCTTAGGTATATATATTTTCTGATGATTTACTGCCCTTTGATTTATCAGCTGCCTGTAACATTTTGTCTATTGACATGTCAATCAATGGATGGCTCATCTTTACTGCCTGAAAAGTAGGTATTTGCTCAAGATCTCTGAAGTGAAGACAAGCTGCAAAATCATTTGACTTCTCTGCAGTGTCCTTAATCTTCATAATTGTCTGGCAGGCTTTCTGCTTCACAGATACTTTGGAACTTTGAATTCTTTGCTGCCTAAAGAGACTCCATATTTCTCAGTGCTTCTTTCCTGCCCGATAGCCTTGTTTCTATAAGCCCACAGTAGGATTCTAGGTCCATCCTGTGAAGGATGGATGTCTGTTCCAAGTAACTTCCTTAGCCTTATTTCTAAGTAGGCTTTCATACAGCGTGCTTTGAGATAGCAAAAGTTTGACTAAGCTTTCCAAATTTTTCCTCTCAGAGAGACTGGTTTCATCAGCTTTATCAAATGTTCAAGACATCACTGTGCCTTGCTGACCTCCTCCACCTGCTCATCTCCCCATAAGCCTGCAGCCAGGGGCAAACATACAGCAAGCAGTCTGGGCAGGAAAGGCGCATGTATGCAGCCAGAGCTGCTTGAGTCACATCATACCCATGGAAAAAAGGAGGGGGGAAATAAGAAATGAAAAGAAAAGGAAACTCTGTTTCTGATCCTTGTTGTGAAGATACAATCAGAAATACGATCTGAGAGTGCTGACTGAATGCTGTCTGCTCAAGCCTTGAGAGGTCTGGCAGAATGAGTTGTCACATGATTTTTACTCATTTTTCTAGCAAGTCTTTCTCCTTTCATCTAGTAACAATAGACAGTGGATGCACCAAGTGCGTTTCACATTCATTCCAGGTTCTTAAACATAACCACGTAAGGATTGTGATTTTTGTGGAATTCTGTCAGCATTATTCCCACTCTGCTACCATTCTCCAGCCACATCACTGCATTTTCTCTGAGCCACACTCTAAAAGCTAAACTTCAACCTAAAATCCCTGGGCAAAATTCTATGCGTGCTTCAGCATTTTGCCAAACACCCTTCGCTGTGAAGCAACGTACCAGTGTCTCAGTGGCAGTTTTACAGAAGTCCAGAAGAAAAGCTGTGTCTGAGAAGAGAATAGCCCTAATGGAATGACCTTTACTGGGACTTGACACCTGCTACCTTTTAAGCTTCTTATATACACAGCTTAATCCACCTGGAGGCTTTTTTGCCTGATGGAAGGTGATAAAAAAGCTGTTAGACTGTAAGCTGCCTTAGATTCAAAGCATGTAGGCTCCTTGATATTCTGAAGCTTAGGGCACACAGAGGGGAAAAGTATTTCTTAATTCAGGTGCAATTCTCAAGTCACTTATTAGGGATGAACCCTGGTTTAAGAAGCACTTTATTGGTACGAAAGTAAAGAAAAGGCTTCCTGATATGTAGAAGGGTCCCAGTTCCACAGTACAACAGATAAGATAATGTAATACTGATCATAAAGCTTTCCTCGGCAGACAAGAAGAACAAAGACGCCCAACTCTAGAAATTTACAATCCACAGAGGATCAAGCAGATTGTATTCTGGATACCTTAAAGGTGAATGCTTTAAAACATGCATCAATCTGTAGTGATGAAAACCCAGTCCTCTCTGATTATAAATAATTCCTTCTTTCTTGAAGACAGCAAGGGCCTAAATCAAAAAGTTTTATCAGTGTGATTACTAACACGACAGAACGGGGTAGAAATAGAGTAAGAGTCAGACTGCCCACTGCAGCACTGATTTATCTCAACAGAAGACTGAAACAGGTCCTGTTCCTATCAGAATTAGAACAGAGGATGAATTAGCTTATTTTTAAGCTCATTGGAGGTCAAAGGAGAGAAAAAACACACAGAACAACAACAAAAAATTACTGATCTTCTGAACAGCTGTTACTCCTGAGTGTAACATAACCTACCACCAGCTTTCCAAACTGTAGTGGAAGCACATTGAAAACAACCTCCCAGAAATGCAGTGGTGGGAGGACCTAAACACGTGTTCTCTTCACCCTCAACAGCAAACACTATCCCCATCAAGGCACCAAATCCCTGGAGCTTATCTTTCCTGCTGCTTGAGTAAAGAGGCATCAAAGGCACCAGCTCTGGCCTTGCAGGACCTGGAAAAGGAACTTGCGTGAACCCTTCATTCGATACTATGAGAGAAAGTTAAGATGAGCTTTCCTCAGCTGAAAGCTTTTCCTAGCAGGAGCTTCCATTTCATGCTCCCTTGGGCATATTCCTACGATTTTCTTCTCTGAAGGCTAACACTGACAATCTCCCATCACCATGGAGTCTCTATTTGTCCTCTGTGCTTGACCCAGGTGACTGCATAACATTTGTAGAAGGCTGAATGCAAGAAGTCCGTAATGGAAAAATCTATGTGCAGAAATACTGTGAAACCACTGGAGCCGTTTAGTTATTTATTTTAAGATGGCTGACACCTGTATTGATTGCTTTAGTCACCTAGATCTAAGGACACTTACAAACATTGGTGAGATCAGGATTCATGCTTGAAACACCCTACTTATGTCATACAAGCCAGACTCTGAATGTAGCAGTATCTAACCTTTATCTAGCAGTGGCTTTTATAACATAGACCACTTACATGAAACGAGGGGAACATTGATTCTCCTGTTCACTTTTTCTGAGAGTATTCACTATTAGCAGTGTTTGGTCATACCGTGGCTGCTGCTGCTATAGATTGTTTGATACAGTATATTTCCTACTGTACACAAAGCAGCACTGTAGGAAAACCCAATTCAATCAATTTGAGCAGCCTTTCTTGTGCTACGCTGGTATATGACATTGGACAGATAAAGTTGTGATCCTATCTAATATATTCTTTGACTTATTCGAGTGATGCACTGAATGAATGAAGATACCTAATGCAGTCCAATCCTGCTGTCAAAAGATAACGAACGGCACCATTATTTGCTGAAGATAGACCAAACAGGGCAAGTGGAGGAAGGGAAGGGTTTAACCACTGCTTCACACATCTGTAGCAAACATGGGCACTGCAAAATATGACAGAAGAAAGCTAGGAGGCTTCTGACAGCAAGCTAAAGAAAAGCAGAAAGTGAAAGGAAGAGCTCTAAAACTGGATATGTTGCCAGCTGCTACCATCAGGGTGCCCACTGTGCCTTCCAGAGGCACTCAGCAGACTGCAAGGCACTTTCAGATAAGCAAACCATTGCAGCACGAGAAGGGTGCTACCTTGTTTTTGGAGCTGTATGAAGCAAGCCAGCTGGCACAGGAGAGCACCTGCAGCTTCCCTTGTGACTGCTCTCTAGCAACAGTACCTTCGTAATTCCAAGCCTGCCAGGTGTTGAGTTTTGGTTTTGATTTTGTTTTTTTTTGTTTTGTTTTGTTAAAAAAAAAAAAGGAAAATCACATTTTAAAAGTTTCTGCCAGCTGTTCTGGAGATCTAAAACATTAAACAGGTAGTTAATGCTTTCAGACTTTAGGCTGACTTTCTAACATCTGGGCTGCACTGAGTATTTAAAGCATGACAGCTTTTACCTTAGACACATTGGAACCAGTCCAGGAAGAGAGCCAAGGAATTCTCTGCTATGTTATATTACAGAAAAGAAAGGTAACAACAAGTAGCTTTTAAGAATGGTGATAGAATAGTGATAGACATGACAGGTAATGGAAGTCAAGCATTGCCAGACTACAGTTAATGTAAGGCACAGTATGCAACGTGTCATAACCTTGGAAGCCTTCGATGCGGAAGACAATGTCTGAGATAACAGAGTAATGGTGTCATCACCCAATACATTAAGTGTTGTATATAAGCTTCTTTCATTCATCCAGTCTCTCCCCAGCCTTGTGTTTGTTGCTTGCAATGGGTTATGATGGGATTACATTTACAGATGATGTACCTTCGTTTGGACACAGCAGTGTTTGTTGGACTGGCACTATACATGCTACACTGTTCTATCCAATGTTTTATTACCAAAATGTGCCTGGACAGCTTTGTTAGTAATTTGTTACAGCCATTGAAGTCTATGTGGGTCTAATGCTGATATTTTAAAGCACTGGTTTAAACTTCACTACTTGCTCATGTGCAGTGAAAATAAATGCTAGTTCATCTAAAGAATGCATGTGAGTGCAAAACGAAACATTGCACTGTGGTTGCACAAAATTTTCACTCATTTGAATATCAGTGCGATACAAAAGACTTCAGATTAGACAGATTCTACTGTAATTAGGGCTGCAGATACCCAACTTTGCAGCTTAAGCTCTTCTTCAACTTAGTTACTTTTTGATGACTCTCCCCACGGTCTTTTATATCAATTTTTTGTTTGTTTTTAAATAAAACCTTTTCTAATTGACATTTTTGACAATTTAATTAGAAATACCTTTCCCTCATGATTACGTTCTTTTTTACACTTTGTTCCTCTGCCAAATTTGATCCATTTAATTAGTTTTAACTAGATTGCATACTGCTCACCTTCAGAAGTCAGCCTATTGCATACATAAACTCAGCTGCTCTCCTTGTATCACTTATATATATAAAGGAACTTTTAAAGGAAAAACAAAATTTGACTTTTAATCATAACACAAGGTTGTTTATGAACTTCTGTGGATGTCCCACCATATTCACATCCAATTTAATGGGATTTTTTTTAACACCCTTCAATTTGCTCAAGGAAATAACCATTACTAACACACTAAATAAAAGCCAAACTGTGCACCAGAAGCTATCATCAGCTGTTGCCTCTAAGGATATGTTTTAAAATTTCATTCTGGATTTCTTCTCATTGAAAAATATTTGGAACTTATAAGGCAACTCTGCTTCACATACATTTTTCACATGTCGTATCTGATTCTTTCTCTATAAGCTATTGTTTCTGCTGTAGATACAGGGGATAAAGCAGTGTAAAAACCTAAGCATGAAGCACAGGTAAAACAAAAGGTTCGTACATTTATACCACGTGTGGTATAACTTATAAGTGGTGGAATCTCCAGCCCTGGAGATTCTCAAAGCTCTACCGTACAAGACCAGGTGTAGCCTAGATCCTAGATACCTTGAGCAGAGGGGAAGCTAACATAATGACCTCCATAGTTCCTTGCTAAACTAACTTATTCTGTTCTATTTAGCTGACAAAAATAAATAAAAAAATAAAAATTGTTCAAGCTTTCTGTAAACGAGAACATTCTTCCATTCTTCTCAACCACCTTTGTTTAGCTGATGAGGATGCTGAGTTGGGAAGTTTTAAGCCCACAGATTCATTTCACCTAAATTCTGATGCTTAACTGAGATGGCTAAATTAAGAACCTACCTTTTTTACATGTCGTTCTCTGTCCAGAGAGACAGGAAGACACCACAACTCATCTACACCCCAAATCTAGTCAGTAAGTAATAATTATCACGTAACCCAACTGAGTTTAAGCAAATAGGATGGACTTGGAATTCAGTAGCTCACCACAGAGTGTCTGTAAGAAAGGTTTACAGGCATTTGTTGAACTTCCATCACTAAAGCTTTTTTTCTTTTTGACAAATTGAAACCTTTTTTTAATGTTTATTATGAACATTAATGTTGCAAGAATTAAAGTGGCAAAGATATTTGAAGTGGGTCCTGTAGCATTACAAACTTTTCCTGTAGTATTGCAAATGTTTCTAGATTATTATCCGATGTCCATAAACTCCAAGAAATATTTTCAACATTTTATTTGTCTTTGTGGAAAACTGCAATCTGGTAGACTAATATTGTAATCTGATTCTGATTTTTAATTAGGTGTCAGATTATTTAGGTGTAAATACATGAACTTGCAGTTGAAAGTTCTGCAAAGAGGAACAAAATAAGATTTGCTGGTACATCGAGAAAGGGGGAAAATCTACTATGTCTATCATTTCCTTTTAAACAGATTCTCAAAATAATCTGGAAAAAAGAATGGTAATCCCTATGGAACAAATGAAGGTAACGAGACTGTAACACCCACCTTCTTTCTGGGAAATGTAACAGGATGGTATAAACTGAACATCATGTCCAGCCAATAACACAGGTTTCACAGATTCTTACCTTGAGTAATACCAGCCAAATTCTCCTGAACTGACTGGTATCAAGTACTTGATGTACAGCCATATAACTGCATCACCTGACTGTGCATTTGCCAGATACAGATTCTGTATATCTTAAGAAGGAAGAATAAGTGCCCAGAGACTTATTCTTGCCTTCCAACTGGACTGACCACTAAAATGCTTCTGGGAAATCCTTATCCACAATGGGTATGAACTCAAATTCAGTTTCCAAGAGGTTTGGAAAAGCAAGTCTTAGACAATTTTTTAAGCACTTGGTGGTTGTTTTTTTTTTTAAACAATAAAACCAAAGAAATGTGGGAATTAAGAACAATGCTACTTACAAGAATTTCTCCCTTGAATAGATACCTTCCATTTTAAAAACCTCCTGAAACCCAAAAGGACCACCAGAACCCAAGGGAAACCACTGAGCTGTGCACTTCCACAGCCACAGTACAACACAGCATATTTTCAGAGATACTCTGTGCTGGCTCTGAGGTGGTCACTATATACCTGTATAATAGGACAGACATTCAGATTAATGACAGGATTTTTTTTTTTTTCCAACCATGGTACAGTAGCACCTAGTACCTAGATTCTCAAAATGTTCTTAGCATTGCAAAATGCTTGCCACAGATTTCCCACCCACATCTTTGATTTGCCTAACCCACTGTCTGGAATAAAGCTGAAGTCTGGAAAGTGATTTTAAAAATGTAAATGGGATGAATGGCCTGCCACCAGCTCTATGAAAAGTCATGAAAAGGTTGATATTGGGTGAGATAAGTATGAAAATAAAGAAGAATGTAATTAATGTTAATTAATACTAATTACTTCATTGCTTTATGAAGGGGGGAAAAAAGACATGTTTTATCAATCAAGCAATCACTAATGAAATTACAGGTTTGGTTAAAGGTAATTACATTGACCTGACATATTTCCATAAAGTGTCCAAGTTATCCACAAGAAGGTTCAAAGTACGTTTATTTTATCACAGGAGGAAGAGTTACCCACTTCTGAATATGAAAGAGAGATATTAAGGTATTAATCTCTAAATCAGCAGGAAATGCATGCAACGGGGTGAAAAAGATGGTAGCCACAAAGACAAAATTAATAACTAATAAAGGGAGCTCATTAGCAAGAGAAAGTATGGATTCTTCACTATTTGAAATCTTTTAGAAACTTTCTTAGTGCAAGCATCTGGTACATTTAAATGGTAGACATTAGCAGCTTCATGCAAAATAAAGAGATAAGACTCTATGTTTTAGAAAAGCAATTATCATAATAGTCTCTGCAGGCTGTAAAATGAATTTGTTTGTATGATTCCAAGGTGAAGCACATGGAGCTTCTCAGCATGAACTCAAATGGACCTTCTTTCATCCATCTCTTTCGGACACCCTCAGAATTATCAATCCCAGCTCGGTGCAATCTGTTTCCTGCAGTTTCCCATTGTAACACAATTCTCATTCCTTCTACAGCAAGACTTCTGGAGCCTAACTCTTTCTCAGAGTGTTAGCATTCCTAGAGACCTCACTAGTACACCATTTAACTGTGCTTTGTGCCATTTGCCCTGTTTACACCTCTCTCCCACCCCCATTATCAATCTGGTTTGGATCATTTATAGTAACTCTTATTATCATAACTCTTTTAGGTTATGGTAAGGTTTTCTGCATGTTCAAGTCATGTTATAGCATTAGAACCTTAAAGCTTATTTTGTGCCATTACACCCTAAAGGTGTAATGCAATGTCAGATGGTCATGTAATGACTATGCTTGGAATCAAGTACCAATCCTTCCATTTGTTCTCTTAGAGAGAGAAGAGTTTCTTGTCATAATAAGCTCCAACGCCTGAATTCCTATCTTCTAGAAACAAACTGATGCATCTTAGCTGAAAGCCACTCTGTGTTCCCCTGTCAGTCAGGGGAAACTGACACCTCCAAAGCACAGTGACTCCCCCAACACCACAGGTCAGGCCAGCCTCTGGAAAGACCTCTTCTTTGCTGACAACAAGACCAAATATAAGGCAAATAGGATCCTACATCAGATGAGCAGTTATGGTCTGGAAGTTAAGCAGGATGAACATAAGCCTGTGTGTTACCTCAGCAGATCCAAGAGAAGCGATACCAAATTGAATTAGCATTTTCCTCCTTTTCCAAATCACCTTTTTCTTTATGCAGTTTCCTGTTTATGAAATTTCTGTTAGCAACCTTAATGGGTATTTTGACCCAATGTACCTTGTGATAAATGCCATAATCATCCATTTGGAGGCTGTCCCATGTTCTCAAGACCATAGATTTTTGGATCACAGCCTTTTATTTCATTTTCATTTGGCTTCTGTTCCTAAGCACTTTGCTTATTATCAAGCCCTTTTGTTGTGTGTACTCCAGTTCCATTCTACTAATTGGCTACAGTGTAGGTCTATGATCCCTATCAAATTAACTCCTACTGTAATTGAGCTTGCTACAATCATATTGCCTGTGTAACCTCCTCCTTAACTCATGGTCTCGTTGCTGCAACATTTACGTTTATGTCAAACTTGCTATACTTTCATCTGTGTCTACACATTGGAAGCTATTTTAGAAAATCAGCATCTTTCACCTAAAAATGGAATGCCTTTTTATAATCACAAAGAAGTCAGTACAACAGTCAGAACACAATGGTGAAATTAAAAAACAGCCCATTCAGCTAAATTAGGTTCCCTTATTGAATGTAGAAGGATCACGAGATTCATCTTTCATGGCATAGCATCAGTGGACATAGTACAAGCTGCCTTCAAGTTCCTCTCTAAAAGTATTAAGGTTTTTCACTGTGGCCTTCAGGCATTCTGGAAAAGGGTAGAGAGCAGAAAACTAAACGCCAAAGAAGTTTTGTTTACTCTCGTCATCAAGGCTTTCTAAAAGTTGGGAAAATCTCCATCCTAAACCAGATACCTGGGCATCCTCTAGAAAGGCATTTCATTTGTCTGAAATAATATGAATCCACTCAGGAATAAAAATGTTGTCAAAGAGTTCAAAACAGATGTTGTTAACCCAGAACAACGTCACAGTGTTCTATGTAACAATCACACCATATTTTTCACAGGGGAAAAAAAAAAAAAAGAATTAAACATTGGTGATGCTTTAAAAAGTGCCTTAGTGAAAATAATCAGAACAGCAAATACAATCAACTAAGTAGAAACTACACTCCTCATGCTATTTTTATTTGCACCAGTTAATACGTTCTTATGTCTTAAGATACGTAGGCCAGCTTGTCTGAGGAATGCAGAACAGGGTGCTGATTTCATCCCTGCCTTGCAATTCACCAGTGTCAGCACTTACTAAACTGGAATTAGGCATCCCGTCCTATTTGATAGCAGGTTCTATATGTTGTTACTTTTTCTGTTAAGTTAAGCAGAACAGTCAGCTTTTGAGGAAGCTTGTTGCACTAATAGCAGTCACCCACTCCCTCATTGGACTTCAGTATTGCTTTTCCCACCTCTCCCTCATAACATCGCATAGCATCTTGAGCTGCCACTTCTATAAAGCACCCCAAACTTTCCAGTGCCCTTCTGTTATTACCATTCTTGGAGTAATTTTTTGTATCACTTTAATTCCGTATAGATAATAATTAATCGAAAAGAATCTTAACAGTGATTGAATAAGCCTGACAAATACAATCTGCATTTCAAGAATTTCTTCTATTTCCTCAGACAGTACACAATCAAAGTGATTGCTTTCAATTCAGGATGAAACTCCTTAAATATACTGCAGTGTCCTCCTGACAAGTTATGGGCTGCTTCAAAGCACATAAATTACACAGAATCACAGAATGGCCAGGGTTGGAAGGGACCTCAAGGATCACGAATCTTCAACCCCCCTGCCATATGCAGGGCCACCAACCTCCAACCAACCAACCTCATTAAAACCAGACCAGGCTGCCCAGAGCCCCATCCAGTCTGGCCTTGAACACCTCCAGGGACGGGGCATCCACAACTTCTCTGGGCAGCTGTTCCAGCACCTCACCACTCTCATAGCAAAGAACTTCCCCCTGGCATCCAACCTCTTGGATCTTCCTCCCTAAATTACATCAGTGCAATAATATATTGAAAATTCAGAGCAACTGTTTATCATCAGACTAGAATATCAATGATATAACATAAAGATAAAGATAGGTGATAAATTTATAGCTGTAGCTTAGGAAAAAACAAACAAACAAACAACAAAAACAAACAAACAAACCAAAAAAAACCAACTGTGTTAATTTACTTCCAAAAGCAGATATTTCTGATGGCCAAGATCACGGTTTTTTGCATATGCATTCTCATAGAATCTATTGTCCTGAGTTTGGACACATCTAGCCAATCTAGAAAAGGAAAAAAGTAATAAAACATGGGGCCATTTATTTACCTTACTAAGAAGTGCTATAGTCACATTTCTCATATTGAAAGGCATGAAAATTGTAGGGCATTTTTCTTTAGGTTTGCAATAAATATTGCTTTATTTAGAATTGCTTTATGAAAAGTCTGCCTCTAATGAAAAGATTTACTTTCTAAATAGTCAGTGACTCATACTTTTAAAATAGCTCATCTCTAAGAGCAATACTGAAGACTGGAACTATCTTTTCTCTATTTTTTCTTTACATGTACAACATGCAACTACACAAAAAACGTTCAGAATAAATATAACTTTGGCTACACACAGTTAAAAAGAAAAGCAAACTTTCGACTATTTTATCAGGGCAGTACAATTGCAATATCAATACTCCTCTTACAGTTTGAAACTGGAACCTAATACAGCCTCTTAGGTGGCACAGTACCTGTGTGTCTTGACAGCAACAATTCGACAGTCAAAAAGGAAGGAAAAAAAAAACACAAAAACAAGATGGCACTTACTTCTCATCTTTCCTCTTCTTTGGAAAGAAACACTACATACACACAGCTATCTGTGACCAAATAGAGACTTGTGAAACTCTATTCATCTCTATGATTTTGTGCAGTTAAATTGCTTTTCCACACATAGGTACCCAGTTTGCCTCTACACTTTGTTAAAACGCAGATCATTGCTAATGCTAACATTACACAAATCACTAACAACAAGCACTGAGAGGCAAATTTTCCCTCCAAAGCACTATCATATCCACAGGACAAAATTTTACCTTTCACATTGATGGAAGAATTTACAAGATTTCAAAACATACTACAATGCGTTCCCTATAAAAGAAAATTAGGGCTCAACTCCTTAATCATGTCTAAATGGGGAGTATAAACTTCTCCCATATCATTCCAGGCACTTAAATGAGATGTCTGTGGAGGAGCCTGGTTGTCCTATGCTCCCTCTCTGCTTGCACTGGAGAGACAGAATTAAATTTCCCAAAGTGTGATGTCCATCCTCCCCCAACATATCTGAATGAAACCTTTCCTTCCCCCCAGCCTGAATGCCTCCAGTGAGAAATACGAGAATTTGCTCTTTATTTTTCAATTTCTCTCACAGGTCTTGATTTATTATCTACATAGCAACAAATTATGGTTGCTTTATAAAAACACAGTACTGGAAGCAATGCCCTAGGCTATCACATCAAGACTCTGTTCTCAATCTCCTGCATTTGCCTCCCCTGAATCGTTGGTAGAGGGCAATCACAGTCCTTCTCAGCCCTCATTTTGCTAACCCAAACAAGCTGAGGTCCTTTGTTCTCTGCTTGTAAGACAGCTCTGTATTTTCTCGATCAGGTTAGCAGCTCTTCCTGTTGCTTATTCCAGATCAAATTAATCTTTCTTGAATAGGCTGACTTACTATGCATGCATTACTGCAAATACAGCCTCCTTCTAGCCTTATATAATAGTAATAATGCATCCAGGTCCATGGGAAACACTTGTTTCTTCAGATTCTAGTTGCATTCTTCCATAGCGGCATCACAATGCTGATTCAGTTACCTTAACCCAGACAAATGGATGTCAGTCTTTGCACTTCTTTCACATTTCCATGGAGGAACTTCAAGCTAGTCATACCTGCCCCTAAGCTACAGCAGTTAATAAGTCAAATGAAGCAGGCAACAAACATTTGTGTCCTGGCATTGCTAGCAGAAATACTAAACATATATTAAGGCTGAGAAAACATCTCTATCTCGCAGCCTTTCCCTGGATCAGCCAGCACTGATCAGGTGCACGTAGCCCTCAGCAGCCCAGGGCCTTAAGATCGGCATGGCTCACCCTACCACCAGGAGCAAGAGGCAGCCAGAATTTTGCCATCTCCTTTTTCTTTTATTTCTTGAAATACTTTATTCAGCACACCAGAATGACTGCAACCGAGAAATCCAAACAGTTTAATGACACAAAATGGTTCAAATTAGTGTCTGTCTTGTTTTTCTCTGTAGTTTAAGGGATCAATATTAATGAAGAGAGAAGCTATAAACATCACTAATGAGGATGAAGTGGAATATCCCAAACTACAGCCACACGCACTTGAGCTTGCACCAAATGAAGATGACATCCACTATTAAAGGCTGCATTTTAATCAAGCCACAATAATAACAGTGAAGTTAGCGCTATTGGTAAGTTTTAATAGATGATGTCTTACAAAAGCACCCTACTTGAAATTCAGCCCAAAGACTAAATTAAAGTCAAAGCCCTAGTCAGTTAACTGGGCTATAACATGTGAAGAATTGATTTTCTTATTTTCAGCTGTCAGACCTGCTACAAAGAATGAGTTTTAATTCTGGGGATGTTATTAAACTCCTTGCTTAACTGGCAGAAAAATGGAACCGCTAGCCAGGCACTGGTGGTGTGGCTGTCGGAGTGAATGACACCTGTCAGAGTATGATGAATGACCCTCAATGCCCCACAATCCCCCACTCTGTCACTCAGGTGAGGGCCATTAATCTTCATCGAGGGCCTGTCAGGCCAGGCAGCCACGACGACAAAACGTCTTCTCACATTTGCTGCCGCCACGCACGTAACAATGCGATATTCTTATTGTCAGAGCGACGCTGAATTAGCATAATTTATTATGACTTTCCTCCCCCTGAGCCCCCTCCCCATCCAAAGCCCAAGTAGAGGAGAGATGCGATTAGACAGATGGAGGGTAGGCCCAGCCTGCCAGCCACGGAGCCCCCCGCAGTGCCTGATGAGGAGTGGAGCATCTCTACAAACCAATCAAAAAGCTGGCAGTTCAATTACAGAGTAATAAAGGGACATTCATCATTCAATTAGGCACCTGTCATGGTTTCACAAAAGGGAAAACTTCTAACCTGAGACTCTAGGGAGAAGATGCTACAACCAGGAGGCAGGAAAATAAATGAAAAAAGGACAAAGTCAATTACTGGCCAAACCAGACAAAAGGAAATATGTTAAAATAAGGGAAAAGTTATCCCTAGGCAAAAATCAGAAAAGTTACATGACCTTACAAAGATTATAAAGGGGCAGCATTAAAAGAGCTGTGCCACGCTACTCTGCAACACACGCTACCAAATTTCTCCCCTTGCAGGCTTCAGTGAAAGCTGAGAGCTGAATGTTATCATGAGGAAAGCTTTAGGGAAATAGTCAGGCAATTTAGAAGCCCTGATATTGCTGCTGTAGTGGCATACAGCACACACCATCTCAAAAAGGAATGCACCAATTCATCTGTGCTTGTTGCTGCACCTTGTCTGAAGTGCTATGAAGACCTGGGGTGATTCTTCTTATCGCGTTAGGAACACGAGCAATTCTGTTAACCACTAACTTGACTAAGTGAACCTTTTAAAAGAAAAATAAAACGAAAAGAACAGAACAACTCTAACACACCACACAAATGGTGTGTTAGACTTTGACATGTGAAAGACCCAGAGAAATAGGCAGGCGTGTTTCATTCAAAATTATTTCATTCAATTTACGTGCCTTGTAGTTTACAGAACCCAGCTCTTGAAAGTTATCAAAAATTAGAGCAGGCTAGAATGTGGCAAGGATGAGATTGTTTGTCAGGCAGAGACTGGAACTAATGCGAATTTACCTTGTTCTGCAGCTGCAAATAACAGGTAAAAAAAAAATATTAGATTGCTGAACAGCTGCTTGCGCAATAAACTCTGTTAAGTTGATTACCTGCCTGCTAAGAAGGTTTATAGTAAATTACAACTTCAACATTAAATTACCAGAGCCGCAAAGGTAGAATTTGGTTGGAAAAAAAAATGTAAAACTGATCCAAAAAAAGTTATTTAGACGTGATGAATGAAATCTTGTATAACCAGCTAGAATGGGTAGGAACGGCTGGAGTGTCTCGATGATTTGAATCCATCCCTTATTTTCAGAAGTGCTGTACAAGTCTGGGTTTACAGAGAGCTGCACAGAGCAGCAAGGAATCCTAAACATATAACTTGCCTCAGAGGAACGCTGTATGATTACACATCCCCTCTGCTCTAGCACAGGGAGCCCAGGAGCACGCCACACTGACACAGCTATAGGGTTTCCAGGAGGCAAGTTAGCTCCTCTGTGGGGTTGCAGCTTGCAATGTAAATGCAGCAGCTCACTCAGACATGGGTCAGGCTACAGTTCTGGGTGCTCATGTCACATCAGAGAGTGGGATTCACATTGCTGGATCTTCTTAACAGTTTTCAAGATGTTGCATAAATGAGTTCACAGAATATAACAAATAGGGAACTCTAGGAATATTTTGTCCATGAATAAAGAAAATTGGCTGATAACATTTGTTTGGCTTTAGCACAATAGCAGCTGCAAGCACCAGTTATTATTTACTTCAACAGCCAGAGCTGGTCTTATTGGGGAGGGGGAGAGAATCGTTACGCAGTGTTTTCTTAAATAAAGAAGATCTAGATCTAAACCAGGGTGCAAAATAACGTACAAAATTGATCTTTCAGCTGAATACTTCCTCCCATGCCTTTTGCATTTGCATCCCAGGGCCTAATGAATTTCTGATACAACAAAACAAAGGGTCTAATCATGCCTACATACCTCGCTCACAGGGGGTGCTCTGAAGATCAATCTACTAAGGCTTTTTAACTGCCCTGGAGATGAAGAGTGCTCCATAGCATAAATACTAGCCATAGCATTATGCATTGTCATCATTACCCTGCTTTGAAAAAAGCATCTCAGACTATTTTATCAGCTTTCCCAAAACACCAGGCAGGAAATATTTGTTATTGTTGTTCTGTTTCCCTCTTTCAGAATAAAAACATTCTACACACAAGCTTGCAAAATCCAGAACGGGAAAGAGAAAAATGCCAGAATTACTGAAGCCCAGAATGTATAATTCCTTTCCTATGCTTCCCTCTAGAAAAATTCAGTTTATCCATACAGTGGTTGCCTTTAAGATTTGCCACAGCATCGAGATTTTCACCAGAATAGAAGCAGGGAATGGTGCATGAGACTCAAAGGTGCTTGATGCTATCAGATGCGGAGGTCTTGTGCACACAGCTCCACTGCTGCTGTGCAATGGTTCAAAAAAATGGAAAGCCAAGTGCCCAGGGAATAGGTTACGAAATTAATAATTGCTTGCTCTTGCTTTGATGTCAAACAGAAAACAAACAGAAACCCCTTTCAGGAAGTCTAAAAATAACTAAATAAAATGAGCAGAGCTAAAAATAAAACGATTTGTTTCAGATGCAGACATTACCAAGCTCCAAAACAACCAGTGTGCCTTCTCTCTTGCATAAGCACGGAAGATAAACAGCTCCAGAAACTCAGAGACTTATACAAGGGCTCTGAGAAGTCTTGTGTGAGAAATAAATTTTTAGGGAGAATGCTCTTACGTATTCCTATTAGGTCATGCTATTAGAAGTTGCTTTGCCACATAGGCTTCTATGCAGACAGTTTGGAACAACTTAGTAAACACTGCAAATTAACAAAAATGCATAGATTATTCTGAGTTTTTAATACGATGGCTTTTAACAAATTGGGTTATCCAGGGCTGTCATAGCAGTGATTTGGTTTATTAAGTTTCCATAAACATGGCACATTTACCCAAATGCCTCAAAAAGCACCATTTACCCATCCTGTTCCTGTATATAGCCGTGTCTGCCTTGAGAAATACAGTTTCCCAGAGAGAAAGTGCTACCATGGGTACATGTCAGCAAATCCACAAAAGGAAAAGGAGGGTACAGGGAATTAAAAAAAAAAAAATCACACAGACAAAAAGGGAAGACAGTAAAGTACCAGGATGATAGCAAGATGAATAATTGATGAGCTGGTGGTTTACGAGTGAGTTTCATTAATATTATTCTGCAGGTTCATTAAGCACTGTCCCAGGCTCATCTCCAAAGGTTCCTCCTGAGTTTTGATTAGGTGGTGCAAGTCTTTTGCTTCGACATCAGAACTTCAGGCCTTCAGTGATGACAACTGCTTCCTAAGCCCTAACCCTTCAGCCAAGCACCTTTCAGAACTGCTTTTTATTCCCCTCCCACTAATCACAAGTCCCTAACCATGACAGCAAGTCTTAGTAAATAATATATCAAGATAAATGATAATTGTTCTGTTTTAAGTGTCTCCTAATGAGCATCATAAATTAAAAATTAATATTGCAAAGACTGTATGAATAGCATCAATGCTATAAACAGAGCAGCAGGGATCAAGAATGCAAATGAAAGTGAAATGCTCCCTTATCCACTCCCCTATATGAAAAAATTCTGGAGCCAGCAGACTATTAGGCATTACAAAGCTAATAAATGACTTTAATGAAGTTCTCTAACAGGCAATTTCTTCTTAATCTTTCCTTCACCTTCCAATGTTTGGCTCCTCTCCGAATCGTGAGATTTCTTTTGTCGATTTTTTTTTCCTCCTTCCAATTCTCTCTCAAGAGTTGTGCCTTTTTAGATGCAACAGTAATCTCAAATTAAAGCACACTGCTGAAACAAAAACTAGGGAATGGGCTGGTTAACAGATTGCTGGTCCTGATGATCACACAGAAAGGCTAAAGCGATTTGGCAGTCGCCATTCTGTTGTGTGACGTTGCTATTATCATCGTGCCTTCTATTCAGAGAGTGCATTCAAATGGTGTCTTTTTCTGGGTGAATGAATAAGGTACACTTAGCTATGCCTTTCTACCTCCAAGTTTGAGCTGGAAAGAAAGGAGGCAGCTGGAAGCCTTATCTGCCCTTCTTCCAGAGCCCTAGTTTATTAAATCTAGATGTAGTACAAGTATTTGCACAAACCACGCTTGCCTTTCTTGATAATTAGAATCATCCGCTGATGAATCCCACCTCCTTCGCTGTTTGTAGATAGATAAACTGGTCCTTTGGAAACAGAAGTCTGATATTTGTATCACCACGTCACAAGCAATCCCACTGCATTATTGCTAGACACTGGTTGTGCCACACTTAAAGGAGGAAATTAAATCAGAGTTACTACATAATGAATGATACAAAGTGCAAGTTTTTGAAGAAGTCTGGCAGTCAGGCTAGGATTGGGACGCTTTCCAATTATTATTTATTCAAAATTTACCTGGAAAATCCTCTAGTCCTCTGTATTTTGTTCGTTTGCCTTTTTTGGCCACTTTGAGGTATGGAATAGTTAGAGCCCATCAGCTAATCTGCTCCTTAAATTATGCAAGACGTATAAACAGTGGGTTAAAGAAAGAGCATAAGGTATACATTACGAAGGAAAGCAATTACTGAGAAGAGGCGACGCAATTACTGAGAAGAGGCTACTCGTCCATCTCCATCATTTTTAGGCCTAAAGCAATGGAAGTGCTAGTCACTGCTCTGTAATTAAGGCTGAAGTCTGCATTTCAAGGAATTCCAGCTTCTTTCCATGATGCATCCTCTCTAAACACAGCACTTGCTCTTTAAAGCACAGACTTTTCCGAGGACGTATAAATATTTTACTTCAAGCCCTTTTTCGAGACAAAATTAGACACCTCCTGTCTTTTTTTCTTGTCCCAGTTGATACTGTTGCTAGAATAACTCAGACTTGAAACAGCAGTGAAATCTCAGCATAACAGAAATTGTTTTTTTTCTAGAGCAAATGTTTCTCTTATCTTCCTGCTGGATACTGCCAGACAAGACAGACTCCCTCTTAAGCAAGACTTTCATCATATCAGAGCTAACTGAACTACTATCCAACTGTAAAAACTTCTAAAGTAACTGCTCAGAGACATTTACACTCCCCCAGTGCTGGGGAGCTCCCTCGGTAGAAGCCTTCACTACCACCATCTCCATACCGCAAAGGTTCAGAATTGCTTGCTTGGCTTTGTTGCCCTGGAAGTTGAGACAGAAACACAGGCAAAGCTGTTAAAAGCACAGAGTCATTAAAAGTTGGACACTAATGTATCTTCGAAATCCAATTTCTTCTCCTTTGGGACAACAAACAGTAAAATGCATTAACTATAATTGTATGGTTATCTTGGGGCATCACTAGATGGAAGAATTAATGTTATTCCAAACTTCAGCAAGAATCTATTTTAAATGTGATTTTAATTTTAAGTTATTTGAATTAGTAATTGTCTTTAGCTAATTAAAATATTATTGTAACATCAGTAACCTTTGGATTACTGCTACACGTTTTCCACACTCGACTCTATTTTAATGTTGGAAGCATTTTCTGCTTGGAGATTTACATCTGTCTGGGGATCCTCAGCTGGTGATAATCACTGCACCCACACTTAATGGATCTATGCCAAATCTATGCCAGCTGAGGATCTAGACATGTATATTTACTCTTGTGCATTTTTTTTTTCCAGTTTATACAAATGGTGAAACATAGCTGTCTGCATAATACCCAAGTGCAATTGCTCTTCTCCACCAACAATGGGTTTTGCACTGCCGCCCTCAAGTTTGATCTGTGCTGAAGACACCTGCTCTCAAGGAAATGAGCTGGGACCACCAACTCATTTCACAAAGGCCACTGAGCAGCTGTCACATGGTAACAACTCCCAGGCAGTACTGACCTGTAACAAATCTGAACCACTGACCTAGAGGTGAAAGGCTCTATATCCAATTACCAATCCCCTGAGTGAGCCACTGCGAAGTTTTGCCTTGAAAACATTAAGAAAAATATGCACAAAAATAAGAACGGAAAAAAAAAAAGCACTAAAAAGTTACATCATTATTAATATTTAGCTATACACCAAATCTTGGAAATCAAATGCATTATTGCTACCAGCAGACTAGCTGGACTCTGTGCCTATGAAAAAAG
This sequence comes from Perdix hodgsoniae, assembly GCA_035772895.1. Classification (NCBI taxonomy): domain Eukaryota; kingdom Metazoa; phylum Chordata; class Aves; order Galliformes; family Phasianidae; genus Perdix; species Perdix hodgsoniae. The sequence goes on from JAPSGF010000007.1 coordinate 22,783,105, forward strand.
CCAATTAGGAGGAACAGATTGAAGCGATATAACCCCTTCTTTCTTCCTATATCATTAATGGAAAATAAAACTGTCTACACAAGATTGAAACCAAGAAGAAAAGAGAGAATGGCTGATTTTGTGTTTCCCCCAATGAATTTATCAAGGTAAATAACATTTTCCTTGCAAATGGCCAAATAGGAAGCATAAAAGTATCCTTATTCAGCGAAGTAAGCCATTCACTCCGCTGGGAAGTTCAAGAAAAAAGGCCATTGCATGATTGAGAGTCTGATAAAGTGGGCTATAATGCTACCCAGTTAGAGCTCAGGCAAGAAGGCACTTCTCTCAGCTGTGGTTCCATTTTATTCAGCATTATTCTTGACAGGGACAGTAAGCAGCAGAAGAGTACAATCTTTATTTTTAGCAATACTGAAACTGTAAGAAATTCAACTCTTCCTTCCCAAATGTAAAGAGACAACAGAGCAGCAACAACACAAAAAGCAGTTCTGATGATTCTGTCTTGATGCTCTGCAATTACTATATAATTATATCAATGCATCTTTGCAACTGCATTAAAACAGGCTTCGACTAAAGCACTTTTTGACAAAAGAAAGAAGAGTTATTAGAAATGAATCACTGAGAGCTGCCTTCCCTCTTTTAGGCTCCATGATTAGCCCTCTGGGTCTAGGTAAACGTGGACTTCAAGCTCCAGGCTGAGTGGCAGCTTGCCATCCATCTGCACATCTTGCCAGCATCTTCCTCTGTCCCACCCAAGAGAGTAGGAACTTAGAAGAGTAGAAAATATGCTGATGGTACAACAAATGAACAAAAGGGATGTGGAAGACCTAATCCTGAGCAGCAATATAACGGATTTAAAAACAAACAAATACCACAACTTGAAATCATGGTTACATGCTTACTGTCCTCATGAAGGCATTACAGAGGATATTCAACAACAGATATACCACGGATACATACTAAGAAATGATATAGCTTCAAGAAATATTGCTTAGGGGTAACCCTATCACTTTCAGATTCATTCACATTTCAAAGTGTTTTACATGTCACTGGCACCCATTGTCATCTAAGGGATTTCCTTTTATTCAAGGAAACTGCCTCACAACAGAGTAATTGTCCTACTCTGTATCAGTAGAAAGCTAACATCCCAACCTAATCACAAGAGAGCCAACAATTCATTAACAAGGTCCTACAAGAAACCCTTTTCCAATCAAGGCAGGAGTAATTAACCATACTTTAAATGTACAAAGTACAGACAAGCTAGTGTCAATAGGAGACCTTATAATATTTGTGTACCTTAACTTGGAATTCATATTTGCAAAGTTGACTTTTACATTAGAATGGATGAATGCTGAAAGAAAACATGATGTTTATAGACCTGAAAACAGATCTTCCTCTATGGCAATTTTTAAATACTTAGGTAAGAGCCAACAGTCTCTTTGGTATCACATTCCTGCCAGGTGAGCAGCAAATGCTAGAAAGGAAGTTTATCATCCTTGGCACCAATTGTAAAGATTCAAGCACCTTACCTTACCTCTCCATTGCAGTGGTTTGAGCTTACTTTATCTCAAAAGCTAAAAAATAGAATGAATTGCCTCCTATAAGCAACATTTGTCAACTACACAACAAGAAATTAGAAAACTGGTTTTAACAAAACTCTTAACTTCTAGGCAGCTAAAGCTTCACATGCAGTATTCTGATCTGTTTATGCACAGCATTACACCAGCCTGGCAACTACAAAACGAGCCACAAAAAGCTGAATCCACTATTCACCAAAAGAGTCAATGTGAGTTAGATCAGTCCCTTAAAAGCCAGAGGGTTTGATTTATTTGGAAGGAAATACATTGGTGAGAACTGATTCACAAAGTGGGGGAAAATAAAATCTTTCAGCCTGCCTACTCTATAAATCAAACAGATTTTCCCCCAAATAAATATATAAGTGAACGACCATTTTAGAACTGATGTGAATCAGTCCAGAAGGAATCATTTTTAAGAAAGTTGTTAGTGAACGGAAACAGGTGGCTATAATTTGAGTTAAACTGCAACCTTAACTGTAGTGTTTGCTATCATGAACACTAGAACAACAGATGTACAGTTGCACCTTGGGATGAATTCATTATGGCCTGAGAAACATAATCATGCCATTCAGACCATATTTTGTCCATATGCTCATGTGGTTTACATCCCTGGTTTATTGGCATTGTACTTGGTTATATAGCAGGCGACTCCCAGGATCATAATTTGCACTTATTGTTACAGTTCTGGAGAATCCCTTTGTAGCGTGGGTTTCCCGTTATGGCAAAGACTCTGAGCAGGGAAGGAAAGCTTGGGTCACAGCCTTTGTGGACACTGTGGGAACTTAGCACCACCTGGGTAGTTTTCTATACAAAAAAAAGGAAAGAACAGCTCAAAGAAACAGAATAAAATCTAAACGCAGCAGTTTAGCTGAAGATGAACCTGAAGTATACAGTGGAGGCTATTCTTCAGGAGGTTTTATATTTATAAAAGCGCAAAATATATTGCTATCTTGTCTTGTAATTTATGGGATGAATATTGTAATTCATTGGATGTCATGACTTATCTTTTATTCATATAGTTACTATTCCATTACCAGAGAGGGAGGTTTGTCAAAGGTTAATTATTTTAAATTGCTCAGGCAAATTTATTTTGATTTGTACAATTTTTTTTTGTTTTTTTGAATAATCAAAAGGCTATATATTCATACTGCCTTGCAATTTTTTATTTAAAAAAAATACTCCTTGATGTTGCAGTCAGAATAAACAAATGCTTTGGTAAAGACCAAAAAAGGACTTATTTTTTTTAACCCTAAATGTAGAGAACCTCAAAAAATAACTCCCTAGCAGCATTAGGCTGCTGAATTATCCTTCCCTCCAGCAATCTATTTACAAGAGCATCTTACCACAGTCTAAAAACCTGTGTCCCTAGGGCAGAGACTACTTATTTTAATTGCTTCCAAAGCACCTACCACAACAGGCTCTTGATTTGTGCTTCAGCCTTGATAAAAATAAGTAGCGCTGTAGAATAGAAGCACATATCATTCAGAAGTCACCTACACCTCTGAAGCTCTTGGTTCCTTGAGATGCTCAGTTGTTATCAGTTGAGGCAGGTGTTCGCTCTTAAGCTTTTTCCCTGTCAGCAAAGCAGGTGTAATGATACTTAGCCTACAGGAGCACTGGAACTTTAAATCTACACACAATCAAGTGCTGTGAAAGTATTAAATGGAAAGTGTAATGCAGATGCTGAACATCACGTTAAAAAATAATTGCTATTCTTATTACTGAACTTCTGATGAGCCTGCTGGAGCTGTAATGAGAGGGAGGATAGTCCTTGAGGTTCTAGGAATGTTCATCTGGACACTTTTCTGCACATTACATTGATTTCTAACCATATTAACCGCTGCTGTTGAGACAGAAATGCTTCTTGTGTGGATGAAGTGCCATAGCAAAGACGATGCAGCTGCTACATCAACACAGCTACAGGCTGGAAGTCGTGCTAAACAACAGTCCAGGAGCAAAGCACAAGGTACGGTGTGGATCGGACTTTCCTTTCAGAAGCCCTAAAAACCAGGCAGATGCAGCAAGTAGTCAGTGTCCTCCCAGGCAGATCCAGACCCTTCTGCATGGCTGGATGAGATGGCAGCACAGTGCAGCAGCAGCCCTGCTAGGCTCCACCAGCCCAGCCTGACAGCATTGGGTACTTTATCAGCTAACAGCCTCCATTCACACTATGCTGCGTGCCATGGCCCATGGAGGTGGGAAGCTAGGGCAAGAAGCAAAAACACCTCCCACCACCTGTCCTACATCTGCCACAGCTGCACCGTGCTCCTGGAGAGTCACAGCTCCCCAGCTGCAAGACTCCCAGGTGAGGAAGCACACAGGTTGGGGGGCTCGGACACTCAGTACCACCAGGACATCAAAGCCAGCCATTACTGGCTCCATCCCAACTCACTGCCACCTCCTGTGCTGCAGGCAAGGCTGCATTTGCATTCTGCCTGTCCCCAGACAAAGTTGTGCCTTCTGGGCCCTCTGCCAGCATCTGCTGTGGCTTCAACCAGACAAGTCAAAAGCCTAAAAATCTACCTCAAGTTACACTAAAGTTTGGTAACTGCAAAATAAAAGCAATGCCCCGTTGTTCTACATGCCCCCAACCCTTTGTGTTTTCAAAAAACCCTTGGACAATGTTGGGGGTGGGAGGGGAAAAAAAAAAAAAAACACAACTCAGGGGAAACAGCTGATTAGATTCTGGCAAGGCGGACCAAACATCTGCTTCAAACAAAAGACATCTGCATATTTCACATTTATTTTTCATAATTTACAGAAGCAACCTGCCAAAATTTAGCAAGGGAGAATAAGCTAGCACATAATTAGCTAAAGTTTGCTTGCTTTAGAAGTTATTAGCATGAAGCCCAGTAGCTCACCTGGGAGGACATCAAGGAATGCAGATAACTACAGTTTGATTTTGTAAATTCAATTTTCGATCTGGTGTGCCAGGCCAGAAAACAACGTTACCATGCCAACTAATGCAAGCCAGCAAGTGTCCCGATGTTCCCACGTCATACACCGTACTGCTGTCTCAAAGGCACTGATAACACTCTTTATTAAATAAGGATCGATTAGACAGACATTTTTCTCCACTGTATGTGGCACATGAGGATGCAGAACAGTACTTTCAAATCAGGAGCTATGCTATGTGCTCTGTGTATAGACGGTACAAAGAGTGCCAGGAAAGAGGGCATGTGAATTTTTCAAGGCAAAAAGTCTTTGATAAATACGCAGAAATAAGATGCAGGAATTTATATGCATACAAAAAGCTACAATTCCTCTATTTAACTTTGTCATCTAACAGCTCATTACTGTGTTTGATAGCTAATACACTTTCAACTGTAATAAAGTTAGGAAGAACAGTATAAAAACATGAAGTTCACAGAATCAGCGAATGGCTTTGGTTGGAAGGGACCTTAAAGCCCACAGATCCACCTCTGTGTCATGGGCTGGCTGCCCTGGGCCCATCCAACCTGGCCTTGGGCACCTCCAGGAATGGGGCACCCACAGCTCTGGGCAGCAGTGCCAGGGCTTCACCACCCTCTGTGTGAAGAATTTCCTCCTAACATGTAACCCAGATCTCCTCTCTTTCAGTTTAAAGCCATTCTCCCTTATCTTATTATCAGACCAGGCAGAAAATTGTTTTCCCTCCTGCTCATAAACTCCCCTCAAGTACTGAAGTTTTGATATTCATCTTTGAAATCAATAGGTATCTCACTCAAAATACCTACTAGCTTCGGTCTACAAGGTTGATGTAGAAAACCAGGCAGAATCTCAGTGTGGGAAATTCTGCCTTTGCTGCAAATGGGTGTGGGGAAAGACTCATGTCAACTGTGACACAGTTAATTTTATACCCTGGAGTTGAAACGGGAGTTGAAGAAATGGGAAAGGGAAAGGGCTTTCTGACAAACCTCAAATTAAACTCAGGCTCATAAAATCAACTGCAATTCTTCTGGATGAACCAAGGTGAAGGTTTGCTCATCTCTCTCTGAGGAAGGATTTATTGTTTCAGACAGAATCCATGGGAAACTCACACTCTTGGACTGAATTCTGTTCCACATTTCAGATTTATTTGAACCTGAATCTCAGAGCAAAACTTGGGGAGTGAAAACTTAACTGCCAAAAAAGTGTTGTCAACCCCAAAGGAGAACATATTGCCAAATACAGTACAGCTCTAAAAGACATTTCGAGCCCCTTAATCTGGGCTTTATGGCCTGCACCTTTCCGCAGGGAGATGAATCCAAGACTCCCCCACCAGACATTGCAACCGAGTCATAGAATCAAACCACTTAATTTCGCTGTATAAATACCATAAATAATATTACAAAGGTTTATATATTAGAGGTTGTTAAGCCATTCAGATGCAGCATTCGAACTGGTATTAATGCAGATTATAATTATAAAAAAAACAGTTAGTATGCTAAGCTTCTTTCCTCTTTGCTATCAAAACATGACAGTATCATCTCTTCCTTTACAAGTGAGAAAAAGTAAGGCGTATGGTAAAGTGAATTTCCCAGAAACAAACTTCCCACTTGCCAGAGACAGGGACGAGAGAGGTCCCACTGCAGTGCCAGCAATGACTATAACCCACAGATTTATTATTTTTTTTAAATAATACTAAATATCCATGAATGACAGAGTGGACATAAGTGACTAATAGCCTACACCGATCCACACGTAGCGCAGAATGATCCTAATCAGACATGCATACAGAAATACTCACTACAAGCATGTATTGGTTTGAAGAACATCCTAATCTTATTAATCTGAATGAATCAAGATCACCGACACTGTTCCAGATTCATTAAAATAAGATTCCTGCCAAAGTGAAATGCTCCTTCCTGAGCTACATCTTTGATTGAACATGTTGAAAACAATGTAATATTACACAGTTGAGTTTCATTACGGACATCTAACTGGTACAAAAAACCTTGGAACTCTTCATTTTGCAACGAGAACATGGGGATATTAACTTATTTGTGAGCCAGCCTGTTATCGAGCTTGTATTTACATATTTCAGATCTCCAAACAGTTTCCATCAAAAGTTTTGTGCAGATGTAGATCTGAACACGTCCCATATAACTTGAAATAGTGACCACTATGGCGGTGATACTGAACTTTGTAGTACCTTCTCCTTCAAACTGAATTTTTTTTTTTTACTCACTGCATATTTGAAGTACTCTTCCACTACTCCATCTACCTCTATTTAACCACTTCAGATTTGGTCAATACAGTTTCTATGGCCTTGCTTGAAACAGCCATAAGATAAGCTTTTGTAGCTCATTCAAAGTGGACAAGTTGTTCTACAACTCCTGTCTGGGGATCATGTTCATGGAAGCACTGAAGCACTTGGTTAAGACACAGAGGTGGCTTCTGTCTTCTGCAGAACCAGCATTTTCATTACACTGCCAAAATTACCAGAGAGTGAAGACTTCCCTGATGCAGTCGCTAACGATAGGAACAAAAATAACAGCTTCTCTTCTATGGGCTCCTTATTTCTCAGAAAGAAACACCTCCTACTCCCAGCCACTGAAACTGCCTCACTACCAACCTCTTACATTCACTGCATTGCTGCCAGTATTGTCATCTGCAGAAGCACCAGCATCTCAGATGAGCAGCATCAAACCAGAACAGCAGTAAGCTAACAATATTAAGCAGCAGTAAAAACAATCCTGTTGTGCTGCATTGTTAATTGTGGCCTGCAATAGTTTGAAAAAGTAGGCTCACATTGGCCTCTACAGCCCCTTTTCTTGGCATTGTTTGATCTCACACATCCAATTTCATTCTCCTGTTTTGTCACCATTCAACTTGTTCATGCCTTTTAATTACACAGAGTGATTTATAATATAATATATATTACATATTATATACATATTTTTCTTAAAGATTTAATTAAACATATATTAATACAATTTAATGATCTTTCCAGTGACCAAAACTCTCCTGTGGTTTAAACAGAAAAGGAGGCATTGAATATAAATTTGTACAGTAAATAAACAAAACACAGACAGCTCTGTGAAGCAGGAAGAAAAACAAGGCCTGCACGGCCAATCTATTTCAAGAATGTTACAGATTGGAAGCATTTACTATTTTAAAATCATTAATCACATGCTCACTCCATTTATTTACTTATCTGTGTTGTTCATGTAAATCTTTCTTGGAACTGTGTATACTATCCAGAATTATAAACAAAAAGTGAAGCCCCATTTGGTATTTCACCTATTTGCACTGTAATTACTCAACTTTGCTAAAAAACTAATGAACTAGAAGCTTTTCATTTCTATTTGTTCCTTCTGGCTGTAAGTAATCTCTCTCATCTTTCAGTATAAAAGTATAAGTTATAAATAAGGTAAGCTGCAGACCTGCCTATATAAATGCTCTGACCTCATAGGTATTTGCAATAGCTTTCCTCACATTTACAAAACAAAAGACATTGGCAGTAGGAAATGTAGACACTTTATATAGCTACATATCAAAATACTTGACACAGTAATAAACCAATATTCTATACAACCTGTGACAAGACTTTGGCTACATAAACTCTCAACCTCGTATCACCTTTCTGTGTTTTATATGCCTTGGATGATCATGGATATGCTCTTTTTGTTAGGTACAACATCCTTTAGTGCAGTAAGTAGAAACTAAGTAGCTTCCACAATGCTGTGGCCATAGGCCTTTTATTTTATTTCTTCTAGAAGTTGATTTTAACCTATTTTCATTTGAATAGTAGCACAGCCCAGTCTGCCTTTACTCACTTTCACAAAGAAGATATGATTTATTTATTTTTTTCTCATGGACAGACACTGACATAAGCAGAGATCCTGGTCAGTTGCTTACCTCCAGCAGGCTCAGCCTCCTGAATCCACCTCTCCACATGCCCTACTTGGACTAAGACAGGCTATGCTCAGACCACCACTTTTACTGCGTTTCCAAAAAAGCACGGCCCAGAAAGGAGCTGCTTGGTATTTCATTTGGCACCTGTGGAGTCAACTCCACATTCTCAACTTTAAGAGGAAAGTTACCATCCACATAGCCCTCTTGCATATCACATATCTAAAGGATATCCCTACTCCCCTGCAAGCCCTTTCTTTAGTATCCATTTGAAAGCAATGAACAAAATTCCCTACAGTGAGGCATTTTAAGACCTATTCATGTTTGCTACATTTACATAAAGTTAAGAGTAAAGACCTATCAAGTCCAGAATAATTTACTTTGCCCCCTCCCTGGAATTCTGGTCAAAGCAAAGATTTTCAACTCATGCAAGAAGAACATGGAGCAGTATGTAGTTGCAGCATGCTCAGAGGGCCTTCCTGGGTCCTATCAGTGCCACAAAGCCAGGTGAGTAGCAGTGGTCACCTCAAAGCTCTTCTCACTTGCAGAAAGCAATGAAATGGCACAAAACTGCAGCAGTTTAGTTTGTTGATGAATGAAAATCTTTCTGGAAATAATCTACAAATGACATCGTACAGCTAAACACACTATAAAATCTCATGTTAAACACCCTTGAAGTCTTGTACTCTGGGCATTTTGAGACTTGATGCATTATGCAGAGGATGTGGTTCTATTCACTAAGAGGTATCAAGCTCAGCCGCTAAGAGTGTAATGACACTGAACTGCCACACATCAGCTTCTCTCTAACACTTATGGCCACACAGAACCCAGCAACCTACTTGCACACAACCAAATGCCCAGCAAAGCTTGCTAAAAAAATTTTCTGCAGCTCTTCATTTTGTACAGCAGTAATTACTCTTTGCTACTCCACTGCAACCACAGGGCTGTAGCCAAGCTGAAGATATGTTGGACATACCGCAAGTGGCAAACATACCTTTCCAGAGTTAGGACTGGCCATGTCAGAGCAGATATCTGTCTCAGCAGCAGCAGAATTTGGAAAATAGAAGCAGCAAGATGAGGAATATGGTAGTTTCCAAAATTCTTTTTTCCAGTCATCAGGAAGGGCATCTGAAAAAAAAAACAATTAATGGTGAGATGTTCCTTGCTGACCATTTCTTACGCTACTCTAAAGTCTATCCTTTGAACTCTCTCTCTGAAAGCACTGGGCTACATTGCCAAGTCTACTGAAAAGGGCAGCCAGCTTTGATTTGCAATATAGCAGCTGTCCAATGCCTCTTAACATTGCTCTAGCTGAAGCTGGAAGGTCAACTCCAGTTTAAAGAGAAGATGCATGTATTATGCTGTTTGCCGAGAACTGCAGTGACCAAGGCTAAGATCTGAAAAAATTTAACTCATCCTGACTAGAGGATATGAGTGTTAAACACATCTACATCTCACTCTATAAAAACAGAACCACCAGGAGCAAAAGGCCTTCTCATGTTCCGATCCGCGTTTGGTAACAGTGTCATCTGCTCATAAATATTCCTTGGAGATTTGCTACACAACGACTGATCTGGACCAAATCTGTCCGAACTACAAAATTTTCATCACAACATTACAAGCTGACATTGCAATATACACAGAGCTGGAACAGAGCATTTATTAGTCTATCGAAAGATCTCCTTTGGCCAAACCTGAATAAAGGCATCACATATTGATACTTGTGTAGGACCATAAACTCCAATGAACACCAACTAAAGAGGACAACGGTAAAGTCAGATGAGAAACTGACACAGTTATCATATTCGTCAACACCAACAGCATTCAGTCACTTCCTCCCTTTGACTGAACTAGCCATGAAGGGTTGTTTTAAATAAAAATGCACCTCAGTGGCAGTTTAGAATGGGAAATTCAGAAGCCCACATCCAACAAGGAGATGGTTTAAGGAAAAAAAAAAAAAAGAATAAAAAGACCTTCTAGGAAGGAATAAAGAGAGGTGGTAGAAAAAAATACAACTGTGTGGTAAGGAAAAAAGCAGATAAAAGGCTGTAAAGCAGGAACACATTTGATGCTAAAAACATGCTGCATTATTCAGACTTGTGGAAGGGTGTATGAACAGAAGTGATGACAAAAGCTACAAAATTCAATATGATCACTTGAGGACCAGGAGTTTCTGCAAGCAAACACAGATTTACAGAAAAGGAAAGTCTCCAAACATTCAAAATAAACATTGAATTTTTACACATTGAGTTACAAGCTTGTTTATAGGCTTCATGTGGTCTTCTTTCTTTGTAAACCTGAGAAGTCAGACAGCTGCATTGTGCACATGGCATTTTCAAGTGACAGTGGCATTTTCAAAGGAGAAATCTGTTCAACAATTTGCTACTTGGATCTCTGTTTTGAGACAACAGCATCTATATTATTCTCTGTTGGATGAGAAAAAAATCATACCTTAAGTTTTAAGGACAAAGCTCTTATATTAATGAATGCCTTTTTACTTTGCTTCTAAGTCAGCACAGGTTGACAGATTTATCTCCGTCAATTGTTGTCAGCAGCTGCTTATATAATGCAATTCATGACATATACAAGAGGGAAAAGGCCACTTTCCCCCCTCCCCCAATTAATCAAACAAGATACCATCAGGAAAAATGAGCACGTGACAATTTTTTAAATCCCCAAACATGAGAAAGTCATTTATTTATTTTCAAAATCATCATTAGCTTGACTTCTTAGTGTTTCAAGGAGATTTCCAAGTAAAAGGATCAGATCAGCTACGCTCAGGTCCCTCCTGCTCCCAGTCATCCATCACCTCAGGAAGCCTGTGGGTCTCAGGGGGCAACAGGGAGGGGGACTGCAAAGCAGCAGAAGAGGTCAAAGACAATCCTGCACTTGAGTTTCCCTGCTGTGCTTCCTTCACAGCTGCTCCTACCACATGTATACAATAAAGTGGGGAGCAAAAGCACATCTTCTCCCGAAAGGCTCTTCTGTAGCTTGATCTTGCAAAAGCCCCTCCACTGAAGCACCCCACATCTCACACTCCCTGTCCCCCTCAAGATTAACAGAACTGGAGCCTGATGCAAAACCCACTGGAAGGGCTCACTGACTTCCACGAGCTGCAGAGCAATTGCAAACAGTGACGACCTTTTATTCAGACTGAGAAGCATATTGGTGTTTTCCTACTTTTTTTTTTTCCCCAAGCCTCATTAAAGCCACAGGTGTGGGGAAAACACAAGAGCAGTAATAAAAATATGAAGGGCTACTTAAACTATGGGCCTGGGGTGGGTTTTTTATTTGCTTTAACCTAAATATTTGTTTTGGAAGCATTAGGAATACAGAGGAAAAAACAGGAAAAGGAGGAATACCTCAATGCTGTCATGATCTCACTGGTCATCAGAGCCACTAAGTCTTCTGCAGTCAGGACAATCTAAGAATGGCTTCAGTTGGAAGGGACCTTGAAGATAATCTAGTTCCAACCCCCAACAAAGATGACAAATATTTTACTATTTCTTATGGCAAAAAGGGCTATGAGTATTTCAAAAGTCAATCAAGCTGAATATTGCTACCCCTTCATTTTATTAAATACCTACTGTTTGCTGAGACTGCCCCTTTCCTTTTGACTCGCACTCCATTTTTGTTCTCTCAGTAGGCAAACCACCTCCACTCTCTTAGCCAAGAGCATCTCGTGCTTTGCATTACAGGAGAGTTACTCCCAGTAAGGGAAAACAGCCAGACGCTGCTGTGCAGTAGGGAAGGATTTCAGAAACGAGGGTTGAGAAGTTCAAGAAAACATCTATATTATTTCCCTTGTAGGTGATGGAAATAAAGTGCCTTCCATGACCTCATTTAATTTCATGTCAGCCATGCAAATCTCTCAATAACAGAAGCCAAAACAAATTCTCAGAGTACTAATCAAAAGTCTATCAAGGTTCACGTGAAGACTGACTTCAGCGAGCTTCTGATCAGGCCACACAAACTCAGAGATTGCATCAAATGCAGACAAACTTTGGTCACTATTTTCAAAGGATTTCTTCCTTTGACTCTTCCAGGATTACGCACCTCTCTCTGGGAGGACCACCTTGATACAGAACTGCATTGCAGTACTCTAGGTTTCACCAAGCATTTCTGCACCCACCTGAAACCACTCCTCTACACCACAGGAAAGAAGTGAAAGTTTGATGTCTTTTACACAGACAACTGCCAGAAGAGAAGCAGAAGAGCATCCACTGAAACAGGGACAGAATGGATCTACTGAAGCTTTCGCTGTTCTGTGTTCTCCTCTCTGTGATCCTCCAGCCACCCCAGACCAAGATGCACCACCACAGCTTTTAAGTGGGAGAGAGCAAATGAATAATAAAATTAAAAGGTGCATGTGGTCAGTTTGGGCAGTTTCTGGAAGACTTAAATTCATCTGGATGCAAGAGACCTTTACAGTGTCTCCCTGAAAGCCCTATGTTTGAACTTAAGCATCCTCTGAGACATCTGTGCTATTAGGCTGTTGGAGAGTGATCAGGGAGAAAAGGTTTTACGACACTATATACACTAACTTAACATTTTATTTTGTCACCAATAGGAACTTGGTGCCTCATGCCCAGTTCATTTTTCTTCTATATTGACAAGGCAGAAAGTAGAGCTGTTTACGGATAGATTTGTGAGGCCTTCTTGTGCAATATGTCTCCCATCAAAAAGACTGGAACAGTATTTCAATATGGTATCTGGAGAAGTTTATCATAGTGCTCGAGGGCTAGATTTACAGTTATTTTGGCACCCAGATACTTCTGCAAGGATAGCCCAAAGTGGTTAATAATGGAAAAGATATTAACTCTCAGCATTCATCTCAAAAGAACAAGACTGAATTTGCCAGTTTCTAACAGAATGAGCTGCAGTACTGTAGTCAAACAAGGTCGTTATATCACTTTAATTTCTAAACAGAATGATAAAAAACATTTTTATTTAAAAAGTCATTTTTTTCCTCCTGCTTCAATACAGTCTCTCATCATGCTGAATACATAGTCTGTATGCAGTATGCTACAAACTCAATCATGTAAAACACACTTAAACATCTCCTTACTTACATCAGATGAGGGAATGAATAACTTCAAGACCATTTTTGATCCAGCTGAAACCTATAGAAGTTTGGCCACGTGTTTCAGTGAGAAGAGAATTCTTCAGTGAATTGCAGTTTGGTAGAGCACTCTGACCACAGCTTCTCCTCCCCCCACAAAGGAAATATTCATCTACTGGCATGCTATAAATGCTTCTTCGCATTTATTACAAAAATCTAAATTATTCAAAGGAATAGCAGAATCTTGTGTGTTCTGGCAAAACAGTAGATTTTCATCAGGGAGACACACTTTTGGCTCAAGTCTAGAATACAATCTATTCTTTGGCACTAAGGATTTGCAATATCTTTGTAGATGTGCAAACCTGGGATACCTGCCTGGAATGGCCCAAGAAACATTTACCTTACCAATAAAAATGGAGGCCTGCTCAACTATTTCCCCTAAAGGGCAGGTATTCATCTAATCACATCTGGAATCCTTTCCAACTTGGTTCCCGCAGCTAATGCTACTCTGTCATAATCTGATGGTTTAATCCTAGTTATTAAACTGCTTGTTCTAGTTAATAATAATAAAAAAATGTGGACAAATGCCTGCCTGTCAGTGCACCAACCTCAGAGCAAACAGTGTGAAGTGGGCCCCCGCTTTCACTAAGCAAACTGGGAAGACCACCTGGCATTCAGAGTTTCAGAGAAAAGCTGCCAGATGTAATGAAAACATTGGCAAATTGACCAGTATTGCTTTTTTTTTTTAAATCCCTAAACAGGAGTAAAAAAATAAATAAATAAATAAGAAACCCACTTTCCACAAATTCAGCTTTCCCTACTACCCACAAAGAAGTTCTTTTCCAAGGTCTCAGAAGGCAAAATATAATGCATTTAGAATGCATACATAATGTTTCAGCCAGCTGTGATATCCTTTCACTCAAAGGACTTTTAACAAAGAGCAATTTGTTAACAAACGCATCAAGTTCTTTGTGATTCTACAGGAAAAAAAACAACTCCGCATCTTCATTTCCCAGCATTTCATTAAAACCAAACTTTTTTGATCAAAACAATACAACTTTGCCTCTGCTGACTAAAAAAAAAATCTATTTCCATTGAAAACAATATTGATGTGAAAATCATCAGCTAGCTTTTTAAGGAATATATATTTATATAGCTATAAATAAAATAGACATACCAGATAGACAACACACCACATGTGAAAACAAACTGAACTCAGTATAGCAAAATGCTTCCATTTTCCATCAGTGCAAACTTGAACCTTGTCCACACATTCCACAGCATGGGACTGGATGGATTTGTTAAAATCCAACTGCACAGCCCAGAATTAATCCATAGCATGATTCATTCCCCACTGAGCCATATGCACGTGCACTCGTTTGGTTACACAAGAAGATAACCTTCAGAATCACTGACTTCAAATAAAGTCTGAAATGTTAATTGCAGAGTTCAGACTGTCACTTTCTGGCCCGATGCAGAAATCTCATTTTGGACTTGAAGGCGAAGGTCACCACTTCATTATTCATTGTCCTGTTCCAAATGCAATTCCCCTCGCAGTTTGTTCCTCCAATTCATCCATCACAAACAAGGCACAGAAAAGGCTAAATCGCTTCTCGGGATGAAGAGCACTTCCACTGCTGCTTGGAAGCTTCACCCTGGACACACTGACAATAGCCCAGGTCCCTCAACATGCCAGACACTTTAGACTCAAGATGTAGAAATTACTGAGTCAGAGCACAGCCATTGGAAAAATGGATGTGTTTCTACCCAACATTAAGTATTTTCTTCTTAGAAAAACTTCCTGCTTGTAGCACTATTGATTACTCCTTATGGAGAAACGGACCACAAATAAAAGGTATGGTTCTATTCTTCCTGCTGCAGAGGGCTCATCTCCAAATCTCAAACAAAAAGCACATTTTCGAGCTCACTTTATTGAGGGGCTTTCATTTTCTTAACTCCACGATTATTACTGGCTTTTAATTCTATTGCCAACATGATTGCAGATTAGCTACTGACAGACTCTCTGTTCTTAATTACTTGCAGCACACGTAGTTGCACCTCTCACACTGAAAGAGGCACCCAAGAAGCCAGAAGTGCCCTTCGAAAAAGAATTATGCATTTTGACTATTTCTTCCAGTAATGGAAGTGCATTCCTGCAATAGGGATGCATCCTTTTTCCTAACACAGCAGCAGAGCTGGCTGCTTCGTTCCTACTGGCCCCTAGCCAGCCTGAATCACAACAAACCTCTGGAGGGTCAGAAGCAACACCAAGCATCAGCGCTGCTGCTGCTGGTCTTGAAATGACTGCGGGAAATCACAGTACTGCCAGGATTTGACATTTTTTTACTCTAATTTAAGGAACACATCCCACACCAAAAGGATATCAAGGTTCACATGGCATGGCTGAATGTTGTCACCCTACAAGGTGGTAGGCTCAGGTTGCCTTTGCACCATTTGTTTTGCTGCTGGGGTAGCTTGCTCAAGCACCCAAGCTGAAGCAAGGGAAACAGCAGGAACACATGGCCAGGAAGTATCAGCAGGCTATTAGATCAGCTCATCCATCTTACGGTACCTCATCTGTAACTGCAAAATTAGAAATACAGTCTCCTTAGCCCCATACATAATCAAGAGAAGAAAGAGACTCAGAGTGCAATTCAAAACAGCCCAGGATAGTCCTTTCACAGGAGCTTTTAGAGTGGAAGCTCCAGCCTCTCCCACAGAAGCTTTCAGAGACTAGCCACTAAATTTAGAAGTGCAGGTCAAGACAGAATGATTAGCCCCCAAAGAAAACAATTCTTGAGCTGAATCATCCGCTGCTACCGAGACTCGTCTACAGCAGGTGAAATGAAACGAATGCCTAAAAAAACTCAACAGGGAACTTCAGAGCAAGAACAAGAGGCACCCAAAAGCTTCACAACAGGTAGTGACACGCTGGCCAACTGGTGGGTGAGAACTCAAGTCTCTCTGACCTATAATACTTCCAGCAGCATATACTGAGGGGCAGCTACTGCTCATTCAGTTCTTGGGGCTGTGTGGATGTTACATTTTGAGACAAAACACATCACCAGGAATCATGCCTCATTCATTCTTCTAAGAGGAAATGAAGAGCTAGAGTGGTGGAAGTAGTTCACTGGCAAGCTGGAGGTGAACGCTTCATGAAAGGCTACGCTGAGTAATATTGCAATCACACAAAGTGATTTACTATAAAAATCTTTACATTCTATTACTGTTTTAAAAACAAATGGCAGCTATTTGACAGATGTTCAGAGGTTGAGAATTTCCGAAATAGCCTTCAAAGTAGGCAGATTAATGAGCAGATGATGGTGAGGTAACAAAGTTGCACAACGCATGAAACTTAGCAGATGGCTCTGCAACTGTAAAAATCTTGAGACTCCTAGACGAGATAGACAGAAAGAACACTTTTGCTATTTTCTTGAATTATTTCTGTCTTTTTCTCATATCTTTGGCAGTACTGATGATATCTTTTTCTATTTTTAAATAGAAAAACTTTCCAAATTTATCTTTCCTTCTGTTTTAAGCATAACGGATCTCATTGGACAAACTTTCTACTCTATCAACATGAAGGAAAACATTAGGGTGCACGCTTGAAGCTGCATATGCACAGCCTCATGTTTCCTAGGAAACAAGTGATTGCTCATCTCTCCACCAAAATAAATGGATGCATCAGTTTCAGCTTCCTATAAACATTAGCTCTTTGATTGGGGGCAGAAATCATCATAACTCTGCTTGTGCCACTTTTGAGAAGCCAGCAAGATGGTACTGCTCATTAGCATGGTTACAGATAAACTCTGGTTAAGCAATGGCAGAGCAGACCTGAGGACAGGCTATCAGAGACACCATCGGTGCTCCCTGCCCAAGGAGCCAGCAGAGCCATACGCATCCCTGGGTGCTCACAAGCAGCCATCTGGGGAATAAGGGAAGCAGCACCTTCTGTTGGCGGCACAGAGATGAACAGCAATCAGAAGAAAGGATTGCTTATTTTCGTGTTTTTATGGGATTCAAAGGAGCAAAAGCAAATCAAAACAACAAAAACAGACTCCAGAAGTTGACACTGCTGTATTTCTAAATAGTATTTTACCTCAGATGATTCCAATATTGATTTACCACTGCGTTGCAGGAATCTAACCCTTAACAGCAGAGTCACAGCAACATCAGGCTAAGCACTTGTGACAATTTGACCTACCACGCAAGTACCACAGTAAATAGAGCCAAGGCCAATTTCACAGGAATGGCTATTATGAATATACAGACACACTTCAGATGTTCTGCAATTTCAGTCTGTCAGCAGCACATACATTAGAAACTCAGTTACCAAAAGCTAAATTTTCTGAAAACTCCCTGTCATCTGAAAGATGGTCATGTCCCCTGACGTCTATTAATTGCACTGAAAATTTCCTCATTATTCAAAATGTCGATTATATGAACTTATTCAATGCCTCCCCTGACATTTGGATAATCGGGGTTGTATTGCATATGGGCCCTTCTTGCAAATCTTTGAAGACAATTGACTACCCTCACGAGTAAAGGTTTGCCAGATCAAGCCATATAACATGTAGGAACAATTCATTAAAAATAACTTCCAAATAAGTTGTTGCATATGATCAAGTGTTAGTACCGATAAATGGACATCACAGTAATAAGACCTGAGCATTCAGCATAGGTCTTTTCTAACACAGCATCACTAATACTTGATATTGATCAGCCAGCAAATCTGAATCCTCTTCAGCAACGTAACTACTTTTTCTTCTGAGTGGCAGTATAAGTCTCACAAAAGGCCATTCCATGGAGACATGATCATTTAAAATTTTCAGCTAAGCTTCCCTTCTCCCCTTTTAACCCTTCTGCATTGGTTGACCTGGTTTGCCATTCTTCAAAGTCTGGATGGAGACAAGCTTATTAATATAAAGAAAACAAAGAAAATAACCAATGCAAGTTTGCAGAAGAAAAGTAAAACCAAGTTTGGAAGCTTGAGAGATTAATAGAAGTTTGCTGCCAAACTCAGTAACTCACATCATCTTTTCTGCCATGGGGTACCCAGTTCTGGTAGGGAAAAAATCATTAAGAAAATGTTTGCGCACAGCTTAAGCAAAGGAAATAGAACTTTTGCTCAATTCTTAACAGCAGCAACACCACCTCTTCAACAAGCTGCCGTGGGGGAATAGGCACTTGCAGCTGCTGAAATGCTGCAATGTGGACCTAAGCCAACTTCTGTCCTAATTCTACTCATAGCAACTAAACTGATGCAGATCAACAGCACATACTTTCTTCCCTTTATTTCCCCTAGCAGTTAAAGATGTTGCTTTTTTTTTTTTCTTTACACACCAATTATATTCTCCACCCTCCTTCCCCACTGAGGAACACTATAAATACATCTTACATACAAAACCTTTAACATCTTGTGTGTGCCTAAGAAAAGTAATAAGCTATTATTTGCAGACAAACAATTTTTCTTTCTTCAGCTGGACAAAAGAATAAAGCCTGGATCCACAAGCACTTTCCTTCACAACTAACAATTCCTACAGTGTCAACAGCATTAAGAGCTGTAAACACCAGTCAGCCTTCACTCCATTACAGTCCCTCAAGTTTAGCTTCCTAACTTCAATTGTTCTTTCGCTATGTAGCATGAATACTGCAATCAAACTCCACGGAGAAAATAAGCTGGTTTTACTTTTGTTCTACAGTTCCTCTAAGTTTATGTCTATGTGTGTGATATGAGATCTGAGGGACACCACATTTCAGCCTGACAGAAATTTCTTTAGGAAGAAATGGACACAACAGGTCATAAACACCGAGAGCACCTCATGTTTATACTTGAATATTGCACACACGGACCTAGTGGTATTGCATCAGGCACATAAGCAAGAGCAGAGAATAGCATTCTTTGCTGACAAAGACATAAAGGAATATTGGGGATGTGGAGGTTTTATTTTTCCTCTTGGATTTTTCACCTGATGCGAGTGGTGTATTAGTCACCATTAGAAAATATAACAGGCCCATATGGCTGAAGGGCAGCACTGTATGACCTACAAAAAGCCATGCTGAAGGATGCAGAGAAGCAAGCATCAGTGGGGTTAATCTTGAAAACACAATATATTAGAAGTCCTCAAATGCTGTTATTTTTCCATTTGTGGCAAACCCATAAAATTTTCAAGAGGCATCTTTTCAACTTGATATTATTTGCTAAATGCACATTACTGGTGATGCCTATCTAGGGATAAGTCCAGCACTCCAACATGATAATTTATTCCAGCAGCAAAGGGAAAAAAGAAAGAAAATTGCACTCTGTTCTCTAAGCATTATACATTTTGCTTCAGGGCATAAGCCAGGCACGTCCAACCCACGGCCTGCAGCACAGCTCACACTGCAGCCTGCTCTGCCCCATGCCATCTTCTCTGCCCTCCTGAGAGAGAGGCCTGGCCTGGTGCACAAACCCATAGCTCCCAACAACACCCACTGAGGTGCTGTTAACATTGCCTGGGCTGAAACCAGAGAAAGGGGAGGGTGCAGTGCAGTACTAAATCAACTGATGGTAAATAATAGTATGAGTTCTGGTACATTGGCCAAACACAGTCCCACAAACAGAGTAGATGATGCAGTCATGCTTTCCGTTTTGATAAAGGGGGTTGAGAAAAATGTTTTGAGATTGCTGAAAAATCATCCATTCACATTTGCGACTCCATTTTCAGTAGATATAAAGACATTACCTGCAGATTTTTAAAGGGAATGTGTAGAGTGGCAATCAGACATTCAACTCGAAGAAGCAATAATGCCTCTCTACGAGATTTTTAATAATAGCTCTCTTTCCAGAGAAAGATAGCCATTGCCTCACAACCATACCTGACACAGGTCGTCTCTTTTGTTTTTGGCAGTACACACGTTTGTGAAAAATTGTCAAGGACGAAGCACAGGAAGAATAAGATATCATCAAAAGTCTGACAACTAACTTGAGAAATGGCTAAGAACTTGCAATGTGCCACTGAACCAGATTGATATGTTAAATTCACAAAAACTATCCTGTTAGTTTTATGTTTTTATTCATCTTTTTTATGTTTAATACAAATATTAACAGATAGGTTTTGATACTCACATATATTAACTAAATATATTTAATGAAGTCTGCTCCAAAAGTAATGCCTCCTGTTCTATTACATTGGCCCATGATGTCAGAGATGGATGCTGGTGGATTGGCAGTAGAGAACCTTCCCATCAATACCCCATTATATGTTGTTGCTATGTGACAGATGGCAACAGAGGAGCAGCCTGACAGAATAGTGTCTGACGCGGAAGTGCATGTGAGACAAGTGTGGAACTGAATACCCCCATGTAGAAAAAGTTGCACCCACTGACATTCATCAATGTTTGGTGAACATTTGTGGAGACCAAACAGTGGATGTGGCATAAAGAGGGGTGGGTGATGCATTTCAACAGTGGCAACAGCGACCACAGATCACCTCTGCTACTACAGGTCATGATGAGCACGGCATACAGACTCTTGTTCATCACTGGCAACAACACACAGCTAATGGCAGTGTATTTGGAAAAAAAAAACAAAAACGCTGTTCTGTAGCTGAGAATTGACTTTATTGAACAGAGTTACTGTGCTCATTGTATCTGTTACAGTTTCCCTGGAAATAAATAGGAGGCATTACTTTTGGAGCAACCTACATATATGTGGCTCAAGGAAATTCCTTTTCACTCAGAGCAGCCTGGACAAGCCAAAAGGTTAGACACCTGTGGTATAAGCCATACATTCAGCTGTCCATAAGCAAGCTATACAGTAGCCACACTCCAGAAAATTACCTGGGAGGTACTCTGCACTCTGCTATGGATACTCACATCCCCTGCTTTGGGAGGAGAGAGGGCAGCTTAGGGGGAACAGGGCAAGAAAATCCGGATTAGAAGCCAAAATATTTCCATAACTGACCAAGATGACTCCAGAGAGGGATCCAGAGCCTGCAGTACTGTGTCTTAAGACATTTGATCCCTAAGACATTTGAGTCCCTACTGATAAGGGCTGAAATCATGTCATAGAAACACTGAAGTTGGAAAAGACCTCCAAGATCATCCTGTCCATCTACTTATTGTGAAGAGTTAGTTCATCTATCCAATGCTAAAGGTGTCTGATGCAAGTGTCTTCCGTTCACATCTCCAGTGTGTCCTGACCCCAGATGACTTGTAAGGCTCTTCTTCAGAACACTCCTCCAGGAACCAGCACGTCCCCAAAAGTATCTTTGTAAACTATAGCAGCCACACAGTGGTTTTACTGAGCACCACCCCTCGCACCAACAGAAGCTGTCATCATCATTTCACACCCCAACAAAGATTCACTGAAAAATTGCTGCTACGCTCTATGTGCCACAGATAAGCAGGCAAGGGGCAGGTATTCGTTTTTTTTCTGACTAGGTGGCATGGGGGAAAGTGAGAAATCACATTCTCACTATATTGCTTTCTGCTTAAAAAAAAAACTACAAACAAAACCCACATAAAGAGACTTCACAAGAAACATTTGCTTACTGCAGATTTCAATAAGGGAGTTTCCCACAACTGCATCCAGTTCGCCTTCCCTGTTAATCATCACCTCACTTTTTCTGGCCAGAAGCAGCATGAGAAATGCACACAACAGGCCGACCTCCATCACATATGCTGAGCACTGCACATTTAAATGCCACTTGCCAGCATTTGAAGGAAGGCATATATACTTTGCATTAATAACAGGCCATGAATTCAGCCTGCAGTTCAAACTGATTATTTACATAGCCAGTGGTCAAGCTAGCAGGAAACATACAGCAAGACATGAGCTGATCAGCACAGATCCTTGCTGAGCATACAGCCACCAATAGCCTGTATCAAATCCACTCTTTGGCATCAAAATTCTCAGCCTTAACACTTATCCCAGTTCAGATGAACTCATAACTACTAGAAAGACAATTAATAAATGAGCTAAGATCTTCCTTTGGGAAGAACACTAGACTGCCCCATTAAGATTATTGCAGCTGCACAGCACTAATAAAGGCATATCACTTCACTAATGGGACCATCGCTTCCAGAAGATTCCTTCACTCATATGAACTTAATATCAGTGCAGCCAATTTAAGTTCGCTTGCTGGATCATACTGGATCACTGCCAGACACCTCACTGTAGAAACTCTTTCACTTTCATATTCTGCAACCATACTCAACTTGCACTTTTAGCTCCAGTAACAACCTTAACTGCTACATAAACAATATTTTCTGCCTAGTCTTCTACATTTTGAAAATTTATTAAGTCCATCTGATTGCTAAATTAATTTCTCCAGGCAAAAGAACTGCATTTTGTTGCATTTTTAGACAGACTGGTTTCCCCGCCATCCCCCAGACCTTCCCTCCCCCTTTCCCTGCTTCCCTGAACGCAATTTAGGTCACTTGAATACAGACGTCTCCAAACCATGGGTGCAAGCAGAGTATCACACACAAGTGACCTACAAAGAGGTCTGGTGGGGACGGAGCTGAAAATCTGAATCTTAAGGGATTTAAAGAAACATCATCTAATAAACAACATCCTTCCTCCCTACTCCAAAACGATCGCATTAGAAGAAGCCAAAGTGCACAGCTTCTTGGCTGCACGTAGCTTTATTAATTTATGACTGCACATGGTAAATAACCTGAGCTAAAAAGAAAACTAACACGCGCAGTAAAGGATCTTCCTCTGCTATAAGCTGGCAACAAAAAGGCTCAAATATACAAAAGGAGTCTGAGTTACCACCAACTTATTTTTCGGATGCAGAAGTTTGTAATTTACCCCCCAAAAATTCAACTCCATACATTTTGGGCTTACAGGCAGTTCTCAGAGGAACCTGGAGAGGAATAAGATTCATCCCATGGAAATCTCCTGACAGACGGTAGAGTTGCAGCCCAGCCTTCTGCCATCCATCCCTTAGGCAACGTGCTAAGTTACTGATCATCGCTCCTTACCTCTGTGCTTTGGCTCCATACTTAATGCACGTTTCTGTGGAGATTAATAACTGCACACGATCCCAGCTGTAAGCCTTCGATGCATACAGGCACGCACGTAAAAAAGCAGCTTGGAAAAAAGCTGGTGTGCACCCTATGCAGTACCAACTTTAAGGAAGGGGAGGTTCAAGTGAAGCACCTTCCACTACACGCGGAGGGAAAAACACAGGCTTTAGGAGTTTAGAGTCAGAACAAGACATTAACAAACAAGGCTATATACATGTGACCATAACAGCCACGTTTTCACTATCCTTACACATAGGTCTTAAAGGAGGACAATTCTGCTTTGAAAGCCAGAGGTTCATTCACATTCTCACATAAAGCACAGCAGTTAACACAGTGGGACCACAGAATTAGTGGGCATCTAGAAACACTGAAGGACTGAAATCAAAGGGAGTACTAAATTAGCAAAATTGTCAGACACATTGCATGCAAGAGGCCATCTTTGATGTTTCTAAAGTTGCTACATCAAAGAGTCCTGTAGTTCTTACTGGAGCAGCTTACTACAAAAACCCAATCCAAAGATATACGTCGCACTTAAAGTCATTTTAAGACCATTTAAAAAACTTACAATAATTGGATGCAATGTATAATAAGACACAGGATGTAGAAAGGACCCCTGAGTCACTGAGCCTACACTCCAGCTACCATACCTTGAATTGTAAGAGACAGGGAAAACAACCCTCAATTCCAAAAGTCAGTCTATAGCAAGTTTTGGCTCTCTTTTCTCAATATCTATCCCTTAATGAGCAACAAATACATGAGAAATCATGAAGAAGTATAGCTCTATTAGATATCTTGTGTAACATGATAGAAAGTGCAGCAACAGCAGCAGAGCCACAGACTACAAGAAGCAAAGATTTACTCAAACGTAACAGCTGCAGATACAGAAATTAAGAAAAAAAGCTACTTACCCCTAAAAGAGCTCAGGTATGCAGGGATCTCCAACAAAAAGCCTTAAACTCCCCTGTTAACTCTTAAATGAGGTCAGGGAAGGGGTGGCTCTACCCCTTCCAGTCACTCAGATGCACTGCATGCACCTGAGTTCCCTTGATTCGGCCCTGCCTTTCTACTAGGTGTGCAATCAATGTTCCTGAGCTCCTCCAGGTTGGCCCTGCCTTCCTACTAGGTGCTCAACCACTGCATCAGGCTGCTACTCAGCATTTCTGCTACACCTCGCAAAGGCATTTTGCCCTTAATTTAACACTTCGCGTTTGATTAGATTTTGAGGTAGGATAGAAAGATCAATTCCTGAACAGGCACAATTTCAGAGACTTGGTGCTCCTCTCCCAGGTTTTCTAGCTTGGCCTGATATCTGGCTGGCTCCTGCAGCTCTACTGTTCATGAACAGCCTCATAGGTGAGCCCTGAGAGCTTTCCTGGCTGAAAAGACTTCTCCTGGCTTTAGCACGAGGATGGGAAATACCCAAATGGTTCTGTAGAGGTTTGCCCTTTTGCACAGAGGGCACAACATACCTACTTACAACAGTAGGGCATCTTCTGCCCATTCTGTGTTCTATACTCCAATCGTCTTCAGACCAGTCGATGAAACCTAACAGTTTTTATATGTTTAATTAGGATAACTCAATCCAGGACTGATTTTGCCATGCTTGATTTTCATAGGACTGAACTATACGTTACAAGCTAGATTCTTTTGGCTTGGTCTTGCCTGCTAACCTGAGGCGCTTCGTTTCTAAACGTAAAAGGCAATGATGAGAAATGGACATCTGCAGAGGATGGCCAAAGGTATCTGCTGGCACAGCTGTTCTCAGGAGAAGGGGTCTGTCTTATCACTGACAAGAAAGGCTGCCAAGAGCAAGCAGACTCCTGGCTCACTTACCCCTGCTAAGTGCTTAATTTCAATGTAAGATAAAGGTAGCCTATAGCTACAAAGAGTCTTTTTAGGGAATTTGTCCCAAAAGTGGCAAACAACTGACCTCTGGATGTTGTGAACAACAGAGAGTAGGACTACTTTTCACCAGAGAAATAAGCCCTACCCTCCATACTGTGCCAAACAAAACCCCTGAAAATGTGTCTCCCCATGTTACACAAGGCTGTTTTTCCTTTCAGTAGCTGTCAGATGCTCTGGCTGCCTGATATTGTGATATTTTTTTCTCATTGTTTTCAGAACTGAGAGGTCTGGCAAGGTAGAAGCCTGTACAACAGTATACCGTAATTAAAGCATGTAAATCTAATTATTTTTTTTCTTACTTTTATGCTGTACATGAGCAATCATGTCGTCTTTAGCAACAATAGTTTTTGCCATAACCCCAGGGGCAACAACCCAAGCCATATGCAAACTGAAAAAAAAAAGTGATCTCAAGTTTCCTCTTCATAGCTCTGATGTGGAATACTGCAGGCACGTTTAGCCAGTTGTCCTTCAAACGTTCTTCTGTATGTTTGGCTTTTTTCCCCTTTATGCTTGAGAAGACCTCAGAGGCTCAGCTTTAGGGAATGTAGCGGAGTCAGGCTTTTGTGTTCATTTCTGTTAGCTGAATTTATGTTGTAGGCTTCAGTTGGGAAATGTCATATTGTTTCACGACCTTAGTTTCATTTGCAATGGAAGCATTCACTAGCTCTTTCCTTCCTAGGAAACCACATTTCCTTAACGGCTATCACCCAAAGCACCCGGCAGTAAACCCAGAGAAGTAGGTAGATTGCAAGGTTAATTATGTATGTGGTGATGTCTGCATTCTCCTCTTCATCATACTACCTTATCTGGCAAGAAGTTCTGCACTGACATTAATTGCTGGGAGGAGAACATGACAGAGGAGTGTATCCAGAGATGTGAGAATCCCATGCTATGCTGCTTCATACACGTAATGCTGGAAGGATCCCATGCTATGCTGCTTCATACACGTAATGCTGGAAGGTTTCATCCTTGAGCTGAAAGCGTAGCATCTAGAGACACTATGCTTAGGAGACTTAGCAAGAGAATCATACCATAAAAGCATGTTGCTGAGGTGAGTAGGTGTTAGGCCCAAACCTTGTAAGCTAAAAGCAACATCTCATAATCTCTGCTAAATGTAATGGGTAGCCAAAGTAATGAAGCTAACCCAGGCGTAATGATTAATCTTAGTGTGAGTCGTGACCCTGGCAGCTGCATTCTGAACCAGCTGCAATCTATATAATGCATTCCCAGGAAGACCAGACAACAAGGAGTTGTATTAGCACACAGTGCAGATGGTATGAATGCATGTACCAGCAGACTCAAGCCTAGCCAAGGAGAGCAAAGGTCTTCGTTTACTAATATTCTTAAAAGGATAGCAATTTATCTAAGATATTTATTATGCTTATCATAATCAAAGAGCTTGATTTCTAGAATTAATCCCTTTACTGCTAACAAAAAATATTACCACGTAAAAAAAGGTTACTAGAGTGAATGCAGTCTCTGAGCAATGCATAGGATTAGCCATAAGCAATACATTTTTTCCTTCTCCTCCCCCAACACAATGTCAGGGTCATGTAAAGTCAAAGCACTAAATATAGGACAACATTAGTGGAAAGCAAAGCAAGCTTGTCCAGCCACAATGGAAACACAACATAAGGCCCCTTGCAAGGTAAACCCATCAAAGCAGCATGATTAGGCTAAGACTAACATCGAAGAGGTTTGTTAAATCAGAGAATATCTGAGCCTTAACCCAGCTCTCTGTTCATGAGATTCATTCTGGAGATCTGAATGGGTTACTGCAGGAAGAGGAATCAGGACAGGTAGATTAAGAGAACTTGCAGGATCCTCTGGAGAAGATTCATGAGCCTGAAAGCATTTAATTGATGGATTTCCATTCAGGAATGGCAAACAAAAGTGTCTACTTAAATAAGACCAATCTGAGTTCACAGATATGGGGTTATTACGACAAGTCTGAAAGATGCAGGAGAGTTGGAACCATCTTCTTTATCCCGAGAAAGATCTCCTTCCTCCTGGAGGACTTTATCATCACCGAGTTCCTGAATTTTTCAGTCTGTCACAGGCCTCAAACAGAATCACTGTTCACTGCATAGGCTCTCTCCGCGTCTACCAGTTTCTTCTTTCCTTCAGAGCTGTCAGTTCAAAAGGAAAAGAGCCAGGCAATAAAAAAAAGACTTGTCAGTGTTTAGTCTCTATCTATTTTTGACCACGCACAGAACCATCTCACAACAGCAGATGCTGACTGAGAAGAGGCAGCTGTACCCATGTGGTGAGTCTACTCCTCAGTACCTGGAGTACATGCTGCATGAATGGGGAAGTGCTGACAAGATTAGAGACGTAGAGCTCATAAGAACTTCAGTGCTAACATGATCATAGAAGTAGACACAGTATGGCAGCATTTTCACATTCGGCTTGCTCACTGGTATGGTGCAGAGGAGTTTGTGCATGCCTGTAAATTGAACAGAACAGCAGGTTTAATTTCAGGCCTAATGGATGCTGATAATGAGTTCCTTTTGATCGCATCCATCGCTTCACTTTAAAATACAGTTTGCAAGCTACTTGACATAGAGTATTGAACAAAAACACAGCTCTACCATCTCCTCCAAAGCTGTCTGTCACTGCAGCAGCTGCACACCAGCCACCCTCATACTGAGAAGTTCAGGCTGACTTCTGCTCTGCACTGCCATTCCGAATCCGTATGGCAAGTGAGACCAACTGGGAACGGTGCCATAAAATTTCATTTGCTGAAGAGGCTTTTTTCTAAATTAAACTAGTTAGAACTAAGCTGATTCATAGGATCACAGTGCATTTTTTAAAACTCCATTCTATGGACCTAAGCAATTTTCTTGTTGTTTGAAAAACATAAACCTATCCATTAGGCCTGTCCTAATGTACAGCAGCTCTTCGGTAACGCTACAGCTAGCAGCTGTCAATATAGTGTGCCTAGATGATTCAAATAAAATGGAAGCATCTGCAATAGTCATCAAATACAAAGAGACTGAAGACACTAGTGTAGCAGAACTGCATGAGAAAACCAATTAGATGTCTTTATTCTGCAAGCTGATTTTGGCCCAGGTAGGGACAGTGCCTGTGTTTGGCAGTAAATTGATGCAGTTACTAAGCCTTGTGCTTTTCATTTACACAGAGAGAAAAAAAAAGCAACAGTTGTCAGTAATCTCTAAAACAGAGGTGATATAAATGCTTTACACTGTTTCCAGTGTATTCTAGGCATTGTTTTGGAGTCTTCTCATCCTTAGCTCGCTGTAAAACAAACATCAGCATTGCTTTATCCTCTACAAGTTCCCAGGCATTTGCCAGAAGAATAACATGAATTTCTGTATGAATCTATCCTGGCTGTCACATGCTTGCTGCATCCCACTATCCAAACAATTCTTGAACCCATATTTGGGCCCAGAGCAGGAGGTAGGGGCTGGAAATACAGAAAAACAAGTATGACTTAAACCACACTGGCTCATGTTTCACACATTTTCTGGGGAGTAACTGGATTGGGAACACACCACACTATGGACTCCCATCTCACAGAGAACCCTTCTTTGCTCCTATCCTCCCAAGTCTCTTGCAGGCTTTAATAACAAGCAGAGTGCCCTAATCTTGGGGCTCCTCCACAACAGAAACTACAAAGAAGATTCCTGTAAGAGATGTCAAGAGAAAAGGTGCAATACAAACCAGCACACACCTAAATGAGCTCTGTGTTGTTCATCTGTAGTATGCTCACCCTCCCATTCCCCATAAGAGCAGATTATTATTCACCTACAGTAACATCTGTTCCTTTGCCACAATCTCACCAGTGTCAGAGCTGTGCTGGAGCAACTCCTATATCCCCTTCCAGGAAAACCTCCAGCGAGGCACAGTATTATAATGCCTGACCACTGAGAGTTTTATACACCAGATGGATACCTCCAACCAGAGCACTTTAAGCACATACACCCTACAAATTAAAGCAATCAGTCAGCCTCAAAGAGGGCAAGAAATACTGGCAGACTTTTTTTTCTGCCAAAAAATCAGTTTCACAATAAAAGCTTCAATGCCAGGTTTTGAAAACACAGAACTGTTTAATTTTTAGATCTGTAATTTTTGTTTCAGTTTTCTTGCTTTGCTTGTATTTTGCAGCTTGTTAAACTACTAACGTTGATATAATCTCTTTAGCATTTTAGAGTGCTAGAGGCCTAGCTTAAAAGATTCCAAACTGATTTTTAATTCAGAGTTTATTTTTTGCTTCCAATTATTTCTCACTCTCCCCAACCCAAAATTTCAGCCACTGCCACAGAAAAGCAGTTGTGTTTCCTGAGCACTTCTGAGCAGTCTCTAGCAACACCGCTCCAACCCATGTAACTTGTATCACTCTCTTCAGCATTTACCAGAGGTTAATTCACCCCTGGTAAGCCAAGCAGGTGTTCAGGTCCTTGGGGAATTACTCCCCATTCCTGAGAGATGCTGAATTGTCTTCCTGGAAGCCATCGGGCACGGACATGTTCTCTGTCAGGGCAAAAGAAAAGGGCAACCTGGAGAGGGTAAGTGAAGCAAAGGCACAATTCATGTAGTCCTAACCCCTGGGGCTGGCCAGGAAAATGAGCTCCACACCAGCTAGAACCCTCCACAAATAAGAGAAATATACCTGCCTGGCTGCAGTTCAAGGTCCCAGCTGATACGATTCAAGGTGGCACAAGTCATTTAGTGGAAACCACAGCAATGCATGCCAAATTTGTTTCACCGCTCTTTCACTCTTCCATCAGACCAGGGTGCCAAAGGTGAGATAGCAACAGTTTAGTCGCTATGCCCCTCAGTTTCTTCCTTCCTGGCTTTTAGCATCTCATCCGATAGCAAGCTGCCAGAGTTTAAACAATCTCAGAGGCACTCACAAACCATATCCTTTTTTGTTGTTCATTTTACAAAATTAAAAACATTAAACATTAATGTCTCCTGAGTTTCCTCTCCCCCTCACCCCTCCCACCTCCCAGAGTAAAATATGTTTCTGTGATTCCACATCAGAAGGGAACAATACTCCGTTGTGCCCAATACTTTGTGGGTGTGGGTGTTTTCAGGAACCACTTCTGAGAAGAAATCCCAGAGGTTATTGTAATCATTCCTTTCACTCCTGGGTACTCAAGCGCAGAATTGCCTGCAATCAATTTGCTCTTGCATCCAAGTATTAAACTCTCTGTGTATAAAAGTATCACAAGCACTTTCTATATTAATCTATGTAGCAATGTTCTAAAGAGCTTTTTATAATGCTGCAAAGAAATTACAAGGCAGAGCAAAAGCCACTAAAGCCTACTTGAGCATTACCACCAAGCACCAAAGTTGCTCAGATCCTCAGCACACTCCTGCCAGCGTAATGCAACATCTCTGACTGCATTCACCAGCTCTTCTCAAGGCAAATTCAGGTACACATCCCTGTAATGCAGCCCCGTAAGCCTATCTTAATCTTACCACAAGGAGGATTACAAAGCTACAAAAAAAGAACCTGTCAGGAAATTAGAACACATTTAATATAAAGCATATGAACAGAAAGGTGCTGACTGCTTTCCAAGTTCATCGTTGTTGGTTTTTTTCCCCACTTCTATATCAACGATTTGGATCAAAAAAGATATCGGTCCCAACTGGCTTGAGGCTCCATTCCCCTGAATGCTCAGGCACCAACTCTGAAATTCACTTATTTGTGAATTCTGAAGCAGAAACAACGCTGCTTCTGCTCTAAAAACTTACAAACTTGACTGAAACAAAACCAGTTTGAAGATCTAAGTGATCCCACTCAAATATTCTGCAAAGCTATGAAAATAGGTTTCTCTCATTCTCTCTGCACACTACAACTTGTGGAAACTTGTGCTGGCTGAATTTGATCCAAATATCTTCCAGGGAGATTCCTTAGCTCTGCATTAATCCTTCACATCAACCCTAATCCTCTAAGTAAACTGTTTGCATTTTGCAAGTTTTCACCGTAAATGACAAGGAATTTTAGGTTAGAGATAACACAAAACACAACAATGTAAGAAAGGAATAAATAAAGAAAAGCTATTCAGGGTCTGACAGCCCTGGATAAGTAAGCAATATGACCCATAGGGCAAAAATAAGAACAAGCACGAACACGGGGATGTATGTTGCAGGTTTTATAAAAGGTAATATAGGTTTGGGAGAGCTGTAAAAGCAAGCCACACAGTAAGTAAATGCAGCTGTAACTGGAGTTTTATGGCAATGATAGATTCCCCGAGTAGAAAAGAAGCAACTCAAAACAGAAAACTGTAGAAAACATGTGGGGCAGCTCTGTCCTGCCCCAGGATGCTTGAGTGGGTGGACCAAATGGCTAACTTGCTGATTGGTGAGTCCAGAGGTAAAATCCTGCAGCATCTCAGAACAGCCCCAGCACTCACATATGATCAGAGCAAATGGTCAGCACACCTACCCGCAGGCTTAACTCAGCTCCAGAGATTTTTCTTACACACTGTACAGCATCCTCTCTAAGTTAACTCCGCACAATAATTTCTAAATAACTCATTTATGATAAGAATCCTACATGATAATAGATCTAGGAATACTTGTACGACTTCAAAGGAAAACACATCTCTTATCTGATAGCCTTTCAGAAGAACTATACTACTCATATTTTCATAGAATGGCAATCTTTTCCTGGAAAACATTATTGACAGTGATGACAGAGAAGTGATGTTCTTCGAACAGATCACTTTTCAAGGTATTGTAAGGGAAGTTATGCACGGTTTTAAGCTAAAATTCAAATTGCTATCCACAGATCAGCGTCACAATGATGTTTATTAACTGCTGCACAAAAAGCAAATCTTCTGAATTCGTGAAATTGAAAAAGGACGTGAATGAACAAAAAACACACTTTCAATTCCACTGTAACTTACTGCAGAGCACAGAAAGGAAATCGACACATCTCAAATGTTTATATTTATGCACCTGCAGCTCAGAAGAGTTATGAATACAACGGGGATTCTCCTGTTACCCTTTTTACTTTCATCATTCACGCATTTGCAAACACAGACCTTTCAAACCTCCAGGGCAATGACAGTGCTTCCAGCTGCACAGGATCCACCGGTTTTCAGAAGGCCATGGGGATGGACA
This sequence comes from Perdix hodgsoniae, assembly GCA_035772895.1. Classification (NCBI taxonomy): domain Eukaryota; kingdom Metazoa; phylum Chordata; class Aves; order Galliformes; family Phasianidae; genus Perdix; species Perdix hodgsoniae. Next base: position 22,815,577 of record JAPSGF010000007.1, read on the forward strand.
AAAGGGTCAGCCAGGAGCTCTCCCTCGGCAACCACAGAAGTCCCTGACCTTAGGGCTCAGCTCTGCATGCTCTGAAATCACAAGCTGCTGACTTAGGGTTCACAGAGGCAAACACTCGAGGGATCCTATCAAGTAAAGGCCTCTGAGCGAGCAGAGGCACATGAGCAGAAAACAGCAGGTAGACCCCTGCACACGAGTCACCCACCTCAGGAGGTACACAAAGTCCACCAGTGCACATTACACACTTTGAGCATGTGGCACTCGCTGCTTATTCTGCTCAGACGCAGGTAAAGTAGGCAGAAGTGACCAGCTTTCAGGACATTCCTTTCTCCTTTGGTCTTCAGACACCGCACTGCACTCTTTCCTTGTGATCTGAAATGTGCAGCAGCACAACTGCACTGATAGGTACAGAAAGCGCCCAGATCTCTTCTTTTCTTGCTCTTTCAGATGAGGGAGCAGGCAGTGCAGCAGCAGGGGCTTCTCGTGTGAGCTGGGAGGTGTAAGTTTATTTCCTTAACACTTAATTATTTCCCAGACACCCCAGCCTCAGATGGGGCCTTCACCAGCATTTTAAAAGAGTACCCTTTTGTGCTTCTTTCATCACATGGCTATTGGTATCTATCAAGCTGTTGGAGGCATCTTCTGAGTAAAATCTATGAGTTCTGGAAAGCACACAGGACTTCTGATGGTCTTTTTCTCTTGCTAGCTCCTTTGGTGGGATTCTGCTTCTGATACGCTCTCCAGCCATCACGTAGGTGTGCAGCACAGGGCGCTGTTTGAGGAGGCAGGTGCCATAGCACCTTTCCTTTTCAATGTACCTGCCTCTATCCTGATTCCTGTATCCTCTGCCCCTAAGCACAGGCTCGAGTTCAAAAAGAACAGCATCATTCCTTCCCTTTTCCTTTCCGTTCATACACACTGCTCTCCTAAGTGAAATATCAAGGATCAAGACTGCCTACCACACACAGCACACATCTGGAGTTTTAGAATAGCAAAGTATAGGGCTGGTGCTCTGTAACAAAAGGACAGCTTTCCATGCAAGACAGCATGTCACAGGATGCACGCAGTGCCACAGCATGCTGATATACCAGGAGACTTCCTTCAAAGTGGTTCAAAGTTTGATGTGAAAAGACAGTGGCTAACGTGGATTCTGTTCTAACAGTCAGGCTGTTAGCATTATTTGAACATGGGGTTTTTAATGTGTGGTTTAATACATCTCTACTTTGTAAATTGAGCACTTTTCAAAGAGAGCTCCAGAATCCTACAGAGCTGTCTTTAGGGGGGCTTTGATCTTTCCAGAGCACCTATCTTGTGTGTCTGTAATTGCTCTAGTTTAACAAGGCTCCATAGCACTTCAAGAAAGGAAAAAAAAAAAGAAAAAATCCTTTTATTAAGGCTGTAAACCTAAGTGACCGCAGTGATGGAATGTGCTGCTGTGGGTACTCCATAATTCCCCTGAAAAAAAAAAAGAAAAAAAAAGAAAAAAAAAAAAACACAACAACACAAAAGAAGAATCTTCACAATGAAATGAAATGAAATGAAATATTTATAAAACATGTTGCCAATGTCCCAGGTGGAATGAAGAAGCCTTGTGGTATGCTGAAAGGCTTGATCTTTCTAAGTATTATGAATGCTGATTTAAATGATTGGGTGAAAGCTGAGGAAGTTATGGCTGAAATTTTGGCTAAAGATGACAGCTCTGGGTTTCAAGTTGCACAAAGCAGTCTGAGGGATTAAGCCAACAAAACCCACTCAAAGATATCCAGTTTCAAAAAGGGTAATCTTTGTATCAGTGATTCACACTCAGACAATGGTGAGGATTCCTCATTACTCTGACTTTGCCATATTAATCTTACTTTACAAATACATGCAGTGATTTATATCATGTTTAATTAACTGATTGAGGGCTCCTGTGGTAAAATGGCATCACATTAAGCTCTGTCCTTATGGCAAATGCGAATCACATCTTTAGCCTTGCAAGAACAAAATATCATGGGATTCACTGATGACAGGATGCAGGAATCGAAATAAGGTCCCTCCTGTTGTTTGAGAATCCAGTGAGGGTGGTTGCCATATGCTCATCATTTCCAAGGGAAAAAAATGACAGGATAGAAGAAAGGACTGCTCTAGTTCTTCCAATATGTTCAAATCTCAGATGAAAATGATTGTACAGCAGTTCTGTACTGAGGCCAAGTTTTACATGAAAGTGCATAGCAAACTTTCAGAAAGCTTATAATGAGAGATTTTTTAATGTGATTTTTTTTCTTTTTTTCTTTTTTTTTTGTGTTTAAATAAACTGTGAAATGATTCCTTTCTTCAGGAAAAAAAAAATCAGAAAAAAAGATGAACTGAAAAAAAAGAGAGGCTTCCTTGCCAGCAACATAAGACAACATAAAATTAACTTAGCTTTTGCTATGAAGAGTTATTCCCCTCTAGCACTCACAACCTGTTTTTGAAGATAAAAACTACAACTGTTACTGTTTGATAAAATTAGATGGTGTATATAATATGCTGTTAACATTACCAAGATTAAAAGCCTTGTTTATATTATTGCAAAGTTTCTTAAAATTCAAAGAGCATTTTATTTATAAAAGCTGTCGTATTAAGAGTCCACATTTTTACACTAACAGTGAACCTTATACCCAGTAAATTCCCTAGCTATTGACAAATTATATTACTTGAGACACAGTTTGCTCCCAAGAATTCAGTGGATTTTTTGCAATTCGTTTCTATGGCAAAGAGGATCAGCAGTGGAGTAGGAGAAGCAGGCTTCAAGTTTTGCAAAAATTTGATGAGATCGCAGCAGTGTTCTCATTCCTCTCTTGGACCAAGACTTTTTAAAATTTTATACACTTGTATGAGAGAAGGACAGACAGTGTTTAAAAGCCTGGTAAGTAGAGCAGCTGCTTGGTGCTGCCTGCTTTGCCATTCTCCCGTTTTACACAGTGCCTTAACCATCAGGTCTCAGGCTAGCCTGACACGTTCTGTCCCCAGATCTTCTGCTAGCGCTCTTCACTTTGCATAAACAGTTAAATGCCACAGCAAACGTTCAGGATACTCACTCTGCAAATCTCACGTTCAAGTCCCTAGGCCTGAACCTTGATTTTCCACATTCCAGGTGAGTTCCCCGCCGGTGGCGCTACCTGATACTCCAACCTTGCCATCTCCTCCTGGTCGCGACCAGAAATTCCATCCGATGGCTGACAAATCTCTTCTGATGAAAGTGTCTTTGAAATCGATACCCCCCTGCAAAAAAAAAAAGAAAAAAAAAAAAAAGAAAAAAAAAAGTTTCAGTTTCCTCAAACCAGCCTTTTCAATCAAAGAAACAGAAAATTCCCAACCCCTTCTAACCCTTTTGCTGGTGGGTAAAACCACGCCACCTATATGGCTGTGGCAGTGCAGCCCAAACAGAGGGGCACCTGCTTTGCCTACTGTCACCTAGGCAAGCCACAAGCCTACAAAACGTGCTCAAGAGTTGGCTTGGTAACACCGTGCTCCTGTGCCCCTCTTCATCCTTTATCAGAAGTCAATGTGCTTCACTGCTGCTAGAAACATTAGTATGGTTTTGTGATTAGAAAGGTTATATACGCTTTGCAGCCAGCCACTTAATCCTGTCCTTGTTCAGATCCCTTAAAACTGAGTAGAAACAGGGTAACTATTTGCCCTTTACGAAATACATAAACTCTGACTCTCATCATATATCTTTTTTTTGAATTCCACCACGTAGCAACTGCCTCCTCCCTTCTCCCTGCCCCCATGACCACATTTGATGTTTTAAAAGGTTTTGAAATTGTTTTCCAAATGTGAAGCACTAACAGGATATAAAAACCAGCTTGGTTGGTACTTACTTGGGAGGATAACTGCTATCCCAATAACAGCAAATAAACCTGTAATGTGTCATACCTTCTGTTCATAATTTTGAAGCTCGCGGTGATTTTAACACCTGTGACATCAGTCCACAATCATTTGTGATAATTTATGAAGATACGAGATATATTTTTTAAATATAAAAGGTCATTCAGTAAGTATTTTTCAATTAAGGAATTCACCACCATTCACAACACCTTCCCGTGAGATAAAAAACGTGTGTCTCAATATTCTTCATTCTGACACCACGCTAAAAGCACCTCCACAATTGACTGCATGGAGAATAGAATGCTGAGTCTGAATGACCAGATGTTAAGAAACAGGTATAGGCACTTCTATGGGACAGAGAAGTAATTACTCTTAAAAACTATTTTTAATTGTACTGTTTTAAAAGGCATTAAATACTTTATTAAATATTTCTTAAACATATTTATGTATAACGTAAAATATCCTCAGCAGTGTGTGATTAATTGTTTTTAGGCTGTTTTTAGCATAAATTAACTGTTAATTAAGATTAAATATTCTGGAGGCTGGACCGTATTTCATCTAAAAAAATAGTTTGCAATTTGAATTGTCTAATATTTAGAGTAGGGCTTCCAGCAGTGTAAAGAGTACCTTAAGCCATGTGAAGGTCAAAGCAAACCTTCGTTTTAAATATTTCAAATTGTTCTACTTCTTGCTTTGAGATAATATGACATTTACAGTAATTGCTGAAATTCCAATTGCTTTCAGGAAATGCTGCTTCTTTTGCAAGTTGCTAAAACACATAAAGGTGCATAGGACAGTGCATTGCTGGAGACAGTTTGCAAGGAGATGCAATTAAATGTGAGTTTGATGATACACAATGTACTGGACCAACATTAAAAAGACTTTCTCATGTTTGACTGTTTACCAGTTTTGTCTTTAAATAATAGTCTTCTTTTGGCATGTAATGTATATCTGCTTGCACTAAACATAATTTATGAATATTTTAACACATGTGTACTCAGTGGGGTGTATTATCATACTGATATAAATAGAATTAATGAGCAGTCAACCTGCCACATGTCATGACATATGACAGGGCAGCCAGAGCATGGGAATAATTCTTTCTGTTTCATATTAAAGCTTCTTTTCCCAGTTGAATTTTTGTTCCCAGATGCCAACAGACCTAATTTTCTAAGGACGATTTACAAAAATAGTAAGAAATGACAAACCTGGACTAATTTATCTTGGGTCACTTCAAAGAATGCTTATATTAATGTCCTTTTTAATGCACAAACAAACAGATGAGAAGTTTCGGTTAAATGCTAGATTTTTTTATAAGGAGGGGTTTGATGTCTGCCTCAGCTTTCATTCCCAAGAAGCAGGCATTTTATTTGTTGTTGATTTCAGATTTCTTTCAGTGTCATGCTATCTGCTTATGCTGTTGAGGGACTAAACAGTAAGCATCTAAATGCAAAGATGATGTGTACGTTCATTTCAGTGCAAAAGGAAATAGAGATGCTGATAATATTGATAATATCACTTTCACCAATGATTTGTTCTAGTTTCAAAGGCTAGGTAACAATCTGCTAACCAAGACTGATCAGATTTATTTTAATAAAGACATGGTGTAAGTTGACAGAATGTGCAAAATATCAGGCAAGGCCATATTCCTGCTTTTGGCACTTTATTTTATAAGAGAAATAAACTGTAATAAATGAATTGCAGTATCAGTTCTGTTCACTAAATGTTGTTTGTCTCATTAAAGGCCAAGGATCATAATAAAATGACCAAGCTAACAATATTGATCAGATTCCCAGCTAACATCTAATTACAGATAAACCTGAAAAGTTTTCTCTGCAGGCAAGAATACTGCAAATGTTCTATGATGCTGCAGCACTGGGGTGCTGGAAATAAACACAGTAAGAGAGGGAGTCTGCTTTTGCTCCTTTTTGGTCTGAAACCACTCTTTTATTCATCTCAGCGCTCCTGAATCTTTGAAGTCATGACTCATGACTCGTTCTTCATCCTTAACAAGACAGTCTCCTAAAGATGGATCTAGTTCGGGTACGAAGACTTAAAAGAAGTAAAAGAGACTTATCTCGGGACAAGGAGACCCTACAAGTTTTTGTGCCTGATGATCTTCACGGCAGGGCAGTAGCATCTCTCTTGGGAAATCCAGCTCTGACACACTCAAAGAAAAGGGGCACCATCTAGTGCTTTTTTGGAGGAAAAGCTGCTACTGCTGGTAGGGGTGTAGCGGGGGGAGGAACACACAAGGGCAGGGAGAAGAAATGACACTCCATATTTTTTTTCAAAAGACAAAGAAAACCTGTTGGCCTGTTTCATCTTCCATTTTGAGGCACTGCAATATTTAGCTCCAGGCTGTAAGTAAAAATTGTCAGCCTTCACAAGGTGGAAGGAAGGAGTCCCAACAGCTAAGATAATATATACAATTGAAAAATGGAAGGGGGGTTGGCATACAGGCATTATTCTGCTTAATAGGTATTTCTTCTGTCCATTAATGCACTTAGGCTGATAGGGAAATGTTTTCCTCGCTATACATTCTCTCTTTTATTAATCTAAAAGAAACCCTTTTTAAGTCATTTTTCCTTCATGGGAGACTATATTGTGCTGTTAATATTCCTGGCAATGTTCTTACAAATAATCTGACCAGAGTTTAACCAACACAACAAAGAGATTCTATGAAAATAATTATTTGTAACACAAAATCCTTTACAGTGCATTAAGATCAAGTTAACTAGTGATGCTGCTAGGAAAGAGCTTGGGAAGTTTTATCTGATTGGCAAAACTGGCTCATATCTGAGTCCAGGGGAAAAAAATGCTCTTTGATAAAATTTCACAGCACTGAAGTCTAATTATCTGAATGATTTTTGAAACCTCTTTGAAAACAGCTTGGGGGTGGGAGGGTGGAATATTCCTTTTTGCTGTAATTTGGGAATTTTTTCTAAAGATTGTGAAATAGCAGCTCGGTATTGTTTAGCTTGCTGTTACTACGAGTTGACAGAAATTGTGTTAGCCAAACTAGTTACGTGCTTGGTCCAAATAGCCACTGTTTCCAAGGTACATCTGCTCCTTGGGAGTGTCGGGTTGGGAATGCTTGTTATGAACTGCTGGAGCTGCTGCCTTCTAGATACCCAGAACTACCAGAACCCTGCTCTGCACCAAAGCTCAGGACGGCGAAAAATCAAACATGCTGATGCCCTGATCCGAGCACCAGAAGTTACACGGTGAAGATCAGTGTTCATTTGTGAACTTTCAGGCCGTAATTCTGGATTCCTTGGGTACTCTAAGCTCTCAGTCAACTGTGTTCTGGTAACAAGAGAGGATCATACCCACATGCATGACTAAATAAACAAGAAATATTTCTGCTAGAGTAGTGCTGAGCAAAGCAAATATGTGGCTTGATGAGTAATTCTCAAAGGGAAGCCTATCCCAGGAAACAAAAACAAAAATACCTTTTATGTTCATCTAGAGCTTTCCTTGCACGGCTGCTCACGCCTGTAATGGAGATGTTTTACAAAAGAAAAAACAGGTGTAGAGTTAAGGGATCTGACCAATAGCAGGCAAGCTGAAAGCAAAAAATCAGCAAAACTGTCAGATGTCCAGATCCTCAACAGGACTAGAAACAACTTGTGGGTCACGGAAACCATTCAGGATCGCTACGGCCTGGTGGTCTGACCCAAGCTGAGGAACCAGACTTGAGACATACTTGCTTCACAGCCCTCAGTCTAGCACATCCATGTATGGCCTGACCCACAGATATGCTGACTGCCCTTGTCTTCTAGTGAAATCAGGGGCTCGGGACTTCTGCCATTTGGGACACGGGCTTAAGTCCCCCTATTTCACGTACCATATTTTGAAATGTAACTATTTAACCCCTCCGTGCCTCGGCTTTCACATCTGTAAAACTCGATAGCTATGCCTACCTTGCATGGGTGTCAGGAAGATTATTTCAAGTCTCCAAAGAACTTTGAAAAGGAAAAGCAAAACAAACTGAATTTATCTATTATTTGTCATTTTCTATCCCATAAAATGGAAGTCAGATGCAGCCCGGGCTGTGAGCTATAACAAAATGTTCACCTAAGCCTTTGCTATGGCTCTGATGCCAAAACAGCCAATAAATTCAGCACGGCTTCACAGGCAGAAGGCAGCTTCCTCACCTGCTGACGAGGCAACACCCTGAGCCAGTGGCAAGTTAACATCTTAAAGAACCACAACCTTTACTAACCAATCAGTCTATAATTTTTTATTATAGTCTTTATCTAAACTGTCAGTACAGTTTACTGTGCATTTCTGATGATTAAAAAAAAAACTCTAACAAAATAATTCCTCGAGAGGGAGTTTACTCTACTGGGAAGAAAAAAAAACCTCAATAAATACCTCTCTGGAGTTTTTCTTGGTGCAGAATGTACCTCATTAGATTTCAGGCAGACACAATCTTGCCTTAACAGGTTTCAGATCTTCTAGAATTGATTAGGCGAGCCTATTAGAAAAGTCTACATTGGTTTCTTTCTACACTTGTGCTCAAAGAATAACAGAGGGCTTTGCCCATCATATCTCTTTGCAAAGAAGCAGCCACTTGGCTCCCATGCTGGGTACCTTCACCAACTCTTCATGTAACTTCAAGGCTTGTTGTTTGTTTTTTTTTTTGTCTGAGGCTTTCTCTCCATTTTTCTCCGCTCTTCGCAGTCTTACTTTCCTGAATGCTATAGTTAAGTGAAACCCTGTGGTAATGACAGCACTGGAGTGATAATGTACTTTCCCGATTTCTCGTTAATAGTAGCACTTGATCCAGCAACGGGTGCCAGCTCAGTGGCAGAAGGATGCTTTAATATTTTCTAGAGGTAAAAGGACTGGTTCAATTTACAGCCCTGGCTAATTCAGCAGTTTCACTCTGTCTTGGCAGAGAAAAAAAATGTTTTAGTTAAAACAAAGCAAAAAAATCCCCCTTATTTCTCTCCATTTCATGCCAAAGAAGCAAAGTACAATCGCTCTTTTCTCCCCGAGGAAACGTGTGAATACTGTACAATGCAATGAAGGAGTTAAAATAACCGAGGGGAAGGAGGGGAAATGAGGAGGGGGGAAGAGGGGGGGGAAGATACAGCAGCATTAAAAACAAAGCAGTTTGTTTTTCTATTTTAATAAGAGATACATAATCACAGACCATCCAACAACACACGTATCCTTGCCGAAGAGCTGCTGATATTCTACATTAACCTTTGATAGCGAGAAGTGTATTACCCCTACTGTTTTCCACAATAAATTATGTTATATCTGGCATCCAAAGCGCTAGGAAGTGTTCAGCCAGCTGGAAGCACCAGATTGGCCCAACATCCCTAACGTTCAGATTATAAATAAAGGGTACCTCATACTGCTGCTATAACAAAAACAAGCCATGCGGAGGAAGGGCAACTTCCCCCCTGCCCACAGAAGCAAAGGGCGTCAGTTGGGGAATGGCAGAAGAGGAATTCAAGAGGGCAGGGTTTCTGAAGTGAGATGCAGCCCCCAGCACGTCTAACCTGAGGCAAAAGCAGGACTCCAGGCAGAGAACTCGGTCTTCTCCTCTTACATCTTTACTGACAATTTGCACAGAAATAATGCCAAGAGGAAGTGTATCTGGAGCTGCGCTTGCCAAACGGTGTAAGCACACAAACACAGGCTCACACATATGCGTATCTGCCCACTCTTTAGGAAGCATTGCCTGTTCTCTTCCAGTCATGAAAATAATTAGCTCAGCCACAACTTCGGTTTCAGAGGATGTGGTGAAATGTGCCACGGCGCACGCTTCTCCCACACTCTCTAATCAAAGGACATTATGGCCAGGGCACATAACGGCGTTAACATAAAGGATGAGGAAAACCCTCCCTGGTATGGTCTGGAAGATGAAGATATCAAATAGGAAAAAGAAAAAAAAAAAAAGAAAAGAAAAACCCGAAGATAGTTCCAAGACTTAAAACCCAGTGATTGAAAAGAGCTGCAAATGGTCCTTTCAAACAGTTTGCAGTGGGTCCAACTGTTCTCAAGGAAAGCACTTCATTAAGTTGAGTGGGTGTGTAACTGAACCAGTGCTGGGAGCTGCTAAACCCACTCTACTGCTGGAAAAATTAACCTCATCTATTTATTTTAAGGGCTAGACTATGGTGGTCCCTGGTGAGGATGTAATGGGAAGTCAGACACAAGGAGCTGTTCTCCTCACCGCTCCTTTTCGGTAGGGGCTGGCCACAGCTGCAGTCCCTTGTGCTCTCCTGAGGGTGAGAATTAGCCCCAAATTGGTATATTCCATCTTCATTACTCCAACTATTACCTAAACAAGGCTATATGCTTGCTTACTTAAGCTGAAGAATGGAAAAAAGGAACTAAAATTAAGTTTAATAGAACTGGATAGAGTAATCCCCATTTACTTTGCCCTCACCATAGATGCTTTCCCCTTTTGCCTTCAGTAGATGTTTTCCTTCACAACAGTACTTCTTTTCTCTCTTCTTTCTGCTCCCTTTTTTATTTTTCTTCATCTCGTGCCTTCTCCCCTCCCTTTGCTGTGACTGTTTAACTTCCCCAGAGTGTAATCTGGGCGCAGTTTGAGACTTGTGAAGGAAGACGCAGGAGGGCTTACTCCTAGTCTGTAACACTGTGGGCAAGGGCTCTAAGGAATTACACTGACAACAAAATATATGAAATTATATATGAATAATATATGAAATTATAATAATTATAATGAAATTATAATATATGAAATTATCAGTGTCTTCTCATGGATCTCACAAATGAAAGAAACTTGAAATCTGACAAAGAAACACTGCTTAGCTTATTCTTCGATTGGTCCATCCCACATTCTTAAAAAATTCATTTAATTCCCCGTTAGGCAACTGAGATGTTGTCTGAGATTTATCAAATCTGTTGGATTGTTCAGACCTGAGAAGGTTGCTGAGATGAAACACATGCTGCAGAATCAATCAGATGCCCCGATTTAATTCAGGAACATGGGTGTATTTGTGTCTCCCAGGAGGCGGAGGAGAGGCTAGTCTAAATGCAGCAGTCATGTATTTGTTCGTGCCTGTACATCCCAGGTTTAGCCCTCTGCATCTTGTAGGAGTCAATGCTTTCCACTGAAGAGGTGTTTGGTTCAGCTCCAGTTGTTGGACTCGGTTCTTTCCTGTTATTTTTATTTGGTTTTAAGAAACGATGCTCCATCCCAGAGAAGTGGCATGGGTTTATCCATTCTTTCTCTAAGTCTCGTTATACCGATACGAAATTTTTGGAAGAAAAAGAGAAAAGTCTGAAGAGAAAGAGAACTGCAGCACTGCTTCCATGCTCTCTTTTCACTGTCAGAGACAACGCACTGCACAGCTTGTTTAAGGATTCTGGATAGCGTAGTCCCAGCAGACATTTCCTGTACTAAAATGTATTCTCATTAGAGTCACCAAAAGGGAGTACTCAAAACATTAGTTATCTGCACATAATCACTATATCACGCCATGTATCCTTTATTTTAATTCCTACTTGCTTGCTAATTACCCACCACGCTGAAGGTCTCACAACTGCTCTCCTTTCAGCAGCTTTGTTTGCAAAGTGTCTGGCAATAATCTCCCAGCAGTGCATTATCATGCCCTTTTCATCACACTATTTAATCAATAGGGTAATGACCTCATATAAGCTAGTTCCAGGACCTAGCCATGCCATGCTAAATAAATGAAACAAACAAAAGTGTGGGCTATGTGCCGTCTGTTTTACAAATCTGGACACCAATAATTTCTGCAGTAAAATCTATTATAATATACAGAAATAGGAAATTCTTCACATCTCTTGCCAGAAAAAAAAAAGATTCTGCAGTACTATGAGGATATGACTAGCTTCTTTAAGCAGACATAATTGTAAAACATGTGTGTTCTTGGTCAAATGTTCATAGGAAGATTTATCCTGATAACACTGGAAACAACAGTTTCCCCCAGTACATCACGTCATCGCTTGGAAGACTGAATGGTGACCATCATAGCTAATGGGATGAAATCACAGGCAGCACCAGAAAGCGGGGTTGGAACCTACTTTTCAAAAGCATTTTTGTTCCAGTGAGCAGAAGGAAAGCAGCTTCTCTCCATTTCCTGAGCTGTAAACTTACAAAGTGTGGTTCGCTTTGATTTTGCATCCCACGGTTGGATTATACTCTGTCTAATAAAGCACATGTGAGATGTGTTCAGTAATGTGAGAACTCTGGAGCATATGTAGCATCGCTCTAGTGTGGCAATTCTCTCATCCAGGAGAATGGGGGCGATGAACTGGGGCTGTCTGCTTCTCCAAGCCATCAGTTTTTATAGTATCAGTAGGAATCTCATTTTAGAAAGATCTTCATCTTTTCATCCTTCTTTTTGTTTGTTTGTTTGGTTGTCTTTTTGTTTTTTGGTTGTTTTTTTTTTTTGCTACTAGATAACAAAAACAGAGAAACATAACTGCCCATCTGGCACAGAGTGACTTCATAACCCATGCTTCCTTAGGAGAGCCAGGGCAAAATCCCCACAGCAGCACTAAAGGGTCAGTCCACGCAAATAGGATGGTTGGGATAGAAAGGTTTTCTTCATAGCTGTGGAAGGGTAATTCAGTGACAACTGAAAGCACAACAGGTAGGCACAAGGAGGAGTATAAACCACAGCACTGTGTTACCATGGCAGTCTCACCGTGCACTGATTTCACGTAAACTGAGATGCCCTCAGAAACATTGAGAGAGAAAAATAACGGTTCTTAATCCTGCTTTATCTCAAATGTTAACTGAAGCCAACCTATTTCTACTGAGTTACCTTGAGACAAAATGTTTACTGGAATTTTCTGACCGAAGCCACTTACATTTTGTTGGCACTTTCCTTTTAGGTGTGTTATGAAAATGACAACGTGCCAGTCATCCAAGCTGTCAGCACCAGCCAAAATCTGTTGTGAGGCAGAGCAATTTACACTTGGATGAACACCTCCCAAGAAGTAATCACATAAATACCTTCAGGTTGAGATGCTACTCATTGCTGGTTAGGTAACTCCTATAACGAGCGTGCGATCGGTCCCAAAGATATGAAATGGCTTCAGTGCAAATGCTCTGTTAAGCTGCTGAAGAAGCTGTTGTAGTGCCAACTATGCAGCATGCCTGTGAAGCACTTGCTGTGTTACAAGACGTTAGTTCTGGAATATAAAACTGCATTTTGGAAAATATTCTCTAAAAATGACCCGTATGACACTAGTTTGGCAAAGTAAGAACCTGAAAAAACCAACGTGCCCAGTCTCGTAATGAATGAAAGCTCTTCTATTTGCCTATCTGGTGATCTGGCCACTGCCAAACTATGATGTTTACATTTGACTGATGCAGGTGCAGAAATAGTGGAGAACGCTGAAGAAATAAATGAGAAGACTGAATAAACAGAAGAAAGAAAACATCACATATCTCCAAGAGAGATGAGCTACATGCAGTACAGGCAGTCACACTAGATGTTAACAGCTTCCCTAATATTTACTGAGAAATTCAAGAGTTACGCGCTGTACGATATCATCATTAGGTAACATCAATCTTCCTCTTTCCACCCAAAATCTGTCCTTGGATTACCCAGGAAGAAGGACATGTCACTGACTTATATCTCTAATCCATCTTAAATGAAAATAAATGATTCCTTCCTACATGACACGGCAGCCACAATTTTTTAGGTACAAGAAAACCATAGGCAACTCCTGAAACAAGTCACTTCTCAAATGGCAACATCTCTCCAACAGTGGAGCAGATGTGCTGGCATGAACTATGATACCTCTACTGTCTTTCAGGTCAAAATCAAGCAGAAGGATCAAGCTGAGCGGGACAGTTTTGACTTGCCTTTACAGTTCACCACTTTGGTACCAGTGAGCTTATTATGCTGAAACTTGAAGTGCCACCAATGGCTTTTGAGTTATCTGGTGACCTAAATGAATTCTCAGATGGAGTTTCAAGCTTTTGAGTAGTTTCCTTGGTTCAGAAAGACTCCGTTGTGTACATTTTCTCCCATGGAATTTTTATGAGTTGGTGGCAGAAATCCTTACTCCAGAGCATCTTCCTCATGCAAAAGATATTACGTTGGGAAAAAAAAAAAAAAAGATGGAAAGTTTGCTATCCTTGCACTTCCTATGTGGCAAGAAGTGTTACTGCTTTCCCTTCAACCCTGGAATTCTCTCTGCATACTGAAATCAATGGGAGACTATGGTCTCTCTGTTTACTTTCAGATGTATTTCTTTTACAGAGGAAAAAAAAGAATGAAGAAACAAAAATGAGGCAAATTAGAAAATAGAGACACAGAGTACAAGAATTTTCATTCAAACTGCTGAAAGAAAAAGGCAAAATACCCACACATCACTGCAAAGACAGCAGGAATGGGCCATGTGGGTCGTATGGTAAAAGTCTTCTGAGTTGTAAGATATGTCTCTAAGTCATCCTCAGATCTATCCTTGACTGATCCAGGAGAGCTGAAGCACCTCATAGAAATGCCCATCAGATTTAGATGGGATGGAAACAAATGAATAAAATGTCCAAAACATCACTGCAGTAGATTTTTCACTATTTGGATGTGTGTCAATATTAAAGTGGAAAAAGTAGGTATTTGATAGAAAGACCTGATAGAAAAGCAAAAGAGGCATATAAGTGATAACTAACCTGATAAAGAACTAAAAGGGATAATATAATTATAGCTGATCCATATGGGTTTCTGGAAAATAGATCTTGTCAAGCTAACTTGATATCGTATTTTGATGTGATTACAAACGGGACTGCTAAAGGCAACCATCTTGATGGATGCCTGTATGAGAACTGGCTCTGTAACACACCATAGTTGGACCAAAAAGCTAAAAAGCATAGAAGACAAGAAATCTGTATGTTCCCATTACAGCCTGTGGAGACAAAATGGTATTTTTGGAAAGCAATTTATGACTCTTCAGTCAGGTTCACTATATCATCCTGTAAAGGTCTCCATCTCTCTCCATTTCCTGTTAAGCACTTAGAAAGCTACCAACGACTAGAAGCTAATTTTTGGGTTGCTAGAATTTGATGCAATGAATTAGAATGGCTTCTTAAACTACTTACCGACCACACTGCAGATGTACGTAACCCATTGCTGTACAACTAGGAAGTCACTAGTATCATAATTGGTTATTGGCTGATGGACTATTTTTTCTTTTTTTGTTAAAAAAAAAAAAACGTTTTCACAATATTTAAAGTGAAAATGGAAAATAATGAAGAAGACTTAGTTAGCTAAGTGTAACCAAACACTACGTGCTTCAGTACAGTCAGCAGAAGGCCATGGATCTAAGAACAACAATAATGAGACAGATTTGATGATGGAAGACTACTCTGGGAGAAAGAGATCCTACAGGGGAGTGGAGGATTGGAGAAAAAAACCATAGCAAGTAACCAGATTACTATGAATTTCTAGTGTGGTGCAATAACAGAAGTTATTATGCTCACCAGATGCACAAACAATAACAAAGACAAATAACAGAGGTTACATTATCTTATTTGCCAAAAGTGAAACAACTAGTAGTTTGATTGGGTTCACAGCATTGTTTTAAGAAATATTGTGAAAAAATCCACAGATTCTGAGAAAGCCAGGAGAACAATTACAGTATTAGGAAATATGTCTTATTGCAAGAGACTCAAGGCACAAAATCAATTAACTTATCAAAGATAAAGTTGAAGAATGATTTGATCACAGTCTACAAGTGCTTACCACAGGGAACAAGAAAATGATAATAGAGGGCTCTTCAAACTAGCGGGCAAAAAGTAGAATCCAAAGGCTAGAAGTTACAGCAAATTCAGTCTAAAATGGAGGCATAAATTTAACGCAGGCAAGGAATGACTTGACATAACTTGCCAAGGACTGATTTATCTACCAGCACTGGAAAACATATTTTAATCAACAGCTGGCCTTGTTAAGAAGTTTACACTTCTATTTGTAAGCCTATTACTATATTCATCCTGTGAATCTCAGAATATTTTTGTGGAGAAAAAGAATGAATGTTGCAAATTGGGAAGCGTCCACTGTGGTTCCATACACAGCCAAGAGATTGCATTTCCATCTGATCACCAAGTCTCAGACCATCTCCTGTGAAGCTTGCCTAACTAATGCACCTTCCTACTACTCCATACTATGCAAATCTTTTGATTAATGAACACTAACTCAAAGTAGATTGCTCTAAAATTATGAAGCAGGAAGAAATCATAATTTGCAATTACCCCTCACAGAAATACTTCAATACAATACTTTAGAGTCATTTTAGGTGTACTATTGTTTTCCAAATGTAAAGGTAAAACACAAATCACAATATGGTAAAGATCTCTTAGTAGGCAATTAAAAATTAATCAGCTAATTAGATCAAATGAACGAGAAAATAAGTCTCAGGAAGACATCCATTCTAATTAACATAATATTAACCTACAAAAGACTTGTTCAGGCAAAAAAAGAGATCATCTTTATTTCAAATACCAAACCAATCAATAAAAGGAAACAAACAGTTATTTCTTACCTTGTTACCCCCATGACCAAAGCCAAAAGGAAATGACAGTAATAGTGAGTCAACTGCCTGTGCAACTGTATTCATTTCTTATTTCTAATCTTGTTAACTATTTGAATCCACAATTTGAACTATGCTGTATTCAATTTATGGAGATTCTACCTATATTTTGCCTCTTCTGTGCTTGCTGTGTCTCTTAAGAATCTCGCAGGTACTTAAAACTGATGAGACCCAAACGCCCACCCAGATTTCTCCTCAGCTAGGTGACTCCTAACTAAAGCACAGGACTTTACTGTGGAGACGGAGGATGTTAAAATAAGAAGAAAATGGAGAGATTCTTAAGTCTGTGTCAGGGATGATAACATATACTCTCAAAGAAGGAAATAACATTATAGGACACCTTATTGAATAAACCTGACTGGTTAAGCGGAAAGGCTCAGGCAATCAGACAAGGAATTGGGCATGGTTGAACCTAATTAAATAAGATTGCATAGATTAGAAATATCTGCAATTAAAGGACAGTTCCTAAAATATTATTTCAAATGTCAGATTACTCCAGCTATAACTGACCATCCTGACCTTCAGTTGAGATCCACAGGACATGTGCCACAGACTTGGAGCTCTCTTGGGAGCTTGCAGTTGTAGAGGACCTTGCCTCCCAGGCACTGCAGTGTGGCAGCTGTGTGGAGGGCTCCTAGCAGAGCCCACTAGTTCTACACTGTGCATCTCCTCACAGAGATAATTCCATAAATTACCCAGGTTCAGCCCGGTGACCAGGCTAACACAGCTCCCCCTGCTCATCTTAGGACACAGGTGTGGTTTGAGGCTAACCCTGAACTTTCTAGGAGCTGCATGAAACTCACTGCACACAGGCCAAGCTGGATCAACTGCATTATTTACTTCTGCAGATAAATAAATAAAAATCTAGGAGGATGTAATGGTTTAGAAGCAGGTTGTGCAAACCAATTCCACAATGAATGTATTTCACTTTGATCACCCCTTCCAGCCCATAACAGAATTGAGGCAGTATTTTGTTTTGCAGAAATTAGTACCTTCAAGACCTGCAGTGGATTTATTATTTCTGCTAGAGCTTGCACTTTCTTTCTGATCCACTGCTGTAAAATCCAGAGGGACAGAACAGCGCAGAAAATTACTGCGAAGATGTAGTGTGACATAAGAAGAGTCAGACGCGTTATGTGTGAACAATATGACAAAAGGCAAAGCCATCTGAAAATAAATGAAAAAATTAATAATCAAAAAGGGTGTCTAATTCTTATCTGGGCATTTGTTTGCTCACTCTATGAATTAGGACCATATTAGGCCATAGCGTGTAAAGCTGGAAGGGATCCTGGGCCCACAAATGTCCTGCTTGAGGAAATGCCAGAAATGACCATTACAGGAGAAGAAATGGGGCCACCCATCTCTGTGGTCACCACAGAGCAAGTGACACACTGGAAACGTAACTTTATCATGCTTCACTCTTGAAACCAGAGTCCCCAACACAAGAAGGATGCAGAGCTGCAGGAGCAGAGTCCACAGGAAGGCAATAATGCTGATCAGAGGGCTGGAAAATCTCTCTGATGAAGAAATGCTGATAGAGGTAGGCTTGCTTAGGCTAAAGAAGGCTCTGAGGTGACCTCATTGCGGCCTTCCAGTTTTTGAGAGAAGCTTATAAGCGTAAGAGAGGCTGACTTTTTGCATGGTCTGATAGTGACAGGACAAGGGAGAATGGCTTCAAGGAAAAAGAGAGAAGATTTAGGTTAGATGTTAGGAAGAAATTCTTTACTCAGAGGGCAGTGAGGCCCTGGCACTGCTGCCCAGATTGCTGTGGGTGCCCCATTCCTGGAGGTGTGTGAGCCATCAAACCTAAGATATTCTATGACTCTATGACACTACAGCTCCACAACTTGAAGCCAAACCTTCATATCCATGCCAAGCTTGGTGTTGTCACACACAAAAAAACAATAATGGCAGTTAGCTCACATAGCACAGCAGTCCCACAATCCAGGCATTGGGTACCAGTCAGAAGCTGTGGATTCTTTCACTTTTGCTGCTAAGATTGCTGCTAAGAGAATTAAAAACAGCAGCAGTATATGCTGCATAAGAGTCCCACATACACGTGGAATAAAGAGAACTTCGTTGTTATGCATTTCCATGTAAACTGTGGCTTATACTTAATAAGATACAGGCTCAAAGGATAATGTAAAGGATTTATGAAACAAAAGCCTCAAAAACAAAAAAAAAAAAAAGCACTTTGGTAACAGAGTAACATTAACTGTTCTATAAAGCTATGAACACTTGACATAAAATTATCCAGAAACTGCTGAGTCTGTTGGAGAAAAACAGAGAATGACTGTACTTGGAGAATTTCATAGTAGTTTGATCACTGATTCTTCAGTAAGCTCTTTAGGACTGCAGGCTAAACATTCTCCTGGAACAGATGTATCAATCAAAAGCTAAGCCTACTTCAAATAAGCAAGCAGTGTCTATTTTCTTCTCCAGAATGCTTGATCAAAAAGCTGTCTTCTCTGGCCATTGATTGCTTTGTGTTTGGAAACTGCCTGAATACTTCACTGATTTTAGCAGGTCTAGATCTTCAAAGACAGGTCAGTTTTTGTCAGTGATGAAAGAAATCATCTACAGGATATAAAGTAGATTAATGTTTGTCAGGCATTTCAAACAAGCCAGAAACCTACTCTTTCCTGTTCTTTAAAGAACCTTATAACTTGTTTTCTTATAAGGGATAAAAAATTCCAGAAACTAAGGGAGCAGAACAGAAACCCTATTTCTCACTCCTTGATAGCCTGCAGTTATAGTACAACAGGATCAACAGATTCAAAAATGAAAAAGGAAAATGTTGCTGCAGTAATTTTTATGAGTAGTTTTTGATCTTGCCCTCGTGATGATTGCCTTCACATCTAAACAACGAGATAGCATAGGATACATCTCAGCTGAGAGATCACCCAAGAGAACATCCTCACTGTACAGTGAAGAGGCATGAATGAAAAACAGTAAAAGGCTCTACAAGGTTGTTGGCAGCGGGACTAGGTGCAGCAAACAGGTGAGCAGATGGGATGTGGCTGCCTCAGCTCCTCCTGGTTGTTCTCTGGTGCAAGCCCACCCCATGCAAGCCAGCACCAGGTCAAGATACCTGGGTTACTTGTTCTGGGGGGGGCAGCCAGTGAGCTGCCTCCAGGCAGCAGGGTATTGAAGCTACCTTGCCCAGCTAAGATTGAAAGCAGAAGTTCTACAAACAGTGGTGTCTGCAGTCTTGCACAGCTAAGAAGCAGGCCCTTGATGTATTTCACCCGGAGAAGAGCTGTAGAATTAATCCTACATTACAACAAATACCTAAGCTGAGGCCCTCCCAGTGGCTATCACCAGCTTTCTGTAAGGAGCATGTACCTTTGGGACTCCCTACAGACCTCTGCAGCTTGTAGCCTGTTCACTGCCTGACCTAATTCTTCAAAATGGCTGGCCCATTTTGGCTGACAATTTCCTTTAAATGCCCAGACACCAAGCAATGGAAAATTTCCTTTAAATGCCAGTTAATGAGCAATGGAAAATGTCATCACGATGAAATTATGCAGGTACTTAAGTACTCTGCTGGATCAGGCCTTTGTGAGCTACATTATACTCTCACATTTGACTAGATTTTCTGAGTGTGATAAATAAAATCAGACGAACCTCCATGAAAGAAGAAGAAAAAAGGAGATACATGTATAAATTTTAAAGCTCTTGGTTCTTGGTTGGCATGGAGGAGAGAAAGAGGAAAAGAATGCAAAATCATAAACTAGGCTATGCTTGTGTAAATTACTCTGACATTTAATAACTCTCTACTAAAAATTCTCAAGCAAGGCTACTTCAGATATTTTTAAGGTCATGTATCATTTACTGTCTAGGTCAATTTATGCATCAGCAAAAAGGGCTACAAAGCCTTCTGGACAGCACTTTAAAAATAAAGGTATATGTAACTGTTTGGGCCATATTTTCCTCACCAGTTTCTGCTCTCTGAACATTTCACCTTGGAAAATTAAAGTAATAAGTGAAGTCAGTATGATATTTCAAGGCAAGCCAAGGACAAGCTTTATATCCGTGCTATCAAAATGCTATTAATAAAAGCAAAAATACACACACGATGCCTGTGTTCCCCCATGGATGGAAAAAATTATTGTCCATTAAGTTAACATTTCAGATACCCTCTCAGTTTTTCCTAAGATCCCAAAGAAGGCAACAGAACACATATCTCTTTCAGTGAACTTGTATAAAGTATCTGCTGTCATGTAGTGCTCTATTTTAGTAAACACTCCAAGGTTTCTTAAGAGAATATATGGATGAGTAAGATTTCTGAAGGGAATAAAGGGGTGGAAAATTGTAGCTAGATTTTTTTATTTTCACTAAAAGTTTTATACCAATGCTGTAGTTTTTTTTGGTTTTTTTGGGAGGGCGGTGGGGGGAAGATTCAGAGGGCTGTGTTTATCCATTTGTCTTACCTTAACCCTTTGATTTCTCTTCACCACAGCACCCAACAGCTCCATACTTATTCCTAGGACAACAACAGAATGGCTTAGAGTGGAAGGGGCCTTAAAGCCCACCCAGTTCTACCCCCCTGCCATGGGCTGGCTGCCCAGGGCCCATCCAACCTGGCCTTGGGCACATCCAGGGATGGGGCATCCACAGCTCTGGGCAGCAGTGCCAGGGCCTCACTGCCCTTCTCAGTAAAAAAAATTCCACCAAACATCTAATTCAGATCTCCTCTCTTCTAGTTTAAAACCATTCCCCCTTGTCCTGTCACTACCAACTCATGTAAAAAGTTGGTCTTCCTCAAGTTTAGTCTTCCAGTTAGTCTTCTACTGGAAGGCTGCAATGAAGTCTCTCTGGAGCCTTCTTTTCTTCAGACCGAGTAAGCCCAGAGCCCATGCTGCACCAAGAACTTTTATCTCCTTCTTACAGATGGAAAGCCAGATATAGAAGGGCATGTCTATGTGACATAAAGCAGTGCTGCACAGGAACATCCAAGCCAGCTCTGAATGAGCAAAGCTGCCTGGGAGATTTCAGGCACATAAGTCACCTCATTCAATTCCTCTCTGCTCATCTCCCAGCATCCCTGAGAAATACTCTGAAGAAATACAAGGCTCAGAGCAGTCTGCACCATGCAAGGAAGCATGGCCAAAGGCTCTTGATCTCAGGACCACTGAAATTTGTTGAAGATGTCTGCAAAACTGCAGATTTTGTAGAGTCATGACATAAAATCAGACACTTTTGCCTTTGGTAGACATTTGCTTTTGCATTTTGTTTTTGTACACAACCAAAGAAACAGACGGATTCTGACAGGTTTAGAAAGCCCATGGCTTTCCTTGCTGCCTGCCTTGCCAGAAGTATAACGGCAGAAGCAGAGGAGAGACTGTGACCCATTTATCAACTTTCCTTAGGTACACCATAAAGGCAGATACTCAGCTACATCATCTCTAACTGTTCCTTCCCTAGGACAAAACACTTGATGTTTAAAATACTGTGTAACTGTATTGAGTTGCAAGTTTGTACTCAAGCCACTTTTTAAAGCAAACTGCCCAAGGAACAGACAGCTTGGCAAGCTTTAGTTGTCACCTGGTCTCAAGTGCTCAAAATTGCGCGCGCACACACACACACACACACTAGACATGGCAATATAAACTGGGGAAGAAATAAAGGACCAGATAGTCCACTTTGAAAATGTCACAAGGCATTTAAAAACGAAAAAAAAAAAAGACACTATTTGTCAAATTGAATTAATTACTCATAATGCCTTCTGTTTTATGACAAATCTTGATATTTTCATTGAAATCACTATAATTATTTTCCCCTTTTCTCTAGCTCTAGCAAACATGAAAGACGAAATATAAGAAAAAGTCATTTTCTCTGCTAGTTACATTAACTCAAAGAATGACACACTTTGTAAAACCTCACACAACATATTCTTCCCAACACAGAAAAAAATGCTGACTTTAAAGCTCTGGGCTCAAAGAATATAAGAGAGAGAAGCATTTTTTCGCTTGTATCTACAGTATTCTAATTACACTGATCAGTATTTCTTGGGGAATTCCTCAGATCTCCCACATTTGTTTCATTCCTTTTCAGAACTTCCTTCATAAAACACAATAAAAAGTTCTCAGGCAGTTGACAGAACTAAGAATGGAAGTAACTTTATTATTCATTCCCTCTCCTCCATTATTTATCCTTCTCGAGGTGAAAGTAGGACTCACAACTGCAGCACCAGGAGTTTGCTGTGAGTCCCTGGAACACAGCCTGCTCACAATTAGCCATTGATCCAGCTGCTCATGCCATGACAAGGGAGTGTAAACTCCCTCCTCCTTGAGGCTACAGCTCCACAGAGAAACCCTTCAACATCACAAGCTTCCACCACTAAGTTTCTCAACACAATAAACAGCATCAGCTCCGAGCTAAGTTCTTAAGCTGCAACAAAATAAATACCCACTAAGAAAGCACCTTTTTTTGGCATCACATACCTGCTGGGCTTTTTTGTATGGTGCAGATTTTGGTTTTGGCCTCTTCTCGGTATCCATCTTACCTGGAAACAACAGGGCAAGTAACTTAAGGTGCACCATTATGCACCAGGCAAGTCATCTTTGTACCAATGTTGTACATCACAGCTTTTAATTATCATATTGATAACCAGCAATGAATGTGCTATGCGTACCATTACCATACTTTATACCAATGCAAGGCTCTACCCATGCTGGTGTTAGTACAATAGTCACATTCACATCCAGCAATGGACCTTGAAGCCTAATTCTACATCTATTTTTTCAGCCTCATTTACATTTGATGGGTACGACACCAATGGTTACTCAGAAGTCACAACTTTCTGCGATTAACTGTGATAGTTTAGCTCTGTGTGTAACAGTTTCTCTGTTTAATACACACTACTTAATTTTTTCCTTGTTAAAAAGTCTTCCACTGGCATTAATTACGCCCATAAGGACAGAGAAGAGAAAAAACATATTGCTTGCCTAAGGCTTCAGGTGGAAAGAGGTTTCCCAACGCATGGAATCAGTCTTTCGTGACTTTAAAACTCCTCATCCAGCTGATCCTAGACCAAAATCCCCTGCTCACAGCCTACAGATGAAGCGTGAGCCCGAAGTGCTCCAAAATGACTAAACAAAAAGCAGGCAGGCAAGCAGTACACAAGCAGGCCCCTCCCTGACCTATCTGCTTGGTGGATGCTTATGCATTTACACTCAGCAGGCTGCAGAGCAAATATCCACCTTATGATGTAACACCTACACGTGCTTGCATTCTTCAATAACGATGCAATATCACAGTCCCTCAGGAACCTCACGTTATTCCTTACCTACCAAATTTGGCTTCTGGCAGCCTCTGTTTGCCAGCCCCAGCACCCACGCAAGGCTGGAACGGCTTACTCCTGCCTGACTTTTGTTTTTCCCTCTCTGAGGACGCTCCCTGCACACCCTGAGGACTTCAGCAGGGAGCCGAAAAGCACGAGAGAGAACACGAGGGGCTGCGCTGCACGCGAAGGCGCGGCTTCCCGCCCACGCCGGCTGCGGGGCGGGTGCGCGCGCGGCGCGAGCACGCTGCGAAGTTCCCTGCCGCGTCCGCCACCCCGCCCCTCGCGCCGCGGGACCAATGGCGGCCCGGCGCGGTGCGGCGGCGGCCAATCGGCGTTGTCCCGGCGGGCTCCCCGGCAAAATGGCGGCGCCGGCGGCGGCTGGGTGGATGCGGCGCCGCCGTAGCGCTCGCCATGCCTGGTAGCCGGCGGAGGGAGCCCTGCCCCAGGCTCGCCGCCCTGCGGGGGCGGAGCGGCGGCGAGGACGGGCTCGGCCGGCGGCGGCGGCCGGCGGAACGTCCCGCGGAGGAAGAGCCGGCAGCGGCCGGCGGCGGCGGCGAGGAGGGCGGTGCGGGCCGCGGCCTGCCTGCCAGGGAGGCGCCCCGGCCGTCGCCGTCGCGGGAGGCGGCGGTGCGCGGCGCGGCAGGTACGGCGGGAGCGGCCCCTGCTCTGCCCGCACGGTGCGCGGCGAGCGGCTCCCCGCGGAGGGCGGGGCCCGGGAGGAGAGGAGCCGCGCCGTAAAGCAGCTCGCAGGGTGCTCCTGGCGTAGGGATGGCGTCTTCTGCAGGTTGTGCGGGCGGTCCCGTGTCTGAAGGGCGGGCTGAGGCAGCTGGGGGCTGCGGCGTGCAGCTGCGTCCTTTGTTGTTATCGGCCCCACCTGGAGAGGCGCAATGCGGAGATGTGCGGACGCTGCACCTGCAGGGAGTTGTGGGCCAGAGCCTTTCAGGGGCCTGTGGGAGTTTTGATCCAGACCGGTCTTATACAGTCTTTCTCTGTGTGAGACACAGAGCGATGCAGGACACAAAACGTTCTCCCCTGTAGCGTTTCATTAACACACAGTGCTCCCTCGGGTAAGAAAACGGGCAGTCCTCATATGTAGTGTTAGATGCTGGGCATCCAGCTGTCAGCATCCTGTCATCTCTGTGTGATATCACCATCTTGTCTTGCAATAACTGCAGTGGAAAGAACCTATCCTGTAAGTAAAGAACCTCGATGACTCTGAGCTTTGCTTTGATTCTTCCTAAAGTACACCTCAGTAAGGTTGCAGATGACACCAAGTTGGCTGGAAGTGTCGATCTGCCTGGGGGTAGCAAGGCCCTACAGGCTGGCTCGCTGGGCTGAAGCCAATGGGATGAGGTTCAACAAGACCAAATGCTGAGTCCTGCACTTTGGCCACAGCAACCCCAGGCAATGCTACAGGCTTGGGGCAGACTGGCTGGAAGACTGCGTAGAGGAAATGAACTTGGGAGTATTGATTGATGCTTGGCTGAATGTGAGTCAGCAGTGTG
Organism: Perdix hodgsoniae; assembly: GCA_035772895.1. Taxonomy (NCBI): domain Eukaryota; kingdom Metazoa; phylum Chordata; class Aves; order Galliformes; family Phasianidae; genus Perdix; species Perdix hodgsoniae. The sequence goes on from JAPSGF010000007.1 coordinate 22,840,783, forward strand.
CCCAGGTAGCCAAGAAGGCCAATGGCATCCTGGCTTGTATCAGAAACAGTGTTGCCAGCAGGAACAGGGCAGTGATTGTCCCCCTGTACTCAGCTCTGGTGAGGCTGCACCTGGAGTACTGTGTCCAATTTGGGGCTCTTCACTGCAAGAAAGGTATTGAGACCCTGGGGCATTTTCAAAGAGGGGCAGCGAAGCTGGTGAGGGGTCTGAAGCACAGGCCTTATGAGGAGTGGCTGAAGGAACTGGGATTGTTCAGTCTGGAGAAGAGAAGGCTCAGGGGAGACCTTATTGCTCTCTGTAACTACCTGAAGGGAGGTTGTAATGAGTGGGGGATCGCCCTCTTCTCTCATGTAACTGGTGATAGAACTAGGGGGAATGGCTTCAAGCTGTGCCAGGGGAGATTCAGGCTGGACATTAAGAAATACTACTTCCCTGAAAGAGTGGTCAGGCATTGGAATGGGCTGTCCAGGGAGGTGGTGGAGTCACCAACCCTGGAGGTGTTCAAGGAACGTTTGGCTGTTGTGTTGAGAGATATGGTTTAGTGAGAGCTATTGGTGATGGGTGTATGGTTGGACTGGATGATCCTGTGGGTCTTCTCCAACATTGGTGATTCCCTGATTCTATGAAAGCATTTCCACTGTGCCTCACCCTGGGTCTAACTTAGATTTTGAGTTTCTTCACCTTTGTCTTTGTTATTGTTTAATAAGGATCACCTTTCTCTTTACACAGAGCCATGTTTACATAAAACTCCAAAGAGATCACTGAGTAGGAAATCCAGAATACCTACCTTCAGCTCACCAGTTAATGACACTGATATACAGCAAGAAATCTTTTGGGATCCTCATTCACCAATTGCACGTGGACTAGGTAATATTAATAAAATTCAGACTTCAGGGTGCCTGTTAAGGGAATGTAATTGCAATGTATTAGAAGAAGGGGACAGACTCTTCAGCAGGGTCTCTTGTGACAGAGCAAGGGGAAATAGCTTCAAACTAACAGATGAGAGATTTAGACTGGACATAAGGAAGAAGGTTCTTACCATAAGGGTGGTGAGGCAGTGACACAGGTTGCTCAGAGAGGTGGTGGATGCCCCATCCCTGGAGGCATTCAAGCTAAGGCTGGATGGAGCTCTTGAGCACCTGATAGTCCTGTAGGTTTCCCTATTCATTGGAGTGGAGTTGGACTAGATGGCCTTTCAAGATCCCTTCCAACTCAAATGATTCTGTGATAAAAGTCCAGACTTACTGGCAGAATGCCCCTTCTTGTATCATGACAGTACCTGGTGAGCCCAGAGGTGATTGGTTTGATTTTACTTTTATTATAATCCCCCAAATTCCTCAGGATAGTGCTATATCAAGTTCTGACTTCATTGAGTGTAATTTGAGCTATAATTAACTTTATAAATTGTAAAGTTTTGCCATTTTTAAAAGTTCTTTTATTATTATTATTTTCTTAGGCAAAGGAAAAACCAAACAGCTTACCAGTAGATGTGCAGTAGAAATTTCAGAAATTGTTAATAGGATTGCTCCTCAGGTAATTCTTACTTTCTAAAACAATGCTCTGTATATGCAGTACTGAAACAGAATAGTGCTTTTACTGAAGGCTCCCTTTTAGTTACAGTAGTCTAACATACATGGCAAGAAGCAAGTATGCAGATAACTAGAAACATGTTTATAAAACTGGCTTGAATTATAATCATAAGCTCAACATTTGACTCTTAAAAAAACAGGATGTGTGAAGAAAGTGGACTAGTTGCAGCTGCATTTAGGAAGTTCTGCTTGCAGAACTCAGCTTATTGCCCCTGATCTTAGAAGATTTATTGTGGTTTACTTATCCTTAATCACTTGTGCATTAAAAGGTATAGTTTCTTCACATACTGGATTTACTTGGCAACATCTGACTCAGATATCTAAGAGAGGCTGCTCGATGATATAAACACAGTAAAGCTGCACCATTATTCTAAATAATTTTCATTTTTTACCCTAAGGTCCACGCTCTTGACGTCTTTTTCTGGCTGTCAAACTGAAATCCACAGCCTGCAAAATGAAAAGAAGATAGTCTTTTAATAGGAGTCTTATTGTTTGTATTTTATGGCCTTATGGAAGAAGAGAACTTATCATTCCTAGCACAGTCTGTAGAATATGGCTTGCCAAAAATGCCTACTTATTTGACAGAGCCATTTAAATGTATTTGCTATTTTGAATATTTGTGAGAAAGGAGAATTAGAAAAACATCAATAAGGGACGTCATTTCCTTTTAAATGACTACAGTTCTATAATGACTATAAATAATATCATACTGGGTTTGCTAATATCTATTGCTTGTGTTCTTTTTTTCTTGAAAAATGAAACATACTGAAAATTACCCTGATAGTCAGTGAATTTCAAATTACCTTTGCTGGCTTACATGCAGTAATTCTTCACATTCAGTATTTGGCTCTGGTCCTGTACTCATTGTACTGCTGCAGTAGTGTATCTCTTAGATTTAGGAGTTCAGAACCCAGTGTGAATGTTGAAGCTGTAAAACAAGCTCATTCAGTTTCTAAACATCCTTTATTTCTGTTTAAAGGCTCCTTCTGTAAAAATTGTAATGGAAGAAGTCACTTTTTTTTTTTTTTCAGGAGCCATACAAAATATGATCTGTTAATGCTGCTGTAAGTGGATAAAGATAAGGGTATCTCAAGTAGCTTCTTACTTGTGTACTAAAGTAAATAAACTAAATCACAGCTTGTAATGTGAATATTGCTGATTATTTGTAAACCTGATTGGGAAGCAAATATAGCATTAGATTTGAGCACCAAACTAAAATTCAGTTATTTTAATTAAGTTCCAGCATTAAACTGATAGAATTAAACTGATACAACTGTCAGTTGACAGTGTTGGAGTACTCTTGCTTAGCTTGTATTGGTGTAGCTCCTATCCCTGGCTTTCAATAGATTTGATCCAATTTAATTGGTTTAGTAACTTTAACTAATGCAAGGTGTGTGTCTAGTCAAATCCTTATCTGAAATCAAATTGCTAAGCATTATAAATCTAATCATCCAGGATGAAAAAGCAGCCTGTAATGAAGGCTCCCTTCTAGGGACGTGGATTGGTGAGGATGCAATTCCCTGCACACCTGGAGTAGTAAAAGTGCGAGCTAGGACAAAGTTATGTTGTACAAGGTAAGTCAGAGTTTTGCTTTGCCCATTGTAGCTATGTTTTCATGTAAAAACAGTATGAGGTGTTTCAGTATGCATAGGGAGCCGTGTAATTGTATATTAACGTACAGAAAGATTTTAACTTTGCGGTTGCTATCTTGTTAATTGGGTGGTTATCACTGGGAATTATCTAAAGGATTGCATGCATTGAGAGCAGCAGGATTCAGTCATACTCTCGGTAGCTGTTAAACTAGAGAATAAACAGCATATAGAGTAGCTTAGCTGAACTTGGCAAAACTTTCTCCATAGGTGTGATTCTCTTTTCTATTTTATTTTACTTTTGTTTTTTTTATTAATCTAGAGATCTTAAAATAAAAAGTCCCGAAGAGGAGCTCATGAAGTTGGCCAAGGAATTTGATAAAAATCTGGTAGAGCTAGATGCTGTTCACGAACAAGAGAAGCTTAGTCATGGCTTTATCCAGGCTGCCTCCGAGTCTTTAAATAATTACAGAGATGAATTAAAAACCAAGAACCTGAAATCGCTCCTTGATGAAGTTTCTGCAACAGGTACTGCTCTGTCTCTGAAACCAGTTGGAGAAAGCACTGGCATCCCTACAGTAGAGCCTTGTCAGTCTAGCAGTCAAAAGTCTATAGACCTTGAGGCTGAAATAGCCCTTCATGCTCTTTTTGATTGTTCTACTCAGAAGTGTAGCGGACAGTTGAGCCAAGGGCTGTCAGGTATTTCTCTAAATAATAGTTTCTGTGAAAACAAAAGTATCTTGGAGATTGACCACCTTCCTGAGCAAATTAAAAATGTGCAGAATGGTAGATCAAGCGCACGTCGAAAAGATACCCTACATGCACTAGGAAGTGTGAAACAGACTTTTCAAAAAACTGATAATCACACGCTGACAAAAAATTCTTCTGTGAAGACAGAATTGGTGGTCTCCGGTAAGCCTGCTGGAGTAGTTAATGATGGTTTTGATGACTGGGATACAGATTTTTTGGCAGATGACTCTTTTGTGATGCAAATAACCCAAAATCCCGAATTGATAAATATTGAAGAAGCTCCACCAATTCCTATAAATCCATCTGTGCAGGGTTTCAGTGATGCCAGCAGAACAAAGGAAAGAAGTAATTCTACTTCAGTAATTTGTTTGGAGAGCGTACACAAATCTAATAGTTTCCAGTTTTCACCTTTGAAGCATCCTAGTAAAAATGCACAAAATGTTGCAAAATCTCTTTCTTTACAAAAGCCTTATAATAAGATGGAAAACTCAAAGATGGCAAGCATGGATTCCACTTGGAGGAGTGCCCCCAACAACAATTTTAACTGTATTCCTGTTTCAGTGCAGTCTCAAGCGAAGAATGGAAATGGAACTGTTGAGCCTAAAGGTAACCTTGTGCCTCTTTGTCCTTCAAGATCTAATTCTCGTAGACCTCAGAGTGAAAAACCTGGGAATAACACACACGTTGTTTTCTGTGAATCAACCAGTGTTTCTACCAACACGAAACCTAATGTTAATACAGGTCACTTAAATCCAGCTGAAATACCAAAGAAATGTTCTTTGTCATTTGATGACTGGAATGAACCAAAATTTTCTGATGAGGTTTTAGACATGTTTTGTGAATCTGATAGTCTTTGGGATGCAAACTGCGAGGACGATGAATTATTGTATCAGGCATGTGATGATGTAGAAAAGCAGACTCAGAACCAGGAGGTTAAACAAGGAAGCGAAAGAACTAAAACGATACAAGGAGCCAGTATTCAATCCAGATCAACTGCTGACAGTGGCTTTGCAGCATCTAAACAAGGACAATCTGATCACCCCTTGGCACAACAAAGAAATCCACAGCAGGATGGTCGTTCATTAGACAACTCCTCTAGGAACTTCTCAAGGGTTACACATGGGCTGACTGCAACGGGGCATGTAGCAAACTGTAAAAATGTACTGAGTCCTCTAGCAGTGACCTCTGGTACTTCAGTGAAGAATAAATGCACACTGACAAAAAACTATCATCAAGCTGCTTCCGAAGATACTAGAAAGAATGCTTCAGGAAAATGGCACAGGTCAAATTCTTTGCCAGCAAAAGAAACTAGTTCTGAAGCAAGCCCAGCTAATGCAATAAATGTTTTTTGTAGCAAATCGTTAGAGAGCCAACATCTTTTGTATAATACAGCAAAGATGCCAAATAACAGTTCCGGTAACAGCATGTCACTTCTGCCTTCAAAGTTTAAGTTTCGAAAGACTGACAGTTCTCAGAGTGCTCTTCATGTAGGGCCCGAAAATCCAGGCAGTCATTCTGGCATTGGAATTGCTCTTCAGGGTTTGGAAGGAAGTAAGAATCAGGTGAATGTGACCTTGCACAACAAGCCTGAAAATACAAAGCCACCTTTCAAGAGACACCTTTCAGAGTCTTTTGCATTGCCTACATCAGGTGCGTGTCTTAGATATTGAAGCACTGCTGAACTGCTTTTTTGTTGTTATTTTTTTCCTCACTGTGCACAGAAAGTTACAGGATAAGTAACCGTGTTTCAACTTAAAATAGATTTCAGTATTCATCCATTCAGTTTAGGCATTAGTAAATGTACTAATGAGAATTTGGAAATTGTTTTCTCCAGACTTAAAACTGTCTTGACACATTTCTTGAATTCCTGTAGTTAAGGACTTCTCTTTCCTATTTTTGTTCCGCTTCTCAGAATACTTCATACTCCATGGACACTCAGAACCACTGAATTAGCAGTACATGATTCTAAAACCCCAGTTTATGGTGGGGCAGGGAAAAAGGCAGCAAATGATACAGAATGCCAATTTCTTTTTATTGTATGCCTGGAAATTGGAACCTCGAATCATTCTGAAACCTAGGCGTGTATTGTTATTTGCTCTGTGACCAGAATTGCCAGTGAAATATTCCTTGTGTAATCAGCCCAAACACTAATGCTTCCTTTTATTTACCCTCCCAGACGGTCACTAGACCAGTCCATTTTGAAGTGGTCTGCAATATATTACGCACTGTTATTCGCTAGAGAAATGTAGAACCAGCCAAGTTTCAGTCAGTCCTCATTTTCACTTGACCTAATTGCTTGGTAGAGTATTTATTAGTACTAATTTTGATAAAATGGGCCTTTTGAAGTGTACTATATCAACCTCAATTGCTAGGAAGTGCTGTTATAAAAACAAAAAGTAATTCCGGGAAACCATCAGCCAGCATTATGTAAAGAATCCCTATTTTATCTTTTCTGTACCCAGCAAAGAAGTAGACAAATGGAAATAAACCATTTTGGATGGGAGGGGGGAAGAGTTAAATAGTAATTCTGCAGAATGCTTTAGAGAGAATATATTTATGAAAATAGAAAGTGCCCTCTTAGCTTTAGATTTTATTTCCAGAGAAACAACAGAACTTTATCTTAAGCTGTTTGTGAAAAGACCTTCCTGCAATGCAAGGCTGGGTATTAAGCAGTCTTTGCAAAAACTAATATGTAATGGACATCTGTAAGTCATCTTTTTTTAAGAACCAAATTGAGCCTTTGTTTTGTTTATTCAGTCTGGAAAACTACTTATTAAAAATACATTAATTGAAAATGGGTGCATAAAAATGGTAAAATTCTTGACCCTGAAGAATGATGGGAGCCTTTCTGTTGGTTCCAATGAGGTCAGGATTTTATTGTACAGGAATTTATAGTTCTGTAACACAACATATAAAATATTACGTTTAGCTATCATGTTCTTGTCTCCTTTGCCAATTTTTATTGCTCCTTTTGACCTTTTTTCAACCTTTCTGGTTTTATTTGTGTGACACCTGTTCTATATCTGACCCCTGTGTCTGTACCATCTCGATGCCCATCTCTCTAACTCACTAAATTGTAGAGCCCTTTTCATTCCAATAGCCTTAATTTTCTTAACCCACTGCCGTCTCCTATGTTGACTCCTCATGTCACAAGGTTCATTTGAAGGGCAGCCAACTAAAATTTCCTTGAAGCAAATGTCTGCACCCCCCCATACCTTCATTGTGAGGTAGTAATCAGCAGCACTGCAAAGGTCATGCATCTTATCTGCCTTCTGCCCTGGGGACAAGATAGATGGGCTTGGGTGCCTGGCATGTCACAATAGTGTGCTCTTGCCATGTATCTTCACACACTGAAAACAGATGAGTTAAAATACATATTGGAAGAAAAAAAACAAAACAAAACCAACTTGTAGGGTCCTAATGCATGTTTTTTATTTACAGTGTCTACGGTGGAACAGAAACACAGAAAATGTTCTCAAGAAGAAATTGAAAGAAAAAAACAAGAAGCTCTTGCACGAAGGAAATCCAGAATGCAGGCATTCTTAAAAGATGCTTCAGTTTGACTGGAGTTTCTAAGTTCTTGGGAGGGCAACGTTATAATGATGGAAGACATTTTAAGTTGTGCTCACAGTTGCTGACAGCAAGCTTTTCTTGTTTCTTGATTTAAAAAAAGATCCTGATCCTGAATCGTAACTAATATTCTGGTGGTATTTAGTCTCAACTGAAACATACCTGTGAGAAACATGTAGTTCCAAACTGTCCTCAAAACAATGAATTTCAAGGCTTTTTGAGTTCCCATTCTGTTGTGCATTGAATTTACGTGCTCTAAAAATCATGACCACATGAAAAGAATTGTGTACACTAATAAGTAAGAGGCTTCAAAAATGGTCTGTATGTATTTTGGCTGTATTTCTTTTGTTGCAAATATTTTAAACTAAAGGATGACACTCAAGCACACACAGACAAAACAATACTTGTGTTTGCTCTGAAGGGAAATGTCTAAAGTTTGAGTTAAAATAAGTGCAAACTAGAAAACATCCACTAATGGGAAAAGTAATAGAAATGAATAGGTTTTGGAAGCCTTGATCTGTTTGTCTGTTACCTTTTGGCAAAAATTGTGCATGGTGAAGAAAGGGTTTAATATACAAATTTCATAAAGTGAAATAACAGCATGGGAAGAACACTCTTGTTTTTAATTTCCTCTATGAAGAGATGGAGTTATCCTACCTAATAAAATTATTCCATTTTTTGTTTCTTAACATGTATTACGAGCTAATTAGAAAAGGAAGCCCATGTCATTGTACCAAGCCATAAGCAATACAAAATGCGCCAGGTGAAATGTCACCCACTGTGAATCAGTTTAGCATGATGGTTATACATATTCTTCAAACTAAGGTCTGTTAAAACATAATAATGCAATGTGTCAGCTTAACGGGGGCTGATAGAATTCTCAATGAGATGGATGGGTGCAGAGCTCAAACTGCAAAAAGTGCCTGTGGGTAAGCTGTGAGATGTTTTTTAACTGAGGGATGCTTACTTGTAAACATGTGACACTATGAAAAGTGACTGTGATTTTTCTTTGTAAATAACTAACTTTGAAACGTACCAAAGGTCAGAGGAAGCTTTTGGTTTCTGTTAAATGTACTATTTTTGTAACTTTTGAGAATGTAAGTATTGTATATTTGTAAATTGTCATTAAACTTTTTTTTTTGTCGTTTTTTTTTAATATTTCTGTAGTCTGTTCTGGACAATACTGGAGAAACTGGTAAAAGGGTGTGCAGTGGGAGCTCTCTATTAACTTTACCTTACAGTTTTATTTTGTGTTTTATTCAGTTATTCTCTGCCTCACTTTTCTACCTATAGTGGTGGCAAACCACTTCCCTTGGTCAGTTTAAACTAAAAATCCTTTCCATAGCAACTGGTTCTAAGCATGACCATCTGCAGCTGGGTCCTGGAATACTACGTTGTTTTTCAAACTGCTGAAGGTGCTTTTGTATTAACCACCATCCTTGGTGCTAATTAGTGCATTATAAAATCAAATCCTGAAGTCCACCAAAGACCATATTGGTGCCAAATGAGCATTACTTGCGGTTTCTGGCTGCAGTTCCCTGTCCTGCCAGCTCCAGCCGTTGTGCAACAAATGATGAGTTGGATCAGCTTCCTGGTCTGACAAAGTTAACCCAGAAAAATGGTTTCAGCTTTTCAGAAAACTTCACCACAATGACACACTTAACAGATCGTATAACATAAAATAGCGTGCTGTCGAACCTCTACTGGCAGTGTTCTAACAGTTTAGATTTGCAGGTCCATGTGACAGACACATGAAACCCAACTATGTGTGGTTGCAAACATTGTATTTATCCCAATAAGCGTTTGATGACGAAGGGATCTCAGGCACAGGCAATTGTAAGGCACTGGGGCTGTCCTCCTGAAATGATGCTGGTCTGACCCAGCACTTCTCATCCTGTTACAGATCTGGCCATCCCACTTGTCCTTGGAGCTGCAGAAAAGAGCTTAGTGCACAATGAGGGGAATTCTGCTCTTAGAAGAGGTATACAAAGAGCCCTTTGCAATTGGAGGAAGATGCAGTCAACTTGTTGATGAATTACTGTCACTTGCTTACCTGGTTACTTCCTATGTGCTGCATAACCATGATTGAAGAGTCTATTTGCTAGTAAGCATGAAACATCTTTTTGACAGTTCACAGCTAATGCATCTACTGCTCTCCCCCATTAACCTAGTCATTACAGTAGGGCTTTGACTTCTGCTTTTCATAAATACCTATTTTTTAGCATAGGTGCTCCAATTCAAGGCCTTCAATTAATTTGGCCTTTCTTAAACACTGTTTTCCAAATAGGAATCACAAGTTTTTTGGGATCATGGTTTCTTAACTGATGTCAAGACTAAATAAGATTGTTTTGGTCACACCCTTATTGCTATCACCAAGCACCCTACTACATCATCTTCCAGTATACAAACTGAAGAGTCTTTTTGTGACTTTGTGCTATTAGAAACAGAGAAATTGTTTCTTGGCTTAAAATTAAAACTCTTTTATACCACTTTTATTAGAATCTGGTCAAAGTGAAAAGCTATGAAGTTTCATTGGTGGAGTCTGTGAGGACAGAAGCAAGACTCACTGTGGCTTAGGAATAACTACAAAGAATAGCGACATCTACAATATCAACAGCAAAATTCCACATGCTAGGTAGTTTTATCTCAAAAAATTAAAGAAAATAAAACGCATTCATATCCTTCCTAGGATACTGAACGCAGAGCAGCCCAGCAGGCAGAGCAGTGAGGGCCCTGGGTTTGCTCAGTGCAGAGCAGAGGAGCTGAGGGGAGACATCATGGCAGCTGCAGCTCCTCACAGGGAGCCGAGGGCAGCAACGTCAGGTTTGGGTGGTGCTGTATGGAGCCAGGGATTGGACCCAGTGATCCTTCTTGACTTGGGATATTCCATGATTCTATGATCCTGAGGCATGGCAGTGGGCAGGCAGGAGGTTAACCTAGCCTAATCCCGTATTAAACCAGCAGCACCGTACGGGTGCAGCTATCCCAATGGGAACAGGCCAGGCATGCGGCCACTGACACAGAGAGGGCAGCTCAGACTTCAGGTGCTCAAAGTGCCTTTCAGTTCTGTGGTGACAAAACCAGCCATCAGCTGAGTGGATGCTGCAGGACTGTGGTGCTGGGCCCAGGCAGCTGCTGTGATGTACACGGGCAGTTGGAATCTACGTGGAGCAGATGAGAAGCACAAAACCTGTATCCTTACTGCTTGCTGCCCTGGTCCATCCCCTCTGCTCACCCTAAGGAAGGAAGGGGAGAAGCAGGCCCACAACCCAACAGATTCTGCACATTTTGCTCAGCACCCTTCTTGGCAACCCACCAATACTGCGTGTGCCAGCCTCAGTCATGCAAGCTTTTGTCTCACTGCTTGCAGGAGACAACAGTCCTTCATTAGGAAAGTATCTACATGATTTTAATTAATTAATACACGTGTACGTGTAAAAAGTTTGGTATTTCAATAGCTGGCATTTCGCTATGAAGCCGTATCTTCCTCCAGGCAAAAAGGACCTATACGAATAGTAACAACAATCTTAAGTACAACCCAAATTAAATTATGACTGTCATGTTTCATTATAAATTAATTTATGACTGTTTGCTTAAGGACTCATCTTCATTTCATTCAGTGCATAGTAATTTTTACATGAGCGATCAGTGGGCTTCAGTTTTAATGGAAATGGAAATCCTTTATGTCCCCATACCTGAGTATAATTTTTATTTCATGGGCTTTGAAATAATCTTGCTGTGAGTGATGTTTCTCACTAAAATCCAAGGATTGTCTTTTCCAGCTAAAACCTATGCTGATTTTTCATTTTACATAGACAGGTATAGTCAAGTAAAGGACCTATTCATCATTATTCTTCCCTATATCTAAAATTATATATTTTAGAAAATACATCTATTCGTACACAACCTTTCAGTTCATGCTGGTGAATGGACCCTGTTTAAAGCATTTGAGAAATGTGGTGACTTTTTTATTGTGATATTTATGTCAGATTTTCAAAGAGGCAAGTATCCAGCAGCTCTCAAAGTTTTGGTCTACAAAACACAATTAATCTTGGGGCTGCACTTCAGGAATGGCAATGTAATCTTATACTATGCGTACCACTTATTACATCTAGCCCTTTATACCCAGAGGAATAACATAGATGAATTCATTGATTATATCTTTTTTAAGCCTAAAAAGAGCTACAATTTGTCAGGAAAGAATAGCTGGAAGCAACAGATAGTGACCTAAATAGTAGAATTCCAAAGATAAAATAGAAGAAAATGAACACAAATGCTTCATTGTTTGAGAGCTGCATTGTTTGTACCACACTCCAGTGAATCCAGTGTTAGTAGAAGAGGCCAAGGCAGAAAGAATCTGTGGAGCTAAAAATGACAGCCTGAGTAAGTAGCCATCAAGGATGAAGCCAGGAGGACTCTGGCAATTGTGCTGTAAATCATAACTGCAATATTTGCTCAAAGCTCCGGTTCCTACGCATGCTTGTTTTTGTCAGAATAGTCAGAAAAGTCCTGCCTCATAAAACACTTAGGAATACCTAATGTACTGTTCTTGTGGAACTAAATATAAATTTCTTTGACTATTGTCTGCGTGTAACGGCAGCATGGCAGCCTGCAGACCATTAAGGGCCTGATTCTCCTCCTGCTGCAATTTCCTTCCAGCTCTGGAGGTAATGGAGTGACTCAGGCAAGCAGAGAATTGAGCCCATTGCATTTCATTATTGTAAGTAGTTCTTGTCTTTAGCACATAAATCTACTAAAACAGCACTGTGTTTACCAGAAATTGTTATTGTTTATGCACATTTTTTGAAGTTTCTGATGGAAAAAGGTTGCATATGTAATACAATTGCTAGAAATCTTGTCCTGTTAAGGCTTCCACAACATCAGACTTCTTGCCCCTACACAGGAGATTGGAGCTATCTCCTAGGCTTCAAATTTACATTCACTTCTGGTTTAGTTTAGTTCTTAAACTCAGATATTTTCTATGGCATAAGTCATCCACTCTTGACATTTAAGGATATGGCATTTGATGTGGTAAGGCTGTGCAATCTGTAATCTGTAGATGTTGAGGGGGACATCTGGTCTGCTTTCAAAGGAGGCATGCAGGGTGAATGAGAACAGCAAGATCATACATGCTGTACAGCAATCTATGCATGGCAAATTTATGAAAGGCTCCACATCACTGACAAAAATTTGTAGAGATCAAGAAAGTTTGAATAAACTGCATTAGAGTGTCAAATCCTGATAATATAACTCATTAAAAAGTCTATCTAAATAACAGTTTTCTAACAGATAACCACACAGATAAGAAAAAAAAGTTGGAGGACAGCCTGCAGAAAGAGTTATGGAGGTGAGTGGAAAGAAATTTGGAGATGGTTTAAGATAATGTCAATCAGAGCAGACCAGGTAGTGACAAACCCCCTTTTCACTTTCTTTAGAAAGTCTGAGGTTCTAACAAAGCTACATAAAACACCTGTTACTTATAAAAATGTCAAACAAGCATACATTTGGGAAATGGAGAGACTCAAACAGTCATGCAGGGAGAGATTCTTGGAAGACGCATCGGATATATATGTCATCACAGCAATTTGCCTGTCCACGTTCCAGAAAAATCACAATTGCTTTTGTGAGCACTGAAAGTAATCAAGCCTGATTTCCTACAAATGAATTAAGATTCTAAAAGATGAATGTTGCAACTGAAGAGTCTTCAGCTGAGTCATTTGTAGCATGAGAACGCAGCATGGATACCCACGTGACTGGTAGGAAGGAATGCACACCTGAGCTTTTCTGGAGATATAGGGATTTTTTGAGACTTCCTTTTCCATCAACCCTCTCTGTTCCATCAAGGTTCTGAAAACCACCACTGTTTTTTATATTCTCTAAAGGACTTATACCTCCTAGTCTACTAATGAAATTTCCCTATTCCTTTCATTTAAAGGAGCGTTGTACTCATGATGGCTTCAGCGCACAGAAATAAAGATTATTGCCAGCCTCCAAACTTGCCCAATTTTCTTTAGTCATAGGAAGTCTAGGGGTTCACTAATTAGTAAAGAAATCTGATGTTATCTTTGACCTAGGAACAGGAGAAGGTGGGAGAGGGCCTGAGGTTTCCATCCCCCAGCAAACCTTGTGCAGCACCTTGTGCCTTTCTCTGCACTTCCCCCAGCTATCTCCAGGCTGGCAGAGGCTGTTGTCAGTCTGGCTCCTCCATCAGCAGAAACCACCAGCCCAGCCCTCTTATACGTATGCATGCACATTTTAATTAATTTTCCATAGCTGAATATTTATCAGATAAAATGAAGAAGTAAATCTAATTCTAAAATGATGCTGGCTTCGATATTTACTGCAACTTAATGACAACTTTAGACAAGAATTTAATTACACAGAGCCAACATGCAATCCACACTGCATGAATGTACCAGGTGACTTATTTTAAGGAGTAATTCAGAGTGTAACTTTTAGACTGCTTCTCAATATGCACTTAAATCAAAACATTTTTGATGATGGAGCACATTCTTCAAAACTGATTACGAAAATAGCCACCTCACTAATGGAATGATTTTATGTGTTACAGTATAAATAACCTGTGAGGACACTCTTGGGAAGTTACGCTGTAATTTAGCACTGTTACAACCAGAAACTGCTAAGGAAATATTTTTTCTTTGACTTGGACCTACTTTTTCTCCTTTGTGTTACTTAGAAACATCTTTCTAAAGGACAGTTTCCACACCAAGCCCAGAAACGGCACTGAAATCCCATGCTCTGTGACAGGACTTTAGGTGTTGTCTACGTGCAGCTGCTGTTTAACTGCAACAAACTTATTTCAATTAAAAAGTGGCTGACACTAACGCCCTGACTAAGCAACTTCTAGAATTAAAACCAAATAAGTTGGTACAACACTCTCGGGTGGATGAGGAACTAGCTTTGTTCTGGGACCTAAGTTAAAGAGACAGACATGAAAACACAGTGATCATTCTATGATTCTGCAATTCACTGTGCAACTATCCCGTGTGGTATCTTTTCAGTTGGCATAATTTGCATTTGCAAATCTTCATGTAGGTAAAAGTAGCTGTAATACAGATTATTCCAGCACCACTCTATTGTGAGGTTATGCCAGGCGTATGCTTAAGGATACTTCCACTTTATAGATAGGCATGCCATCTTCTAAGAGCTCCAAAGGCATCTAAAGAAAGATTTACACCCACCCTGTGTTGCAACAGCTCCAAAGGAACTCTAACTAGCCAGGAGTAAATAATGCCCATAACTGAAAACGCTGAGCAGCACCTCAGCTGGTGTAAATTGTCATCGCTGCTCTGTGGAGCTGGGGACACTTTACACGACCAGAGGATTTGTTCCTCTGAATGCACAGGACGTCAGCCTCCAATACATGAAATGACCTTGCACAGCAGGAATGCACAAACTTTCTTTTGAGCTCGGTGGGAAACATGATTTCTAACTCCAGCCCCACAGGTGTGCTTCACCTTTTATTGCTCAAGATGGGTATTTGCAATGGTCCATTGGGTAGCAGAGAGATGTCTTTTTAAGGTCCTTTCTAAGGCACATTCTGAATATGGCTGGAAATATTTACTTGCTGCTGAAATTGCACAGGGTAAGCAACACGTTTTCTCAGAGCTCATAGATAAATACAGCACTGCATGGTCATCCACTGCTGCACTGAAGGGGTCATGAGCCTTTGATCAGGCCTGTGTTGACTTAAAGGCCCTTCACTCTTAAACAGAATCATTTCATCTGTATTCCTGTAGAGGGAAAGCGTTAGTCACCTTCAACATTTTGGCACGTTGTACTTGAAAGCAGGCTGGGAACCTGGATCGGACCCCTCCAGTCATGCTTCTGTAGCTCTCACCACTTCAATCATTCAGCTCTTGACCTTGTCCAAACTATATCACGACCTTGGTGCAACAAAGTCCTTTGCATAAGATAGGATATATCCATCTGACCTGAAGTCCCAAAGCCAAGGGCAGCCCTGAAGGAACTGGAAGGTGACTCGCTTACCTGCAGCACATCCACACTCTTGGCTCACAACTTAGACAGCCTCTAGATCACGATACTAAAGTGTGCCACATGTCGAAGCAAGAGCTCTCTGTGGCATTATATACATTGCCTATACCAGAGGGATTATTTCTAATAATCTCACTTAACAGCCCACACATCATTATGTCTGTCCTACGGAGCTTAGCTGTCATCCCCACTCCTTTAAATTCAGCTGGGTGAAATTGGTAGAATAAAACAAAACCCTATGCAAAAAAATCATCCTGCTCTATAAGACTCCCCGAGACAATCTCTTTCTAACTCCAATATAGTTTTATCCATAAAATCTCACCCAGTAAAACCCCAAGTTCTATATAACAACTTCTTTCCTCGTCACAACAAGCAACTGTGAGTGCCAAGAGCTCCCTTCCTAGCTTTTAACAGAATTCTTTCTAAACAGCATAAAGATAACAGATCAGTTGTATAGCTGGCAGGTCCTGCTTTCAACTTTTCTTCAGGCTTCACTGCATGAACTTGTTTTTTTCCTTTTTTTCCTTCGCCTAAATTGATGATTTTACATCCATACACCGCTGTAATGTACCACTCTACCTCCCACACACTACAAATTCAAGGCCCAGCACTGTTCTCTCATCTCTACCGGTTCCAGTTTGCAGGGTACACACATCTGACTCCACCAGAGCTGCTCCTGGCACAAGAGAAGAGACTACATTGAGTGCCCCTGGCCATGTCACATTTCTGGCCTGCTGGTGCGTTAAGGCCTCTGTCTGACTGAGAAAAAGGAACACTTGGAAGTTTAGAGGCAAGTTTTAATGAAAGATTAAGGGAGCAGAAGAAAAGATTTCTCTTGGGTGACGTGAAAAAATGCCTCCTTGTCTATGGAATGGCAGCAGCAGAAAGTGCAAAGAGAGGAGAAAGGGGACAGAGGAAACCTGTAAAAGAGAAGAATGGGGGAAGCAGTTGGCTAAATGGAGTTTAAATAAATGACAACAGAACTTCAAGCAATACATTTCCAAGGGTTTTTTAATAGCTTGAATTTGTTACAGCAGGCAGTGGAGAATCTAGGAAGCTGCTGGCTGCCGAGTCAAGGTGGCACTGTCAAGCAGCAGTGCAGGTGGGAGGGAGGAAGTGAGGAGAACCTGCAGACATCATCCATCAAGAATGGGGGTGGCCACAACATTTTTAGCTTGATAGTGACGAAAAAATCATGGTGGGAAATAGAAGCAATGGCAGAAGGGGCAGCAAGGTGTGAGAAATCCTGGGGACAGCTTAGGATGCGGTGCCATAGAACTGATAAAGGAGATGGGACCTGAAAATCAAGAAGAAATGCTAAATAAGTGACCTTAAGAATTCACATCATTACTGAAGCGGCAGTGGGATGTGTGGCAGCAGATGGTTATGAAAGCCTGGATAAGAACATTACTGGCAGACACATAGAGGGACAGAAGGCCGCGTGCACTGGGCACTCTCACAAGGTACCTCTGCTTGGGCAAAGAGGTGAGCAAGTGGCAAAGGGAGTGCAAAAAATCAAGGAGCTGTCAGTAAGGATGAGTCTTCAAAGCAAAATCAGAAGTGAAAAAAGAGAATTATGGAAGTTGAATGTTGGGAGGGAGAGAACAAGATAAAGAAGGGGAAAGATTGACCTTGGATGGCACAGGAACTTGAAAAGCTTATTAATTATAAATGAGAGGCAGCTAAGAAAAGAGAAGGTATTTAAGATAATGGGAACAAACAAAACCTCTGTGAATATGAAGATGAATGGCATGAGGAGATCAGTGGGTCGATACAAAGGCAGACTGCATTAAAGGATTTTCTCAATATTTTTCAATATTTGAATGTTTCAATGTTTGAAAATAGTGAAATATTTTTTCAAGACAAAGGAGCAACAGCATACTTGGAGGCAGAGAGTCTAGAAAACAGAGTGGTTAAGAGTAGAAGAGAATAAAAGAAGAACTGACAGATGGCAGAAGACCTTTGCATTGGGTCTGGAAAATCATTGTGAAGAAGTAGAAAGACGAGAGAAGGGGAGGACAGAGTGACAGGAAGTGGAGGTCTTCTCTGAGCTTATTCACTCCTCCTTATAAAAGAGGACTTGATCCTGGCATGGGAAGGACAGAAGTTAACAGCAAAACATTTCATTAGTCATGAGCAAACACAGAGGGTTTGAAGCTCCCAGCCCAGTATGAACATCTGCATGAGGGGCGGTTCAGTCTCTGGAAGAAGCCCTGACCCTATTAAAGTCAATGACAAAACTCCTGTTGCCTTCAACAGAGCCAAAATTTCACCTTGTGTCTATGGCCATTCCACTGAGACTTCCAACATGAATGCCAATTAGTGCCAGTTTCAAAGGTGACATTCGTGACACGGATACTCGCTCCGCTGGGAGATGAGCTAAGATTATCACACTGACTTTGCTTAGACCAGAAAAGGTAAGTGTGACATTCCCTGTCCTAACAATCAGCCAAGGCAAACAGATACATACACACAGAAATAGCTCAGATTTTTAGTAGTTCCAAAGCATCCTAAAAATCGCATTGTTATTGATTTCAAGAAAAATAAATAAATATGAATTAGCAGCTCAGCCTCTGTGTGGCAGATCTAAATGAACCCATTAGTATGTCAAAAGCCACACATAAAATAATGTTTAATTTATTTAAAAAGAGGGGGGCGAGCAAAAATCTCTAAAGGGTAAACCGTCTCATTCTTTAAACTGAACAAGCACATAAAAATGAGGATAGTGCATTACTGCTTAGAAGCTTAGACCTATACAACAGCCACTGTTAGCACCTTCAGATTAACAGTTCAACAATCATTGGAATATTAAACTGAATGTGTCATTGTGATCTCGTAAAATACACGTGTGAGCATTTTCTTTGATATCTGGATTGGTCAGAGATGCGAGCAGACAGCATCAGGCAGTTCTCAGAATAGTTACTTTCACATGTCTAGATCAAAGCCCATGCAGCCACCCTTATGATTCAACACACAGTATTAATTCAACCTCCGAATAACAGCAAACTCCTCCCATTTTACTGACCTACACCAGTTCTACCAGTGACACTGCACTGAGCCCAACCTGCAATTTCCAGTTCAACTGTCCCATTTATGAGAGTAAACCTTCACTAACTAGAGGAGAGAGCCTCACTTCTGTATTTCACCCCAGTGCTACGTATATCAGAATGTTTCCTACTGGGACTAATCTTGATCTCGCACTCTGCACCATCATTTCCATCTAAATATGTCACCTGCACCATTTAGGCTTGAAGGAATAAAGGAAAACCACACCAGTATACCAACAGCAGTAATATATGATGAGGAGCAGATAAGCCACATTTCAGACCCCAGGAGACTGCTGTTTCAAGGCAAATCTGTATCTCATTCTAAGCCAGCTTCTGAATAAATATATGATCGCATCAGGAAGCCACCATAATGCTCCTCCTGTGCACATGTTTGCACGCAGGCATGGCCTGTGAGCAGCTGACAGAATGCCTGGAGGAGCCCGAGCCTGGCAGAGCCCAGGGGCTGCAAATCCAGCCTGAGAGTGCGCTGGCAGCTCTGCGTGTGGGAGCTTGCACATCACCTGCTTGCACTGTTCCTAGCCCTAGGAAATGCACTAAATCTTTCAGACTATCCATGCCAAATTCATCAGCAGCTTTAAAATGGAGAAAGAAAAACACAGAGCATATATTTACTGTTCCCATTATGTAAAATAAAAGAAAAATGAGAATGCATAACAAGGCATCAACTCACTGCTCTTCTGCCACAGTGTGGAGTAAGGCTTGCTCAACAGCTCAGTACCCTTTATGTGTGAGCCTGTTGCATGAGCAATCACGACTAACACGAGATGAGCCATCAGGCTTCCTCAGCCTGCCTCACACTGTGCCCACGTTGCTCTAGCTCTGCTCAGCACACAGCCCTTCCCCATCTTCTGCAAGAAGCAGTGGTAGAGTAGAATTGATTGGTTTGGTGTTGACGCTGATACAACAAGGATCAAGGGATGCCAAGAGCTGAACACGAGCCACCCCAGTGCTTGAAGTCAGGCTCAGAAGGACCAGGCCAGCAGAGGAGGGAGAAGGCTAAGGAGCTCCAGAGCTTTTCCCCACAAAGCCATGGGCTAGGCGCGTTTCTCTTATCGAGACATGGAGTTGTCCATTCCAGAAGAGGGGTGAAGGGGGGCTGCTGTGTTTGTGTGTTGAGCGAGGAGGAGATAGGTTTCATTAATCTTAAATGCCTTTGCAATTCAAGAATTGTAGCTCTGGATCAGTTCCTGTACTAACATGATTAGCAAATATTGACTTTTGAGTACAATAATAATGTGTCATCTAAAACCCTTGATAAGTAACTTAAGTACTTCCTTAACTTGCATCTTATTAAATTAGATGAGGTACAGTTGAGACACATTACACAAAGCCATTGAAATGAGAAAGCAGACCTAAAGATTTTAGTAATGATTGATTAAGATAAGTCCAAAGTTACAATACAGGTGAAATGCTGCGGCCTATATTCTGATCCACCACTACAAATACAGATTGCCTTGCTCTAGTATTTATACTAATGCTAGTGAGCTAACGGCATCAGGCAATTTGTTTCGGTATTTGCTAACATGGATATGTTTTCTTTGGAGATCTCTGGCTTGAGGTGAAGTCACTTTTTTCCATTTTTGCAATACCGTAATTCTCATCATTGTAACAGAGGTAAACATTCCCTATTTGTGACTTCTTGACGTGCAATCCATCATCTGATTATATACAAAGGCCATAGAACGTCAGTTTTATGGAAGGTTAACTGACATAGGTTTTGAGGTTTTGAAGTTAATATAAGGAAGAAAAAGAAGCGCGTCACACTTGCATGCCTGTGAATATGGTAAGTATAACATACTCAAATCTGTTCATAAGGTTTAGTTTAAAAATGTGTACAGCAACTCAACCAAGAAAGGAGTTAAAAGATGTGTTACTCCTCAGATGCAACCTGACAAATCTTACTTTATTGATTAGTTTTCAAAGGCAGTGCAGTGAGAGCACTACACTTACAATAGGCTTTGGAATGAGGAGGGGGGGGGAGAAGAAAGCTCCAAATGTCATCAAAGCAAATGGTCTGTGAATGTTGCTTCAAAGCTAGTCATTAGTTGCCAGGGTATTTTGCCACAAAGCTTGTAAAGAGGTTTTCCTGGAGGGGAAGGTATGACAAAATGCACTTCTTGGCAAGATGACTTCTGCTTAAATAGCAGGACACATTAATTCTTGCTTGATACATAAAATTAATTAGAGGATTAACATCCTTTATGAAATTTTGCCAGAGATTTTTTCCTTTTTACCAGGAATAGACCCCAGGCCTTTTCTGTACTCTAATGAAATTGCAAATTGACTTGTGTTCAAATGATGCTTGACTAAAATGAATAATTAAAAATGTATTGCTAACAATGAGATGGGTCAGCTGATCTTTTCAAGGATTAATTAGTTTCAAGAACCATCTTTCTCATGTAACATAGCAAAGGCCACTGCCAGAACACCTTTTCTTTTTTTTTTTCATACAGTAGTTCCCCTCAAAGTCAATGGAGACCTCTTCTATTCCCAGTTACCTAAGGTTTTATTCCAGATTCAGTCTGCCAAGAGTGGGCTTTTCTTTATGGCAAAGCAGAGAGGGGCTACGCCTGAAGGAGCCGATCTGTTATTTTATCTAAAATTCAATGATCCCAATTCCTCTCTTTATTACAGCCTGATACAAAACCAAGCTGAACTGGCAGGAATCTCCTGGTTATCTTCATTATGTTTTGTGTCATGGCCAGGAAAGTGTGCTACTCTAAGTCCCAAATACCTTCGTGGAGATGAACAGTGGCACAGATCTCTAAAACTGAGAAAGGAGTAAGGATGAAATTTTCCGTAGCTCAACAAATAAATGGAGGAAAACTAAGACTTGGGAGAATAAGGAAGCCTGTGGTGTATCTGTGCATGGTCTTTCATAAAATATGTTGGGATTTGCTGTTCTCCAACACGAACAAGGAGGTTCAGGAGCTAGGAAAAATGACTCAACATAAAGTTTTCAGAAATAGATCAGGAATCCAATTCTCAAATTTTTCAAAAGCATAATTTGCAATAATATAATTTCCAAATGTACCTATGCTGCTAATTACTTTCCATCTTCACTTCTGCCATGAAAAATCCCACTGAAAGCCTATCCTTTTCTCTATGTGCCTTTGAAAATTGGCTCCAGGTACCATTTGTAAAAGTGACTTGTATACTGTGGCATCTCAGCCTGGCTGAACGCCACACAAAGCAACGTTTGGAGGTTAAGAGCAAGAAGTTGGAAAAACTGCACTACTGCCGCGATTCCACCCTTTTCGGTTTTTGAGTTAGATCATTTTGAGCTGATTTGGGTACATTTGTGCATTGCTGCTCTACGCTGCGTAGAAATTTTCTCGGGTACTTTGAAAACGTAACCTTTAACTTCACGTAAGGCAAGATTTACAGAGACATAAAGGTGCAAAGGGAGTGGACGATTACAGCTGAGGAGCCAACTGGTAACTCGCTGCTGAAAATCTTTTGCAGAGATCTTTCACTTTTAAAATATGAAATGCCCGAGTTACTTCCCCAGTGTGTGCAAATAAGCATGTTTCACTTCTTAAATTCCTTAATCGCCTCCTGTGTTTGTAAAAGGTCCCTTTCTGCGATGAGAATTTTTTTTTTTTTTTAAAAAAGGAACCCTGACATTCAATTTCAGTGTTTTCTCAAAACACTTTCTAATTCTCAAAACGCTTATTTCTACTGTACATGTTTCTGAGTTCCTGTCTCCGATGGATTTTTCAGATGTGTTTTATGTTGTGTGATGATGTTTCTAATTTGGGTGATGAAAGGTTAAAAGATACGCCTGTATGAAATTACCCAGTGGCTCCTGTGAACTAACATCATATCTTATTGAGTATGATCACTCTGTCATTTGCTTTGGCTACAGCCAAGGTTTCAGATACAGTAGGAGTACACCAGGATCCCCAGAGCCTACTGCAGAATTTGGAGGGGGGCAAAACCACATAGTTTCCTTGCCTAAGACTCGCTAGTCATGTGTAAAGAGACGATGCTCTGGAAAATGTTGTTTTTCTTTGGCTGCCCTTTAGTCAGATCTTCTCACTGCTGGCATTGTGCAGAGTCAGCTTAAAAGGTGTATTTAGCATTGAGGGATTTGGTAAATACTGCTTTATTGTGCTTCGTACTCCCTACAGGGCATTCTGAAGAGATGAATAATAAGTGTGAACAGGAAGAGCAAGTTTCCAGTCCTGTCAAATTAATTAGACCAGTGTAGACTGAAGCGAGGTTTGCCGTTAGGTAGGTTGAAAACAGGCAAAGGGAATCACTCAGGCATATACAAAAATGTTACCCCACTTCTATCATTATTGTTTCCTTTCGAATCAGATATAAAATGTAGCTGCGTTTTATTACCCACAACAAAACCGCTCTCAAATGCTGGTCACATAAATAAAATAAGATGGATATGCAGAGCTGTGGCAAAATCCCCCTGCTGTGGCAAAGGCAAAACTTGCCAAGCAATGACGCTGCCCTTATAGCTGCTGTTTGAGAAGTGTTTCCTTATGGTATTAAGGGAATTAGCAACACCCAGACTTAATGTCATTTAATTCTGCAAATACATTTCAGAGCTTGACTCAACTCCCAGCTATAAAGCAGCCTCTCTGATTTGCCAGCCGTGTTCTTCATAATTTTTGGAGACTTGCATTTTTCCTTACAGCAGCCCAAAAAAGCCATTCTTAGCCTCATTCCTGGGCTCCAGATTGTGTCTTTTCTTAAGTCTTCTCAGACAGTCATCAACATAGGAGGTAAAAATGGGTCTGATCCAAATTCTGATTTAGTCAGTGGAACAGATTCCTGCTGAATGAAGTGAGGGCTGGATAAGATCAGTAGACCCTATTTTTTCATTCCCTGCCTTGACAGGAATGATCTCTACTGTGCCCTTCCAAGCTCTGGTATGAAATGACTCAAAGCCTGAGACTACTGCTTTTCCTGGAAAATACTCCCCAGACCAAACAGATCATATGATAAGAAAATTATTTCCACCTTTATCACAACCCAACCTCTTTCCCAGGTTCCCCTGGAAAGCCCTAATTTTTATTCCCCTTCAGGGAAATCCCTTCATTACATTGTTTGTAATAATTATCCGTGTAACAAATTCCTCCCATACATTGCATGGGTACTTGTTTAGGCGCTTCCATACGTCCTTGTATCTAAGTCCTTCCAACTGTTTGAGCCTTTTAGTACTCTTCTGTGACTTCAGGACATAAACGCCTTTTTCACGAACGCAGCATATCTTGCATAGAGATTGATGTGAACTGCTTTACTCAGTATAACACAGCAGCTATCCCTAGGGACAAGAATATTTGGGTGGGATTCACTTGATCCTCGGCATCAGTCTCTCTACACTGCTCTTCAGCAGAACAAGATGGCTTCGGGAGGCTTCTAAGGAAATCTAGAGTGACTGTGAAGGCTGCACCAAAGACAACTCTCGTTATGTGGTGTGAATCGGGCCCTTGGAAATGGGAATCTGGAAATGCGGGTCTGAGTGGCTTTGAAAGGGAACAAATGATGTGTCTGACAAAATTAAAATGTTCTGAACAACTTACTGTGCTAACTTCTTTTTTCAGGGAGGTGAATAAAAATCAAGCGTTTTTATAACCTTGGAAGCTCCCGCTTTGAAATTTTTAGAGTGGAGAATTGTGGTTGTTGCTGCTGCTGTGTTGAAAAGTGTTACAATGAAGACGCACCAGATTTCTTAAATGAACTAACAAAAAATTCTGCTGAAACATGAATGAGATGTTTCAGTGTTTCGTGCAATCCAATTTTCAGCCTTTGGTTTCTTTTTCTAATTTTGGTTCATAGAGAACTTCAGTCTTCTGCTTTAGAACAAAATCACACCTTTCATCTGGGACTTCCAACTAAACTGAGACAGTTAGCTCCTGCTGCATTCTGTTCTTCAAACACATCCTTCCTCAATCTGCATTTTGTTTTGCTTTAATAGAATACACAAACATGCACTTGCAGTTTTGCTCCACTTACCCTCTGGTTATGAAGTTGCCCCTTAGGTATCACTGCCAGTCTCTGATAAGCTCAACTTGTTCTCCAGCTCTCCATGCACTGTGCTTGACCTCATGGGTGTGGGGAGGAATATGGAAAGTCAGGCTGAAAATCTCATCCTTCCACTTCTCAGTCCAAAATTAATTTGCTGTGAGCCAGTACTGCTCTGCTGACTACAGTTTTGTGCCTCTGAGCTCACATTTCACCATGTTATGTCCTCATGCCACATAAAACCAGGGTGAAGGCGCACTGCTGAACGCGCTTTCCTTTATAGAACAGAGCCATGGTTTGGGAGTCAAATTTGCCAGGTCACTGAAAGAAAACATGATGAAAAAGTGCTCCAAGATCTGTGACAGTCCTGAAAGCAGACTGTTACCACTGATCTTCTCTCAATTTCCTTACTTTGGTTTTTGGCTACTGGTTCAGAGCAACAGTGAACTTCCACTTTAGGAGCTACAGAGAGAAGATGGTCCTCAAAGAGAATAGCTTGGGCACTGAGGACCATAAGAGGTCTGGGGCCCGAGACTGAGAGGCAGGCGCTCCCTTCTCTGTTTTAGAGAATTTCAAAATACTTTGGTTTTCCTTCCAAAATGGAAAAAAAGAGACATCTTACAATTGCAAAACCCTCCATAAAATGGAACGATCTTTTTTCTCCCCACAGCTCCATCTGAAACAGATGGAATTTTCTTCAGTGAAGTGACCACTTAATTAAAAATATGGGATACCAAACTAATACCACTTCAGCAGGTACCGAGGGGAGAAGCAAAAATTGCCCAACCTTCTCCAGGTGTGTAAGTCAACTGTTTATTGCTTTTTAAGGTGTTTGGCAGCTGGTAAGTAACTTAAATGATGCTTGTCGGCTCCCAAATAGAAGAAATAAACGAACACAAAAGAGCAAGATTTCAATTAAAGTTCATCATGTAAAACAGGCCTCATGCCTTCCCTGACCACAGAGATTAGCTTTTGTGTCTGGAATTGCATTTCATAAACCTCCTCCCTCGACATGGAACATCTGCTCCCTTTAGGACTATTGTTTTACACCCATAAATAAAACATAAAATTACATTTTTGTCACTCTTCAGGCCAGATCTTCAGCTGGCATAAATCAATGGTGAGCAGTCAACCTCAGCAGAGCTCTTCTGACTTAAACCAAATGAGAATCTGGCCCTTGATGCTTTGGTGCTGAAGAAAATAATGGGTCTGGGCAGAGCGTGTGGGACATTGTTTATCGGAGAATGTGTGTGAAACTACGTGGAGCAAGTAACCATAAAGCATGATTGATCTCTCCAGCATATTTTAGCACTTTTTTTTTTTTTTTTTTTTTTTTTGTGAGTGTTTACTGAAACCTTTTAGGTAGTGCAGTCTTCTCAGACATCATTTTATGTTTGAAAAGCTTTCTAATTCATAATGAAAAGTTGTGCGTCGCTCCAATGAACCCCTAGCTTCAATTACTTGCTGTGCAAATGGTTGGCCTGCATTTTGACCAATGTTTATGGTGTTTGGCAATTTTTCAGTAGCTACTTTACCCTGATATGATTAATTTCTTGCATAATATGAGGTTTTGCATGTGTGGAGCTGAAATAATCCTGCTAGGCAAAAGTGAAATAAAAGAGCTTGTGTGTTTCAGCTTTAGAAACATTTGAAACATAACATCACAATTCTAAGCGTGCCAATGATAATACAAGTTAGCCATGGATGAAGACAACCACAAGAGACATGAAGTTCCTGATGGGATTCAGTGGCATGAAAGTCATTCCTTGGCTTGTAAGGTCAGCATACTAGATCATAGCTGGGCAGCCCAAGAAGCAGAAAGCAAGAGACAAGCCTGAAGCACATCGTACGTGACTGTGCTGGTAGAAGTGAGAATGGTGGCCATATCCATTTTCCTTCCCAAATGCCAAGTCCTGTTCTAAATGCTGGTCTCCCTTTGCACCAGAAGTGCTAACATGCATTAACTACCCTGAAGTAAACGGAGGTAGAGCTTGAACAAACAAATCTTCATTTAAAAATATATTTAGCTTTAAGCACCTGAGAAATCTCACTGGAGTCGTGCTAGAAAGCCTGGTCTGTGTAACAGCTTCTTTATTGGATCAGAGACCGAAGCAGACTTTACAGTAGATGATTGGATAGCAACATTTGGATCTATGCAACTCTAAGACAGATTTTGCTGACAGCTTTTTTTCCGTGGATCTGAGGAGAATGAGATACCAACTCCCACTGCACTCTACAGCAGAAAGATGCTTCCATGGGACCTGGTGCCCAGTTCTCTTTAGGCTTGATGAACAACAGGGATGAACAACCAAGCTGTCTGCCCTGCTACTGCAGCCCATAGATACCTCTGCCCTGATTCAGCTCATCATGTAATATCTTAATGCAAGCACACCCTCTTCACTGATTTAATCTAAAATGTTGTGCTGTAAACTCAAGAGGCTCTGTGGTGGGCACATTATCTCCCATACTAACTCAAGTATGTAGAAAGTTATCCTCAGCAGAAGTTGAGAAGTGGATCACTGGAGGTGGTAACCTCTTAAACTGCCCTAGAAAGAAGCCCTTAGGTGCCTTCAATATCCCAACCTCCATATTTTTACTTCCTACAATCACACACTTGTCACCTTAATAGAAAGTACGTCTACATTGCAAATTCCAGTATAGCGAAGAGGTACTCAGGCTGGCTATAAATGAGCTAGCCATAAATGAGCCTGCTTTCTGGCAGGATAAATTAGCCCATATGGAGCTAACACTGCCAAAAAGCAGGGTAAATTAGTCCTCTCGGTGTTCTCTGCTGTCTCATCTAGACTGCGTCCAGTATCTACAATGGTTCGTTTACAGCTAGCTTGGGTATTTCTGCATTGTCATGTGGACATACTCAGAGCAATATTATTATTATTGTTGTAACATCTACAAGAGCGCAGGAACCGAGCCTAATGTGGGTTAGTTACCTTTTACCTTTGCCTTTTAGCTCAGTGCAGAGGCTGTCGGATGTGAGAGCACTGCAACACGATTTCACCAAAATTTAGCAGTTCTTTTTGCTCACGTGGAGGTACATAGATTAGGCTGTCATCTCGAGTGGTAGCAAACTTATGGCCACAAAGATACCCCACAGAGAAGCACATGATGCTAAGACTTTTAGCCTGGGATTTGTTTCTGCCACTGAACTTTTTTGATAAGCCAACCTGTTTGGACCACTGGTTAAAATAAAAGAAACAGGTGATACAAGTGGAGTTCATTGATCTGTCCTGGGTGAGTTTGCTCAGCCTGTTTGGCCCTTGAGGCTCTAAGGAGAGCAAAGCTGGAGTAACATTATTTAGAATGTAACATTCTTTTTTAATGCCCACTTTATTTGTGGATCTCAAAAGCACGGAATGGTTTTGATTGAAACAAAGTTTTAAACAGCATTCAAAAATTAAGAAATGTGCAAATCCTGCCAGAAAACTACCTGAATTAGCTGAATTTGAAACAGGTCCTGGGTACATGAAGCAGCATCTGTCTCTGAAATCCGGAGCAATATGGAACTTCACAATGCACCTACATGGACAAAAGAAATGGCAAATTGAGCAAAGATCAATCTATACTTAAAACTTCCAAATACATTGGTAAGTAGATAACTTCTCAATAGAGACACACTTCCACTGCCAGGGAAGTGCCTAAGGCAGGATGGCTTCGTGCAGGTAGGTGAAATAAAATTAGTGATGCTAAGAAAAGCTGCACCAGTGTGTGTGCATCTGACAATTAGCACTCATACCAGCACAGTTATCTGGCAAAAAATCACATCCAATTTAATACACACATGCCAGCAAGCCCTCTAACATCAGCTCCCAATATATCATGTTAACAGAAGTCTTCACATTCAGAAATCCATTTCATCCGATAGAGCACAATTTTACAACCAGATAGTACAATACATGAAAATACACTTTAGATTCCTGTTTGACTTCTGTGATCTTAATTAGTACCATGCAGAATGAAGAAGCCAACTTTAAAATGCCCCAGCGCTATCCAGTTTCTCAGTCACTGTTCTGCCTTGTCTGGGCTTTGCAGCAAAATGGGGCAGAGCAATCAGCATGCGATGAAATCTCCTTGGAAAAGTGAATGCAGCCCTTTCTTTTTCTGTATTTACTTACAGATCAGCGTAGCCCCGAAGAACTATAAACAGCTGAGAGCAAAAAATAAAGGGACCTCAGAAAAGTTTTATGTCCTCCCAACTATAAATGTCAGGTGGCAGTATGGGGCAGTTTATTTTTCTGTAGAAATATCTAATTTTTTTTTCCACGAAAATATTTTTCGTCTCTCTCTCTCAAAAAAACTGAAATCCACTTAAAACAACCTAGCTCGGATGTCAGAGGGTGAACGAAAAGTACCAGAGCAGCCACGCATCCAGAGATCTCCATAAACACCCAGATAAGGCAAAATCTTGGTGGTGTAGCCAAGAACCACATTGGGCTGGGTGACTTGAGGGACAGCATAGGCCAGATGAAGCACTGCATTTGTAGCCAGCTTGGGTACAAAGAGAAGTGCTGGGGAGGAGCACGTGTGCATGACTGGGGGGCAAGGGGCACACGCAACGTTTTCCAAAGGTCTGATTCCTCACGACTGTGCTTTCCCTCCCCAATTAAGGGTTGAAATGAGCCACTGGAATCTACTGTATATCCTGGGGAAATGAACGCCCTGGCTGCTTTCCAACTCCTATTTCTCTCTTTCTACAGCAAACAAACAATAGGCCAAGTAGGATGTTGTACACTGCCGAGGAAAAAAGGGGGAAAAAAAAAAAAAAAAAAAAAGGAAAAAAAAGAAAAAGTGAAGTATTGATAAACTGAGATTAATTTTTACAAAAATGTTTATATCAAGTGCATATGCTTTGCCTCTTGGCCATTATGGAAATGTCAGGGGTTTAATTGGCAGCTGTGAATAGCAGCACCTGCAAACAGCTCAGGGCTTGTTCCTGTGGTCTGGCAACATTCTTACTTTATGCTTTAAATAAAGGCTTACTCACTGAGACAGAAATAACTGACAGTGGATGATTGATGATTGCCCATCACGCAATGGCTGACATCTACCATTCACCGAATCCATTTACAATTTCACTTCCAGATTTCATTAACAGGGCCATGACATCTAGGAACAGGATTGATACAGATGGCAGCTCAGTTACAGAGTTCGGCTGATGCTGAGCGTATGTTAAGCATGGAAAATAGATTACTATGAGCTCCAATCTATCTCATGTGGTACATTTTGGAAACCCTATCTGTTTACTCCAGGTAACCTTTTATAGTTCTATTTATCCTGCCTAGTTTCAAACCAGGTCGCAATTTTCCATAGCAGAGAATTTATACTGCCATTTGCAACGTGCATTTATAAAATACTTTGGTGAAATATTAAGACAAGCTTTTGGCATTCTAAAGGTCCACCCCCCTTTTGTGTTTTCTTCTTCTTTTTTTTTTTTTTCCTCCTTAAGAAGGAAACAAAACACACCAGCGCATAAAATCGATGATTTCCCTAATCACAAATATCCTCTTCTGAACAAAACAAATGGCTCGCTCCCACCACGCACCTGCGGGTGCCTCAAACCGCAGTGGCCGTGGAGCAAACAGCAAAGTTTCCAGCCAGAGGGGCCAGTCCTGCTCGGCTCGGCACTCCCGCTGACCTTTGCCTGCCATGGGACACCGCGTCCTGCAAATCCTTGTTTTCATCTCCGACGCCTCGCATTTGGCACGGGCTGCTCTTCAGGAAGGCTGAGGCTCAAAATGCAATTTTCCGTTTTCATTAAGAAGCTGGGCCAAATATCTGAATTGAGTTTTCAAGCCCCAGAAAGCCTGGAGCTGCTCAGACACAGGACTTGAAGGCGGCTTGCACTTAGGGTTGGGGACAACTCTGAAATTCAGAGCTGTCTTCAGATCGAGGGCTTAGGACCCTTTCCTTTGGGATTTGTGTGGCCAACAGCACAGAAACAGCATAAAGTGGGCTTTTTTGTCCTAATCAGCTCCTGACTCTTTAAAAAGTACCAAGAAATCATAAGGGACGCTCCTGAACCAGAATACTGTTTTCTAAAAGTACGTAGTCCCAACTTAATAAATGCATACCACACTGATAACAGTCACCACCCAACCCTAAAGGCAGGGTAAAAACCTGTACAACACCACGCTCGAGTAAGAGCCTCGCTTCAGGGCTGACGCAACTGCTCCTGGAGAAATACATGCTATGCTATGCAAGAATTGGTTTTCCACCATTCCCAGACCTCACAATAACGGCAGTTTCTGCTTCCCGAGCTCAGATTGTGAAGCTCTCACACCAGGCCATGACCTGCTGCAAGCTTTCCAAGTCCTGCAGACACACAGCAGGCCCCTTCTCAGCTCCTCTGCCCTCCTCTCCTTTCCTTTAAGCCAGCGGACTTCTGCCCTGTCCCACTTTGCTCGTGGCAGCACCTTCCAAACCCCCAAATTTGTTACTGCTGTTCATACTCTTACAGCCAATAGAGAGTGCAATGGAAACTGGTCTTACTGCAGCTCTTCAGCAGGTGCAGAGATAGCCGGGTTCCAAACTGACACTCCTAATGGCTTTCCAGAAACAGCTCTGTTTCATCTCAAACTTGGTGAGCCAAATCCATTCCTTCCGTACTTAACCAACCTTGTACAATTAAGCCACTGCTTCAGACTCCGTACGTAATTGCACACAGTTCTTGGAAAAATACAGTGGATCTTTTCTTTATTATGATTATTTAAAGCGATTAAAGATGATCGCGCACAAACTCTAGAATTAACTTTGTGCAAATATTTATACAAATCTAAAGCTGTGTCTTTTTTCCCTTTCTAGGTGAAACATGGAAGAGTTGTTCCAGAAGAAAACAACTGCATTCTCCAGTTTGACTGAAGGCAGTTGCAAAAATCAAAAGCATGAAAAGCCTCTGCTTCTTTTGCACTTAAAAAACTGTGATGCTCGTTGTAAAGAGAAAAAATCATCCTTTTGCTGTACCTTCTCTTATGTGTGTCATTGACGATGGTTATAGATGACAGTTAGGGAAGTTCCGTAGGAAATTCCCCTGAAGTTGCAAAAAGTACCTTTCTGTAATATGGTTATATTTGACAGCGCAAAAAGCATTTTTAAAACTTGCCAAAGACAGATGAAAAATGCAGCAATTGTGACAGAAACAGATATTCTGTGCTTCGGGGATGAGGGCCCATGTGCACCTCTGAAAAAAAAACTAACGTGAGGCATCCCATTTTTTAGTACTGCTACTGCAACTTTGGTCCAGACAAATGGATCTGCACTGAATTTTCTGCAGTCTTGCACACAGCTGGAGACAGTGGAATATTTTCTGCTACTCTTTGTAAATACCCCATAAAATGCACAGTAAGGAGCTACTTCATCCTGGCATCAAGGCGGGCGGTCAATGTCACCTCCCTGCAGCAAGGCCTAGGAGCACTACTTTGAAGCAAAGCATGGGCCCTGGTGCTCTGTTGAGTAGGGACTCAAAATTCTGACAGACACACCCCGAAGTCAGGAATAATAGGATTCCACCCCTATTTTATATGCTCAACTGCAGACTTCCAGCTCAGAGCCAGTCACTGGGGCTCTCCGCACAGCAAGCGGACAGACAGAAGTACAGCAAGGGCATGACTCACCCCCTGCTTGGTTTGGTGTTGGAAAGAGGTCACACCACCCATGCGCTGTAAGTGTGTGTTTCCCCATCATCATTAAGTTACAGCATTCGAGTGACTGGATGAGACACAGACTTCTACTTGTCTGGCACCTAAAACAATATGAGACACATGCCATTCAGAACAAAACAAAGTCTATAGAGAAACCTTGGGACCCAGGAGAGGAAGAGAAACAAGTCTACAGACCTTATTTTTTTCCTCTTTTTTAACTCCTGCATGATCCTGCTGCATCAGATGTCAGGTAGGAAAAAGAGGAGTATGGATATGCAAAACTGTGATGGGAGTGTCTGTGCTTCTGCCTTGTTACTTACATGATCAATGAAGCCTAGGGATGCTGCACTGTGCTGTATTCTTGTCCCCAAATGTCCTTCACTGTCCTAGGATAATGAGGCAGAGACAGATGCCACAGCCTCCACTTATACCCATAATTACTGCCTGCTTTGACATTCTCTTCAGAGGCACCAATGTTCTTGTACAGAATATATGCTACCCAGAGATTCTGCTCAGAACTAAGTGCTTACATCCATGCATGAGACCTTGGGACAAACACACTCCCAGGGCTACAACTGAAGAGAAAATCTTCACTAATTTCGATAAGTTTAGGTCTTGCAAGAAAAGCCACAACTTATTTTACATAGATAAGAAAGATAAATAATAAACAAAAGCTGCACTCAGTGGCAAGTATGAAAAAGGACTGTTGAACAAACTGTGGTTTTGGCCATAGACCATCCATCTGGTGTTCTCAATCAGGCACAGATTCTGTGTAAAAGCAGTAAAGAGTTAGGTAATAAAAGATCAAGTCAAAATGCATTTTTGGAAGAGAGAAGTGCAAAGGTTAGGCAGGCCCCACCACCACGCTCACCACATTGCTTCCTGGTTTCTGAGCTCTTCCTTTCACAATCGGGACATTCCTGTAGTGTAATGGGGAATCTGGCATGAGGCTCACAATGTGTTTCTTTGTGATTACCTAGCAAAGTATAAATGCCGTGTTCCCAGAGCCAAAGAGCACCTATAATTTCCACTGAAGTCAGTAGAAGCTTTGGCATTATTTTAAATCCCTGACAGTAGGCTTGCTTAAATTTTCCATTTTAATTCTCTCAAAATGTTAATAGCTAACTGAAGATAGCATAAAACCATGTAAAACAGCACTGTAAATTGTGCACAAAGTTTATTAATGGACGTTGGCTAAGGTGTTACTTTTCAGACAGTGTCTCCAGTTGCATCAAGAGTTCCAACTAGCTATTACAGTTGTTTTCAGCTCCTTATTTTACATTATATTTTATACTTTATATTCAGCTCTATATTATTTTCCTTTAAATAATGATGCATCCATATATAACGTAATAGAACGCCATGTGATCCAAGGTATCCCCGTAAAATGAAATGTGCTTTGGATCAGATCCTTGTTATTATATGGATGGTGAACATTTGATCTGCATTTATTGCAGCTGGGCTGAAGATCAGAGACAAATAAGTGTCCTCAGCAGGGCGGTTAGCTGATCTTTACTTATGATTTCTAAATAGAGCCTATGTTCCCATGAACAGTGGCTCGGTGCAGCCAACTAACCATGGTCCTTCTGTCATTCTGCTAAAAGAACTCAGAAGTTTCCTTTTCTGCATGGCTGTGTTGAATTCTCAACAGGGTTATCTTTCCCGTATCGCAAAGATTCACCGTGTGGCACTCAACTGTGCTTTTGAAATGAAGGAGAAAATTGTTTTCTCCACACTAGAAAACATCAGTTATGTATCAACCCTTTCTGGGATGTCCAAGGAAAAACTCTCAATTCCCTAAGGTGGAGGGGGAAAAGATACAGAAGAGAGGAGAAATTAGTGGTTACATGACAGCTTCTTAAAATACAGTGAATTTTCACTGATTTCAAAAAATTTGACCCCAGTTTGATTCTAAGATAACATTTGACTTGAAAGGAGAGGAAGCCATTCCTCCTCTTCACGTCCTGACTTCTGTTTACACAGACTGATTGTGCAACTCCTCCACGTCGCCGATCCTTTTACACTCTGAATCATGACATTTGCTTGGACCATTATGATAAAAACTCATTCATTTCTGGCAGATAAAGTTTCTGTTTTCCATGCATGCCGGCAGACAACACAGTAATAGGAACACAGGTCCAAGAGCAAAACTCTCAGAAGCTCTTCCGGGCAGGCATTGAAAAGAGGGAAAAGTGTGTCAGAAGTGAAAAGGGGCCACCAAATGGGTGTAAATAAAACTCTGCTGCAAGGCTATTTTTCACTGCCAAGAAGGTGTAACAAGGCTTCAGAATTAATGAGAATCAAGCCTTGAGGCAGAGAAGACAGTTGTTGGCTCACAGCCCAAAGATAAATTAATGGCAGATAGTGGAGTAGACAACACAACAACGTAACTCAACTGATTTTAATACAATAGCCAGAAAACGTGACACCAAAGGCTCTTTACCTAGCATGGACAAGGTGGGAGCAAGGAACCAACCCACAGGGATGGTGGCATCTGCTACTGGGTCAGCCTGGGTAAACAACCAGCCACTCAAGACAAAAGCTTCCTCATAGTGAGCTACTGATACTTTTCTCTGGATGTAAACAACACCTCGTGTTTCAGCTCATTGGAATAGTTTGTAGATGACTATCTGTGCTTTTGCTTAACTCCCTAAGAGTGATCCTCCTGCATAAACTCATCCTGAGCAGAAATCAATAGCTCTTCAGGTGGACTGGACATAGGTTTCAATTCTGGAAGGAATGGGTTTATCGGGATCATTTAAAATCAAACACAATCCATCCTGGTCATTTGTACACAGTCATATGCAAGAGGTTCACATTTTCATTTTTATTAAGAAAGTGACAACTAAAGCAAGTAACCAGCAAGAGCTAATAACAGAGAAGATAGAAATTTATCACCTCTCCCACCTAGAGTTTTTTTTAAGAACTTTCCCTACGCGGAACATCATCACAAGACCTCTCCTCACAATGCCTCTGCTTTAATTGCAAGTCTCAGCATCTGCCCGGCAAGCAACTATTTTTTTTCCAGGGGTTCATAACTCCAGCTTAACAGATTGCTTTAGGCTGACACATGGTTTCAACTTGGGAGCAAGCATTTCTTTTATAAACAGCTTTTTCTTTTCTTTTAAATGGTGATTTCTTTTTGTGTTTGCTTGTAATGTATGTAAAATGATTTGGGATGCTTTTTGCACTTGTGTACAGTAACTCAAAAGCAGCTTTCATTGGAACAGTGGAATTTGGCAAGTGAACAGTCAATATTGCCCTCTAATTGCTTTTAGCGTCTTTGCAAAAATAAAAACGTCATTTAAAATGGCTGAGATATTTCAATTTGAAAAGTGGCTACTGAACAGGCACAATAATGGCATGGATTTTTACTCTGAGTACGTAATGCACATATTCAGCATAATGTGATCCCTAAAATATATATCTCCAGATTAGGGCAGTACTAATCATTGATTTTTATTTATTTATTTATTTTATTTTTCAGTTCAGTGGCTGAAAAGGAAAGATAAAATCCGCTTGGGTTAATCCAAAATACTCCTCCTTCCTTCTCTTCCTCCATCAAAATCCAAAACATTTTCCAGCAGTGGTAACAGGTTCTATCTGACACAAAATATAATGCAATATCTCAATTTCACTTTGCGGACATATGCCCTACTGCGTAAGCCTTTCTATCAACTTAAGCATATACTGGTTGACTTGCAAATGCCTTAAATATGAGGCTGCCCCATACCTTCAGAGGACGTGGTCCATTTACTATCAGTTTTGTTGGTTTCCTAGGGCCATCAGGAGCTAAATCACTCTTTACTTAAAATGTGAGTGGTTGAATTCATATCCAAGTTCCGAAGATGGATAGGAAGACATGCCCTTTCTCCACTCTGGATTAGAGTTTTATTGATGCTTTTTGCAACCCAGCGAATAACAAATCCTTGTATCTGCAACAGCTTTGATAGCAGAGCTTTGTACCTGGACAGTGAGAGCAGCTGCAGGGCAGGAGGGAGCAGCAATGTCCTGGGGCCAAGAGATCTGTGGAACTGCTCCAGCAGAAAGCTGGAATGCTGAAAGGAAGGAGGCAGTGCTGCCTGATGACCTTCAGCAAGCCCAGCCTTTACCGAAAAGCAGCAATGGAATGCCTATTTTGTGTCCTTACACAGGTTGTGTGGACATCCACAGTCCTACACATGACTTAGCAATTAAATACCCACAAGTGGCTGTACTGGGAGAAACTTACATACCACAAGCCTCTCTAACAGCACAATGTGGCTTTATGGTGCTTTGCACCTCTCCAAGTGACCATGTCAGCCCCCTCTTGTCAACATGAGACAAGTTTGAAGAGGTTTTTAGAAATGCCATGTTTATTTTTATTTGCCATGTATTGTTTCTAACAGGCAAGTTGGCACCACACTTCTGTCCTTGTCTTCTACATTCATGTAGATCAAAGCCTTCGTTTATGGCTTTTGGTTTGGGGTTTTTGTTTTAAGTTTGGTGTTGTTTCTTTTTTTTTCCCTTTACAAGAAGCTAGGGATGAGTCTATATTCATGTGACGCCAGAGCCTGAGGCTTTAGAAATCATCACAGGAATCTCACTAAACATCGTGTGTTGACAGCGGTGCAAATAGCGAACATTCATTTGTCTAGCAAGATTGTATATTGATTCAAGACCGTAAAGAATCACGACCATATTTCTCTAAAAGGCAACAATAAGGCAGGGCTGGACCAGCTGGGAGAGAGCTTTGGACAAGCAGGAATTGTTCCGACCCTCCCACCGCACCCGGCTGCACCTCTGCCAGCCATCCCTTGTCCATGCAGATCCTCCACCACCACCAGCAGGCAGTTAACACCTGGCACTGGGGTACAGTGTGCCATCGAGGCCTTTTCCTGACAGGCAATCCTCAGCTCCATTCATCCAGATGGAGCTGATTTGGCTGAACGATGCTGACTGGGGTGACGGATTTTCAAATATAAATGGTACCAACACAACTTTCTCTGGCAACAAAGTCATCCTGTGTTACCACTTCCACCACCTGTCCCCCAAGCCTGCCTTATAAGGAACACCCTCTTTATAACTGAGATCTGTGCCGCCATTAATCTACTTCTTCTTTCAACAATAAAAGAAATATGGAATGAGATTACTAGGATGGATGGCCTGGTGCAGACTAGAGAACACTCCTTTTTAATAGGGATTTAAATTTGACATTGCTTAAATGTCTTGTGCCATCACGTCTCAGCTCTGTTAAGCAGATTCTGGACCACACCACCTACTTGGCTGGGAAAGTTGAAAGCTGTGAAGCTGAAAGTTCCTTCATCTCCTCACATTAAAACTGATAGGAGTTGTTTTCCTTCAAAAACCCCAAACCAAAGAGCTTGAGACCTCAGGCAAGCCTCTCCTCTAAGTCTGGGTGCAGGGACTGCTGTTTCCACTGACTGGCAGATAAAGCGCAGTGCATTTTGGCTGGGGTGCTTATCTCTGGATACTGGGAAGCTAAACGTAGGTTTAAAAATAGGAATCGCCTCCCTCATGAGATGTGCATGTGTTAATTTTCTTCTGCTAACTATCTGCCTAACACTGCCGATCCAATCTTGGATTAAAATAACATTAGCAACCGAGCCTGTGTGTCAGGGCAGCAACGGAGTGAGGTTGGTTCAGACTTATAATAATTTGGATTTCTTAAGTGGTTTGTGATAGCACGGTACCCAGAAGAGCTAATATTTGCTCAGTAAGGGCACGCAACATGATTCTCTTATTTCCTGTCCCCCTCTCCCTCACATGCAGTGAGTGCTAGATGCTAGGACATGTTTTCATTGTTTCTCTGTAATATAGAGGCAGCACTGAGGGTTTTCACAATTTCATTGTTTGCATCATAAAGAAAGCACAATTCCACTGTTACTTAGAGGAAACGTCCTCTGAATAGACAAAGAAGAAAAATATGGAAAAAAGACCAGCAAGGAAATAAGTGCTCTGGTCTTTAAAAATGCTACATCATCTTCCACTTACAATATGCACTGCAGTAATGACTATCTGCCATTATATCAGGTGCTGCATATTCACTGAGCAACATATATTCCCTCTTTAAGAGTACAGGAGAGAAAATAGGATCAGGAAATTACCTGTGCAGCTTGGTGGATGGGCTGGGAAGTCAACAGCTCATTCAGAAGCTGATTCCCAACCAAGCTACCAGCAGTTCACAGGCAACCACAATATCTTGATCTTGGTTTAGACGCACAAGAGGAGAAAGTGTCCACAGCTCATAAGTAGAGATCTAAGAAGGTGAATGATAGCAGGGAGAGGGGACAAAGGTTTTTCTCTCTCTCTTGTTTTAAGACTCACCAGAAGCTGCATGAAAGGAATGGAATTTGAAGAGGGGCTTGAAAGGTAGGAAGAACATGGCTTTGTTGCTTAGAAGAATAACAAGGCATGAGAGTTAGTAGCAAAACATTCTTTGGCTTGTAAGAAAAAGGTAGAACCTTCTATCAAGTCTTTCTTACTCTGCAGAATCTCTCTTTGTCCTAAACCAGAAAGGACTCCTCTTCTTATGTCTTATTTTCTTACTTAATGATCCCCTCTTCTTTGCTAGCTGTGATGAGAAGAGGGTTCAAATAAAGGCCAAATACAAGGATCCAATGCCAAAAGAGTACATGATCAAAGAGTAATGCCAAAATGTCAGTGAGGAAGATTATGACCAGGCAAATCAAGAGCAGAAAACTGAAATTTTCTGCCAATCTTTGTAAGTTACTCATTCCCTCCTACCCTTATCAGGCCACGTCCAGCTTGAGCTCACAACTACAGCTACAGAAGCTGGGTTTCCACAACATGCTTGGGCACTCTCTCAGTAAGATCGGGGTACCTTGAACTGCATATTCACCGCTAATTGTCCAAGTTCCTATGTTCTAGTCTTAAATGACTTGTGCAGTTTCACTTCCACAAGCTTCACTCATTAGGATTGTACGGAGTGAAGAACATTTCTCAGTCTAAAGATGTCCAAGGAGAAAATTATAGCCACATAAACACCATTGCAGAATACTGACCACGTATGCCCAGTGTCACCCAGAAGCTACCAATGCACTCTCATGCAAGGTAAACCCCACTTTCAAAAATAAAGCCACCTTGGAATGCCGGAAAGCTTTAGCTGTCCTAAATATAAAACATCGTAGGTCTGGGTGGAGTTACACTGAAAGTTACATCTATCCACAATGCCTTAAGAAGAAACTATTTCAGCAAAGACAACAAGAGATTACAGCTCTGGGAAACAAAATAGAACAGCCTGCAGCTTTAATGCAGATACAGATTACACAGGGAAATTCTTGCTGCTGTTCTCTTATTTCTTTAACTCCCTGTTCAATTCTTGGGATTACCCTGAGCTGCCAGCATTTGAAGATCCTAGAAGACAGTGATGCTAGGACAGCAACACACGGGGGACAGAGCCTCAATCTACGTGCCTGTGGCTGACTGTCCAGACATCTTGCAGCCCATCAGTGCAGTAGCTGAGTGGGCTGCCAGATATCTGAAAACCCCAGACGTACAGATAAAAGGGACAGTCAGACAGCAGATAGCCTGCAAAAGATAAGGCTTATCACTAAAAATGACAGAATTATTTGAGATTATATTCCCTGAGTTCCTTGCTTGCAGGGTCAACAGACCTACGGACATTTCAGAAAGACTGAACTGAGGGATAGCTGGACAAGTATCTTAAACTCTCGTACTGTTCCTAGGGAGCTGGTAATTGTGATCCCAATGGCTTCATCAGGTAAGGGACTCATCAGATAAACCACCTTTACCCACACCCAAAAATAAGCATAGCCTCCGAAAGACAAAAGGATAACTACAGCTCAGCTTTAAGATGGGAAAGAAAAACGTCCTTCAAAAACAGTCGATCTATCTGCCTTCTCACTCATTTTCATTGCTTATTATTGCCATTATTTACACTCGTATTTAATTTCTGCTGCTGTAAGAGAAACAGGTTTGTCTGCTGAAATGTAATGGCATTTAAGAGGTAATCAAGATCTCAGAGAAGATGAGCTGCATTCTGAAAGAACATTTCACCTTCTGCTTTTGATATCCCCATTACATGAACTGTAAGACTCCATCCACCATACCAAGGAGTAAAAGTGTTCCTTTTTAATTGCTGAAGGCTGTCACAAATGCAACATGCCACAGTCTAGTCCTGCATTTATAGCAAGTGTCTACACCCTTGGGCATTCACAGGGATTTTTTTCCTCAGATATAAATATACGTACAGAGGCACACACACCACACACACATATATATATTTATAAATCCATTTAGGCATAGGACTATATTTATGATATAAAACGATTGCTTCCTTTTTTATACCCAGCTCATGAATAATTTGGGAAGACTGAGGTATTTTCCCCTGCATTACAAAGCTTAATTGTTTGGCTTCTTCACTTTGGCTCTGATTTGTAATTTATGCCTTCGCACAGCTTTCAGATATAGAACATTTCTTTTGTCCTTCGCCCATAACATTTAATTTCTCTCCCACTGATTATATCTCTGTAATTTAGAGCTATATTATTTAATACTACAACCCATAAAGTGTTTGGGGATGCCGTTTGTATGAAAGATGCCGCACAAAATAGAACTGCATTGCCCTACGATTCCAAGCTCCTGATACATACAGCACAGACTGTTTCACAACTCTAACACAGCCATGCATTCCATACCAATACATTGTTTATTTTTTCAGGATATCAAACTGTACATGCCTTGAAATATATAGAAACAGAACTACTTCCCCCCCCCCCCCCTCTTGAAACGTTTGCTCTTTAGTGACTAAAGGGAAGCAGAAAAAGCTTTTGCTCAAGTAGCAACAGTGACCTCTAGCGTGCTTTTAAAATGCCTTCCGTTGTATTCACATCCATTGTTCCTTTAACCTTTAGGGCATTATTTAAGAACAATTTTCCGGATAGTATTTGGACTAATTTTCTTATTGACTTAAGTCTATATCGGAACGTGATTCTTGGGCGATCTTCTTTTATCCTCATAATCTATGGGTAAAGTAAGTGTGTCTTCATTAATGACTGTAATTATCATATATAAAGTTGTCATTTAAATGAGCAATCATCTCTCTCTCACACACGCACGCACACACAAATTGAGCTTTATTTGTAGCAGGAATTGAAATTTGGCTAAATATTCTATTTAGCTTCAAGCAGTAAACATCAGGAGCACAGATTGCAATGGTTGACAGAGTTTGTCAGCCAAGACCACAGGTTTTTGGTTCCCCCCCCCCCCCCCCTTTCTTTTTTTTCTAGCCATACTAGCCTATACCACGCACAGATTGTCTTTCAAATGAGGAATGTTGCAGGAACACTCCATAGTGCATACAACTGTTAAATTGGCACTGCTGTCACTGAGCCTGTGTCAGCACTTCCAATCTAAGCTGCTATTTTCAGGAGTTTAAAATTCAGTTACATGAGCCGTTATGTACTGGCAACTTTGTGCACGTGGCCCTTCAGGGAAGAGGGTTATTCTGAACTAGGGAAGCATGTGCTGGCATTATGGGTGGATTTTTGTGCATGTGTGTGTGTGTGTGCGCGTGTGTCCACACTCCAGCACGTTTGGAAAGCATGGTGCAGACCTCTGTCTGCTGAGCTTTGTTAAACTATTTGAAAAGCAGAGATTTACTTACGACAGCTACTTTCCTCCCTCTTTCCTTAGACGTCAGAGCCAGCCTTTCCTCGTAACAAAACGCTTCCCTCAGCTCTGCTGAATTTTAAGAAGAACAGTGAATTGTCTGTGAAGCTGGGTAATTCTGAGAGTCATTCCGTGGAACTCCATGCAGCTTAAAGAGAGCAGATCCGGGGAAACATTTTGAAAGAAAAGCATCTGCAGCCTGTGTGCATACTAGCAAAAGCACAGACACCAAGTGCAGCTGAGCCCGCTTACACTAACAGCATCTATAACCTGCATCCTACCTTACTGCTGTCACTCGGGTGCCGATAGTTAAAGTGCAACCCTGCTATTGTTTATTCTTCAGCATTCACATGGTAAGGTCTTCCCAGTAAGGCTCTGCCTGGGCCACAGCTCAGCCAGCACCTCAACCTCAAGCAAGCATTCCCGGTGCAACTGTTTGCACGCTTATTGGAGGATGCATCCTCAATTGGCTTTCTGCGGCTCCTACTTTGCACCACCAGCCAAAAAGCATCACCTATGTCTTTGTTTCAGAGGAAAAGATCCTGTGATCTATCAAATCACTGAGACACATTTTTTTAAGACGGGAACATGACAAACTGGGACTCTTTCAGTCACGGTACTGAAGTCTCAATTTTCCTTCCCACCAACGTGTGAATTAGGAATGGTGATGGCCTTAATTTGATTCCTCTGGCTTTTCTCAAGCAGTGACAGCATTCCAATGCCTTTTATTTTTTTTAACTTAAAGGGTGTCTGGATCCATTCAGAGTTTGAATTAAGGAGAGGGAAGGCTTTGTTCACGTATTTAGATGAAGAAATGAGTTTAAGAAATCCAGGA
Organism: Perdix hodgsoniae; assembly: GCA_035772895.1. Taxonomy (NCBI): domain Eukaryota; kingdom Metazoa; phylum Chordata; class Aves; order Galliformes; family Phasianidae; genus Perdix; species Perdix hodgsoniae. Next base: position 22,883,491 of record JAPSGF010000007.1, read on the forward strand.
AAAAGATGCAAATGGAAGGAATTATAATTTGTAGACCTTTGATGTTTCAACTGCATTGCTGGGGAGGAAGAAAGTCAGATTTCTGCTTGTCTAAAAGCAAAAGAAAGAAAAAAAGAGCGAGAAAGATAGAGATGAAGTTGCAGAGGTCCCAGATGAGTCTCATGGATGGCTTGCACCCACATCCCTTGCACACTTGACTCTCACTGATCAAAATTAGGGCTTGGCACTGAACAAGGAGGGCCAGAGAGCACAGCAGAGCTGGTGATGACAGTTGTGCTGTACCTGCAGGCCTATGATTGGTCAATGGAAAACACCACCCTGTTTCTGGGCATGGCAGCCTGAAATCTACAAAAAGATTTCCTGACATTTGGGAAATATGGGCAGGATGTCATGGCTCTGAAGTACTTGGGAAAAGAAAGGGGTTTTTTGTGCCTGGCCAAACTCACGTTGGACCAGGGAAGCAGCTGAAGATGATCATAAACCCTGCTCACAATTTGGGGCAAAATTAGCTGTGATGCAAACCCTTGGCACAGAGTCTTCCTCACATCGGACCTTCTTTAGGGCACTTTCCCAAGCCAGCATCATCCCCATCCCTAGTTTCTTTCCTGAGAGCCCTCTGCTGAATAGGACTCTATCTTAATGAAGAACATATTGCTTTGGGGTCTACCCTTCCTCCCCAACCACACAAAATCCTGGACCAGGTTGCAGCTTCTTCTAACAGCAAAGCACAGCTCTTAAGAGTTTTCAGTGCTTTTCTTCTTTTTCCCTTAACCCATCTGTAAACAGCATAAATTAGTAATCAAAAAGATACAGCCTTCTAAATCTTTTATGATGGTGTGAGTGAGAGTAAAACTTGCAGACCAAAGGCTCTAATACACACATAGTTGTAAAGGTCTTTGTTTAAGGAGAAGACTGAAAAGGCTGGAGGCTCATCCCTCCCCTCACCTGCTCTTTGTGAGTTAATTACAATCTGAATGAGCCGCCTGTCTCAGGGTCTTTCTTCAGGGCAGTTTCTCGCACAATGCCGCAGATCTACATCAATTATCTCAGCAATCTCTTTTATTACTTAGTTTTAAAATACCCATTTGCGACAAAGCTATGCTGTTGCCCCACATAACTTGCTACGCTGCTAGAGCACAGCTTTACTTCGCGATTATCTTTCTTTTTGCTCACCTCTCAATCGGCAGACGTGAATGTGTGCAAGCATACCTGGTACAATATCAAGCAGATCTGTACATGGCCCGGATCCATGCTTCAGCACCCTGAATCACGTCTAGGATAAATAATTTGGTTCCACAAACTGGAGGGAGTCCACTTAGTTTTAGGAACCTGATATTTGGCCATCATACATCTTTGCAGCTCCCCCTGAGGTCAAGTGACCTCCAAGGTGGAGCTGTGGCCAGGACTGGGTAGATTTTAAGAATAAAAGGACAAGATGGATGTTACAAAGAACATAAAGGGTAAGAAGGTACCCAGGATGCTCTGCATGCTCTCTTATACAAAAAAAAAGAGCCTGAGCTTTTCCAAACTAGAAGCCAGGTGCTTGTGCATATCTACAGTGCTGCACTCAAGCCCTACTCAGACACATGCCTGTGCTACCATGCTTTCCCACATTCTCAGAACATCAGCAGCATGAACACCTTTCTCTGTAGAAACACACCAAATCCTGAAATTCTGTCTTTTTTTTTTCTTTTTTTTTTTTTTTAATCATTTATGGGAACCTCCCTGTCAGAGCGCAGACCTGTGGATGTGAGCTGGACTCGGTCTGACTCATGGTTTCAATTTGTTTTGAAGCAGAATAGCCCTTCTTAATGCAAACAACGTCCCCCTACCTGGTAGCAGCCTCCAGCAGTGATGGAAACTAAGGGGTCAGGCAAACATAATCCTCTTCTGTCCTGCTTCCTAAAAATCAATGGCTCCAGAAGTTTCTGAACTGGAGGTTCCACTCAGTTCATTAATAACCACCAAAGGAGCTCCACTGGTAATGGAATTAAGGAACTTTATTTTGTTTTGAATCAGATTTATTCTTCTGGTCTCCTCAGCATCCTGTGTCAACGAGTAGCACAATTTCATTATGTACTGTGCAAAAAAGCATTTCCTTTAAAAAATAAAATAAAATCACACTGCTTCAGTCATTTCTGGCTGCCCTCTTGTTTTTGTATTTATTAATTTCCAGGCTGAATGAGCCATGGGACCTGATGGGACCAGGTAATCTAAAAAGGGCACCTGAGTAGAACCACCATAGCCCCAGTAACACAACAGCATAAGCTCTGCGGAAGGAGGAAAATGAAACAGAGAAGTGGAAAGCAAGACAGCTGTCATTGAAACAAAAATAGCCTCATTTGCACAGATGTTTGAGTCACAGTGCACGAAGAGCTGAAGAGGTACTTCCCTAGCTTGAAAGAAATGAAGCTACTTCTATACTGGTGTGAGGTCCACGAGCAGACATACTAGCTCCACGTTGAAATAATGGGAAGCAGAGATGCAAGTTACTGGCCTGAAGTTAGGTAGCAGTGTAACAGCACTAGGCAGGGTCCTGCTCTCATCTATACCTGTGCAGGGCAAGGGAGCATCTCCCTGCAAAGCACACATGTCTGCTGCAGAGCTGTGACTGCCCAAGAGCCTGCAGTGATGTCTGACAAGGGAGAGCTTCCCTGAGTGTCAGTGGGTTTACGTTCTTGAGAAGTGGGATGAAGTCTATATCCTTTACTTCATTCTTAATAACAATCAGGAAGACAATCTGTTTTAATTTTGTAATTGGATTATTCCTCTAATTGGAGAAAAAATTTGAGGAGAAGGTGATGAAAAGTTCAGTATTTTAATGGAAAAGGGATAATGGAAGAATTGGAAACCTCCTGTCCATAAACTGAGTATGGATGTATTAAAGACTTACTTTTTCCTTTTCCCTCTGATATGTAATTTCTTACCACCACGCCGAGGCTATGGCTTTGCTCTAGTTCAGTATGATTTTCCTGAAAGCCAGACTTCAGTCACTTTCTAAGTAAAAAGAAACTGTATTGGCTGCAAAGGTATCAATATTTCATCAGGTCTTTGTTCAGCACTGGTTTTAGCTTTTCTTAATGGTGCACTTTACCAGGCAGCTTTTTCATACATCATTAAACAGCAGCTATAGCACTTGTGCCCTGTTTCTGATTTACCGTAGATAGTAATGTTTAAGATCACATTAAACACCACACATGCTCTCAGCTATTTGAGCAACATCACAGTAATGAACAGTCAATAGTCTTACTAAATTAGTACCCTTTGGAGCTCTCGTTACTGAATCAAGTAAGTATCCTTGGTCCTCTGGTGAGGCTATTCTAATGTGAAATAATGAATTTAGTGCCTAATCAAAACTTAGGGGGTCCTTTTCCCCTCTGACTTTCAAGAGTAAATTATATCAATTATGTAGAATAGATCTAATAGTTCCAGCGCCCAGGTCCTGCAAGATGCTGCTTAATGATCACCAGGAGTGATTCAAATGCCAAGGTCCAGCCACATGCTAATAAAACCAGTGAGGGAGGCAATGGGAGAAGAGCTGCTCTGATGTTAGAATCACTCAAAGAGAAGGAAACAGAGTAGGAGTTCTCTTTCCAGTTCTGACAGAGATTCCTGACCAAAAGCCATGAAAACCATTCGTATTTCTGCCTCCTCTTTACAGAGGGGGAATGCTACCCCTTCTTAACCCTAAGATGCTCTGTACAGCACTTGTTCAGAGCACAGGAGAAAGTTTTTCACAGTAAGGCCCACCACTGTGAAGCCTTTACCTCAGCTGATGCCTAAAGACGCTGCTGAGATTGATTTTAATATTTCTCTTACCTATGTAGCAATAGCAATTAAGATAAGATATGCCTGACCAGTAAATAACTTGCAGACATCGGCCAAGACTTTAAGAACACAGGAGCCCAGTACCTACCTCTCTGAATCTAAACATAGAGCACAATTTTCACTGCTGCTGTTCCACCAGTTCCAAGTACCTCAGTATGCATTTAGATGCCTAACTTCACATTCCCATTTTATTTTTTTAAATCACAATCCTTATATAGGTGCGGAGAGCTAAGCATTTTCACTGATCTCCATAGAAACAATGCAGGGCTTCGAGGGAACAAACTGTACCACATAATCTAGGAAGCAGATGCTTTAGGAAAGCTGCACTATTGGCCTATGGGGCAATAGTAAGAGAGGTAATAGAACTTATGCCAAATTTAGAGGAAATTATATTTGTTCTTCTTTGCCATCCATTGGCAAAGCGTATCACCTACTAATAACATCATTAGCGTTCTGAAGCACTCTGATTCCCCACAAAGAAAACACACTATTTTCATAATGAAAACATGTGCTTCAGAAGAACAGCTCTACATTACAGCCTCAGTATTCTCCACAAATCACCATTCTTTTCCTTAATACTGTACACCTCTTAATCAGGGTGGCTCAGTATCACACCACATAAAAACGTGGCACAAGCATTGCATTTCCAGCCTACCTGTAACACTACAACACAATAGAAAGCACAGCAATAGCAGCAAAGTCTTAGGCTGGAGCAAGTGAGGATATGCCTGTAAGGCCTCAAGTGGGCAGGATCTCCAACAAGATCCTCTTGCCTCCACTGCCAACCCTTAAATGAGGCTTAGGAAGGGGTGGATCCTGGCTCCACACTTTCTGGTCACTCAATGCCTTGCCCGCACCTGAGCTCCCCTTGGTTGGCCCTGCCTTCCTACCAGGTGCTCAATGACTGGTTCAGGCTGTAACTTAGCATTTCTGCTACACTGCCCATGCCTGAACAGTGATAAATTTATAACACAGATTATTTCTAAGTTTTGTCAGAGCTGATTTCAGTTCTAGTGAAACAATTTAAAAACTCTGCTGCTTTTGAGAATCCCCATTCTTGCTGATACTGACCAGGTAGAAATGCAGTCCCAGCAGATGACAAATTGGATGGGACTACAACTGGGGGCTCCTGAATAGAACACTGGTTCTTAAAGCTAATCTCTCAAACACAGAAACCCAAAATAGCATGAAGAACGTTGCTCTTCATTCATGCTTGGCGGTTCCTTACAACCCTGTATGGCAAAGCTCAAACTGCATCCTCAAGTTTTCATTTCCCATAGCACTGTAATATACCAAAGCTACTGTTAGCTCCCTAATGGCATTCAGGCTACATATATCATCATGCTCTGAGCCCTGTTACCACCCCACCAGCCCATAGCTTACGAAGGGGATTTCAAGTGTGCTGAGCATGTTGCAAACCCAGACTCCTCTGGCAATCCCCAGCTTTGTTAGCAGTTATTAAACACATAAGGTAGCCGTATCCCATGTATGAGTCTAATTCCTGTCTCATATTCCACCTAATGTTCAGGAGAACACTCAGAATTTTCATACTTTGATGCTTTGACAACTCTCCATAGGTACATAAGTGTAATGTCTATCCAGCCAGGATTTGCTCTATAGAAGCTATCTTTCAGGCCAACCCAGCAGCTTGCAGTGAGTTTGTTCCACATACACATATATAAAAGCAGCTGAATAAACCATGGTTCAGAGTTGCTGTCTCCCTTCTGATAGTTCAAGACACAGCTAAACATAATGAGGAAATACAGTCAATTTATTTTTTTCCCTAAAAACTTTGTTTTCTTTTGTAAGAAAAGGGACAAAACCACACTGCAATGCAGGTGAGATTGCTTTTTTTTTTTTTGCAGTGACTCCTGCACACACTGCAGCTTAGTAAGAAGCTGGCATTGATACTTCAGAAAACATCCTTTAACACTCCAGCAGTGTGCCAAGAAGGCCAATGGTACCCTGGGGTGCATTACAAAGAGCGCAACCAGCAGATCAAGGGAGGTGATCTGATCTTCCCCTTCTACTCTGCCCTGGTGAGGACACATTTAGAATATTGTGTCCATTTCTGGGCACCCCAGTTCTAAATTGATAGAGATCTCCTAAAAGGAATCCAGCAGAGGGCCATAAATATGATAAAGGGCCTGGAGCATCTCCTGTATGAGGAAAGGCTGAGAGACCTGGGGCTGTTCAGCCTGGGGAAATGAAGACTGAGGGGAGGATGTGATTAATGTTTATAAATTTCTAAAGGGAGGTGGGAGGAAAATGGATGAAGCCAGGCTCCTTACAGTAGTGCCCAGTGACAGGACAAGGGGCAGCGGACACAAAATGGAACACAGGAAGTTCCATATTAACACACAGAAGAATTTCTTTACAGTAAGGATGACAGAGCACTGGAACAGGCTGCCCTGAGAGGTGGCGATGTCTCCTTTTATAGAGATATTCAGGACCCATCTGAATGCCTATCTGCACAACCTATTGCAGGCAACCTGCTTTAACAGGGAGGTTGGACTCAATGATCCTTCGAGGTCCCTTCAAAACCCTGCAATTCTGTGATTAGAAGATGCTCCAGATCCTGAGTGTGGCACAAGTTACAGGGTGGCTGCACCACAGCTCATCATATGGCACAGCTGTGCCCAGATCCACACAGCTGCAACCAGCCACGTGCTGCAACAGGCTTTCACCCAAAGTGCTTTGAAGTAAGGAGAAATATTATTGATCACAGCAGGCTTTGGATGAAGCCAGTGCAGAGGAAACAGACCTGATACTTATCAGAAGCAAGGGGGCTGTTTTTCTTTCCTGGTTTTGATTGATTTTGTCATTCACTTGTGATTTCTTACTGCTTTCCCCATACAAGTCTTAGCTAGAGAGTCTCAATGATAGCAATTGATCAGGAGTTGTGTTCAAATGGAGTTACTTTTATGTTTTCTATGGGCCCTTGTCTTGGTTGGGTAGAACACTGATTCCAAACCCTTCTTGTGCCCAAATCCTGCAAAGACATGTACACTGAATGTTGCAGGCAGCCGTTTGTCAGCTTGGGATTCAATAGGCATGCAAAATATCTGTACAAGTCTTTGCACGTTTGGGACCTGGAGTACTCACAGTTCTATTAATAGCAATAATTAGCACAGACTAATCCATGAAGAGAAATCAAGCCAGGGCTTTGATTCAATTTCCCTTAATTGTAAAAACAAACAAACAAATCCCTAACAACACACTTTATTACCTGAAGGTCTCATTCCTTTTCGAGGGTCTCCTGGAACCACTTCAGCTGTTTCTGCCATGCAGGACATCAATTGTGAATCCCTTTGGCTTATGCAAGCACACACATCACTGGAGAAAATATAAGAGGTTTCCCAACCTTTTGTTGGTAGGAAGGTTCCTGTTTCCTTCATTCCAACACATAAATCCCTATTTGCTTTTCATTTGACAAGCCTGTGAAGGGCTTGTATATCCTTCTAGGACTATCCAAGGATCTACATATCTCTCATCTTGCTTAGCAATCCCAACTGTACACAACTGTTAAAGTTTCAGATCCATCAAGCTGTCATTCCTGCTATCCGCATGTAGAGAGGTTTTGGCTTGAGTTGGAAGTTTACAAGCAAGATTAAATCAGTGCTAACATCAGGTTCACATTTAATTCTTTACAATAGCCGTGTTCTTAAGAGATTTTGACCTCAATACGACGAGAAGTCTGGGAGATGAGTTTTTCTCATGAGGTTTCTGAGATTTGTAATGGTGGAAATCTCCTAAGGCACATCCTGACATTTTATGCCATATTACAAACACAAGACAGAACACTGGGGATTCTGGTTGTGTCTTTGAAAGCTGTAGGAAGGCATGTTTACAAACTTAAAATATCTACCCCACAAAATGCAGGAAAGCACTGGCTGTTGGGGCACAGGCCAAGGCAACCAACACTTTCATGGAGAGCGTGATGTTTTAGCAGGCTACAGCACACTTTTTTCTTTATCAGCTATGAAAGACTGTATCAGATTTAATATACCTTTTTATTATTGGTTGTGAAATGTTGTTCAAAATCTTATTAAAAAGCATAATCTGAAAAGAAAAAAATGTATTTCTGAGCCAAGTTCATCCAAAGTATGAGAGAGACATCTGGGAGGTTACTGCAAATACTTTATAGCAATATTCATTCATTCCAGTTTTAAAGGCATTGGATTCAATTATGTTTTCACCTTTTCTGTGTTTTCTTCCTGTCAGTGTTCTAGTGAACACGTTTGCTGGCAAGAATGTTTTCAGAGTGACCGGCCCCATAGGAAGCATAGAAGAGCTGTTAGGAAGTGTTTGCGGTACATTTGATGTGAACATTCAAACTAGATGCTTGCTCCCAGCCACAGAGCAGAGATGCCTCATCGACAGACAAAACCATACAGCAGACCTTGAGCACACAGCAGGAGCAGGGCACGGGGAGCTGATCCATCACTGCCAAGGGGGCAGCTTCTGCCTACCCCAATGACGCAAACAGTGAAATCATCGTTGCCATCAGCGCGACAAGGAATGTGCTTTCAAGAGCACAGAATGAAGTGGCAGGATGACTCAAACCTATGCCCAATTATTTAGCAGAAGCCAGGCCGAGGCATGTGTGAGCCTGAGCCTCCTTGTAGACTTGCGCTGCATGCTGACGGCACTGAAAATCTGCACCAGGCAGCCAAGGAGAGCTGGCTGTGCCAGCAGGCACCGCTCCCACGCAGCTCTACGGCAGAACATGGCACGCTTGCCCAGATTCTGGCTAGCCCAGGGGATCCCTATGCTGAGGTGTGTCGGGTTAAACCACTACAAACTATCAGACACCTCAGCGTAGGAGCTGTGACGCACGCAGCTGAGCAAGTCACCCCGCTATAACTTTATGGCCACATCTGTAACCTTTCAGGGCACTGCAGTTACTTGCCAGATTGCAAAGATAGAGGAAATAATGCACTGCACATGCTCGGGTCACAACAGCTGAATGTACATGCTTACAGGATTTCAGTACAAAGGGCCAGATTGTCCAGCTGGTGTGTATCAGCCTAACTCTGTAATGAGGTTCTCTAGTTTTCTATCTGTCCTGCTAATGCTTACAAATAAAGCTCAGAATAAATTCCTCAGCTCAGACTATTTACTCTCCTGATAAGAACGGGAGGTATGGGGCTGAATTATCCAAAGGAAAAGAAGATTTAAATGTGTTGTTGCTCAGTGATATACACCTCTATCTCGTAGTTACCACAAAAGGCATTTTTGGGCAATGCAGTACAAAGCACTATTTTCACTTCTTGTCGTCAAGGCTAGACTATCTGCTTAGTTGGAGCTATCATAAAATCATAAGAAAATGTCTAGGGGGAGGTTAGTCTGGTGGGATCCAGTCACTTCCCAGCAAGAAAGCATTAGCCACATAAGTCAGTGAGACTGCTGGCTACAGGGAGGATTCCTGGAAATCATCTGCTGAATGAAGAGAGAAATTTTTCCATTTCCTAAGCAGTCCTTGTGCAGGACTATTCAGGGAATGGACTATCTCAGAGGGATGGGTAAAAGAGAAGACGCAGGTATTACAACAGCTATGTCCTATTTTAAGAATCTTTTACCTGGAGAGCATCTACCACTACCACATCCATCACATCCAGGCTTTCAAAGCACCTAAGCTAGGCTCCCATCCTGATGGGTCCATTGGACAAGCCTTCCTCTTTTCCTCTTGGACTGTAATGACCCCCTCTTGCCCCAAAAGATGGATAAAAGCTGGCTAACAGCCCAGAAAATATAGCATCAGCTTAGTTAGCTCTGTATCTCTTCCATCAGCTGGACAGATCAAACAGATATTGCCGGACAACTGATTTCTGTTAGCAAAGATAGTTTAATGCAGGTTTGCATCCCTCCTCCTTTATCCTTAGATAAATGGCATGACAGAAGGGAAAATTGCTTCCTGTCCTCCAAGAAAACCTAATGGGAGGAAAAAAATCGAATATGTTCATATCATTGCCAATAACTGTATTAACTTCAGTTGCAGCAATATGTTCTGGATGAAAGGGACAAGAGATAAAAGTAAGCAGAGATATTACCCCTCCACCTTGTGCCAGATGGATAGATGCTTTTCTCAACACATTCCGCTGAAAGCAACAGGCGTGTCTGCAGCTCACTAGAACAACCTCAGTGAAGAATATGGGTTTGGTTCACCTTGCTGAGTGCCTGCAATATAGGCATAAACCTCTGAGCTCTACCAAGAGACCCACTTGGTATGGACTGCCCGAAAGCAGACATCTGTTTCAGGTTGAATTGACCTAGGAGTTCCTGTTTCTCTTCCTCGCATATAAAGGAAGTCTAGACACAACATCCCTGCGCAAACGTTTCCAACAAACATGCCCAAAGCAAGGTGAGATTGATCTTATTACAGGTTTTATTTAGGCATGGAGTTAATGCTCAAAGCTGGGCCTGCAAATTTTGTATGCCGTCATTTGTCACAGTCGCATCAAAAGACTGAATGCCAAAGAAGTATCTCTTTGTCTAAAGAGGTCTAAAGAAGTCTAAAAGAAAGCATTCCCAGAATTTTCTCGACCAGTCACCCTTCAGTTCCCTCTTATTCTTGGCTGTGCCAGAAATAACATTTTTTTTTACTTGATGATGCCTAATTAACCTCTCTTATGATATCATTGCTTTTGACGATGTCAACTAGTAAATGAGTGTGGCTCCTAATACTGTTTTGTTTCATGGCAGACCCAGAGGTGTCCAGGAAACGCAAACAGGGATAAGAAGAGTTGAACACCATAACTGTGTCCATATTCTCAGACATGAGCTCTTAGGTTCCTGGGTGAATTGGGTTGATAAGTCACATCACTATTTTCCAGGCATGAAAAAAGAGGGCAAAGCAGTAGCAACTCAAGCTGCTAGATTTTCATTTTAATTCTAAATGTTCCAGTCTCTCATTTCTCAATCTCATTTCTCTCCCTGGCAGCTAATTTCAGTGTTTTGTTCTTAGAATAGAAACAACTGCCCAATTTCACCCCAGTTTCATCTCCTCCAAAACTGAAGAATTAATCCCAGGGGTGATTTCTGTCCAGTGACTTCCTGCTAAAAATGCAAAGTGTTTTGCAAGCTTGGACAAGGACTGCTAAAAGCAACAGGCCAGATTCACCTTGGCATTGCTCTATTCCTACACTGTCATAATAGCACTTTAATCAACAAGCAGAACTGGCATAAAGCACTGATGCATCAGGCCCGTCATATAGAGTACACCCACTTAATCAGGTAATCAACTTAATCAGGACACTTCCCAAGGAACCAAATTAAGCCTAATGACACCAAGTGGCAAGGACTGCTGCTTAATTGGGATAGTAATTCTGCTTATGGTAATTGGGATGCCTGCAGGTGATTAAATGATACTGAGCTAAGAAGAGACAATCTCTGTGATGCTCAGAGACTGGCAGTGATCTGTCTCTCTTCAAAAGGCTCTGTCAACAGTGGATCAGCAAAACATAACTTTTACTGTCCCCTCATTTGGGCACTGTTTGAACAGAGAACTTTAAGATGGAAATGGAAACACTGAAATGAAAGAGAAAAAAACCTTAAGGAACTTTTCTGGTTTGTCCTAACTCAAAACTAGAGCTGGATTAAAATACAAGAAAACAGAAAACAAAACCAACCCATACTGGACGATCTTTGTAGTTCATTAGAAGCTACTTTCTGCCAACATGTGTGCAGCTGTGGGATAGATGTTTCACAGCAGAGCAAGAGTTAAGAGAAAAGGCAGCATTCACACTGGGCGGGGGGGAGGGAGGACTCCATGCAGATCGAGAGACCTGAGCGTAAGGAGAACAGGAGAGCTCAGAGAGCTGCTTCAAAGTCTAACGAAAACATGGCTGAAAAATACAGTTCAAAAACATTTTGCCTAAAAACGTTTTTAACAACTCTAATTGCTACCCAGAGTAGGCATCAGGTGTTCTATGGTTAAACCTGTCCTTCAGTTCAAATAGTTGAAATTGGACATCATAAAGTTCTTTTGAACTAGGCTGCTGATACCAAAGCAGCTCCCAGGGGAGCCAGGAGCCGTAGGGAACAGCAGTTAGGAGCCAGGGGGGACCCTGCACTACTTTACCTTTGGCAGCTGCCATCACTTCCTCAGAACCAGAGTTCAACACTGAGCTGTAGAGAAGGAACCGTACACATAATGCCTTTTGATGGGTCCTAACACAACCCCACGTGAATGTGCATGTGTTACCTGGTTATCACAGCTTCCCTCACTGCTGCACCACTGAATGAAATCCTCATGCTGCGTTCATCACATTCAGCAATTGCCTCTTTGTTACAGCTTGCTGGTGTCCCTCACGCACAATACTTCACTTTTCTTCCAGAAAGACAGATTTGCATCCTGCTACTGGTCTATGGCATTTTTTTTCTGGGTTTTGCTATGCCTTGCTTTCATCACATACTTCATGACTCAGTGTGCTCAACATACATCTGTGTGTCTTTGGGTAGGCTGTTCTCTACATGACACTTAGTACTGAGCATTATAAAGGATAACTCAGTCTTACCTCTGTAAGCATTTAATCTATTTGTTCCTGATTTATTGCCTTGTCATGTTATTAGCTTCATTAGAGGAACAAAATGAGTAACTGTGTGTTCAGTGTGAGAACAGAGGGGAAATTCAGACTCCCGTTCGCCTTTATCCAGCTGCAGAGATTCCTGTAAGAGGACTGGCAAAGGAAGAGGCAGGAGAACGAAGCCTTAGTGGGGGAATTCTTAGGTCTCTAAACACCTCCAAATGGACGGATCTCTGCCCATTTATGTTTCTCAGACTCTGCATGAACATCCCCAGAGGACCGCCAGCAGGGAACAGCCTCCAAAGATGCGGTATTTTTGTTTCCTGCTTCCTACTGCACGCTCCAGCAGGAATTTCCCCTTCATTCCCCGCCAGTTCCACAAAGCTGCAGGAAGCAGCCGGGCAATTGCAAAGGTAATTGCTCTCAAGCAAAATCTTCCAGCACGGTCAGGGAGGCCACGAGAGCGTTGTTGCAGTTGTGTTTGCTGAGAGATGCCATTTGCCACGTGAACTCACCAACTCGGCACTCACTCTCTCCCCCCATCTCACCACTTTTGCCTGTTTTGCATCAGAGACGATGAATCCAAAGTTGCACAGCAGTTGCTGGTGAGCCCAGCGAGATGACCCCCCTCCCCCATTACCGCTCACAAAACACAATAAATAAATTCTAATAAATATATCTTCAAATCAAAACCATTTTGAGTTGCTTAACCGAGTGCATATCTAGTCCTTTGTACACATATTTGTACAAAGTGTTGCCTGTAATTTTAAAGATGCTTGCCTCGGGGAGGTTTCGTTTTTCCATTGAAGTCCCCTTGATTTACTGTACGCAATATGTTACAGCTTCCTTATTTGCTCCTTTGGGACAGTTACTGACAGTAAATCTCTATTAAAATATTCTTCCATATGGTTGCATGAAAATTTTATTGCAGTGAGCCTGAGGCTGAAGGTCACAGCTGAGTAGCTGCAGTTAAGTATTGCAGTCTATGGACTCTGAGGTACATCTGTTCTGGGAGCTGGAGCAAAATTAGAATTTTACTGTCAATAGCAGTTCTCCAAAACTAGTTCCATTTGTTTACCGTTGCAGGCCCACAGCAAGGCAGTACCCTCCATATATGTGTTACAGGCCATTGTGGCTACATGATTTAAGTCTTTAGCTCCAATCCAAAACTTACAGAATCTGGAGGTCACTGGAGAGTCCCTAATGTATATTTCATTTATGATACATGAAAATTTAATTTTTTCTCACATGATTCGACTCTATTGCTTGCTTACACCATTTTTGGCATCGGCTTCCCCGTTTATGGAAAGCTTTCCTCAGCAGTACAATCACAGAAACTTTATAAATGTTACAGAAGTATTATTTTTAATCAGCAACTCATGAGCAAGTGGTCAGCTTCAGGAACACCTTGTCCTTCCCCACACAACGGGGTTGAGAAACCCCCTAATGCCAGCTGGCTATGCATTTTGGAGACCACTGATCCACTGGTCAGTAGGTCAGGCTCCTGTTGTAGAAATGCCCACATTTTGTACAACTTGGAAAGCTGTTTGAAAACAATGTTCCATTGCGGAAGACCACAGAGGATCAGAGTGTTAGATTGCTCTAAACATTACATTTAGCAATTGCTGCCAGGGTCAGCCAAATGTTAATCTACTGCTTGTATTTGTTTGAAATAAAAAAGGAAACATCTAGGCATATTTCTAAGCCCATCTTGTTTAGCAATATGACATCTATCAGAATGGCTCGGAGCCAAGCCAGGCCTTTCCAATATGCAGCGTAATTTGGAATTTCTAAAAGAGAAATCAAACCTAAAATGCATCTGTGATTTTAACCTACGTTAACAATGTTTTTTAAAAGGTTACAGCATCCAGCTTGATGGCGTTGTGGAAAACTGCCAGCTGAGAGATCTGAGAAGGTCAGCAGCAGTGAATTTTTGAGACACTAAAGCCTTTCAGAAAGACGCAGCGATTTGGAGAACAATCAGCCCAGCTCCAGGCCCTCAGGGACATGGACAGGAGGTGTCATAGAAGAGGACCACAGCGTCTGTAGTACTCATGATGACCGTCTTGGATACAAGTAATTTCTTGAATGCAGCCACGAGACCAAAGAGTTGGCAGAGGAAGAGATGGGGAAAGTGTAATTTCTATGTCTAGCCACAAACTCTAGTCTCCTCTGAAACTTGGGCTACTTCATGCATGGCACCGGCATAAATTCATAGCCGAACAGTGTATCTTGATGCAAGGATATCATGAAAGCCTAGACATACTGGGATTGATTGATTCATTTATTTTAACAATGGCTATTTCTAGATCAAGAATGTATATACACTGCAAATACAGCATGTGACGCAATGCCTGTGTGGTATAAATGGCAAGCTCTGCACAGCCAGATTTTCAATGTCTAGGCTTGCTTAAAATTAAAATTGCTTGCTTAAAACCGTGTGAGAGTTAACCAAGGGTAGCAGCCTTCCACCTTAATCATTACACATCCCCACATGCAGAATGCACACATGGCACATGGCAAAGAAGTCTCCCTTTTTGTTGGTTGGGCTGTAAAGGACGAGGAGCTGTTTTGCTCTCAATGTGTGACCAAACAGCTGATGAAGATACATTGGAATCTACCAATCAGCGCTCTGATAGCACGTGACAAGTCTTGTTATACTGACAGCAATGAGCCTCAATCAAAAACAGGTGAGGGGTTTGAGCTGTGAAGATGCTGTCATTGAGCAATTGCCTGGCTCCCAGTTACTGGTTCCTTCTACATTTTAAACAATACGGAAATCTATCTTGCTCTGAAGACACCTATCATGTTTTGCAGGTGAGAGTTAATACTAATTAGATGTTCTGGTACTCACAGGCTTAATTAGTTCACTTGAATCTTGTTTTTCAAAGTAGGACAGACATAAACTTGCCATAATATTTTACCAAAATAGACAAGTACTGTAAAGAAGTGAAACAAATTCCCCACTGCTCTCTCCCACGCCCTGACAAGCCGATAAAAATGATATTAGGTGATTAAACATAGAAATAAGAAAGGAGGTAGACATAATGATAGACTGTAATGAAATCAAACAGCTGTCAGACTCCTTGGTGAATTTGCCACCTGATGACTTGTACTAAGATCCAGGCAATGCCCCCAGCTCTCTGATCAGACAGCAGCCCTTCGTATACATGCTGAACACCGCCTCCCGTTCATTAATTGGCTTGATGGAAACTCGCTGTCTTGCTATAAGGACAAAAAACTCTACTTCGTATGTGTGCATCTGGGTAGCAAAAAAATAAAGCGACCACCTCCAGTGCTCTAAAAAACCCACAGTAATGCAAAATTAATGATCCTGAATGAATTTTGGCTAATTTGCAGATTGGGATTAGACTTTCAAACAGCAGTCTCATCCAGAAGAGGTAAAGGCTTTCCTTCTTAATTTGAGAAAAATGTGCTTTAAGATCTGATAGTGAAATATGGGAGCTGCTTTCAGAAAAGGTTCCCTCTCACTGAATTCCTGCATAAGGTAAGGAAAAAGAAACTTCTAAATCTGCTTTTAAGGGAGGAGGGAGGACTCACAGGAGAGCTCCTGCTATCACCATCCGATCTCCAACTGACATCTAAAATTCCATTTCCATTTCTTGTTAATAATAAATACGAGTCCAAAGCCAGGGCCATCTTCACTCTGATCACTGGCCATATTCCCTTCAGCTCCTTGCATGCAGCACGCACACAGGTCTCAACTGCAAAGTTCCCCAGATGTGCTGCAAACAACCAGCTGTCCTGTCCCCAGGAACACTCAAAGCAAAGCATGTCCTTAAATCTTTGGAGGGGTCAGATGTGGCTGAAGCCCATCCCTCCTGTGCTGTCTCTATTCCTGCTCCATGAAGGCTGCAGGCCTCTGTGCAGGCATTCACTCTGCAGAAAGCAACTGGAAGGCGACAAGATCCTTAATGGCTGTTTATGCATCCTTACAAAGCAGAAGCACGTTATCTTACAGCTAGCTTCTGTGTTAGTAGAAACAGCTTTCTACTAACTGGTAACACAATGCTTGGTGTGAACTATGAGTAAATACTGCAGCCTGCAGAATTTTTAAAGCTAGCTCAGTGCAAAGGTCTGTGTTACAGCCTATGCATATGCTTGTTTACCCATGTTTTCATTGCTTCATCTCTACACCTTTTTACACATAACAGTGACATAGGGTGCTAGCCTCAGAGTGGGGAAAACCCCATTTTCTTCTAAAATTATCCACTTTGTTTGTCTTCCTCTCTTTAAAGCACATTTTGACAAGCAGGGATGGCTTCTCCTTTGGTATTCCTATTTGCCATATTAAGGATGACAACTCCTCACAGACCAGAGGAGCTTTATTCCGAGTACCAGCAAACACGAACTAACAACTCCATACCCTTAATTCCCTTCTCAAGTTCCCAGCATCTACTGGAATAACGTTGAAACACTCTTAGAAAACACACTTTTGCCTCTCTACAGAATTCTTTTCCTTTAAGACTAAGCCTGCTCTTCTCTTTCTTGGGACCTGCAGCTGGGACAAGAGTTCAGCCTGCAACCAGCACATGCAGCAGCACTGGACTCTGCCCAACAAGTGGGGCTTCCCCACAGCTCAAATACTTTTATTATTTGTCTCTGAATTGTTTTTTTTCCCTCGAGCTAAACTCTGAATCTTCCCCTTCTACATTACATCCTTTTCCCATCTGCTTGGCCCCTTGCCTAAAAATTGTTTTGTTGTTTACATTTTATCTGCACCAGTATTTATTTTTACAAGTTCTGCTTGTCCCCCAAGTTCCCCAGACTCTGCTTCAAACTCTCTCCCATGCTCATCGTCATGCTTCTGTTCATCCACTGCCTCGCTCCTGCCCCTCGGCCTGCCTCAGTGGCCTTCTCCTTTCCCACTCCTCATCTTCCTTTTCCACTCTCTCTCTTTTACCCCCCAGGTCCCCAGGCCACCCTCTGTCTCCAACTCCTTCGTCTTCACACCATGGACAAATCCTCTGCAGGAATGTCCCTGTCTCCTTGCCCTCTTCCCAGCACCATTCTCATAAGCAAAAAATACACATGGCTGCAGAGGGGCTTTATACATGTGTTTCGAAAGCTTGATATACATAAATAAAAGCAAGTTGGTGACTTATTTATTTTCGCAGTATCTATTAAACACAGCATAAAATGCAGTGGACGTATTTAGACTGGAAATTAGAAGAAGGTTTATAACCACCAGAAGAAAGACAGCCTCTCAGTAGGAGTAGTGAGGGCAAGAAACCTAAATGGTTTCAAGATGCAAATAGATAAGTGTTTGAAAGGCATCATATGATGTGGTTGCCTTCAACAGCAGGGGACAGGACTTGATGACTTAGGAAGTTCCTTTCAGTCTTAATTCTTATCTTCTTGTGTGGGCTGAATATCGCCCACAAGCCTGTGCTCAAGCCCAGGGGATGTGGAAACATGGTGAAGGCTGCTGCAGGCCTCAGCGGGCTGCAGTCACTCCTGTTACAACCCAAGGGCAGAGGGTATGGGTAAAGGGATCCCAAGTGTTTTAAAAGGGCGATGAAGAGCCTGTGCTGCTCACATGTCAATGTAACACGCTCCTATGCCTCCTCTGCTTTTTTTCCAGACAAAAGAGGACTGCAGCTAGGATTATTTTTTTCCAGTTTCTGACAAGTTGCATGCCTTCATCTTGGACAATCAGGCTCTGCAGTACTCACAGAAACACAGAATTATAGGGGAGATCACCCAGTCCCACCCAATGCTAAAGCAGGTTCCCTGCAGTAGGTTACATGGGGAAGTGTCCAGGTGGGTTTTGAGTACCTCCAGAGAAGGAGTCCCTGCCACCAATCTGAGCAGCCTGTTCCAGTGCTCCGTCACAGTAAAAAACTTCTTTCTCATGTTCCGATGGAACTTCCTGTGCTCTTTTTTGTGCTCATTGCATCCTGCCTGGTCGCTGGGTGCTAGTGTAAAGAACCTGGCCCTATCCTCTTTACAGTGTCTCTTTAGATATTTACAATCTCTCCGTACTGCTGATCACAACCCTCTGAGCTTTGCCAATCAATCAGTTCTTAATCCACCTCACTGTCAACTTATCTATCCCAAAATTTCTAAGCCTATCTAGAAGAACACTATGGGATACAACATCAAAAGCCTGTCTGAAATCAAGGTAGACAACACCCACTGCTCTCTACCCATCTACTCAGCTGGTGATGACATCATAGAAGGCGTAGATTGGTCAAGCGTGATTTCTCCTGGGTGAACTCATGTTGAGGGTTATTTGCTCTGTGTATAGGGCTTCAGATGAATTGACATGCACATGCACAAATTAAAATTAAAATTAAAATTAAAATTAAACTAAAAAGCAAAATCCAACATCATCCCCTGGTTCCTGTACTGAGGCTGCAGAATGAGGGCTCACGTGACAGCCCGGCATGACCAAACCACAACCTTGCAGGCCACTTTGAGAAGACATCTCCCTGCTGGCCAGCAGTCCCTGCTTTGAGCTCAAAATGGGATGGCTTAAACCTCCACTGGAAGACGGATTTATCAT
Source organism: Perdix hodgsoniae (assembly GCA_035772895.1). Classification (NCBI taxonomy): domain Eukaryota; kingdom Metazoa; phylum Chordata; class Aves; order Galliformes; family Phasianidae; genus Perdix; species Perdix hodgsoniae. The sequence continues at coordinate 22,902,376 of JAPSGF010000007.1, forward strand.
TTTCAACGAAAGAGAAACATTTTGTTTTGCAGTGAAGGCCAGCTATGAGCGCTCACCCAGGCATTCTCAGCAGCTCAACTGAAGGGAGCTGACTTGTTAAGCTGTTTTAATTCACCTGCCTCAAGCTGCTGCAAGCAGTAGCAGCTGGGGATGACATGGTCAGCATCAGTGCTTGCTGGGCGAGTTGACATCTGCAAATCTTCTAAGATCTACATAACACAACCCACAAAGTCCCTTCATACTAGATCTGTCTGTCATTTATCATTTGTTCCTTTGCTTGCAGCTCCTTTTGAAGCTTTAAAAGCTTTTGTTTTTGATAGTAAAAGGATATTTGTGCCTTGACTGTAGAAACGTCAGGCCCTGTATTGTTCAGTCCACAATAAAATATGTTTCAGTTTGATTTATTGCTCTCAGTTTACTTTGCCTTAAGTTGGCAGCATTTCCTGGTTTGGATTTTGCTGATGGCTTTACAGTTCCTTTTTCTGTATTAGGGCAGCCAGTTTTATTTCTGTTATTCCTACTCCAGGACTATATTCAAAATGACTAGAAGTTGTAGTGTTTGAAATCTGATTATTTACAGCAATGCCTAGACTTGTGAATGCATTTCCAGTAGAAACTGTCTGAAAGCGGACACATGGACTCAATTGAAGACATGTTTTTAAAGTTACTTGTCAGAGGAATGAATAGTTCTGGCTGCTTCAGAGATTTTAAGGGCTTGCTTTTTTTATAGTCAAATTATATTCAGGGAAAAAAAAAAACAACCCAACAACAACAACAACAACAACAAAAAACCCAACGATCAGAAAACCACAAGATCATGCAGGTTTCAAAATGCAAGCCTGCTCTGTGAGCCAGCAACAGGGACAAGCAGGCCTGGGGTGGGATGGTCGCAGGCAGAGTCCTGTCACCTTCCAACAGCTGAGCTGCACACATGGGTCTGGGAGCTCCCTGTGGCAAACCCATAGGTTGTAGGCAAACCCAGCCAGATCTGATCCACTTCTCACCTTCTTGTATCTTTCAAAGTGCATATCACATGCTTGCAAGCCTTCCCACAGCCTACAGAGCACTTAACGAATAAGTTGGAGAGATGCTGTCTCCTTCCCATTCGAGGCATTCTGTCTTGTGAAGTTTACTTCCCTACATGTGCTGCAGTTCTCTAGACGTTGTGCTGCACGCAAGTACTGTGAGATCTGCAGACTGGTGTGGAAATTTCCAAAGGAGATGAACCACCCTAAAATTCCACCTAAAGGCTCTCAAGTCTGTCACTGTATTACCATTACCTTTGTAAAACCACAAGTCTAGATAGACTCTAATGAAACACAGCCAGCAAGGTCCTCAGTAGAAAATAAGAAGCTTGATGGAACAGCTGGCTGAATACACCTCTAATAAAAATGAGGCATGTGTGAAGTTTCCAGGCCAAGGCAGGAACATTTTCCGACTGAGACAATATACGGGATTACATCTTTCTGAAAATGTGATGTAAAGTTTATTGAAAGAAGATATTTGTTGTTTGCGTTAATGAGCTTTAAGTTGACTGTTAAAGCTGTTTCTTCAAAGCCCTATTCCTACGACTGCTGCGAGAGGGTCAGTGGGAACTGACAGGGCTCAGGCTGGGGCTCCGGTAGTGAAAACTGAATTCTGAAAGAGATTTTCATTAAAACAATCTTCAGGTTGCCTGGCAAAGTCATGGGACACACAGCCAGGAAAATGCATAAAGCCTTGAACACACAGATAGAGTGGACCAAATTTAGAAGAATGCCAGAGTTGTCAAAATACTCCCAACAGGACAAAACCAGAGCCAAAACCAGATCTCCATCCAGCCTTTTAATTTCCAGAGCGGATGGTGCAAGCCCTCACAACAAAAGTTCCCAAACTTTCAAAGCACTCCTCCTCCAGAGGAAATGAACACCAGACCTGTGCAAAACAAGATCCCCAAAAAGCACGGTTACTCCGTCATAAGCACACCTTTCTTTTCTGAGCCAGTGCCCTGCTCTGTGTCCCAAGCACAAAGCCCAACAAAGGAGAAGCATGGTGTAGGGTGCACTCACCTTGTTTTCCATCTCTATGTTTGAATGACTTGTCTTTTAACATTCGCTTTTGCTTTCTCAATGACACAATGAACTTATGGAGAAAATGGATAGAAATAGTAGAGTGATCCCCAAGAGCTGTCATGGGCACTTAAAAATGCACTACTTCAAGTCACAGAAATCTGCTTTTGCTATGTCAGTAACAAAGACAGTCGCACGTAGGTTGGCTCTTGATCTTGATCTAGCTGCTTTCCTGGGGTCCTTTCAGTATATATTTGACCACCACGCCTCAGTAACTCCTCTCAGTTTTTCTATATATCACGCACCGTAAATCATACAGAGCCAACCCATCAATGACAATTGATCATGGTAGCTCCTTTGGAGCACTTACAGTTTATCACATCAGTGGGGTTGTCATACATGCCTGCAAAGCCTATAAGACAAACACAACACTTGTGTTCTACAAATCCTTTGCTGCACAAGTGCAGTGGCCATTTTGAAAACACTGTACCCTCCTCATGAGTACCACAATTACCATCACTTTACACATCTAACAAACCTCTAACTGCACCATCCTGCTGGAGAAACTAAGGTGGGATTAATTTTACCTGTAACCCACCTTCAGAAGGATAAGGAAGTGTTTTCTTCTGCCAGAATTTATTATTATGTTGTGGTCACATCTTGAGGTCATGAACAAGAGACTTCCTTCACTTGCAGCTGAAATCCTATCCCGAAGCATTAATATGCTGCATTTTCACATTCCATCCATGCTTACTGCTTAATTTGATTTCAAATGGTGTATGTTACTACAGTTCTACTGAAGTGAATGGAAAGAGTCCAATTTACACCATGTACGAAGCTGGCTCCCTGCCACTGAAAAACAAATAAAATTAAACTTCTCAGAAAAATTTTATCACTGCGTTCTAAGACCTTGAAGATAAGGTACTTAGTGACAAACTCATCACAGTGGTATTAGGAATGGCATGACACACTGAATGAAATCAGGACCACAACATTTCAGAAAAGAATGTGGGTCAGCATGTTTGGCGCGTGTCGTTTGATACAAGATTGATTCTTCAGTTTCCTTTAGAAAGTAGCCTAATTGTGTACTCACTATTTGTGAGTACTTTCATACCCTGCCATGAAAATATCCACCAGCCCCACTTGCCATCTTCCCCTATCAGGCCACTTCAATCTACTGCCCAAATGCAGATCTCAGCGTCTGACTTTGGATGCCCACTTTGAAGAAGCTGGATGAAATCTCAGACGTCAAAGCCATTTGCAACTTCTGGTCTGAAGCCTGAAACAACTGACTGGCATGCAAACACGCCATAAATACCACCGTCTATAATCTCACCTTCAACTTTTATCAGCACTGAGGACACTCAATACTAAATTGATATGCATTTACATTAAGGTAGCAGGAAGCTGAAACTCCAGGCCAAGTCGCCATTTGTCTTGAGTAAACGCAACATGTCAGCAATTCTGTTTACTCAATCCAAGGCTGCTTTCATTTCTTGCTTGTTTTGCTATATATTTACATTGAGGGAACACTTTCTCAGCAGCTTTTAGTCACTTCTTCAATGCATTTTATGAGGAGACAAAGTCAAATCACTATTACTTAATTAACACAATTGTGAAGACTTCACTCCAGCTACACAATAGCTCTCCTAATCTTGCAGAAGGATGCATGACTTCATTATTGAGTATATTGTTTCCTATAAACATATAAAACCCCTACAATAACAATCCCATCAGCTGAAATGAAGTTATCTGAGAACAGAATTAAACTCCAAATGACCCTTTGCTCCACTCCATAGACCCCTATTAATAATTCTAATCTAATCAGTGTGGATAAATGTACTGTTGCAGCCTATGCCAGGCACTCTGCCAGAAGGTCCTACTGCAGTCCATCCGATTCATTCCAGTCCAGAGCTTCTCTGGAGAAGATGCATCTTGCACTGCGAGGCCAATGCCTGATTTCCTCTTTTGTTATCTTTTAGTGGCAAAGTCATGTCCTTGTAACTGATAGACACTTTTCTTTGTAAATAACCCTGGAGTGACTGATAGAGCTTTTGCCAGACAAAGCCTGTAAATAGCTAGGCATTATTCATGCCAGGCCTGAGAACACTGTGTCACGGCTGACAAATTTATGGTAGATATGAGCTCACCTCTTCCACAAATATATACTTTCCCAGCAAATTCATCACATGTTTTAATGGCCCCACACTGAATTTGTCAGCTGTCTGTCCCTGCTCATTGTTTCCTTTGGATTCCTGTCAAGGATTGTTTGTTAAAATCATCTCCCTCTCCTATCCTTCAGCTGCTAGCCCCAGGAAAGATCAATGGTGACACATCTATTGATAATATTTTATATTCAGCTATTCAGGTCATAAATCATTTTAACAATGCTGATATGTTTATTGAGTGTCTGCTGGCATTGCAATTACACAGAAAGTGATGTCACTCTAAATCTTGGCTTTGTTGGATTGCATTTGATTCCTTCCTCCCCTCTCCCACCCCACTTCATAATTAAAATCTGTCACTTTTATTTTTGCAGTTGCCACATTAAAAGCAGTGAGAAGTTTGGCATTTCAGAGGAGGTATGGAATCTCTGAGCCTCTGTCTCCCATTAAAACAGAATACACAAAAGCATTTCCCGTCGCTACATGAAGATGCTACTTCAAGCCTGTGCAGATCCCTAGGAGTACATAGGACTGAGTGAGGGAGCAGCAGAAAAGTGCTGTTTTGACTCTCTGCTCCGACTTGGTGAACCAAGCAGGGGCCCCTTCTCTGAGCTCCGTGCAGCTGTCCATCGTCAACCTGGCACCTCACATCACATACCAATGGGAAGAAGACACCAATTCCCTGTGAGGGCATCAATTCGGCAAGGAGAATTGAAATCAGTTGAGAATAGGCTCCAAAGCATCCTGCACGCTGCGTCAGCCAGGCTGCCTCCCACTCACACACACAGTGCTCCCCCTGCAGATCCTCTATTGGAGACACCTACCATGAAAGCGCTGAAGACGAAGAGAGCCATTCCTACAGCTCCTTCAGTTTACCTCCTTGCATCTGTGGCTCCAGGGATTCCTGAGCAGTGCTCCCCATTGTGTCCACCACCCAGCTCTCTATTTATTCACCTCTTAATTCACGACCACAATGTTGCACAGCTATAACATTTCTAAACAAACAAATAAACAGAACAAAAAAAACCCAAACCTATCTAGGTCTTTGCAATGTATTTGAGACCGCTTTCCTCCTTAGCAAGCCTCTGCTGTACATACCCAAAGAAAAGACAGAAAGCAAGAGAGTGCTGGCCAGCAGGAAAAGTCACGTTTGTTCCTTGAATGCAAAATGTCATCACTCATTAGGGAAGACTCAAAAGCAGAATTTCTCTCAATGCAGGCAGCAGGAAAGATTTACACCATTTCACCCTATTGCTAATTTTAGTCTCTGCCTTTTTAAAACATCCTGTAAACACACAGAAGGAACGATGTGGGTATATAGAAAAGATTATTTTATAAATGTATAAACACAATGGTTCAACAAGCCTAAAGCAGTTTTCAGTGGGGTGCATATTTTTCTTTATGTACCTGGATACGCAGAACTGATTTTTTCATTACCAGAGATGGGACACACCTCTAAAAATATGTTTCAAATATACAGCCAACTACCTCTGAGGTGTCCCACTAATTTGAAACTTTTATGATCTGCCTTCACAAGCCTATAAAACTGGACAAGAGTGCTGATGAGAATTTCAGGCTGTATAGAAATACACTAACAGTTTTTCCTGTGGTACATTGGCACATCAGTGTGTAGATTTAACCTCTCTCGTGGCTTTCCAGAGCGCATGGATTCTAAGGCTAGATTCAAATTTCATTCATCCCAGTATAATTTCACTGTGTCAAAGGATATTACTTTAGATCTACATAGACTGGAGCAAGAACACAGCCTGCTCCTTGACTTTAATGGGTCTAGAAAAGAAGAGCAGATCTGCCCAAACTGGAGAAACTTAGAGCTGTACCAAAGTCTGGATTGTGATCTGGCTTCTGGGTTTGCAAGCAATGCAGATACATTTACTATCTGGATTTTAGAATATACCTGAAAGCTGCAGGAGCCCGAGCACCACAGACAAGCAAAAATTCCTGGCTGATAATTGTACGTTTGCTTTTGCAGGTTGCCTTGTTCTCCCAGTAAATGTTTCAATGAATCTTGGCCAAGTCTCAACATTTCTTTTTCAGAAAAGCCCCCAGACCAGACTACTTTCATATGTTCTCTGCCTTTCTGCAAACATTCTGTGGCTTCATAACTCTGAGAGGTATTTTCCGGATACCAGTGCTTCCATTTTCCTCAGCACTGAATTCTGAGATAGCTTATATCCTCTTCATCTACATCTTAATGGAAATTCTTGTAAAGAAGTGGGAAGCCAAGCTGTTTATATTGGGAATGCAAAAGAAATGCACTGCTTACAGGGGGCTTAGCCTAAATTTGACTGAAGTCACAAAGAAACTTCTGACTTTTCTGGCCCCTTAACAACTGTACATTCCTTTATAATGACTGCAGGCATAAATCAGTCCTGAGTTATGCCTGTCAGATAACCAGTTAGATATCTACTTAGCCATATTTGCATTCAGCAACCTAATTTATGTACACACTCTTCAGTACCATGTGTATATAGATTGATTACAAAACTTGATACATAAAATTATAATAATCATGTTTTTTACTCTAAACTACATCTCCCACCACTGTGTACAAGTAGAGGCCAAACATTCCTATCTAAGGCAAGCTTTTAAACCTGATTGAGTCGCTAGGCGCTGTGTAGATATGGTGGGAATCAGAGAGACCAGGGGTCGAAAATGCCTCCGAAAAGGTCACAGGTCCACCTAACTTTGGGCAGCTAACCACAGTGCCCACTTTAGAAGCCTAAATCATCTTAAACTGCCCTTATTATCAAATGGAGAGTCATGGTCTTTTCTGTGATGATGATTTATTCTAGCTGAGACACCTTTCTGTTCCCATTAGAGTGGTACCTGGCATTTAGGCACATCTTGTAACTGCTAAAAGTCAGATGGGCTGAATCTATACCTACGAGGTTATCAAATGTAATTTACTGGGATACTGATGCCTAAATATATCTAAGGATTTGGGTCGAGTCACCTATTTCTTTGTTAGGTCTCCTTCAACAATGGATACTGTTTTGTCAAAGGGTGTTACTGAAATCAGACAGATGCTGAAGTTTGGTCGCTCACTCCTATGGACTTCTATGGACTCCATTCTTAGCCGTGACAATCATGGGTCAATATGCTTGTGCCCCCTGAAGATCTGTCAGAGCTCAGGAACAGACCCAGCTCATGCATCTAACAAAGTACATAGAAATCATGAAGAAAAATTTTAGCAATGATAATATATACTGGCAAATATATTTGATATATTATTTGGCTGTATTTACTGTCAAGGGAACACAAATGTCTTTATCACCACAGATTCCAGAATATTCCAAGCACGAATGTGGTATTGTGTTTGTTTTTTGTATCTTTGGGCAGTTTCCTATACTGTAGTCATAGCAATCCCAACTCTCCAGAAGACTGTGAGAAACTTAATTTCCCCAGGAATTGTTTATTTCCATTTTAGCTTATTCTGCTAAACTTTTCTGTTTCCCCAACAGTTGGGGTTTCGACGCTGTTAATGCTTTTGCACTTTAAAACGTAACAGTGACTGGGAGGAGGTGATTCATTCCCACATTCACTTTGCAATAAATTGAAGCATGTGCACTGCAGAATACTTGTGCCAATTCCATTATTTTATATACAAAAAAGTCATTATGTTCCAAAGTATTATCATTTCCTTTCTTCCCAGACAGTGACCGTCTGTAACACGTTATTTTGGACAGACTCCCTACCAGATTCTGGGTATTCCCCCACTTCCAGAACTGCTTCTTACCACAAAAACAAAGAAGGGGAAAAAAAAAAGTAGAGGGAGTTTTGGAAATTCAGCCGTATTATACCCACAGGTACTGCTCACCTATTAACTCTAGCTTAATTACTGATTTTCACTCACCCATTTTCCCAGGAGCAACGCTTTAGCGGAACTGGCTATCTTTACACAGCAAGTTATCTTACAGATCTCAAACAACTGCTTACAAATGGGCTTTTCCAACAGGACGCAAGCTGTGTTTGATTTAACTCAATGTATATTTATGTGACAGAATCTAACCAAGTTGGACTTTGTGCCGTAACCATAATGTTTGCACAGTTACACCTGGGGAGGAAAGCCCTCCCACTACAGTACTAACAGGATGCCAGTGGCAAGAAAGTTTACATAATAAAATCATGGCTTAAGGGATTTATACATCTGTCAGTAGAACAGTGATGACAGTCCTCATTTGTAAGCATGGTACACAGCTTCAGCTGGAAATAAAAGATTAAGGATAAGGCCAAATAAGAGCCCCTGTAGATAACTGCATCCTATTGCATGCCCACTGCCTCCTCCAGCAAGGACCCTGAAGGGCGCTATGCTGGGAACATGTCTCTGGGGGTGACAACATGTCCTGGCTGTAGACATGAGCACACTCTTCTTGTCATCCAGCATGACCAGATGTGAGCTAGTTCCAACAGAATCAGCGGCCACAGAGCAATGTTTAGCATGGCACTGGCCCATGAGCACCACTGGACGCTCCTGCGGTTCCCACGGTGATCTTGGCTCTTTCCTTTCTCCTCCACCCTTTCCTTCCTTAGATAGCCAAAACTTGCAACCCTGAGGAGGAAGAGGAGGGCAAAGGAACAAAGGATGGCATAACTACCTCCACCTTGGTGCCAGCATCAAGACTGACATGCAGTAAAGCATGGAGCAAGAGCATCTCACGCTGACTCCAATGCCTGGACATGGACCCAGAAGCAGTGCTGAAAGCTCCTGGTTTAGAAACCTGTGGCTAGAGACAGTACCCTTTCTTTCATCAGCTGCTGTCAGACTTCTATGGCCAGCACAGGCATCAGTCAACCATGTCAAGCATACACTGGCTTTCTGCTCTTCCAGCTGCAGCATAGAGCAGAAACTGGCTGATTCGAGGGCTGGAGGATGCGGGAAGGGAGATGCAGACAGGAGGAAGCCAAGTAAGAGGCTGCTAGGCTTTTGTAGCAAATGAAAGTGGCAGGCAATAAAAGAAGGTTGCAGGAGAGCACTGTGACTCAGTTGACTGGCCAAGCTCCTCTGAATCGCCACCTTGGGGAGATGAAAAGCAGCACTGCAGGAGCTCAGAGAAAGCCCACCTGGCAGCCCAACTCATAAAGTAAAACCGTCTGGTGGTTTCAAAGCTCTGCAGCCAAAAGGAATATGGGAGGGGAGAGAAACTCCAGGAACCCAGCGGAACAGCTCATGGAGACAGCAAGGAGGAGAGGACCGAGATTCCGCTGCGGATTTTCTGTCTTTAATGGATCCCTTCCTCGTTCACCCCAAGCAAGGCAGCTGGCACGTGCTATCTCAGCATGCAGATGGATCAGCAATGTCAGACGTGCAGCTGTGCATATTTAACACACAGGGATCTTATTATCTATTTGCTGGCTAGCCAGCAGCAGGCTGATTTTGGAGGAGATTGCTCACAGTTGTAGAGAGAGAAAAATAGAGAGTAGTCCACAGTCATTAATCTTACACAACAGGCTGTGCAGCATTAGAGCCAGAACTGCTACTCTCCTGCATCTGTCCCTCCCACCAGCACTAAATCACTCTCTGGTTCTCAATCCCTCTCCGTTGCAGAGAAGAAAATTGTCTGGGTTGGAATTAGACACCACAACAGTATGGGCAGCACTGCTGTACAGAACAACTGCTCTGAATTTTCTTTGGTCTCAGGTCTCTAACAAGCCTTTGGTCTTATCACTGGCCAGAGGGCAAAAAGGAGAAAAATGAAGAGTTTTGATGTTATTGACATTTTCAGGTTGGGAATCAATTTCAAGCTCACAATGAGTCCTTATGTTGAGCTGCGTTCCAGTATGATTTGGCTGGCATCAGAGACAGAAGTATGCTGCACACACCATCATTCACTAAGCAAAGTCTGAAGGTTTTAGGTCCTCATTTAGAAAAGCCCCCAAAACACATCTGATTTGATGCATGCGATGCAGTCCTACTGGGAGTCCATTTGAAGTCCAGCCAGTCCTTCGGGGCTTTGCTGAACTGAAGTCTAAACGTTCGTGCTGGCTGAAGTTTGTTCTGGTTCATCCTTTCCCTGTATGCTAGAGCCCCAAACTGATCCATCACCAAATCAGCAAACACCTGCAGGGCTCTCCAGGAGGAGAGACTCAGAAATGAGGTCAAAGTCTTTTTATGTGCACAATCTACAAGGTAAGAAACACTGAGGGGGTCCTTGGCGCTGTCCACAGGAGTAAAAGCCAGCTGAGATCAACTCATGACCAGTTAAGTTCTGCATCCCAAACACCAAATAACAACATCAACTCACTTGCCATAAATTCAGCCAATAAAGCTTGTATGCTTTGAGAGGTGTGTTTTAGAAAACAAAATCTCTGTTTTACCTGCTTACTACATGGTACCCTCAAACAAAGAAGACTGTGTTTGATCTGGACGATAGCTGGCCATGTCAGCTCTGTAGCAACTGACAACTCCTGTTCAGATGATGTATTTTGAAGCCAGAGTGCTTAATTGCAACTCATTTAGCTTCATCGTGTCAGGAAATAGGCTTTTTATTTCTAACACTCGACTGGATATAGAGAAAACTTCTCTGCCAAGAAACAGCACCAGGAATGGAGAGACAAGCAGGTATTGTAGAACAGCCACAACACTGCAAACATTCGGGATGTGCTCTCTGGTCTCTCTGGAGAGTAGAAGACAGCCTCACCTAGGTGAAAATCCCAGAGGGAGAGAAAGAAATTTCCAGATGAAAGCGAGGTGCTCTCAGATAAAATGGAATTCTTTGAAGAAAAACGTGCAACTCAGAAATTAAAAATATGGGTGATAGTAGGGAAAGCTTGGAGCCAGTTGGAACTGATTGAACGCTATTAATAGCAAATGTCCCATTACACACAACATAAAAGCAAAATCATAAACTCCTGGCAAAAATTTACAATTCTAACTCTAAAATAAAAGTTACCTAAAGAGAAACATGCAGTGAGAGCCCTAACGTCCACAAAGAAAGAAGACTTTAAGCCAAATCCATCTGCAGAACAACACAACTTTTGTGATTTCCTTCAAGTGCCTACAAAACACTCTGTCTTATCAATGCTGAAAACTGGCATCATCAGTAGGGCAGAGCAAGAGGGACAATAGCTGAAAGACACACAGAAGACGATAGAGGAAAAGCTTAACAGAATGAAAAACTACTTTGAAAACAGCAAAAATAAAATTGCAAGGACTTTCTACGGAAACTGAACTGAGAAGAAAGAAAACGAAGGTTTGGAGTTATTGAAGCAGCATCTCACAATGGCATTCCTTTCCTGGACTGCTGGAAAAGCTGGCCTCATTGAAAAGGATGTGATTAAATAACTCAGACTTTAATGAAAGAGATTATGTTTCACTAGAAAGGAGCAAAGTCTCTGAAAGACTCCTTATCAGCCCATACTGCACAATGAAGAAGAGGTCAGATTCAAGTGGTACATTAGTCAAATAATACCATCTGAACATTTACTTTCAGCTCACTCTTTTTGATGAAGGCCACGGCCAACAATTACTAATGGATAAGAGAGAGTTATTTGATGGAGACCCGACATGCATTACAGCAGACAGTGGCATGGTTAATTGATCAGAAGCGTCGTAAGTGAAAGAGTTATGCTGAAAATAATGCTGTTACCAGAGCGATGTAAATGTGCTACTGGTCAGCATCTTTTCATAATTAGGTCATTTAGGAGCCTTTTGGGTCATTGATGGTGGAACAGTAGCCAAATCCCCCAAATATGCCTGCTGTGACAGATGCCCATGTTACTGTTGTGTATAAGCACTACAGGTGCTTGGAAAGAAACAGACCTTACAGCCCATAAATATTTTAGCCAGGGCAGATGAATAATAAATTGGTGAGAACAACATAGTGACATGAACTCATGTGAAACTATACCACACACTGTGAACAATATGGCCAACTGCATTAAAGCAGGACACTAGAAAACATCCTTAAGAGCTGGTCATCATTCTTCTTGACCCTGTTTCATGGTTCCATAACAAAACCTGGCCTCCGTGCAAACCCTGCAACCAGTAACATCAGAAGCGCTGGCTCTCTGCATGAAATAAAACTAGAAGAACCTAATTCCATATTGTTGTTTGTAAGCAAGTTGACTCACAGGGAGCTAATACAGCAGCACCATGAATGAGATTTGACAGAAATAAAGGAAAAACAGCAAAAGTAGCAGCAATCGAATAGGCAGGAAATAAATTTCTGTATCATCTGTTTCTTTTCCGCTTCTTCCAAAGAAATAAGTTCACAAATGTTAACTTTTTCCTGAAAATCAACAGAAGAATTAGAAAATTCTAAGAACTTTCATCCTCAGACTTGAAGTACACAGACTAAATGGAAGCTAAACCCAAATCAAACCATTCTGCTTCCACATTATAAAATTTAAGTAATACTAGCGATGGCATGGTAAAATAAATGAATTAATAAATAAAAAATCCCCAATTTTCCTGTTAAAGAAAAGAATTTCACAGCCCCAGAACCTGGGAGAAAATATACAGATTGGATTTTACAGATTTAAGATTAATCTCCATCATTCTTCTCATTTTAAGTTCTTACAAAGCAAAATCTAAGCATCCATGTTCTTACAGCAGTTACCTCTGGTACCATTTGAAATAAAGAACAAATCTACCCTCAAATGATAATGAAACTTGATCACACATTCAGGGTAAAAAATAATCTTTTTTCCCAGCTGGAAACAAACTCCACTCTGCCAAACTGATCATCATGTCTGTGTCATATTGTGCCAAAAAGCAGACTGAAATTATTCAGGTTCATTCCACAGCCTATAAGTGGTTCTGGCTCAAGCTAACCTCAACCTAAACCAAATTCACAGAAGTGAGGTATAGGTAGATGACAGTGACACCAAGCAGAGGAACATAATCGTAGGGCCTTTTCAGAAATCATCTGCTAGACCAAATGCTCTTTTTTTTCCCCTGGCTCTCAGATTATAGCTCACTGATTTACATTGGAATATTATTTAATTAGATCAGCACCAAATGACTCATCGTATTTTGTCACTTTAATGATTCTTTATATTTCTCCAGTTTGATGGGTTAATCACTGCCTATCACAGTTTATGGCCTCTATCTTCTTTATTGTGTTTTGCTTCCCATAAGCTATCTAAGGTGATGTGAACTTTGTGCTATTGACTTTTCTCACTCCTCTGGGGAGGTTGTCATGGAGAATTAAGCTATTGACAAATCAACAGCCGACGTGCTAAACTCCTTCTTGCACGTCATCATCAGGAATGTGGGATCCAGCCAACTTTGGTTTTGTGCAGAACCAAGCTGTTCCACCACATAAAATAAATCCTGAAAACCTACATATAACAGTCAGCTCTCATTTAAAGCTCTGCAAATCTGAAGTAAAGGAGGAATCTCCTCCTTTAGTTTAACAAACACACTTTAGAACAAGTTCGGGCAGCAGAATTTAATGAATGAATTTCAGACTTCCTCCTATAGTTTTAATCTTCTCAACAGAGTAGTTTTTGTTTCCAGAAGTGGCTGTCTTCATTAGGTGTGACTGAGCAAATGAGCTAGGCAGGCATAATTAATGCAGCACTAACCTCAAGAAGTGATGAAGAACAATTATTTTTCAAATGCACTTAATAAATGTTAATTTGTTCCTTTATTCTTCTTCTTACTGCAAGTGTTGGAACTATTCTTATCATCTAGGATAATTAGTCCGTCAATAATATCTAACCAGTGAGTCAGTATGGTAATACTCCTTAATACAGAACCTCCCATTATTCTAGGAAAGATATAAAAGATACAAAATGATAGAAAAGATTTCTACATGACTAGAAGCAAAAAAGTTATGACTTATTTACTGAGATGTTATAGATGAAATGGAAATGTATTCCAGTTCTTACTTCAAAGGCTGCCCTCTCCTCTTTGTTGGCATGATTTGCTAACTCTCGTGGATATGGAATTCAATTGCGGGTTCAGTTTGAGCTTGTTGCATTCTTCATTTGTCCAAGGGTATATTTTATTCGCAAGCATACCTCTGCTTAGCTGAAAATAGGCCTCTTAATGGACCATTAAATATGTTTCCTTTTGCTCCTCCTCTAATGTTTTCTCAAATTTTAATGAAAATGTAATTTCAGAAGTGTTTTCTTCCCAAAGTTGTTACACTGCCAAGCTGTAAAAATAAGTCCAGCTTCTTGTTGTTGCTGTGGTTGTTGTCAGAGTCAGTGGTGAGCCAAGGAACTTGCACTATATGTACTATTTCCATTCCCCATGGAGAGCTTCAGATAAGCTCCTCCAACCCAGGTTACAGAGACAGTGCCAGGAAATGCTGTAGGGGCTGGAGGGAGTGTCGGATGGTCTAGAACAGCGGAGGAAAAAGCTCCAAACTCAAAAATGAAGTTTTGCAGATCCAAATCAACTCCCTATTTTTTCAATGGCATTATCTGCTGCTTAACATTCAAGTATCTGGTTCCAGCACTTCACAGCAGCACTGGTTATGCCAAAACTCATCCTTTTGTCTGCTTCAAGTTAGCTGCATTCTTGCACTGTCTCCTGTTTCCCATCAACTGATAAATCATTCAAGCCATCAGATCACATTTGTTAATGAACTGAATTTACTTTTTGACAGCTGTGCTCCATACCCTCCTCCTCCTCTTTTGTAGATTTCAAATACGCTTAAATTATTACAGCATTATAACGCACATCCAGCAGGAGTGAGACCCTTGAGATCTTGCATCAGCCAACTCTATTAATTAAGCTATATGGTCCCATGCAGTGAAAACTTAAAGCTTGTCATAGTTGTGACCTCTGTGAAAGAAATATGACTTCAAAAGCAGGTTTGACTTCAGACACTAAAAAATTAGCAGTCTAAAAATAAGGCAAGCTAGGCTGGTAATGTGGACTCACAGAACAGTAGAGGAAGAGAGACGTGGTGCTTTGAGAGAAAAACTTCCATGTCTAACTGGATGAACCAGGACTGATACATCCTCAAGGAGATTACTATTATTATTATTATTATTATTATTTAATTCAGTAACTCTTCCTAAAGTGTCACCAGAGAGAGTGTTCAACATTAGTTGGGAACCCAGGGTCAGACACAGGAGCAATCAAGGCTCAAGCACATAGGGAGGAAAAAGTTGGCTGCTTCAACTTGCAATTTTCTTCTTTTCATAAGAGAAAAGTGAATCTCTTTTTAAGAAGCAACTCACCAACTTCCCATAGTCTCAATCGTTTTTTGTAATTATTTCTTTTTTTCCTATTCTCTTTCTACTTTCCTCCACCTTCTTCCTTTTCTGTGACAGCATCCTCTTACCTTCTTAATAATCATCTCCTGTACAGATATCATCTCTAACTTTATTTTGTTAAAACCAAAACAATCCAGATGCTCTGGATATAATAAAAGAAATGAATGAACAAAGATTATGAGTGGGAAGAGGAAATAAAAGTAATAAGCTGCATGACAAACATCACCCTGTCCTCTCTGAATAAAATCCCTTTGCCCAGAATGATCTAAAGGAAGTCCCATAGAGTCCCAGGGGAGCCTTTCCATTGGCCTTTCTATTTCAGTCTCTCACTTGCCTCCATTTCTAGTTTGTCATATTCTCATCTCTCCAAGGCAGTGCCTGAGCTTGACTGAATCTGACAGCAAAATGGGTCTCTGGATTTATGGAAGGTCTCTGGAAGCAAAGGCTGCTGAAATCGCAGTGAGAAAGTCTAATATTTTGACGTTGGCTTTAGTCTTGAATCTGCTTGAAAAAATCAGTTTCTTCACAAAGAACACTTAGAACTTGTTACGAATAGAAGTCTCAAGATTCTCTTTGAAAACGAATCTGCAAGGAGACCCTCCACTAGAAGCTGAGGGAAGGCAACATAGGAGAGAAAAGAAATGTGAATTACAGAACCACAAAATGGCTTGGGCTGGAAGGGACCATGAAAATCATCAAACCTGCTGTGGGGGCAGGGTTTCCAACTGCTAAACCAGGCACTAGTTCAGTTTGCCCAGGGTCCAATCCAACATAGACTTGTAAGCCTTTAGGGATGGGGTATCCATAGAATTTCTGGGCAGACTGTGTCAGCACCTTGCCACCCTCTGAGTGAAAAATTTCACCCTAACATCTAGGTTTTTTTCCCATTCCTTCCCCTTGTCCTATCACTATCTGCTCATGTAAAGTCAGCCTCCCTCCGGGTTATAAGTGCCCTCCAAGCACTGCAAGGCTGCAACGAGGTCTTCCCAGAGCCTTCTCCAGGCTGAACAAGCCTAGATCCCTTAGCCTTTCTTTATAGCAGAGGTGCTCCAGCCCTATGTGCATTTTCATAGCCTTCCTCTGGATCTGCTCCAACAGCTCCACATCCCTTCCTACACTGGGGCCCCAGGACTGGACATAGTTCTCCAGATGGTGCCTTACAAGGGCAGAGTAGAGGAGGACAATCTCCTTTCTCATTCTGTTGCCATCCCCCTTTTGATGCAGAGCAGGATACAGTTGGCCTATCAGGCTGCAAGTGTATTCTGTTAGCTCACATCAAGCTTTTCATCTACTCAATCCTCCAACTCCTTCTCCATAGGGCTGCTTTCAATGAGTTCTTCCAGTCTGTACATACAGCTGGGAATGCTTCCACCCAAGAACAACACCTCACACTTGGCCATATGGAATCTCATTAGGTTTATGTGAGCCCATCTTTCAAGCTTGTCCAGGTTCCTCTGCATGGCATCCCTTTCTTCCTATTAACTGCACCACTCAGCTTGGTGTCATCAGCAACCTTGCTGAAAGTGCACTCAATCCAACTTTACAGGCCACTGATGAAGATGTTGAAGAGCACCAGTCCTAAGATGGACCCATGGGGGAAACCCATCATCACTGGCCTTCACCTGGACGTAGAGCCATTGACCACAACCCTCTGGCTATGACCATCCAACCAATTCTTAATCCTCTGAACAGCCCAACCTTCAAATCCCTCTCTCCCCCATTTAGAGACAAGGATGCGGTGTGGAACCACATCAAAGGCCTTGCAAAAGTCCAGGTAGATGACATCAGTTGCATTGCTTTTGTCCACCAGGGCACATCACTCCAATAACCCAAAGCAAGAACTGCTGGGAATCCAAGGCAAGCAATAACCCCTCTTCACTTTGAGATCCCTCAGAATGTGCAGCGGCCCAAGCAGAGCCACAAACTAGCATTAATCTGAAAAGAAATGTCACTGAACATGTCTAAAACTCAAGCAAAATTAGTTTTTCTTTCAATTCTTTGTAGAAATTTTCAAAACAGAAAATATTTTTTCTAATACATCAGCCCACTCTGAGAAAGACACACATTCACTAAATCCCACACTACCTGAACTTTTCTTGCCTCTAATGCACAACATCAAGTCACATATCCAGCTCACATGTGACTCAAACACAGCACTCTCAGATTTTGCAGCCTTTGGCAAGTACAAGGTCTTGCCAAACAACATCCATTTGAGCCCTGTCTCACACACAAGTGACCATCTTTGGCTGACTTCTTTGGAGTTGGTCAGCCCTGGATTTGTGCTTATTTAAGTGAGTGTATGAACAAAGAAATTATTCAACTGTTTTCTTTCATGTATGAAAGAATATGAGGCAAAAGATCATTATCAAATGGATTCATCTGTCCCTTTCACTTACTAGTCAGTGCAAATCTCAAGCCTTCATCTTCACCCCTTTGACCTACCCTGTGGGTTTCTCCCTGTCTTTCTATTTGGAGAAGAAGCAACCCCTGATTAAGAGATATGCTGAGACACTGGTCAACAGAGAGTGAAGGGTCTCATTTCCTCCCGCACTAATATCTCGCTAGTGTTAATTGCAGTTATGGGTGAATAGGCAATACTGAAGAACAGAGGATGTGAGTGCTTTGCCATTACTGATTACCTCACATCACACGTTTAAAATGAATTTGCTAGTCCCTGCAGTCCTTGGGTCAGATAAAAAAAAGAAAACTTGGGGGGGGGGAAGCTTGTTTTTACCGACAGCTGCTCTTCAAAGGTCAAGGATTACAATAGTTGGAGCACTGCAGGTCAGGGTTGATGTGAACCGCACCGAGAAACTCTTCTTGCCCTCCCTGATTCTGGGTTGTAATGAATGTTATCAGTCCATCTCTCTTTATAAGCTTTGAATTCACACTACCAAAAAACAACAACAACAACAACAACAACAACAACAAAAAACGAAACCAAACAAATAAAGCAAATAAAAAAATATTTACAATGTCACCTCTTCTCCGCACACACCTCTTCCAATCAGGCAACTCAGGCAGCTATGAAAGTTGTCTTTCTGGCAGCATAAACTACCATTTTTTAACAAGGTAGATGGATGCCTTCATACATTTTTAAGATTGGGACAGGATATATTTTGTGGTTTATTTATAATGACATCAATTACACTTGCTCCTAGGCAATAATTCACTTCTTTATAATTATTTATGAGGTGATTTTTACTTTTTTGAAAGTTTTATGTTTATTGATGTGTTTGGTTAACGAACACTTAAATGACATGGTCAGTTGCTTTGCAGGATGCTGGAGAACAGCAAAATCAATACGTTCTGCACCTGAGAACAATCTTCTTGGTTTTGTAGTAATGATTCCCTGAGCAAGGTCCCAGGAGCCTGAGAGATAATTGCAATTCCACATAGTCAACAATCTGCTCAGATCTATATAATCACCGTCTTTAGCTGCTTCGTTTTGTTTGCTTTTGTTGTGTGTGATCTTTGCCATTAATGTCTCTTTCCCTGTGATCTCAATTGGCTGGTTTTCCCTTCCCAACCCCTCTCCTAGCTTTCATTTCCAAGCCTCACCTCTGCTGAATCCAGCCCCCGTGCCCAACAGAGAAAGCAGTTAGCTAAGTAGCTGCTTGCTGCCACTCAATTTTTCTTCGTTGATTGCTGCCTTTGGAGAATGAAAGTTCATAGCGTTCTGGATAAACATTAAAAAAAAAGGCATAATAAGGCTTAGCATCCCCAGCTGAAGATAACTGATCTCTTCAGTTGCTTTAATATGCAGAGTACAGGATACAGACAAGTGTTAATGGAATAATATATTCTATGGCCCCTCTGTGCTTGGAGGCAGACAGCATGCTGCACAGTGAGGGATGGCAAGCATGGTCAAGAAGCTGGCAAAGAAAATTGTCTAGAGAGTGCAAGTCCTTTGTAGAAGCAAAGGAGAATATTTGACAATATTTCAGTCTCCAAAGTGGCTTGTGCTCCAGCTGTGGCATAGGCTGTATTTAGAAGGACATGATCAATGATTTAGGGGCTTTTTAAAGCAGTAATTGTAGCTTTAGCATATTTGTGAAGTGCCTCGCCCAGCAAATACACCAAGGTAATTAATCAAGTATATTCTTAAGTCAGGTTTGAATGCAGAGCACATAAGCCAAGACAGAGCGTAGAAGAATAAATCTGCCAGAAAAGCCTAATAGACTTAATTCGTGATCTCTTACAGTGTGGTCCTGCATCATTTGTGATCTGCAATGCCCTCATAAATGCTCTGCAGCTGGTCCATAAAAACGTGCTAAACCATTTCCACATCCATACGAGAGCAAGTTATTCCATGAGATCCACCAGAGCGTGACATGGACATAAAGTGGTTGGGAACCACTGTCTTCCTGGATTGCCACAAGCATGATAAAATAGAAGTGTTTTGGGGACTGCCACAGCTTTGACAATGAGGTTTCTTCCAAACATTTTTGGAAACACCAACTCATGCAGATGGTCACCTGCCAAACATGCAACCTGAACTGATCTGTTGCCACTCACAGCAGTTAAACAACTGCGTTAGAAACCTCACCTAGAGTAAAAGCAGTATTTCAGGGGTTCAACATGGCTTTCAAGTGCAGATGCTCTCAGAGCAGAGAGAATGGATTTGGTAGAAGGAATAAATAATGCTCGGAATATTTCAAATTGGAATTCAAGCGGAGACACCTGAAAGGGTAGATTTCCACACACTGAGCACCTAGGAGCCCAAAACCAGATGTCACAGCTGGACACTTCAACTAGTGAGTACTTTCAGCAGTCACTTTAGAAAACGCAGCTCTGAGTCCTTTGGTTAATAGAAAACAGGCCAGACATCTTCTCACCACTCCACTGAAACCCTCCAAACATACTCTTTGGAAAGTTATTAACTGGTAGCTGACAAAACCAATTCTTTCCCTTCATTTACAAAAATAAAAATTGGCATCATTCTGCATTTTAAAATAGAATAGTAGTGATGTTAACATGAATAAATCAACTGGGAAGATGTTTGTAAATCTTTATCAGCCAAAGAGATATACTTACCTGCTATAAAAGAAGATAGCTGACTTTTCTACTTCCATTAACTGTTGCCAAATCTCATAAATGTAAACAGAGAATAAATCCTTTCAGTCACTGAATATGAATATTCTCCTGGGAAATTCCAGTTGACATCCAACTTGATTTACGTGCTTTAAAAAAAGCGTTTGTTTTATACGCCTAGGGTGAGCCTTAAAACGTAAGTTCATGTGTAAAAAATGTAAAGGCTCAGGCCTATTACAGCAAAAAAGTGCACATCCTTTCAGCTGCCAACCATTCCCCACGCAGAGCAAAGGCTCATGAACTCAAGCTCACGGCATCTGCTCGGAGGAATCTGTTCAACTTAGGTATTGCAACACAGACCTCTGGCATCACAGCCCCTTGCCTGACATTTCCCGTGGCTCCCGCACTCTGCACTGAAAGTAGAAATCTGGAGCTGAAATATTCACTGTGTTCACTCTTCTTTGCTGCTTCTCTTCCACGCCTCTTCAGGTGAAATGCCAGTTCTTTCACCCTGAGCTTTGCAGATGCTCCTAACCCACCCCTTGAGCACACAATACTTTATAGAAATCTGTCCTTAAAGAACAAACTTCAATTCTTACTAAACATAAGCATTATTATGAAACACGTGGCTCCTATCCATGTAATACTTCCTAAATCTGAGAGGCAAACCTATTTTGCAGCCACCCATTACTCTTCAGTGACCTTCCTCATTTTGGATGTACTAACTAAATCGTTAGAGGAATACACACCTTGCTTCACATCAAAGCCACATTAGTAAGCCAAATGTGATTACAGTATCAGGAACAAGCCTGCCCTTTGGCTGTGGAGGATGGTTAGGTGAGCTCTGGATTGTGGAAGGAGTGACATCACGCTGAGAAAGACTTAGGGCAAATGCATATTAAACCGATCATTTCCTTGTGTTTTGTGTCTACGCTTAATTATTTGGTCTGGTAACCAGCTCCCCATCTTGAAGATTTTTTTCTGACTGCGTACATATGAACGCAGACACATGAAAGACACATTTGTTCACTGTGTACAAATGTCCCGTGCCATTTTATTTTCGGTCTTGGGGAAATTGAGAGAACATCGCCAGGCGTGTTCTCAGTTCTACTCTGTGGAGGCCTGAACTAAAATTATGACTGAAAAGCAAATGCAGTGACCTTTAAAGGAATCGAGAAGAAGCTATTTCCAGCACATTACTAAATGCTATATTTTAAAGGTTCTAACCTTATTTGCTACAAGTGTATAATATCAGGAAAACCTTGTGAGTGAAGGTTCTGCATTCATCACATAGCCCAAGTCACTTACAGAAGAGATGGGGAAAGTTATTACTTTCCCCTTTGCAGACATTAAAGTTCAACCCCCTTTCCTGTAGCGTTTTGCAGCATGAAATAAGGTTCAGGGATCACTTTAAGAATTACAGGCTCCTCGACTTAACAAAAATATATTTTCCTGCAAGCAACCATAGGTGCATCATCAAGATGGGAGAGCAATTTATAGGATAGGCTTGTCCCACGCAGCTGGGTCACACAAGCTAAGGGGTGCTGGGTTTTGCTATCCAATAGCACATAGTGCAAACTACATTGAACAAAATACTCTTTTATGAGAATAGGAATTGATTTACATGATACAGCTCAAAAGTAAAAGATAGGCCAACAAAAGACATGTCATAAAGTCTTGGGAGGCCACCCTTAAGTCTGGGGTTTAATTGCATCAAGTAGGCTCCAAGAGTGTGTGATGGCATGTGTTTCTTCACTGCTTTTTTTAACACCTAACAGTCAACAGAGACGTCAGGTTTTGATGCTTAGAAAATTATAAAGTGAAATGTTAGCTTCACTTTATTTATCATTATTATTTATGGATTTATATCATACTTTTCATATGTGCAATGGTGCTCCACACCAAATAAATCAGAGAGCATAAAGCCTCAGTCACAGCAAATAAAGAAGGAAAGTAGGCAGAACCAGAAACATCAATAAAATGCAGAAGTGGTGAGTAAACAAGCATGGGTTTTATCAGATTTTTATAAATTTGTCTAGAATTAGCCACAGGGATATTGTAGTGTCCAATATTTTACCAGATAAGTTCCCAATAAGAAAATAAAACCTGTTATACAGTAGACAAATGGAAGAGGTGGATGATACAAATAGTACAAACTGGAGATACACTGCAGCTTGCATAAGATAGTATAAATTGAGCCAGGAAACAAGACTAAGAAAATATGCAAAATCTGAAATTCCTCTGAAGGCACTGTGACATTTATAATCACAAAATATCTCACACAAAAATAATCTGCTACCACTCAAGCCTCGCTCCTGGTAGCTGAGTCCCTGGCCCAGTAAACTGCAGTATGGACTTGTCCAATAGTTTAAAATGAAGAGTATAGTACATAGAATCACAGCTAGATATTACATGGCAAAATGAGAAGAGGTTGAAGAAAAGCTTTAAAAATACTGCACAAATAATTGGTGTTTTTTTTTTTACATTTCATTTTTAGCCATCAAAATATACCTCCAATGTAACCAGATTGTACCCTTAAAGAGCTTTAAGAGTTACAAGCCCTGGATGTGCTTTAAAGCAGCACAGGAAATCACAGGCACAGATATGGTACTTGACCTTTAGTGGTGCAATGAAACCACTAAAATATATGTTAGGCTGCAAAATGCTGGGATCTTCCACCGTGAAACAAAACAGATATTGATTTTTGCTATACACCTTTTAGTACGACAGTAAGTCAAGCACAGTTGGTGCCACATGATTCTGGTTGTTTGAGATATCATGTAACGCGTCCAGTAAAAGTCGAGAGCAGTGAGATGTTAGTGCTTGTGCAATCTGCTTTCCTGAATTAAATCAATTAAATGAACACACCAGCAATGTCTCCCTGGGCCTCACAGGATATGAATATCTGCGCACGGTCTTCAACAGCGCAGAGTTTGATCACAGGATGAGGTTCTGTTGCACAAACACAAGACGATCATTTGAAGAACTGAGCTCTGAGTTAGCCACTAGGCAGGAAACCAAAGGAAGAATTCTGAAATGCGATGGAGGAGTTCACGCCTCATCAAAAAACACAACTGAAAATTTTACCTCAGGTGAATTTAGAATAACTTGAGGATTTGACGACAAATGGCTTTTGAAATGATTAAAAATTAGCTGACCCTGAAATGGAAGTTCAGCCAGCAACATTTTTGACTCTTTAGAAACAAAAAGGCCACTTAAGAATCTTTTATAAGCTAAGCAACATCTTACGGCAACAAACTCAAATGAGAACCAATTCCATCCATCAACTGTATTCTGCAACCCAGAACACCAAGCTCATAGCTGCAGATACTTGAGGGAGGGTTCAGTTGTTGTTCCTCCTCCACGCCAAGCTGGAGCTTTTTAGGAGAGGGCTCCTGTTCTCCAAATGTGGAGAAATGCTTCAGTATTTATGACCCAGCCTTGCTACCCTCCTATACCCAAAATATATGATTTTCAAAAGCACTGATTACATCTGCTCCCATAGCTGTACTGGATGCTATGCGAAGGCATAAATCTGAGCAGCAAGGCCAAAACTGCTTAGTGGCAGGAACTTAGGTCTTCAGCTGACTCCACCAGGAGTCCGTGCACAGCAAGTGTGGAGAGTCAGCACCGCTGAGCATGATTAGAAACTGCCGCTGGGTTTCTCCCAGCTAAATCTGCCTCATCCGCAAATGACCACCAGAACATGAAAAAAACAGATGACTTGCCATACCTTAAGTGAAAAAATATGATTGAATAAATCCCGAGCATAAGACTTTGTGCCTAATTAGTTAAATCCCCTTAAGACATAAAAAAAAAAATTGCTAAAAGTGCTCTCAGTAATTTGTAATAAGATGCTTAGATAATGCGCTCACTATCAAGGGAAGTTTCCAGTTTCACTGTACTCCATTTTTTAACATCTTGGCAAAGACCTTTTTCCCTCTCTCATGCTAAAGACCTCCCATTGACACTGTAACGTTAGCCTGGGAGCAGCTGGTGACTATTTCTGATGAATGGCAGGTGAAAGGGGTTTTCATGCCAAACCAACACGCACGCAAAACTGGATTCTCCATCCCCATTTCCTTCACTTAGCTGTTTAAAAGAAATCTGGGACAAAGAAGGGCTCACAACTGCCCAGGCTGCTTGGGAAAATGACACATTCACTATTGCACAAGAGGTTGGTTTGGGAAAACACTCAGAGGGAGAGCTGCTTGTCCCTTGGCTTGGCCCTAATGGGGCTGCAGCAGGGGCACCCGTGGCCACCAGAAGACAGATGGATGCCTTTAGACTACCGACAGAAGAAAAAGAAGAAATTTCTTTGGGAGCTGACCCAAGATGCAATGGGCTTTCTTGATAAAATAAACCAGCAAAATCGGTGCAAAGGGCAAGCTGAAACACGAGCATTTCTCTCCATGTAGAAAGAGAAATTCCAGGGGAGTTTCTTGTTTTGATTCTGTTTTCTGTTTTGGGTTTTTTTTTTGTTTGTTTGTTTGTTTTGTTTTTAAATTTTATTTAATTTAGATGAATTTCAGCTTGAAGCTTCATTTCAGAATGAGAAATAAAAAAGATTTTGGCTTTTCCTTTTATTTTTGATATAAATAATTTTGTTTTTTTTGTTTTCTTTTTCGTGAGAGTAAACTGAGTGAACAACAAACACTGCCCTCTCTCTACCAACGCGAACCATGTGAGGAAACCCAACATCAAACTTCATCTCCAATCCTTTGATCAGCGGACAGATTTAAACCACATAAGTTTAAAGTGAAGCTGCATGAAGCTGCAAAGATGCCAGAGAGGAATGTTTCTGCTGACAGCGGTGCTATCGGCCTTTCAGCGTCCTGAGATTGGAATCTGTGCTGGTGACCCGAACGTTCTGATGGGATGGACGAGGACCGACTATACAATCTATTGGTTTCAGTTTTCCTCCCAGTTGCTGCACGCCAAGAGTTGCAAACACCAAAAAAATGCTGAGTAGCCCCAATTCGCTCTGCTTTCAGAAAAATCAAGGGCATTCAGAAACAACCGGGACTGACCTCCCCCCCCATTTTTTTCTTCTAAAGTTCATCAAAATACGTTTTTACATTGCTTCAGCTTTTCTTTTTGTGCCAAGTTCTAGCAATAAACCTGCTTTATTAAACTGACATTTTGTAAGTAGTTAGTTCTGAAATTGACTAAGCCCTTTTGGTATTAGGAAAACCCTTCTGGAGGCAGCTGAAATATTAAATGAAACCAAAAAAAAGAAAGAAAGAAAAAAATATACAGCTAATGGAATGGCAGGAAATCTGATTAATTTCTTTCTTTTTTTCTTTTTTTCAGAGCAAGGCTGATGAAGCAAGATGGCCATTTGGTTCGGCAGTGAGGTCATTTGTTTGGCAGAAAATAGAAACTACCTGAATGGGGACTGAAAACCTAAACCATCCTTGAGCTGAACTCCTGCGATATTTATGAAGTTCATTTGAATTGTGTTTTCATATTCCCATTATAATTATGACGGATTGGCACCCATACCACATTAGGATTGGTCACGATTTGGATGGGAAACTTGAAGAATAGCAAAGTTCTGCCTGAAGCAAAGATGGTGATTCATCTGGAAGACTATTTTCTGAGGAATCAACACCCCAGCTTAGTTACCTGGCAGGTTTGGTGTAGGTATAGTGGATACCTGAAACTGAACCTGAGTTATCTTTCCTATGAATTAATTTTATTATCCTCTCCTTAGTTAGCTAAATTCATGCTGAGAATCAAGGTTTTTTTAAGTGAATTTGGAAGTGGAAAGCTTTTAAAAGCAAATATTAAACACATACATCATATGGATATACCAACTTATATTTGTGGGAAGATTAGGAAAATAATAGCATTAGATATGGAGGCTGGTGGCCCTGCATGTGGCAATGGGGATGGAACTTGATGATCCTTGAGGTCCCTTCCAATCCAAGCCATTCTAGGATTCCATGATAAGGCATGCAAGTTCACATAAACACCGTGTAAATTTTTCTTCCCTTCCTGCAATTTTACACAAAATCTAAAAATTGTGGCTGCACACGGAGAGCAAATAGGTAAGTATCACACCTAATCTGTATATATGTCTGTGTGCTTTTTTCAGCTGAATGCAGCACTCTAAACTGTGTGCTTCGGTGAAGTGTTTATGTCAGATGGGCATCTCCAAAGAGCAATTCATTGCACCCAAAAGCCAAGCTGCCCTCTGCCTGCTTACCTCTACCGAATCTAGAGGGAGTCCACAGTAACTGAAACTGTATTTAGAACCTTATTTAAGTGTTTGTATTTTGGAGGGCAGAAAGTGGGTCCTATTTTGTGGATTAAAGGCATCTCTATTTTTGCAAAAAATTGTGGGTTTTTTTTAACCACCATGACTTTTGATAATTTCAAGTTCAAAAGAGATGGCTTCAGAATGTTAGTTCATCTAATAAAATGCAAATTTTTGCCAAGATTTGATTTGGTTTCTGTAGCACCACAGGTAAGCTTTTCATTATGGCCCTTTCTGACCCCTTAGGAGGAAAAGTGATGATGGTTATTGCTGCTTGATAAAGCTCAGCCCCTGCAGTACACTATCAGAGCAGAAACACATCAGGCAAGGACGAGCTTGCATTTCTTTCTCAGGACAGACAGAACATGATGATTACCAACAGAAACTGAGATTATACTGAATGGAACAAAAACTTGAACTGGGAGCAAAACCAACCAATTCAGGGCAATGCACTGTTTTGCCTTATAAACGAGGTTTTTGTTACTTTTCTCTTAAATATGCTTTTGGAAAAAGGCTGTTTTCTTTCCCTGCTCAGAGAGGATTTTGTTCCCCAGTTGGATTGTGCAGCAGTGTTACATGAATTTCGCCAATCAGTAGATCTGATAAAGCAAGCTGCGGAACAATATACTGAAGTCACGCACACGCCTTCTGCCCTTTAAATCACAGTAGTTAAAACCAAAACAAAAAGAAATCTCTCAGCTCTCTGGGCTGGTATGGTACTGAATCATTAATCTCTCCCAGTGGCTAGCTCAGTCTAGTTTCTACAATGTCATCGTGCACTGCAGTCCATGTCTACATCCAAGAACGCTCACCGATCTGGGAACTCTTGATTTAATACATGTTGCCACACTGCCCTTGACCTCAGAAGGACTTTGAAGTTTTCTGGCTGGAGATGAAAGTTACAGTATGTGTGGCAGAGGCGGGCTGTAGAGTAAGAAAGAATTGCTAACTCAACAACTTGTTAAAACACATATTTCCAGAACTTTTTTTTTTCTTATTATTTATTTTTTTTTAAACTAATAAACACACTATTTCCAGAATTTCAGTCCTCTTGTTCAGATTGATTAGATGAGAGATGAATTTGAACAGACAGATAGATTAAATCAAGAGTTATGGGTAAATTATTTCCAGTCCTCCAAAGTTGGCCTGATGGTATCCATTTCCTAGTACTCCTTACGGATTTCTGCTGGAGCGTGGCCTATAAAGCTCTGATCCCTGAACACACCTTCAGGTTAGGAATGGCAATTAGATGCGATCCGCGGATATCTTCACAGAGAGGGCTTTCTTGTTTGGAAGCCATAAGAAGAAACCAGATTCAGAAGCTACTTGTTGGCAATGTTACTTTCCAAAAGAATAAAGAATTTTCAAAGGCATCTGATACAGTGTGACCAAATCTGCCTGAAAAACAAGAGGGATGAAACTCCCCAAGATTATTGTTTGCCTCTCTGTCATATGTTCATGCTGTTTGGACCCAAAGCAGACATCTGTTGGACAGCTTAGTCATGTTGTAAAAAGGCCAGATGTAATTAAAGTGTGTAATCGTTTCTTGCCAATCAAAAGGAGCTGAAAAAGAGCACAAAGCCAGAACGCTGGATCACAGTTTTAGCTTTTTCAGAAGGGATCACATTTTCATGAGCAGAAGCCTTCTACTTCACAGCCTGGGCAAAGACTCACCCATAGGCAGGCAGCCTGTTAGCAGAAACAAAAGCTTTGCCTGATCTCTCACTTGGGACTGAGAGAAAGGGAATGCATTTTCTTACCAGCACAGAGCAGTGTCAGATCTTGATACTGCTTGTTGCCTGGAGAATATTAAGTTTACACCAACAAACATGGAGATGGGACCAGGCTTATTTCATGAGAGTCAAGGATGAATAAAGCTTGATATAACACTGAATTAATCTGACTTTGGACAAAGAGGAATCAAGCAGTCATGAGTGAAAAAAGAGATAAGACCACCTTGTGAATCAAAGAGTCTGTTATGGGGAGGAGGGGGAAAGGCATACTTTGTTTTATATTTCCAGATGGGATAAACTAGGTAATGGATGTAAACCACTGTTGAAAGAGGTTCAGGTTGGACATCAGGAACAGGTTTCAGATGGTATTATTGGAGACTCTTATATTAGATCTCCTGCAAGGAACAGGACATGGCAAAGTCTTTAGCACTGGGGATTTGTAGGAACAAGTCAAACAACATATCCAGAAAGCCAGGATCAGTTCTGCGCTGGGCAAGGGTATGCATTAGATGATGTAGTCACTTGGGTCACTTTTATTCCCAACATCTAAAATTACAGGTCAAATCAAAAGGCTTCCTTTGCCTGTATCTCCTGGAAATCATTCTGTGATAATTGCTACCTCTTTTCCAATTAATCTGCATCTTCTAGCTTCGCAGCAAGAGGAGTTCAGCATTGAGAGAAGACTGTAACATCCTTTAAGCAGCAAAACACTGCAACATTGCCAAGTAGGAGAAAGATAATGTCATCTCAAAGTCTCATCCACCAATTAGAAAAGCTCAGCAAACCTCAAATTAAGCAGAATCCTTTTGTCACCCTACTAAAATGTGCTGTGATTTATGTTACTCACACACAGGAAACACCAGGGAGAGAAGCAGTACACAATCTTTCCAGCCAGTGAGTAAATTGGTTTGTAAACAGTAATTATCTACTGCAGTGGTGTCCAGGATGTACTCCACCAAGCCAGCTCCACCATCACAAGTTCACAAAGCATTTGCAGACTAGATTTTCAGTAACTGAAGTGCTTGCTGGCAGACACATGGGCTGTTTGTCTGAGTGTCACTCCTTCGATCCCAATAACCAGGAATAAACCAGCCTTTGTCAGGATCCCAGAGCATAATAAAATAAGTGCACACCAGCAACTCAATTAGCCTTTTTTTTTTTTTTTTTTTTCACTATTTTATTTTCAAGTATTATTCTCTACATGTTCCTGGTCAGAACCGTTCCTTACTGCTGGAAAGCACTTCTCACTCCCTGAATACTTTACCTGGTGTTTCCCATTAACTACCTTTCAGCAACTCCCTCCTCAGCACCGTATGTAGCAGACTTGAAATGTTTCTTGAGGCTAGTGAGCTCAGCACTGACCAGGTAAAGGAGACATAGCTGCAGTTTAGGCCACTTCAGTATAGCTCCTTTCTGCAAGGTTACTCACAGTCATACTGTAAAAGTGGACAAATTCCTCTAACAGATGTGCACGTGTTCAGCAGCTACCATGAGAAGTCCTACTGGTGCACCTGGACTGAGTGAGATGCTTAAATTCACAAGCAGGACCCACTATCAATGGCTGCCTTTCTGCCAAAGGGCCCCGCTCTCTGTACAGGTACTGACAGATCAGTTGATGAGATTTTCAAGTTCAAGAGATGAACAAAATCTAGTACTAAAGCCAAAAGAAAAGGATTTTCCTCCTGTTATATTTTCCTCCCGTTCTTTCTCACTTCAAAAAGTAAAACTTCTGTTTCCCTCTTCCTACTTGCTATGTCTCAGTTCAGATGTCGCCTTAGGTCGCTTAGATGTGGTTAAACAGTCTTGAAGTGCTAGTGAACTGATCAAAAAAGTCATTTTTCACACCCAATAAATATGTGAATAAGTCTAGGCTAGTCATCAAGGCTGCCTGCAGCCAACAGAGTGACAGGTATCTTCAGGGTATGATCCAGCACATCCTAAAGGAGCTTTCAGAGACAATACAGATGAATCAAACCACAGAAGTGACCATTTCTCACCCACCAGCTAGAGACAGAGTCTTTACCATTAGGGTAAAGCCAACACATTTCTAGGTGCTTAATGTAAATCTCCCCAGAATCTCAAAAGTCAACCTCAAACTGAAGCCGATCTCTTGAGTCAGATCTCTTTTTTAAGGGGGGGATCAAAGCTGTCAGACTAATCTTGCATTAACATTTTTTCTGCTAGTCCTTCTTATGTTACAGGCACAGAAACTGAACACCCTACCAAAACATTCCTGCAATTTTTTCAGCTCTTTCAAAAAAGTTAGAGGACTTTCCGGAAAAAAATTCATCTTGATTGTTTCCTGCATTTAGGATGAGCCACACAAGCATCCACAAACTCATTTCAGCTCAACTCGTAAGTTATTTTAGGCGTAGCCATCACTTCAGCTGTGGGAAAGTCTACAAACTAAATGGCTGATTATGTTTTAGTGCCACTCCCAAATCATACTGTGACACTTAAGTAATCTTTTGTTTGATTAGCTATGGGGGAAAGCCAGGATACGTAAAGTGTCACTCTGTATTTATCAATTTATTGAACAATCTGCATAGAGTTTGGGGCTTTTGTTTGTTTTTATGTTTCTGCTCAGTACGAGGAGCTCTCAGTAAGAAAAGTTTCGTATCACTCACTGTCTTATCTGGCCATACAGCAGATTCAGCATGTCCCAAAGTATGTTACCAAAGTTCTCATTATCCAGATTTGTCCTTTCTAGTCATGTATCTGCTCTCCTTTGGTGTGTATCTATCACCTGGTTTTGCCCAAGAATAGGCATCCTGATGGGCACAGTTCTGAATTCAGAATTAACCATAAGCTGCAGGGAGAGATGACAGACCTAATGGGGCAGTTAAGGTTAAAATGCCAGATTTCATAGTTTGTCAAAGACTAATGACAGATGAAAACAAGCACAAACAAAGTCACAACGATTGCTCCAATTGGCCTTTTTGCTGCCATCTAACAAACGTTAACAACGTGGCACAAGGCATTTCACTAAGAGCTGCAATTTCAAGCTTTAAAACTCAGAAACTATTGTGACAATCTTAAGAGTTTTGAGCTTTGAAAACTGATTTTCACATTTTATTTGCCTGGATGCGTGGTGCTGAAAGATCTGATAATATCTCCATGACCTCAGTCTATCACATTTCACAGCAAATTTTCGTGGTAGACTAAGAACCAAATGTTTATTATGGGCTTTATGACATCACAGTAAACATGTAGATTTAAATATATGATTTAAAAATTTGTATAGTTGAACCACATAGGATTTGCCTTCAAAAACCAAAAATTTCCAGTCCATCTTCATATTCTTTTTACTCCAAGTTTCATCTCAGTACTTTCCTGTCCTTCCTCAGTCATGACTGCATCTTTTTGAACCATTAATAACCTTATACTGATTATTGCACAGCACAGGGTTTCAATAAAAGAATTAACTAATCCATCACCATCTCTTTAAACTTATATTCTGCATTCACGCTCTTAATCTTGGCATTCTTGTGGCTTCTCTAAATGCTTCTCCAAAATGTCAGACCATTTCCAAGAAAAAGTCTCCATACTCCCCCAGCCCTGGCACAATACAGCTGCTCCATTCCTTCCTACTCTATGTATGACAGTCTGGTAAGTCTGTTTCTTGACCAGTAATATCAGTCATAAGGCATGTCAGTTTCTCAGGTACAAAATGGATACAAGCTGCTTTCCTGTTATGTGTAATATAGATGAATATTGCAAATAGATGGCAAAGACTCAGCTTCTTGTTTTATGAAAGCCAATCTTGCCATTCCCAACTCTCAAACACAGCCCAACTCAAAATAGTATGGCAGCTAATAATCACTGCTGAATTCAGTTACAGAAGGCCATTATGAGTTATATATTAGTAGAAATAGTGCTGAAGGAAAATTGAAATTTAGGCAAGCACACAGCCCTCCAAAAAGCAGTCAGCGTGAGGAAAAGACCTCAGCCCCATTTAGTTCATGCTCTAATCTTTAACTAATTGGCTGTACTCCCTAGGTTAAATCTCACTTAAAAGCCTGACTTGCTGAGAAAAACAATCCCATTTTAATAGGTACCAAAATCTTCTGAACTCTGTAGTTCATTTGTTGCCACCTTAAAACATCTCTGGATTTTCATACCTCCAAAATCAATGATTATGTAGTTTTCTTATGGCCATATGAAAGTCAGGATTGTGTCTAATCTTCTACACTCTCTCCATAATAGAAACCAAAAGAGTGTTATGAGGATGATCTACCCCATCTTATAGCAGATGTCAGAGTTAAAATGCCACTTCTGGTATTTCCTGCACTTCTCCATTGGCTCAAATCCAGTGCAGCAGGCCTCCACCAACCAACATAAGTGAGCTCAAGAAATAGCCTCACTCGCCAAATATAAATCCTCCAGGTAATTCTGAAGATGAAAAAATTCTTAATGATCTCAGATTTTAGGGTCACAATTCAAGGACGTTGGGACATAGAGAAATTTCTGGAAATGTCTGAGAAAGGTGGCTCTTGGCATGATTTAGTGACTTAAATTTGCTTCCACTTTGAAAAAATGCCTCATCTATCTTCTTGGCTGTCATATTAAACACACCCCACAATCCTTGAAATGGGTAGACTTCTTATGCTTGCTCCTATGATTCTTATGCTAGCTCCTAGGCTATGAAGGAGAAAAGATTATCTGATTCTGTACTGATAAATTTAATGAAGGAAAGGATGACAGCAGAGAAGGCCATTGTTGGCTTCCAAAATAGTCTCTGCGCTTCACAAAGGGAAGAGAAAAAGGCTTATGTGCATGGTAAGCTCCTCTATTTCACAAACACTCTGCAGTGTGGCTGTGGTAAGACTCATACCTGATGTACTGACAGCTTAAGTTAACTTCTTCTGGTTAGGTACTGCAGAAATCCTGTAGCAGGATTTAAAGTTGAGAGGAATAGGAACTGCAACATAACAAATCTGTGCATGTCCAGATCATGTCCTGCACATGACATATTACTTGCATTAACTTCAGTGAATGGAAACACACCTTTCATCACAGTAACAAAATCTTAACATACATTTTTGGCCATTCCTAAAAAGGAACACTAATCTTTCATTAGGAATATAAAAAGAAAAAAAAAAAAAGAAAAGAAAAAAAAACCCTCCAAAATCTTCAGTTCTCTGTTCCTATGGCAGGAGCACACAGCACAAGCAGGTAACAGCCTGAAGCCATCGTTTCCCAGCCCTTCAGTAGGAGGGAAATCTCTGAGCCTTTTCCCACTGCCATTCCAGGCTCTGCAGGATTCAACGGTGTCATTCCCACCATCTTCACCTGTGTCAGGACTTCACGCTACGACACTGCAGTTAGCAGCAGTTAGCTGTTGTCAACATTATATTATACGGGTATGTGTGCACGTATAAAAGACAAGCATCTTGCTATAAACTGCTGAAAATGTTCCAATCGCTTCCTGTTCCCACAGCCATCCTCTGCCCATTGCACTCACAGGTCTCTGATGTTTTTTCAGTGAATTAACTCCAAGAATTTAAAAGAAAGAACATTTCAATATGTTTTTCTGACAGGTAAGAAATTAACTGCATACCAGGAGCTATTGAATTCAGCTTTAATAGTATCAATAAACATTTCTGATTAAATTATGAAATTGATTTTATACTTTTGACCATTATGTTTTTACATCAATATCATCATATGACAGCAAATGTAGTTACTGCTTCCTTATTGATTTTGGACATGGCACTCCAAAGTACTCGTTTGATGATATTACAAAATCAAACTTGATTTCCTGCAGTACTGCAGTAACTTTTGGTCATAACTTGATATGAAGAACCAATAATAGATGGATTAGCAAGTTGTTACAAGGTACGTTTTCTCCTCAGAAATGCAGCCACGATTTTGCTGCCTGCTTTTAGGACTTCCAGGGCAAGTTTTTGGGCTTGGGGATGTTGTTATTCTTGTGTGCCAAATAATAAAACCTCCTCTTTCTCTTGATGAGCTATCTATCAGGTTTCTCATGAGTCATCTAAGCGCTATTTATTAACGAGCAGGAACAAAGTGCTATTTATAATGCTCATTCAAGCAATCCAACAAAAACTCTGAGTTTCTGTAGCTTGGGAGCATTACTCTTGAGCTCACCCTCCCCTCTGTCAGGATAATAGTTATGTGTTGGGCCACTCCATCTCCCCATAAGGTTTAATGTTCTGTTAAGAGAATGCATAATTCAAAAGAACCACTGTTGCTCTGATACATGCATAATAGTAAATCAGAGGTGTAATGTGCTGGATATTTATGTCTCAGGGTTAAGAACAAGTCTGATCAGATTAAAGAAATTTCAGTACCGGGCTTTTTTTTGGCTGTTGTAAATTTTTCCACAGGCCCTCCCATGTCTGAACCTTCCTAGGCTGGAGGACTACAAGGCATCTTCATTGATATAAACTGCTGTCATGAAAGAGGAGCAGCGAGTTGAGACCTTAAGCTGTTTTGTCAAATTGTACTTCGGTAATGGATCTGTGGGTCTGCTGATATGTTACCCAAAGGTGTCTTTTCAAAACAGTCAGTCATGTTTCTTCTTACCTAATTATAGGGGCATCTGTTTCAAAATGCAACTAATCCCTCCAGGTTTTGTGGGCTGAGGAAAGGGGCGGAAGGGGTCAGTTGGAACTTGTGCTCTTATCCCTCTTGCAAGATTATTCCCTAATATTCACAAAAGTATTTAGAGCATTGACAAGTATTTGCCTTGACAAGCCCGTGGAGAACTCGATACACTCTTGTCTGCCTCAGATAAACCATTCTCTGAAAAAAGACATCAGCAGAGCATGGGAAGTTGTTTCACCTTGCTTTGATTAAAAAAAAAATAAAAAATACAATTGGTAATCTCCTTAAAAATATTGGCAATCTAATGCCTATGGGAATGAGCAGTTTCTGTAGTGCTGATTAAACTGGTCTCTGCTCAGATGGGCACTGTGCAAACTCTTTCCATGCAAAGATTACCGGCCCTGTAACTCTGCTGGTATATCAAAGCCAGAATAGTGTATGAAATACGCTATGGCATGTTCTGGTGGTGGTGTAAGGGGATCTGTACTCTGTTCAGCTCGTGCTCTTGCTCCTTCTCTTTCCTATTCTGCCCTGTGTGTGAGGTCTCATGATGCATTTAGGTAGAAATTTCTGCAGTACGTCATGGATCAGCATGGGGGAATAGCAAACCAGGAGCGTGGAGCAATGGAGTTTGCTGCCCTGCAAGAGAGATTTGTGTGCAGCCTTCAGTTCTGAGCTATTCCACCAAAGCAGCTTTGCTGACTCTTTAAAACATGTAGCCCAAGTCTCTCACTTGTATGACACTGTTCCAGAAATCTCTTTTTAGCTTTCCATCACTGACCACTGTTCCAGAACTACACTTCACAAAAGCTTCGATGCTGCGCTCAGAATTCTGCTTGGAAGGGTAAAATTATCATATATCCTCTAGACACTTGGTGCTGGAAGAAAGGCAATAGCTCAGCTGGAATCAATAAAGCTTGCTGGTTTATCACCAGCTCAGGATGCAGCCTCAGCTGCAGGCCCATGCATCTTCACTGAGCCACCTGAATCCTGCGCTGGGGCTCCTCGGTCAGCAGTTGGACACCTGAAATCTCCCTGAGGACTCCTAATCTTATACAAGGGCAGTGAGCACCCTCCATTTATCACTGCAGAATGGCAGAAGAGGGTTAGGATGTTCACCCTGCAAGAAGCAATTCAATTCGAGGCTTCCAAGGGAAAAAAAGAACCTCCGAAGTCTTTGTAGCAACTTTTTTGACCTGCTTTGAGAAATAAAAAAATAAAAAAATAAAAAAATAAAAAAAAAACACAAGTGCTTCCCACCACCTCCTGAAACACACTGCCTGTTACAGACAAAGATAACAGCATCCTATTAGAAAGGTGTTCCTTTGAAAGTTTACCATATTTATTCTTACAGATACTTACAGTGATGAAAAAGGGAAGTATCGTATCCTTGCTCTACAGAAGCGAGCAACTGAGATGCCTGGGGAAAAGATGCTGTTCAACTATTTTCAGCTAATGAAAAGCTGAGCATCCCTTCACAGGTGTTCCTTTGTAACTGTTGGAGAGAAATGCCTTCAGGAAATCATAGAATCATAGAATTAGAGAATGGCTTGGATTGGAAGGAACTTCAAGGAACATCAAGTTCCAACCCCTCTGACAGCCATTAGATCAAGTACTAGACCAGGCTGCCCAGGGCCTCAACCAACATGATCCTGAACACCCTCAGGGATGGGGCATTCACAACCTTTCTGGGCAGCCTGTTCCAGAACCTCCAAACTCTCAGCAAAAAAAAAAAAAAAAAAAATCTCCTTATATCTAATCTAAATCTCCTTTTCTTTAGTTTAAAAAACACTCTTCTTTGTCCTATCACTATCTACCCATGTAAAAAGTTGATTTCCTTCAACCATCGCATCCTCAAGAAACTGCACAACTAAGATGAACCACTGACTAAGGAGGAAACTGAGTGCAAAGGCAAAAATGAAACTAAATTCTAAATAGTCAAAAGGCAGAATAAATTACACCCTAAATCATTTTCCTCATCTCTCTCACACACAGAAAGCATGCAGCAGAACAGGAAACAAGACTCGCTCTTCTCCATTCTCACACTGACACTTGAGCCACCAGGACATTTCTTCCTCGCAGCCAAGCCACCCTACCTCTGTCCATTCAGCATTTATAACCAAGGGCACGTTTCCAAGGGCTCAGCACAAGAAGCAATAAAATTGGCAATTTGAAGTCGGATCGTTAGTAGTCACTTGCTTTCTACTTTGAAATCGCTTTTTCCTCCGAAAGTGCCAAAAAGCCTCACTGCCCCCACAAGCCAGGGCACTTGGTACCTCATGCCCCTCTCTGTTCTCAGGCCAGGAGATGCTCAGATTGCCACTAGGCACAATTTATCCAATCGAGGGGGAAATATTTTCATTTTTGGCCTCCAGTTCTCTTCCCTGTGGTTTCCCCAAGCACACTACTAAGTTAAGCAAGCACATAATTAAATAACATAAAATAGATTTGGGGACAGATAGAGCTCAGGCTCCGAGTCCTTCCATTTTCAGGACTCGCAAGCAGAAGCTTCACTATTGCATGTATACCAGTATGCCTCTGATTCAGAAGTGAAAAAAATAGCCTAAAGTTCTCTTCCCGGGTTAGCTGAGGTTAAACAGGTGTTTTTGGTAAGGATTGCAGTTACATTTTGATTACACTAGCCCACATTCTTACATCACATAATGCAATACGATATACCCAAATGTATCTTTCAGTGCCAAACCAGGGCCCCCAGCTTGATGTTGTTCTAATTGTGTTTTTCATTAATCCCTGTGACCTCTGCAAGCATCATCAACCATATACAAGCTCTCAGAGCTGAGCACTGGAGTTTCTTTGGGAGCTATTCTTTGCGTCTTCTCTTTATTTTTTGGTAGAGAAGAGTAAGAGCAAAAAGGATTTCAAATTCAGCTCCGAGCACGAACACCAGGAATTGTCTGAACAAATATATATCTAAAGAACTAGTTTGTCGCAGTTGGATAGTGTGTCTTCCTTAGTAACCTGATCTAGCCTCCAAAAGGAAAACCCTGACTTCTTCAGAGGGCTTTGGACCCAGCCTCCACTATAGGAATGCAAGTGTGAGGCAGTGATGCCGCTTTAGAAAGAAATGATACTGAGAGGGGTGAGGTGAGAGGCCAGTTCTTGATCTCATCCTGGAGTCACTCCACACATTTCAAATGAGGCCAAATTCTCTCCCCAGCCACACCCTGGCAACCTCATGTCCTTTATGTGAGCTGCAGTGGCTCTATCTGAGAGCAGGATTCGACCCAGCACACCTCTCTCTCTCCTGGCAGGAGCCCATTTCCTCCACTCTCTGGAGAGCTCAGGGCCCCAACTTGTGGGAAACTGGAAATTTCCATGGAGTTACAGCAGGAAAAGTGCTGGCCACCCCAGTCTCTGTAAGTTTTGTGCAGAGGAATAGCATATTTTGTTAGAAAGCATGCAAGGAGAGACTGCAGCTCAGAAGTGATTCATTGGCAATGCAAAGAGCAGTGCAGCTGAGCGGCTCTCCTGCTTTGTAGCTCTGTAGGTGTGTTTTCATGCACTATGGAAAGGGTTGGACAGATGTGCATTATTATGCACAGCAATAACTGATGTATATTAAAATGAGCTGCTCGAGTGGGGAGGAGAGAAACAATGCACCTGTTTAGGCACCTTTCCATTTACTACTGCTGCTTTACTGAAAAACAACTGCTGATTTATGCTCATCTGCATAAAAGGAAAAGACTTTGAAGATGTTTCTGCTGCAAGGTTGCCCAGGTTGGGCCTTGGTCTACCTCTGAGGCACATGCTTTTCAAGTCACCTCTTAATTACTCTGCAGTTAATAAGAGGTCCCACGCCAGTGGGAGAGGCACTTTGTCCTCCCATCAGCACAGAAACAAGGTGATGCAGCTGGTCATTGGAATGGAAGACTACCAAGCAGCCTCAGCCAAACTGAGTTAGCAGCAGCCCAGGCTGCTTGCTGTACCACAGCCACCAGCATGACTGGCAAAAAGCAAACACAGAGCAAATGCAGGCACAAGGTCCTCCATCTGAGAAGGGGTCTGGCACAAAGCAGGAGAACCCTTCACACATCACTATTTCTGAGAGATACAGATGAGAAGGTTGCAGACTAGAAGCACACAGTGATACAAATCCGTCTTGTTGTTACCCTTCCTGTTCTGCACTATCCTATGTAAACAAAATCTCATTCTTCTGAATGCTCAGTATTCAAGCATCACATAAAAGTGTCTGCAACACCATCAGTATTTCCTTTCAGAGCATACAGAAAAAGAGACCCAGACTGTAATGTATGGTAACCCCTGCCAAGGACCAAGGGCTTCTGCAGAGGAACTTGTGTTAGCAGAGTAAAACGTGCAAAGTGCTCTGCAACAGAGCCATCCACTGCCATGGCTGAACAGCATGCCTGTGGTAGCTATGAGCCAATGCATTAGCCAGAGGTGCCCATGCTTTCTACAGAATAGAATTTGAAATTTACGAGCCTTTCTGATTATTTTTTTAAAAATCAATAATCATCTTTTACAATGCAGATTGAGAAAATCCACACCTGATAAAGATAGTAGAGCTATGCCCATTCCCCTATTTCCAATAAACAGTTCTATACAATTCTGGTACCTTACAGAGTTTATCCCATTTTCTCCCAGAACTGTCACCTTCACACTTTTATACACAATTGGCTGAAAAGATGTAAAGGGTAAAGCTGCATGGGGAGCAGGAAAACAGGAATACTAGCACAAAAAAGGCAGCAAAGAGTCAGAAGAGAACAGTGTTTTGCAGGCTCTCCCCTCTCCACTCATTTCTTCCTACAGGACTCACTCCTGTAGCTTCTCAAGGATGAGCAAGGAGTCACTAGAGCAGTCTCCATCCCAGAAGGGAAGGGAAGTCACTGGGCTCAGCTGCTCAGCAGCACGGCAATGCTGACTGCCGGCAGAGCTGTGCTGGGCAGCAAGGTCTGAGGGCAGCAGTGGTCAGAGCATCACGCTGTTGTCACCCGCACTGTGCTGCGCGGTGTTCTCAGGACAAACCACTGTCCTGCAGCTCTGCACATATGCTGGTGACATAGATGAATAGACAGAAAACTAAGTCTAATCCCATGCAGTACACTGCTGAAATGCAGCAATCCCATGGTATGTATACTCCTCTTCCTTTTTCCTTTGCTATATGAATCAGAGGTGGGCAAAGGAAGAAATCCCACAACTCGAGCAGGTCTGTTCTCAGTAGAAATACTGAGGAGTAAAGCTCAGGGAGGGTGTCAGAATAAGACCCAATCTGGATTTGTTATTTCATGCTGTCTCCACATACTTTTCTATTTCATCCACAACAGATTATTTCTGACACTTTTAGAGGGCCCCTGGCCCATTTGCTTATTGGTCTGATCTTTACCAGCAATGAAACTAGAAGTCTAGTAAGCAAAGACTTCTGGAGAGTTAAGAGGATACCCTTTTATATTATTCACTGAAATTGCTTCTTGGCTAAAATATTCTCCTGTCAGTGCTTTTCATGTGTTCAGCAACATCTGCAGGATGTGGAAAGAACAGAAACAAACCAGATGTTGCAAAAGGTAGTGACACTGAGAAACATAATTATTACAGTGTCTCATTTGGTTTTTGTCCTTCTTACGCCTTCATATGCCAGTAACTTTTACTGCTCAGTCACAGACCGACTCATCTGAGTTCCCTGAGCAGATTTACAATCATTTGTAAAAATTGACA
Source organism: Perdix hodgsoniae (assembly GCA_035772895.1). Lineage (NCBI taxonomy): Eukaryota > Metazoa > Chordata > Aves > Galliformes > Phasianidae > Perdix > Perdix hodgsoniae. Next base: position 22,943,075 of record JAPSGF010000007.1, read on the forward strand.
TATTCCCCTCCATTAAAGCCAAATTTCCTTTAGCAATTTCAGAGGAAAAATAGATTAAGGGAATGTGCGTATTTATCTCAGCCATCAACATTTATTCATTTAGGCAATTATCACTTCATTACGCTGTCAAAGAGAGCGGGCGGGAAATTCACCGCCGCCCAACCAAGCGCCACGGCGGCCCTCCGCCACCTCCTGTGCTGGCCTGGGATGGCCGTGCCGAACGCCTGTCACAGCGACGCGCGGGGGCTGCGGGTCCACAAGTGGCACCGCGTGTGGCGGATGGACGGACAGACACAGCCTGATCCAACAGCGCCCCCAGAAGCAAACCTGCGGCCGGACAGCCGGACAGCCGGACGCCCGGCACTGCTGCCTACAGCCCTGGCTTGCGCTCGTTGAGCAAAGCAGCAATCGGATTTGAAGAGCTGCTCACCCCGTTAACAAAGAATGGGAGCGGGGAGGGGGGAGAAGAAGCCTTGCAGCCTTCAGAGCGCATGCCACAGCGCAGAAAGCAGGCCAGGCTATGAGCTTCAGAGCATTTTCCAGCTATTTTAACTCAGGCCTCAGGAATTTCGTAGGGGGATCAGAAGACCCACAGGCGTTGCCAAATTCTGGGGGAACAAAGTATAACTAGATTAATATATAAATCTTATTAACTAAAATGTAGCTGAATACAGTCATTTGTTATCAAAGTCTTTTGATTGTTTAACGAATTGCAACATTTTGGTCTCGTGGGCTCCCTGCCAAGTTGAGGCCTAATTAAGGTGGTTGGAAATGAATAGTGTTCTAATTAGTTTAATTACTATATGATGAATTATCAAACTAATTTTTAAAAACAATGCGCAATTAGCCTTTTAGCATTCAACCCCCTGCTTTCCAAGGCAGGAAACGAAGCGGAACAGACTTGTTTTTATCCCTGGGCTGGAGGCTGAGCCATCGGGTCCCGGATGGGGCGAGATGCCCGCTCCCCTCCTGCGGCCACCCTGTTTCACTCCTCAGGCACTGCCTTGAGTGCCTTTGGCTACGTCTGTGGAAACCACACTGTTTGGTCCCAGTCGGGGCATCGCTCCTTATCAAATTCCCAACCAGGGATTGTCCGTGTTCTTTCACTTCATTGAGGTTGCACCGAAATTCCTGACATGCTACAGGAATGGTATGCAAAGGACCGCCACGCTGGCTTGGTGAGGTTTTGTATTCCTACCTCTCAAAGCAGTGGACGAGGAACTCCATTTGCCCATGAACCATAAAGGTATGCAAGTTCCTACCAACGGCACGTAGGGAAGGAAAGTATTGCATCAGTAACCACCAAAACTGCACTCCATAATGCCAATTGTACGAACGTTATTTTCCATTTCCCGACTACATTTCTTTTATATTTGTCCCCCAAAGGCTATTTTCTGCTTCTGACTACTGATCCCACTGCATCACTCCCCCAGCCAGCAAACCTTTCCAGAAATACACTTGCACCTGCATAACCTCAGTAATGTCGCACTCTTGGAAGTGAAAGCACCATCTGGTCCTACTGTAGAGGGCTTCATTACGGGAGGAGTGGCCAAAGGTCACCACCTAGCATTAGCACTGCCAGGTATGTAAGTGGAGTTTGGCTCTATTACAGCATACCTCTTTGCTGATCAGCAGACGAGGATGTATTAAAAACATAGGCACCCCCTGAATGGAATGGGATGGAAGGAAGGAGCGCAGAAGTCCACTGTAATGACATGAATCCTTTAACAAATAATCACGTTAAAAATGATCCACTAGGTATTTTGATGAGAATGGATTTTCTCATCCTGTGAACCAGAAAGAAAATGTGGCAGTAAAATAGCTTTCGGCATGACTTAATTATCCCCAGAAAGACTTAGGAGCCTGCTCCAGCAAAGCACTTAAATGCATGCCGAACTTTAAGCACATGGGCATTCTCAAGGGACTATTCATATATCTGGAGATAAGCATATGCTTAAGTGCTCCAGCAAGACGCAGATCAAATTGAAGTCTCTCACCAGGGCCTGGACTCACAGCTAACACATCTGGCAAGGGTGACAGTGTTTGAGATGTCCCGTCCACCTGGGCACTCACAGAGTCCCCCATTATCCAGACTATCTGAGTGTCTCCCAGTAAATGAAAATAATCAATCACAGCCTCCTCGCTTCCTGACTGGCGTGTAGAAAGAGGCTTTGAGTAGGTGCGTGTATCTGTGAATTAAATCAGTTTACTGAGGGAACCAAAGCAAGGAGATGAAATTGCCATATGTTTCTGTTTGTGCTGAAGCTAGTGGTCATGCTTGTTTTTCCTGGAAATTTGTTCCACAACCTTAGCCTGGCTCCTGCCAGAGCCTTCATTTATTTGTCAGCAGCGGCAAGGATCCAGCAGATGAGGCTCTCGTAAGGAGAAAGGACCGCAGGGAGCACTGACCTCTCCAGCAACTATGGTTGAACCTACCAAAGGCTTGGATACTGACGTGGAGGCATTCAGCTGAAAGCTGTGTGCTCAGAAGGCATCATATAAAGGTATATATTGCTAAGAAAATTTGGTGATGATTTTTGGCATAACACACAACTAAGATCCGAGAGTTACTGCTTAGAGGATTAAGGCAGTTGGCTGCCATATTTCTGCCACTGCAGACTGCAGCCTCTCTGCCCATCATAGCTGTGGACAACCAGAATTGTTAGGGTGCCAGTAATGATCAATCCAAAGGGTAATACTTTCAGTACAGAAGATACAGAATAAACATGTTTTAGGAAGAATACCTCTCCTCTTCCTATTCAATTCCTAAGACAAACGGTGAGCTGGCTTTGCATGTTCCTCTCAGTTTTCCCAGTTAATTTCTGCAAGTCTGCTTCTTGCTGGACCCTAAAACAGCTCCCTGCCTTGAGGAGGACTGGGAGGCCATAAGCCAAACTGGGTCTGTCTGCTCACTACCACAGATGCATTTGGTAAGATGAGAGCTTAAAACAGGTGCACTGCCAGCCACACAAGCTAAAGAAAACACAACAACAGAAAATCATTTCTGGCAATAAAAAGGTTAACAAAAAACAGTACGTATAAGGATAACTTGAACCCGTCATTAAAGAAATTCAGTTATTTAGTCAATTTTACTTATTTACAGGCTAGAAGATTAATGAGTTCAAATACAAACTGAGACAGTAATTAGGTTTCAAAAACATACTATAACACAATCAATCATTGCTGGGGAGTATAATGACATTAGGGTAGAGCCCTCTTTCAGCTGAAGTTATTAGCATGTGATTGGTGAAGACTGGACTTGAAGAGAGAGTCTACCCCAGGGTCCTGTAATAAAATGAAAGAGGAATCTTAAATAAGGAGAAACTATGTCTTTGACCCTTTGTCCTTTGTCTGTAGATGTAGAGATACTGTATTCGGGATTTAGGGCTCTGTAACAGGACTTTGGGGAATGATGGCATTTCAAAAGACAGTTGGTATTTTACTTTAAACAAGACTTTACTTGAGACCTAATATGACACAGATGGTATGTATATGTCCTCTAATCTGGTCATTGAGGCGATTAGCAGCTCCTTCCAAAGCATTTTAGATCTCTTCCTCAAAATCTTTGCAAATATGTGAGGGTAAAGAAGGAATTCAAAATGTTATCGAACATAAAGTGGAAGAAAGAGTGTAAATTTAATCTAAAGAAAGGAACAGCAAAAACCCTACAAAAGCTATGTTTTCATTTCATTATTGCTGCAAAAGCATCATTTGATGGGACGCTGCATTACTGTATTATATCCAAAAAGTCCTTACATATTCCTATTGCAGGGAAGCTGAGTTCCTGGAACTCAGTGTCAGCTAAGTTCACAAATGAAGGGAGGACATGGCTTTAAGATTTAGGCTAAATTTAGAAGATAGTTATATGTGCATCAGAGCAATACAGTTCCAACAAAAATAAGTGGTAATTTTCCCATTTATTTGAACAGGAGAAAAGTTAGATTTGTTTGTATAATTTTTCAAGTTCCACCTGAAAATCGGATGCATCAAATGGAAGTCACACATTCCAAAAATCACATACTAAAACAATGCTTGAGCGGCCAAATAGAAATGGCCTAATTTTCAGAGATACTGAGTACTTCCAGACTTCAATAATTTCAGTATTCATCAGCTCTTAAAACCAGACTACCTGCTTTGAAGTATCTGTGTGTAGGGTTAAGTACCTAATTTGGAGTGTTCAGGTTTTGAAAAAATATCAGCCTTAAACCCCTTGCCATTTCTCACGCATATCCAAGTAAATTCCACAAAGAACTTAGAAATCACCACCACGTCTAAAATGAAATCTTTGTAATTTCTTTCACCTCAGGGGTTCAGTGGCACAGACCCTGCATTTTGCTACCAGCATCATTCTCCACAGACATCTAGTTGCTATTATTTATTCACCGTGGTATTCTCAACTATCCCAATTCCCTAATGAACAATTGAAATGGATTGCAATAAGGACGTGACACACAGGAATAAGAAGCAGAAATGTATTTCCCAGCTTCAACCTCCTAACCTGAGGGAAGGTTATGATGGTTGACATGGCCGGGGTCAACAGCAATTGGTTCTACTGGCTACTGTCACGTAGATACTATGAATACTTCTCATGCCATTTCAGAGCAATCCTAGCAGTTGATAAATCAAATGCAGAAGAACCTTAACTCCAAATGTGTTATAAATAATCTCAAAATGGAAGAAAAAAACGCAATAGCAAAACTATATTTCAAAGCAAGAGCATGAAAAAATAACAACATGCAACTCCAGTCAATACAATCAATCCTGATAACAAGAGCAGTCAATGCAATTACATTTTATAAAATCAATGTATCCTCCTAATACAAAAACCAGGCAAGGAAGGAAATGAACCAACATCCCCCTCTCCATCAGCATGTGACAATTACAGTTTCACCAAACACAGCTGAACAAGGAGCAGAGCAAGTGTAAGATCCTGAAATCTTGGCAAAGGAGCCAGCACCACATAACATCTTCAGACTAGAGGACAAGATTTTGCCTAGCTGTTCTTCTGATCCTCTACGTATAAATCAATTTTCATCCACTGATATCACAATCTAATTCATCCAATAACATTGCTTTTCTGAATGCATGCTGATGGGCTTCATTTTTGTCTCCACGTGTTAGAATTACAAATGCAAAGTATGACATTAAGCCAAGCCATATGATTTCTACTGCTCAGGTAGAATAACTTGTAGACTATCATCTCAACTTTCCTCCTGAATTTAGTGCACAAAAAGTCTGGATGAAAAAAGTTGTCCTGATTTGGCTATTTAAGAATTGTTTTCAGTTGACCAAAAGTGAATTCAAGGGGGTCACAAAAACCTATTAATATCTCCAGTTATTTGGTATTAAGAAAATTAAAATGTTCAACTTCCTGCCCTGTCTCTTTCCACATAAGGAACCACCACTGCAGACAGCACAAGCGCTGCCTACAGAAAGCCTGCAGGATGAGTCTCTCAATACTGCAAATTCCCGGGTGGTAATTTTAGGTTTTACATCATTTAAGTTAGGGATGATCTGAGCTCTGAGAGACAGAGAGGCTGAACTAAGAGAGACAGATCTGTCCCTAATTAAGAAGCAAGTTTTAGGTTTGAGAGCATTTGATGCACTGGAACGCAGGATGGCAAGGGTAATGGCACAGAGAGTGAGGTGAGAGAAGAGTCACACCATCTAACCCTGGGTATTTAACATGGGGATTGAGCCCTGCTCCTCTCCAGGGAGTCTTTTTTCTCCAGAAGCAATACAAGAAGTTTGGCTCCAAGACAGGGCACCTGAGATAAGCGCCCACTAGCCCTCCGAGGCTATGCCACAACAGTGGTCACAGTGACTGAGGTTCAGGTTCTGGGTAGTAATGCCTGCCATCAGGCTCAGTACACGCTTACCCCCATCACCTTCTTCCCAGCATCTGTTTGGGCAACTGCCCAAAATGAAGATGTCATTGATGTTATTCATGCAGGACTGCAAATTGGCTCTAGCCACAGCATCCTTACGCAACAGTTGGTTGATCATCGTTGTTTGCAAACGATGAAAAGAGTCTCACAAAACTAAAGCAGAACTTATTACTTTGGTCTGTAATGTCATAACTGAAAATACAGCAAATGCACTTCAAGTAAGCCATCTATTTTCCATTTGACTAATACAAAAGAATTGCAGATATAAACAATTGTTGCAGTTTCATTATTCACTTGCACACGAGAGCTGGTACATACTTCTGCTGCATTTTTCTTTTTCCTCTTATGGCAAACATCCAGTCTTAACACCTCTTTCTCTTGGAAGAAAAAGCTGCTGCAATTATTTCCTGGTATTTCCAGCTACGTACTCCATATGCACTTTTTTCATCACCAGTGTTTTACATATGTATGACCAGCCTCAAGTAGTCACATGATGACAAAAGTATTTGTGAATCGCTGATTTGCTACCTGCATTCTTCTCTTGTAGCATTTTCTCACCAGTTTTAGGATGTGCTCAGGAAATCCCCATGGGATTCTATGGATCAGATAACATGAAAGGGTCTGTAGCGCTGACACACGTTGAATTGTGGACTACTACAAACAAAACAGTAATCTCTAGGCATCTTCTGAACCATCTATAAAGTTACATGCTTCATACTGGAGACTATTATGGCATGATCTAATGTAATATATTGAGAAAGAAACAAAATAATAAAGATTAAAGAGAAGGAAACAAAGTTGAGGAATACTTTGTCACTCTATTATTTAATATTTACTTCAGCTATATTGAGGATTTAGCCTTTCAGTATCTAAGGAGGGAATATAAGAAAGAAAGGAACAGACTTGTTAGCAGAGTCTGCTGTGATAGGACAAGGGGAACTGGAGAAAAAAAAGTGGGAAAAATCAGATTGGATATAAGGAAGAAGTTTTTTACAATAAGTGTGGTGAGGTACTGGAAGAGGTTGCCCAGAGAGGTGGTGGTGCCCCATCCCTGGAGACGTTCTGAAAACTGATGGAGCTGTAGGTGTCCCTGTTCAGTGCAGGAGAGTTGAACTAGATGGTCCTTAAGGGTTCCTTTCAACTCAAATGATTCTATGATTCTAATAAATTAGTTCTTGGAGAGGTGACATCTTGAGTTTTGACATAATTTAATGAGGTTCATTCTGAAGCTTACTGAACTGGAGCGAAAGAGATTTGCTAAATAAGAATATCCAAGTTCTTCAGCTTTTCTGGTAATGCTTGGGGGGATGTGCAAGGGGGCTGATGAGAAGCAGTGCAGCACCACATGATCTGTGTAACCCACACCATGTGGTGGGCAAACAGCTAACACCAAACCCCACTGTCACAGCGTGTCACCTCTGCTATTTCTGCTAGGTCAGACTGACTTCAGAGAGACGTGGAATCAGCATATATCTTCCCATCTGACTTCACTGTGCCCTGTTTAATTCTTGGCCACCACAGACATTGACTTAAGATTAAATGTTTATTACTAAAGAACACAGGCAACTAGACCATTCAGCTGCATCAGAAGAAGCTGGAGGTACTCATCTCCAACCAGGTAATGCGCTGCTGTAAAATATGGTCTAGGTCACAACCATAGCCTGCCTCTGAGCCAGCATGGCTTCACAAAAACAGATGATAAGCCAAAGAGCCACTGGGACATACCCAACAGCCATGTCTTCCAGCAGCAATTTGTACAGGCTGAAGTCCCAGTAACTTTTGGCAATTCAAGTTTATCGTGATTGCTACAGCTGCATTCAGCTTCATGGTCTCAGCAAGACCTTCAAAAACGATGAAGGTTTGAGATTGAGCCAAGCTTCTTGTCAGCGCTTCATACTTCAAGGCATTTGTATTTATAATTCCTGTTACTTAACACAACAGATCCTGGCATGACAAATCCTAGAAACTGTTATGCTGGGATCTTCGTTTTCAGGCTCTGCACCAGAGCTTAACTAAATTAGAAAGTATTTGTATGGCATCTCTGTTTGAGCTGCTGGTTGATGTTTTATGTTTTAATGTTTTAAGTAAAGTTTATTATGACAAGTCAGTGAAAGTGCTTTTAGTAGGTCAATAAATCACGGACCTATCATATCACTGGGTGACAGCTATGCAAAGCATAGAAGGAAATTTGATATTATTCCAACAAAATAGCAACTACGGCTACTTCCAGCTTAGCTGCAAATCCACATCAGTCTGTTGATTGTGAATTGAATAGGTAAATAGTTATATTTCGGGGAAGGGAAACAAGGTCTTTGTAGATTTTTATCTGTTTGGCAATTCTAAAACTCTCTTGTGGGGGAAAAAAAAAATGATTTATTTAATCTAAAATGATCCTCTGGATGCCCACCATGGAGTCTGTTCTATAATTACCTAATGTGGAGGAGTGGGGAAGGGGCTGGGGAGTAACATAAAGCAGATGAAAAAAGAGGATAAAAAGATTTCTGAGAAGTTGAATTCAGTTTTGGCATCTCTCCAACCATATGGAAATTGAAGGGATGTTAAAAAAAAAAAATCTAAGGCAGGATGCAAAAGACAAGAGTAGGAAGTTTCCTTTGTCATTACTGTCAGGAGGAAAAAAACACAACACCTTATATACAACACAGCAGAACACCTGTCTGATCAATCAGGAAGTGTGACCAATTTTCAGTAGGAAAGCAACAGTGATCCAACCATACTTCAAAATTGTTTTCACCTGATGGATGTCCATAAAATGTCTCACTTGGATGAAACAGAATTTGAAGGGAATTTTGCAGAGAGAAACTGTTCTTACTCTCTTCTATCCCACACTGCTTTCAAATGCCCACTACACCTTTTGACAGTAAGAGCAGCTGCCAATTGCCTGGTATGGCCATCGATGTATGTCTAGCCACAGGTCTGGACTCCATGGCTGCAGCATAACAGCTATTACATCACAGAACTCACGGCTGGAAGGCATCAGGAGAGGCTCATGTTGAAACCAAGTGTCTAGTTAAAATTAGACTAGAGAATTTAATGTCATGTTGTCTTCAAATGTGAAGGATAAAACATGTGGGTCTATTCTGGATGCCATTTCTTTTCTGATTATGAATTAATGGACTTAACAAATACAAAGCTCTCTGCGAGGGGACTGTAGCACTTAAAACTTGCAAAAATTGCCATGGATTCCCCTGACTCATGGGCTAGCTACTGGATCTGTTGGGCACCTCAATATGTCGCATAAGACCTGTGAAATTAGAGAGAATTTGGGAAATGTATTTTAATTGATGTTTGCCTTATCTCAGGATCCAAGCCACTCAATTACTTGCTACTTGTGCTTTCTTCTAAGGAGGGGAAATGCACTGCCAGTTTTAGAAGCAAATCAGAGGAGAAGGTACGATGAGTCTGTGAAGGCAGGTACACGACAACTATATCAAATCTACATCTTTAGAGACACCAGTACTTCATCTATTACAGTAACCTTCTTGCTCTGTGAATGAGATCCACATGAAGTCATAGAAGCCAATGTATGAGCAGGTTCAACTGGTAGAGCAAGACTTCCTAGGAGAAAGCTCAAAAATAAAATGACATCTACAAATGTCTGTCACCAGGATTTTGTATGGGATGCTCCAGTGCTCTTCCAGTGAAGACTCAGCAGAAAGGCAACACTGGTTTTGGGGATTATGTGCAAACACACACAGTCTAGGTACAGTTGTGCAAGTTGGCCGGTGGCGTTGGTTTATCACAGAGTGAAAATGGCAGGCTTGATTGAGGAAAGGATACGAAAGCTGGCAGCAGGGTTTGCTCTTTCACTGCCCTGTTCAAAAGGCTGAACCACTGAACTTGTCTGCACAGACCTACAGCATAGTGCCACATCTGCTCACCCTTGGGCAGATCACTTTTTCCTGTCCCTGCTCCAGTGAATACCTTGTCCTTTTTAAAGGGATCGTATGGGCCAATTATTATATGTACTCTATTTTAAAGCTACCGGCTACCTTACATGGAGAGCAAGCCTGTCGTAGCAAGTCCCTGACAACTTTTTGCACTCCAGTTGCATTTTCACGCTTCCCCGGGGAGTCAGAGTCCGACTATTCTAGGCTCTGTATAGTGGGGAAAGGGCATTTTCTAGCCTTAAAAAGACTTTCTCTGTTTCTCTGAAACACAAATGAAGATAATACAATATCACACACCCATCTTTGCACGTTAGAGAACTACTCAAATGACTTGAAGACTCAGGCCTGAATGGAAAGGCTCCTAAGCAGCAGTATCTGTAGTGCCACGAGGTTGACAGTTAATAACTAAGCAAAACAAACAAACAAACAAAAAAAACCTATGCCTGCAAAACTTCAGAGAATCATACATGAATTATTTCACATTTTGCTTGACTGAAAGGTAGAAGAAAGAAAGAGTAGTAGACAGTAAAAGATGAATCTGCACTCTCATTCTTAAATAAGCACCTTTTTCAGCACTAGTGTACCTACAATGTATCACATGATTGGATGGGATTAATTATAATTACAAAATGAACATAATTCTGCATAAAATATGGAGTCCAGCAGTGGACAGTAAAGATCAGAGGGTAAGGTTGGTGCTAAATACGATAACAAAGGCCAAAATGGGGAATTGAACAGAGAAAGATCCCAGCAGGGGTTAAGATAAATCTGACATTTTTTAAGCACATTCGGAAGGAGAGGGCAGTGAAGGAGACAGAAGGGCCTCTTAAAAATGGCAAGGGTAATTTATTGACACAAGTAGTAAGGGCATTGTTTAAGAAAAAAAAAATGAAATGAATTCTTTGCCTGTGTGCGCAGAGAGGATAGGGGACAGATGCCAGAAAGAGACATAAGTTTCCCACAGGAGAAAGAAAAATGTTTAAGGAAATCAAGATCATACCAGTGGTAGTGATCAAGAATGCCAGGAAACTGAAAAAAAAACAAAAAACGGCAGGAACAAATGTGATGTATCACAAAATCTGAGGGAGAGGGGAAGAAATACTGTGGAGATGCTGAGAACCTGGAAGGCACTTGGCGGGAAGCTGTATGTGCCGGCAGAAACCTGACACTGCACTACCATATGGTTAAAGCTAAATTCAGGTTATGGATGCCACCCAGCAAGCTGGTATTTTTGCTTCAAAGACCTTTTGGCAGCAAAGGAAATTTTACTAGCAATAAAAAGTCCAGTCATCTTTGCTTCCTTCTTGCTTGCCCAGTTTCTCTTCCACCACCTGCTTTGTGCAAAGTTATGACAAAAAAAAAGGGGCGTCTGATGGAGAATGTTCCCAAGAAGCTGTGTGGCCATTCTGCTTCCCACCACCATCTCTCAGATCCCCCACTGTGGCTACAGGACTTTGTAGGGCTCCTGTTGCATGTTTCTGCCTTTAAGTTATGGTCTTTAACAGTTCTAGAAAACAAAAGACATATCAAAGATGCAGAGAATTTACATCAAATCACAAAAATCTGTGAACTTGGTCCACAAAAGCTATGAACCCTAAAGGACCTGGCTTGAAGTACATAGACTCCAACAGAATTTCCCACAAACAAACATGTGAATACATATGCTATTGACAAAATGAAGATGCAGCAATTAAATCGGGCCTACAGCATGTGTATCATATAGATGGGAATAGCAAACAGAGCAGTAAAAGTACTAACATTTGAGGGAGATGGTGTCAATGACACGCACTTAAGCAAAGACAGAGTCAGGCCTTAAAAGAATTTGTGGGGAATTTCGCCATACTAAGAATAGACAGTACTTGGAGCAGCCATGGGGCAGCTGCTATTCGTAGAACTTTAGAATGGCTGTTCTAAACTTAGTGTGCAAGTAGTCAAAGGTGGTAAATACTGAAGGATATGCACAGATGCTACCAGGAAAAAAAAAAAAAGCTGACTGAAGAGCACGGCCAGTCGAGGTGCTGAGTGCCAGTTCCTCAAAGGAGCCATGATGATCTATGCTGGCTGAAATGCAGCCCCTCTGTGCTTCCCCTCCTAGCAGTGAGAGTCAGCAGCTCTGCATCACGCAGGAGCATTTGTCATAGTGCAGGGTTAGATGCACACGGCCTAATCCCACCAGCAGCCAGGGCAGACTTTTGAACAAGCCCAGGGGTTAGGACTGGACCTCAGATGAGGGTTTCTAGTCCAGTTAACCAGCATTACTCCTCTGAGGAAAGCACTTTGAGAATAGCACTCCCAATCAGCACAAACTGATGCTGTAAAAGTAAAATGGGTTGTTGCCAAGCACAGTCAGATGCATTGGATATACGTAGTGCAGGTGTGGGGAGGACAATGGGGAGAATTCAGAGACCCAGTGTGAAACCTCAGTGATCAGTGGCCCAGGGGCTGTGCTCTTTGGGTGAAACTCTGCCCAGCAATCACTCAGCAACCTTTGCAGACGATAATGACATGCCTAAAATAAATAGAAGCGCAGCTGAGAAATTTAGGACAAGACAGAAATAAGAGCAGAAGCTGTAACTCTTTGGAAGATTTATAATTTATGATCGCTCCATGGCATGAGTTCAACTGTGACCTCTCAGCTGGCAGCTGTCTTTATGCTGCTTTCTCCTTCCACCTGCCTAGTGAGAAAACAGCCACCGTCTCTGTGAGCATGGATAAATCTGTCATCCTGACTTACACAATGAACTCTCTGGAGGGAGACTGAAGTAGTCCAGAGAATAAATCTAGCCCTGAGAAACAGTAGCAAGGTTGTCTAAGTTTACAGCATCTCCTTTTAACCTCTTTGGTGTGGACCTTATTGGCTATAATTATAGCTGGCACTGTCTGACATGCTGAAGCCGGGAATCTTCTGCAACATGATGGATGTTGTGCTCAAGACAAGTCAGAGCCGGACACAAAAAGCATCCGGGACAGGCCAATGATGCAACACACAGCTCTCACTTGACGTGGCAGCCCTGGGGTTTAAAGCCTTTCCCAAGGACGTCCAGGTGGGAAAAGTGATTTTACAAGAGAAAAACATCTTTGTTGAAGTGCTCAAATCACACAGATAAAATACTGAGTTACATTATCAGATTTTAAGGCTAAAAAGGCATCATTAGTTTAGATGGATTAACAGGCTCCCTCCACTCCTACCAACCTTCTGATGGAAAGGTGGTAGACATCAACTCAGTGTTGAAACTAACCCATGCCAGAACCACATCATTCTCTGACAAAATCCCTCTAAGGCAAAGCATCCTGGCACGCTACAGCAAAGTACGTCAGACATACCAAATCGTTGGCTGTGAATGGAACTTAGTTGATTTAAAAAAAAAAAAAGTCTGATGTTATTTGGTTTTTTTTAAACTTCATTTTAAAATATCAGAGAATACCTTTCACCCATGGCTCCTATTAAGAAGCCGTATCTGAATAGCTTAGAAGAGTTTAGGACTGTAATTCAACTGCATTGTGATAGACGGTAAATCTACTGTAACAGATAGTGAATTGCCCACCAATGTGGCCACTTATCTTGAACGCCTCCTCTTCAAGGCAGTTGTGCTCAGCTGCCTTGAGGACACCTCTCAAACATATTTACAACATGTCTATATCATCTGTTGAGCTGCATAAAAATGGGACCTTAGCACAGAGGCAAGGAAACTGCAGTATCATACAATGTTACTGCTAGGACCGATGCCAACACCACAAAACCTCTACTGGGAAAGCCCTTTATTCTCACGGTTTTAGATTTATTCATGCAATTTCCTTCTCTTGTAATTCTAGTTTGCACCCAAGCTCTATACAGTCTCATGAGTGAAGAATGTCATCACAAGACACCTGCAAAGACACCTTCAACTCCACCACACTGTGGCTCTGCTCTGGAGGCAGCAACAAATGGTAGAATGTGTCAGGAAGGAAAGGCTTCTAGATCTCTATCAGCACTATCAAAGAGCTCTCCCTCACCTCTTATCCACACTCTTGCTCTGTATACAAAATCTTGAAAGAACAGGGAGGCCTTAGATGAGATGCAAGAGCCTCGACCTAAAGAGGGGCTCCGTTTTCTGAGAGGGTTTCATGAGAAAATTTAATGCAGAAAACAGGCACTTGGAAGGAGTCATCTTCCAACTATTTTGATAAGCATTTTTGCCATTGAGGTTGTCTGCATGAGGGAAACCAGACTGTGAACTTTCAGTGTGCTTTTTTAAGGATCAAAAGCAAGCTGCCGCTTCTGTACAAATGTCCCCATCACAGGCATCAATTACTCTCAGTTTCCTATTACCTGAACAGGTGCAGGAGGTACATGGACACATCCAGTATCATGCAGAACAGGGCAGTGAGTAAGACCACACTAACTCAACAGCTTTGCTTTTTAAACATGCATTTCCACATTGCTTAATAATCTGATTTTGAAAGCATTTTGTTAGAAGCTGTGCAAAGCACATTCCAGTAATGGAGATGTACTGTGGTTTCCAAGATTTATTTCATAAAAGCACTGTGGTAAACTTAATATCCCAGAGACTGTTGACAGCACAGCAGTGCAATGTAGTGTAACTGCCTGGTGGCAAAGGTAATGATCAGGTGGCATGTGGCAGAGGAAAAGAAGGGAGAGTGAGACAAAGCTAGTGGCTGGTGGAGGCAAGTTGCCTCCTGGCAGAGGCTTTCATCCTCAGACTTTTCACTCCTGTGTTTCAGATATCATCCTTCTCTTTCCTTGCCTCCCCTCTCACAGCAGGACTCGTATCCTCATTTTTCAGCCAAGGGTTTATTCCCTGCCCCAGGATTACATCAGTCCAAACTGATAAACTACACATAATACAGGATGGGAGGAAAGCAGGTGATGTTAAGAGATGTTAAGAAATGTTAAGGTGAGATGATTGGGAAAATATTCCCAATATTTTCATCAGAACAGCAACAGAAACTGTCAAATCAGGTCAGAGACCATTAAGTCCCTTAGGACCACATCTACACTGACTCCTTCAAAATTAACTCCTCCAAGAAACTATCCTTAAAGATCAATCTGTATTTTAATAAACACGTGCAGTTTTTAGAGGTTAAATACTAACCTGAACCACAACAAATTATCTTCACTGTGAAATCTACTACAGATCTTCACGCATTTGATGGCATTACACAACATGCTGGCATTACCAGCAAGGCTCCCTTCAGTACATTGCTTGCTGTCCACTCGTAGTGCCAGTGCCTGGAGTGATAGATGGAGAGGGCACAGAGGCACAGACTGTGGTGGTACAACTGCAGCAAGTCATTTTTGTCTTCCTTGTCATTTATGTCCGAAAATGGGATATTATTGCTGGGCCTGGATACAGAAACTAAAAAGAAGTCTGGGGAATAGCAATAAGGAATGTTGTTTGCTCAGCAAGATTCGGGAAGAAAGGAAATGATCTATTTTGTGAATTGAAATTATCCCCTTAATGAATTTGGCTCACTATTTCTAGTATAAAAAAAAAATTTACCCATGCTTTATTTTTATAAAAAATGTCAGCTGTCCAAAAATACTGAACAGCTGTCCTGAAATAGCAGATTTTCCTGTATGTTTTCTTTATGATTCAGTCCATTCCATAATTTTGCAATGAGAACTGCAGACAGTTCTATTTTGCTTGCAAGAAATATGCACAATATGGCATGTGCCTCATAATCTTCTGTGATTAATGTATAAAAACACAGTCAGAACATATTTATATGAAGGCTTGTAGAATTACAGAGATTGATCTTGGTTTCACTCACGGCCAATGGCTAAGGAGTACTTTAATCTGCTACAGGTGAAAAGGTAATGCAAACACTCTTGTGTTTACTTAGGACAGCGATTGGGAATATTTCATGCCATATTTCAAATACAAACACTCTTTGGCCGTCTCTGAGTCAAGGAAATATAAAGTCATTAGTATATGGTTTTCTACAATCTATTGTAAATATTAAAATTACACAGGTCATTTGACCCAAATTGAGATTTCTGCCTAGTTTCTTCACAACCTTGTCTTCCAGGGGACTGTGAGAGGAAGCAGCCTCCACCATGGCATCACAGTGCCCTAAAGCCCACTCCATTAATGAAGTGGGAATGGTGTTTCAGGATACTATTGGCAGAGGCTTCAAGCCACCTAAAGACTGAGAGCAAGAGCCTGATGCAATCTGAGCCAATGAACAAGTCCCCTTTGACTTCTAAGACCAGTCTTCAACATCTTGAATCTGTCATATTTGACACAGAGTTTAAGATCAACTGCTGTCACCTGGATTACTGGATCGACATTCACATGAGATGCCTTCCCAAGCAGCCTCCAAGGAAAAACCTGCACATGCCAGCCATGATTGGTGTTCAGCATCTCATTTGAAAGCATTCTTTCATATAGGCTTGGACTCATTTTCAGAGCAACAAAGGAAACCTCCTAGAAGGACATAAGACATGTGGAGGTCACGCAAATCCGCTCCTTGCAAACAGCTCTTCTTCAGAAAGATCACTATTTATTTCATGTGTTTGAGGTTCTGCTGCAATCTGAGCTTCCAAGCCCACAGTTACCCTGTGTACTGCTTGTGCTGAGCATGCTAAAGAATGACTCTCCCTTCTAATCCACTCATATGAAAATTACGTCAGTTTTATTCATATATTGAGATTAAAGGGTCAAGAAACACGTAAGTAACAAATGATGGGGGAAAACCCCAGCAGCAGCAGTGCCATCATGCATCAAGAAGCATTCAGATCCCTAACAGACACTTTCTCCTCCTTCTTTTTCCCCCCATCCAAACTTCACCATCCTTCCAAAATCCCCATATCTGCTTAATCTCTTTTTTCCTAAGTGCCTGGGAGGCCTCAGATTTAGCAGTTTTTTACAGCTCTGCTCTGTATAACCACAGAGAGAGACTGGGAAAAAGTAGAAACAAAACGAAATGGAACAGATCAAAACAATCACACACACATTCTGGGTCAGACTGACACCTGATATAAGGGCTGCATCTTCACTGAGTCAGTTAGGTTCTCACAACCTAGGCTCCTCAAGGTAAATTTGGCTCACAACAAGGTCTGAATTAAGATTATTATCTGAAGCCTAGAGTACCTTACCTCAGTCTTGCAGTGACGAGGAAACTGTGTACAACTTCTTGTCCACTTTAAAAATCTAAGTGACCGAAGTAGTCAGTCACTCATGAAGAGCAATATATGAATCTTTGGGCAGCTTTTAGTCCAGCGGACTGAAAATAAAGGACAAAGTTTCCATCTAGTAGCAGAAGGTTACTCTGAAACTGGAACTCCAGCTATTCATACAGATAACTACTCAGTTCAACCTAGGGTAAGTTGGGTGAGAGTGGCCAGATACCAACGTACTGTAACTCAGGAGATCTGTGTGAGGTAGCTGGCTTTAACAAGGAATCACATTTACCATCTAATTAACTTGAGATACCTGAGTTAGGAGCTGAGGATCCACTCATGCTCAACGAGACAGGCAGGACTCCTGAGGGAGTCACAGAATCACAGAATTGTAGGGGCTGGAAGGGACCACTAGAGACCATGTAGTCCAACCCTCCCTGCTAAAGCACGTTCACTACAGGAAGTTACACAGCCAAGTTGACCCTTCAGCAAAAAGCCACCTCTCTCCCTTTGTTGTAGAGCTACCTCTACTTGTTCATAATGTTGAGGGATAAGAGTAATCCAACCGTGGCAGAGATTTCTCCTGCCCACCTTGCAGCTTTATGGAACACGGAAAGATATAAACGTTTGTTTGAATCATCTGACAGACAGGGGACTTGAATTTTCATGTGAACACTGACATACGTCATTACACTGCATGCTGATTTATACATTTATAACTGCTGTTTGCTGGGAAATCTTAATCTCCTCCAAGCAGCTAAAAATAATGCCAGACAGCTAACTGGAATGGCCTCACTTCATGCAACACACGGCATTCTTTGCAGAGGGGCAAAGATGGGGATATCCTTAAGACTCTTCTCACTCACTGGAACATGAAACATACCCCTCCTGCAAGAACTTGGGGAGGACTGAAAAGGCAGCACATGCCAGCTGAGAGGGAGTCACCACCTCCGAAAATAGTCTCCAAACCCTTAAGCCTTCAAAAAAATAAATGAGTAAATAAATATATAAAATTTGCACAAAATGAATGCCTTTTTAATACTGTTTCACATGAGTCTTGTCACACAAGCTTGCACAGCACTACCCCACTTGGCCCTGGAACAGCACACTTGTAGGCATTCAGACACGGTGCTACTATGCAGAGGGGTTAGAGAACAAAGTCAGATCAAAATATCATTTCATCCCTTGGGTCCACGAGCTATTGGCTGTGAATGTAAAGGAATTATCACACGCGAGCTTACTTCTACAGGCAGCCTGGCAGGAAAGCATTTCAATTCAGTTAAAGACCCTTCACAGGGAGCAATAGAAATTTCTTTTCTTCCAATATCTTCCCATTCCTTTTCAAGCATTTATACAAGTATTCAGGGGCTTAACCAGAAATGAAAGAAATTCATTTTAGGTTATGTGTATTAAGAGGCTCTGGGACTCCTCTACCTGTTTGACTGTGCTAAAGATTTTGTTAGCTAAGTTTTCGCCTTTTTTTAAACCTCTGGTAACTATCAGTAAATCCCAGGGCTGAACCATTCTGCTCACCTGAAAGAAACTCTCTTTTCACACTGAGAAGCATTCAAAGCACTTTGAGGTGTACGGGATTCATTCCACATATTTACTCAAGAATTTAGGCATAAGCGCTCATAAACATCAGTTGCATCTCAGCTCAGTAAGTGTAAATAATAGAAATACAATGGCATCGGCATGTTGGATGCCATCTCTTGGAAAGGAAAAATTGAGTTACATTTCTCTTACCCAGCACTTGATCACTTTAAAAAAAAAAAAAAAAAAGTACAACATACTGCTTGGGGAAGTGGAGTTGATTAATGGGCTGGTCTGTTAAACCATCTGCTCCCAAGGACCCAGTAGGAATCCCAGTGCCCCTAGCTGGGTCAGCACTTTTTCTGGTGCTGAGAAGTGACATTAACTCTGCTGGCCTTCGCTTTTAGGAAGGAAGAAATAGCCCATGGAATTTCATTTGCCTTGGAAAAACAGAAACGCCTTCCCAGATTATGAGCACCAATGTCAGCAAAGTTCAATAAAAGGAAGTACTGGATCAGCACTGCCTAGGAAAAAAAAAGAGATAATGCTACAACTCAAGAGGATTGAGTTCAAAATATCTTTCTGTGAGCAGAGAATAACCCCATCGTCCTCAGAGTGGAGTGTCATAAAATTAAAAGGGGAAAAAAAGGGACCTGGGGCTTCTCTGTGGCACACCGAATAAATGTACTTCCTGACGTTGTCTTTGATAGTTCCTATCAGCTTGTCACTTGGGCAAAAGGTAATGCTGGCCTAGCAATAAATGCTGTAATAATGTTCCAAACCCTTTGAACTAGATATCACAAAAGCTGGGGGCAGTCAAAATGCCAAATAAAGTTAACTAAGCACTAGAGTGGAGGCTAGAGACAGATGCTGCGAGCTGAATGTCAGATCAAGGGATGAGATCAACAAGGTGCTTTAAGGAGGCATTTCCTGGTGAACTCAAGAATCCCCAGCAACCTTTGTAGTCTTTCATCCAAGCCATATTAAAAGAACAGAGCGTGGGTTTTATGAGGGACACAGCGATGCAAATGCACGTCCATTTGAACTCATCATATTTAACTGAAATTGGTTTGGCTAGCTGCTCACTCCAGTTCCATATTTCAATTACAGTTATCATCAATAGGACACTGTGAAATCAGAGGTTTCAGCTTTGAGAAATTTGGTTTCTTGTCTTCAGTGTCAAGTGTTTTACTACACAAATATAATTAACAACCACCTTTTTGCTCCCTACAGAACTTACTAACAATCTTTTCATCAGCAGGAACAATTAATTCGTAGTTTACTGCTATTTTGCATATGAAAGGTGCAGGGAGAATGAATGACAATCATACAAAATAGGGTTCACTGCCATCTAGAGATCAACTTCACAGTTAAATGTAGTCTGCATGAAAATAGTGGCAACTCCAAGCTACAACAAGGAAAATGCAGCAGCTCTAGGCAGCAGAGGAACAAGAGCTGTCCAGGGTGCACAGCATCTTAAGCACTGGCAGGTGACATGAAAGACTTGAGGAAGCCATGCAGGTGAGAGTGCTTGCCCCTAAATCCTCAGCTCAGCAAGGAATCTCCTTTGGCTTCCCCTGCCAGCATACTATTGTAAACACCTGCGTACAATGACTGGTGACATCCTACCATTTTCAAGTACAGTCCTTTGACTGGTTTCCAAAGGGTACAAAAAAAAAAAAAAGGTCATAATTTTTGCGTGAAGTATTATTCTGAAATTCCAGGAGGTCAGGATTTAGATGAGGGCCTTCCTGTCATCTTCTCAGGCTTAGTGTTTCTGGGCTGCGCTTAGTCCCTTACTGCAGCTCCATCACAACTGCTTCAGTGTGCAGGCTGCAGAGGGAGCCAGGATCTGACAAGCTGGAAGATCAAGCAATCTGAATGCTTTTTTCTTTTCAGAGGCATAAATATTATATGTTTGTATGTAAACACACTGATTTTTCATACTTGCTATTGTCACGCTGTCATGCTGTACAATAGAGACAGTGGAATGTAGATATTTCATTATACACAGGCAGATATATGTACATGTTTGTGTTAACATGGTACATATGTCAGACAAATCTTATGAATCAGGCAGCATTCTCCCAGATGGGAAACACCAGAAGTGGCAGTTTTTTTCCAACTTGAATGCAGTCATCATAGTCTTGCCGTGCCTTTCACAACACAGACAGCATCGGGATGCGGTGTTTTCAGACTTGAATGATTAGACATATGTGCTTCACCGAACACACTGAGCCAGATACCACCTCCAGTGCCCACTGAAATCCATGCAATTGCAGCAGAGTGGAAGAAGAGAAGAATCTCCCTCTGTTTACTGAGAAAGATGCTGCTGTGTTCTTAAAGTGATAGTTTGTGCTGTTGGGAGCACAATATCTAATGCTGTTTTATGGCACATCTCCTCCTAGTAGTTCCTCTACTCTTGAAAACAGCGTGAGACATAAGAGGAGAGAAGCTACAGATCCGTGCTGTTCTCACCTCTCCTCTTTTATGTGCCTACACGTGCTGGTGCTGCCATGCACTGATCCCTGTTCCTGCAGTTTTAGGTCTGTTATAAGGAAAATCTCAGCCCCATTGTGTTGGGCTCTGTAGAAATGACGCTTAAAGAAACAGTCCCAAGTAGCGAGTGATTCGAACAGATGACATGAAAAATAGTGGAAAGGTGTAAGAAGAAGTACAGATGGGACCAAGTAATAAATGCATGAATTAGAAGAAAGGAGCCTAATTCATCCCACACAGTGCATTAATCTGAGGGCACTGTGCATGCCTCCATTTATCTTTTGAAACCAGGGCAGAAGATAAGCTTGAGCAGCATTTTTTTTCACTTTGAATGGACAGGAAAGGTTAGAAACAAGCATTAATGTGTGGCATCTGACTGAAGTAGTCTTGATATACTGAACAACGTAGAACATTAAAGTAATGTCAATATTTATTATACAGATGTGTATTGATTGTGCAGTAAAATGATCCAAAGTAATATATGCTATAATAATAATTGAACTCCATTCAGAAAAAGAACACTGACAGGCAGAGAAGGAAAAAGAAATTGCAAAAGGCTATATCAATGTATTAAATTGGTTCATGTGGGCATCCGATTACTGAACAAATAGATGTAACTACACTGCACTAGAAATCATGCATGAGCAGAAGAGAAAGAAACCAGGGCCAAGTTTTTAAAATGCTCTATTGCAGTTCATTGGGTTTTACCAGTTTAGAGCAGCTGAGAAATTGGCTGTGGCACTCAACAGTTCAAAGTCTGTAAGGATCCCCATATCCATTTGCAGCCATTTATCTTTCCTTATGAATGACTAACAAATTTAGTTGTTCTACGCAACGTATCAACGTAAAGACAGTGCTGTAGGTTAAGGCAAAACAGCTTGCTTTGGGATTGCTTTGGTGAAACTGGATTCATTTAACTAAACTGGATGTATGTTTAAGTCTCTAAGCTGACAATTTATCTGCGTAGACTTCCCAGGCATCATTTCGCCTTATTGCTGGTAACAATTCCATCCATAGGACTGCTTAGATAGCATATTTCCCACTGCTTCAGCAGATGCCCGACTCTTTCTTTCTCTTTACTTTTCACAGAGGAATGATAATGTTCCGTATTGAATTAGCAATGAACTCCCAATTAAAGACTGTGAAACCGTTTGCACTTGCAAACATTTTTATGAGTACTTGGGTACGTGGTGTTGGACAAAGCCAACCAGCAGCAAAGAACTAAATTCAGCCTCTTACAGACCTGTCTGCAAATCTGACTCTGGCTGTTCTTGTAATCCTTTGCTATGCTTGTAACCGTTTTCTGCCTCACAGGAAAAGCAGCAGCGATGTGCCATAGGAAGGGCCCCAGTGCTGAGCCAGTTTGAGCCAGGAAGCAGCCATCTTGTCCTGACAAATGTTTACAGGCTGACTATAAGCTAAAAAAGCATCTTTTTATAAGCTCCAAAAAAGAATTTAGCATTTTGCAGAGCTTCCCACCACTATTTCTGTAGGCACGAGCTCTGCAACACCCACACCTCCAGCCATGTCCGACCTGCAGAAAGAGCAGCCATGCAGCAGTGCCTGACAGCAGCAGCCCCATACAGACAGCTGCATGCTGAGCAGACAATCAGCAGCTGAAATGAAGGGTCAAAAGGCACAGAATCAACCTTGGTGGCATGGCTCTGAAACCTGGAAGCATACAGCCCAGTTCAACTAATCTTTAACTTTGCCTATATCCAGAGACTATAATTCTATAGCAACAGTACCGAAGGTTTGAAGGGCCAGTTTGAAGGGCCTGTGCTCAGAGCTGGCTAGGACATCCCAGATGCTGCACAGAGAAACATTTAACACAGGGCTGAGCTTAAACACCTTGCTTCTCTACACTGAGTGCCTCCTGTCACCCATCAGGATGCAAAGGTACAAAACAAATCTGACCTGGGCCAGTTGCATACGTTCTGTATTTCTTGAATTAACAAGAATTCCAACATGTTTGCCCAAGTTGCTTCTACCAGTTAACAAAAAGCACATTCCCAAAGCAGATAAAAATTGATCAGGAATAAGATCGTGATCCATTTGCCTTTGCATGAAGTTAAAGGCAAGAGTCAGCATCAAACAGAAGTAGCTCCCCCAGCTTCATTGTCCTTCTTTGTCTTTGTCTGATTTTCCTGTCTTATCCTTCAGGCAGAGAAGGAATTAGGCTCTGAGACAGCAGCAATAATAATAGCCCCAACACAGCCCTCCTGTCTCCGAAAAGGACAACTTATCATTGGTATCTCTTCACCAGGGGAAAATGTTAGACTCCAAGGCTAAAAGGAAAGGGATGAAAGTTTATTAAAATTAAAAAAAACAAAAAACAAAAAACGTACTGAATATCTGGTTATCTAAGTGCTTAGCTATTGTCATAGAATCATAGAACTGTAGAGTGGCCTGGGTTGAAAAGGACCGCAATGATCATCTAGTTTCAAACCCCCTGCCAGACCAAGCTGCCCAGAGCCACATCCAGCCTGGAAAGCTTGTCCCATTATTTTTGTTGTATTTTTTAATATGACAAAATGATTGATAGCTAATGATTTTTTTATTTTTTTTTCCCCCAAAAAATCTAAAGTAGATGATGTTTTTCATGTTCAAAATGCTTGCTTTCATTCTACTTTTTATTACCCACTGGCAGCTCTAAGCTAGACTTAAACTTCAGACCCCAGAACATTTTTCCCAGCAAGAATAAGACCACAATCTCCACAAACATCACCAGAAAGAGTCTGCTGGTGAAGCTGACCTAATGCAGAGATCTAAAAGTTCCTCTTTGCTTTATGAATTTGAGGGAAATGCCATTTTCAGGGAATTTTTTCCTTAAGTAACTGCTCCAGCAATCACTCCTAGAAACATTTGTGCCCAAGGTCTGCTTGCTTAGGTGCCTTCACAACGAGGCCAAGCCGTGAGGTGCAGGAACAGCTTACACCCAGCAGCCAGACACCCTGTGCCCATCCAAGCAGCACCAATGGGTGGAGAAGCCCCATACGGCCTTGCGAGGAGGAGATGCTCCATGGCACTTCCTGGCAGCTCCGCTGCGTTTCAGAAGTGTCCCAGTAGGATGCTGCAGCCCCTACCTTACTTTGAGCTGGAGCCTAGAGACAACTTGTGATTTTAAGACGTCACCAAATGTAACAAAAGGAAAGGAAGAAAAGAGAGGATGGGAGAAAAGCAGAATCTAGACAGAGAAAGGGTGCACGGTCTGTTTTGGTTTTCTTTTGAAAGGTTGTTGGGTTTTTTTCCTCCCCTGAGCTGATACTGGTGGTATTTAGCGTGCAGCCCTGTTTGTATGGTGCAGATACACTAATGATTAATGATGTGCCAAGTGGTTCAGAGAAATTCAATTCAGGTCCACAGATACTTGTCAGTCCCTAAGGAACGAGAGCATTTTTTAAAACTGACCCACTAATTACCCATGAAAAGATTCAGGTAGTAGAGCACACTTGACCTTAATCTCAATGGCAGCAGCAGGTCTGATTCCAGGGAGTTTCTTTTACTTCTTTGATTTTCCTGCATCAGAACTTGAAAGGCCACAGTCTGAGATCAGCTTCCGCTCCTCAGTAGTTTCCTAAATTTTCCAGATGATATTTTGCACAATGACGTGTCATTTCATGTTGTATCAATCACATTACAGTATGTCACTTAATATAGCATAAGGCAATATGATTGACACAATCTGAGATGACTTGTCACAACACAACACATCAACTGGGACATTTGTATGTTTGGGGTTTATGTACATATACGCGCTATCATCAAAGATGGGGGGGTGGAGGGAGGGCAGTCTCCCTTCTTTAAAAGTTTTCACAACACTTTCAGTGCAGGCATAATACACATCTGCTATATACACTGAAGTTTATTCAGTTCTCTCTCTATGCTGCCTCTAATAATAAACTGTCAGAGCTTGAGTTCATTCCAGCCCCTACTCATACTACACACCTTCTCCTGACACAAAATGCCCTCTTCCCAAGAACAGCCTTATTGTTAGGGAGTGGTGTAACACAAAGGCTCGTTACAATTAACCACTTGTCCCTCGGTGGCATCTGACGCTAATTCAGCTCCCAAACAATTAATTTAAAGTAACCTCACAAAGCAATCCCTAAGCAACAGTAATTGGCTAATTCCCCTCTACTTATGGTTATGCTCATTATATTACAGACAACTTTAAATCAGGCTGTCATCGCTAGCCCTGGCTGTCACTGAGGCAATTCAGAGGGATGAATTACTACACCCAGGATCACTTGTAATCCGTCTGCATAAGGACGCTCCATCCAGGAGCACTGGGAAGGTGGGAAATCCCAGGCTACATCCTGCAGAAGTTTGAGAATGCAGCTACAGCTGCAGGAATCGCAGGACTGCAATTCCTAACAGAGAATCTTGTCTCAGTGAAACATTTAGGAAGCATGTTTGCCCTAAGATCGCTGGGCAGCAGGAATTGTAATGGTCTGCCAGAGAAGACCTTAGCTGGGCCCTGTGATTTGAGCCATGTTTTTGTGTTTTCTGTGCTCTTAAAGCTTGGCTATACAGCATGGCAGAGACAGCTGCCAGCTTTCCAGACCACGAACAAAGTTCAGTCGTGTCTGCACCTACCTCCACGGATCGTGTTGTTGCCCCATGCCTCAAGTCTCCATTTAGCATTGTACTTCATAGGGGTGTTTTGAAGATAAAACACACAAATGGTCAGAAGATGCACTGAGGCTGTTGAAAAGCAGAGTGCAGCAGGATTTCACAAGGCTGTTAAAGTAAATAGGATCCTTCTTGGACTGCTGCCACTTTTTGCATCTGGGGAAATAACTTAGAGTGGCAACTGTGCAGCCAGATGTTGCAGAACTAGTATTTTAAGTTCTTTTCTGTGGCACTTTGTGGTGCTGCATAGAAATATCAGAACGTTCTCTAAATATGCCTGCTCAGGTACCTGGAATGTCTGTTCTGATCAAGAGAATTCTGTCTTCAGTCAAAAGTTGTAGCAAAAGCTCTGTGATTGGCTTAACATCTCCAGCACAGAGATGAGATGATTCTACCCTGGCATATGGTGTACCCTGACCTGACAAGCAGCTGTAGGGCAATCAGAAGTGCAGGTATCTGCAGATATGCCATCTCAGATCACATCTGAACTGTGTTGCCTGGCCAGAAATGCGATATCCTGGGCTTGTTCTGAGACTGCAGATGTGGAGTGAAGAAGGAAACAGTGGCATAAAAAATTGGGAAAAACTCTGTATAGCTGAGACCGAGTAGACCTCACTGTTTGTTTGTAGTATTCCTAACCTGAGGAATCACAGACCTCAGAAGCACAGACCATAAAATGGGAGAAGAGACCACATCCTCGGGTTGTATGTGTTGTCACAACACTCATAACGTACAGCTCAGCATATTTAGCATATCATAGACACCAGATACAAAAAACATATGGAGCAGTAAGACAAGTTCTCTTTTTCCTAGCTGAAGAATAATCAAAAGTTCAAAGGCAGAGATATCAACACTGAGAATTTCCTGACTTCTCCCCCAAAGAACTCATCATCAATCCTTTCTGTGAGGCAGTGTTCACTGCTCTCACCCTCTCTCCACCCCACTCTGCCGAGCCCTTGGCTCAAGGAAGCCCTGTGCCACCTAGACAGAGAAATGGAATGGGATGTCAAGACAGCTGCTGCTTTCATGAGGAAATGCTCATCACCTTCCATAGCTCCCCGTTTTATGCAGTCCCTGAATGTTGCTTTGCATTTTGGGTAGAGGAAAATCATCTCTGTCTGAATTGCAGAAACACAAGGGAAAGAAATAAGAGGAAAAGGGATTCTGTGTACTATGTGGACAACAAGTTAAGAGCTGTATACAGACCACAGCACCAACAACTAAAGCCACACCACTCTCCCTCCATACCTCCAACCTACTGCAGGTTTATTGAGTCCTTTCTCCCATAAGCTGGAGATCCACAAGTTCTCCTGCTTATAAAGTGAGATGTTAAGGAGTTGTGTGTTCCTCTCCTGCCTGCCCAGCTGCTTCAGTTCCCTGAGCCAGTTCAGAAAGAAGCAGTGGATGAGGGCAGACATGGTCAGCATTGAGCAAGGACAAGCCAGCATCTTTGGGAACACATCTACATCCCTCAACATGCAATCACAGATTTCCTTGGGCTAGGTGTACGTTGCATCCCTTTTGGTGCAGGCACTGGACATTCAGTGAGCTCTAGCAGCAGCCTTGGACTGAGATAACAGATTCCTTCATGACTGTTACGGAGCTGGCCGAAGAATTTAGCATGTTAAAAATAAAGATGCAAACAGAAACAACGGTAACTTCCCACCCCCAGCAGTTGTGTTAAATATAAACTGTTATTGCTACCAGGAAAACTCTGTAGATCGTCACTGTCAAGGACAGCCAAAATCTCTTGGAACTGCCAGCCAGGTGTGATCTGAAGGCTTCATCACAACAGGCAACAAGAAGCATCACCTTCCCCTCCAGTCACATGAATTGAGTCCACACAGAGTGCATCTACAGAAATACCACCAACTCTCGCTGCTACAAGTAACCTGCATCCAAATGTATGTAAATATATATGGCACACAAAAGAACCCAATGCCGTGTTGTCCGTGACATAGTTCCCATTTATTACAAAGCAGAACATGGCCAAGTTTGGTTTTTTCAAATGCAATCCCAGCCAATGTGCAACTAGCACCAAGCACAAAGCCGAGTTTCTGCATAAGGCCTCAGAATCAGCTTATACAACACATTAACCCAGTGCTGGAACAGATTTGCTCAGTAGGTTGTTCCAAGCCAAGTGGTTTCCCACCCACAGGCTCACCTCACTGGGCTGAGCAGCCACTTACTTCTCCACAGACATGAAAGCTCTGGATGTGAAAAATCTCAGAGTCAGAAAGTTCATAGTAGAGCCAAACTACAGACCCAACACAACAAATATGTGAAACTTGATTTGAACTTGGTGTGAAGGCTTCCTTCCATCCACATGGATTTGCAACCCTTGAGTTTCTCTTTTGCAGTTCTCATCAGAACAAGCCCCAACTCTCCAAGCAATCTTTGGTCAAAATAGTGAAGTTTCACACCAGTTTCTCATTAAAGTGTCACACAGAACTCCTAATTTGGGGTGACTGTAATGCTTGCAGTTACTTGAAATCGATCTCATGCACATCAAAAGTGGGTCAAAGCTCCTTCAGCAGAAGGGTATTTAGGAAAGCAGAAGTAATGCCACGGCTTTAGCTTGAGCACTGGTTCATTTTTGAGTTGTTAATAGTCTCTTTGCAAGTGCTCGCAGGTCTGACTGTCAGCATCTCGCAGGGTTTTAGCTGAATTAAAGTGTGGCTCATTAATATATCCATAAGTGTAGCACATGGTCACAGGCTCTGCAGTGACCTCAGTAAAATTACAAATCCAGATTCAGCCTTTCATGAATTTTTCTACTTGTCCGTATTAAAATGCTAACATCACTTCAAGGTCCTTCGTATAGTTTAATTATACACCTTCAGCCTGGCATAGATAATGAGTAAACGTATCGCTATTGATGAGTGAGAATTATCACTAATATTTCATTTATATAATTTGATGAGATAATGGAACAATAAATTCT
Organism: Perdix hodgsoniae; assembly: GCA_035772895.1. Taxonomy (NCBI): domain Eukaryota; kingdom Metazoa; phylum Chordata; class Aves; order Galliformes; family Phasianidae; genus Perdix; species Perdix hodgsoniae. The sequence goes on from JAPSGF010000007.1 coordinate 22,971,605, forward strand.
TCTCCCAGTAAACGTAATAAGGGACAGCTCTTGATGTTGCTCTCAAGGAAGGAAAAGACTGCTCTGCCAGCAGGAGCAGAATCTGCTCCACAGACAGCTTGCTGGCATGGAAAACTGACTTGAATTAAAACAGTTAACTGGAGTGATCAAAGTCACTCAAAGGGGAGCTGGCTGGAACAATTTTTAGCAAAATATTTTTTTGATCAAAATATGCTGTTTTTGTCAAAGCGGGAACATTTCACAGAGATATCTGTTTCAGCAAAGTTTTCAAAAGGAAGATCTCTGTGGCCTGGACTAGACTGCTCCGTCACTGGGAAGAAAAGAAATCACAATTGCTATCTCTTTCACAAAAGTCTCTCTTGTGAAATGCTCAGCAGCCCTCACCTCTGTTCTAATGATGGAGGAAAAACAAATATTTTAAAACCTCGAAAGCTGTTGCAAATGCTGTCGCTCTCTGGCTGGCCCCACACTGAAAGCACTTGCTGACTCTGTCTCCTAGCACCAAGTATTGCAAAACTTGCGGTCTGTAAGGCAAGACCACCCAATGATGTGAAATCTGTATCCGCAACACAAGCTTCAGTGAGAGCATTAACATCACGTTATGCACAAAGGGAGAGCAAAGGATAACATTTTCTTACTTAAAATGTAAAATATTGTTGCTCATTTCCTTTTTGATAGCAGCCCAACACAAGCAAATCTAGCAGGTGTGGTACGAATCTTAGCAGGGGAAAAGCCACAGACAGTGTCCCTGCTGGTACAGTGAGACCAGCTACGACAAGGTAAAGAAAAAAAAGCCATCAGAATCCAACACGCAGCACATCTTTTAGTTTGGTCTTTTAAGCACCTTTTTTTTGAAGTGTAGCAGAGTTGACACAAAGGACCTGGAAGGTTTAACGTAGGAAGCAATGTTTGCACAATCAAAAAAAAAAAAGATTTTGTGCGCTAAGAGTTGCAGTGAACTTTCTCTTAACAAGGTCCTCAAGGGAACTTCCAAGGGAGTCCTGAAGATAGCACCCATTTCTTAGCTCTGCTCCCTGCCTTCCTGCTCTATTTCCCTACCATGCCTCTTTCGGCCTCTCCCACCGCACCGAGGAGCTCTTCAATCCTCCGGCACTCTCCAGTGACCTTTCAAGCATCGCCCAGCTGTCTCTGGAGCTCAGTTCTCAGGCTTCACTGCTCCAGGTTTCCCAAGCTACAGCATGAGCAGTCACAGGGCGCGATCTCATCTGCCATGTTTCATCACAAAACAACAAGCATTAACACTTGCATGAGCTTTTAGGCATTATGCTTTCACAAAAACATACACCACAACAAGAACACGGCAAAAAGCAGCAAACACAGGATTTGATGGCACACCCCACCAAGGAATAGAGCTCTCAGATACATCTGGGGAAAAAAAAGAAGAAAAAAATAAAAAAGACACTATAGAAATTTCAAAATGTTAACTGATGCCATTTACTTCATAATGCATTCACTAAACCTGGACTTGTTCAGGCTAGCGGAGACGCACATTGCAGAGGCACACAAAGCCATGCTGTTAGCTGCAGGGAGAGTAATCACAGGGACCCAACAGATCATAACTCCCATGATAGGGCATGAAGTGGGGGTGGGAGGGAGAAGCAATTTTCTCAGCTAACCTTGTCCCAGGCCTGTAAGGGCTTAATAAGATCATAACCAACACCTTGAATTATATCCTGAAATAAACAGGTAGCCAGAACAGAGCACAAAGCTCGAGATTTATGGGCTAATAGTGGGTGACCTTCAAGAGAAAGGTTGCCATGGGCTGCGCTCGCTGAAGTCCTTTGCAAGAGCGGCCCCGAGCACGGAGCGCTAACCCCGAGGTGATGAAGGCGTGGAGCACATGCATCACTGGGAAGCCATCTCTGCTTCCCCAACAACCATAAATGAAAGAAATAGTACCATGAGGATTGGAACTAATGAAGTCTGCTTTCTTTCTTATTTGGTTCTTGCGGTTGATTGACTTCTGTGTCTGAGACGGCACAAATGTCTGACTGAAGGTTTTCTGGCAGCAGGAGTATTATGAGATTCCTTCCTGTGTGGATTCTCCAGTGTTAAATAACACGTGAACTCACATTGAAACCATGCTTTCAATAAAGGCTCTGATAGTGTGTCTCTTCCCTATCCAGCCTCTTACTTTCCCCAACACTGTGGGAACTTGGTTATCTTTGAGCTTAAACCTTTTCTTTAGCCTGTCTAAGAATGAATAACACTAGAGTTTCTACGTAAAATGAGGTATAGGGACACACTGATACACACAGTGCAGATCATCTTCATTTTCCTTCAATGCTAAACTAAGATAACTGGATATATGGGAAACATTTCTTTCCAGCAGCCAACGATGCTGTTATCTGAACAGAGGAACAGGTTCATCTTTTAACCTCTCATGAGTGACCAAGGGACACCAGACCCAAAGTCAGCTAGATGCCTGTCTGCGAAAAGATCATGAACCAAAGGCAACACACACAAATTTGCTACTAGGACCAAGCAGGAATTTCAGTTGTCCATACAGAACTAAAATACTTGTGTCCATCTCCACAAGGCAAGCAAGGAAATGCTAATGCTTCATTATTTCATTACTCATTTTAACAGTTAAACTCAGACAAGGTCCAGAAACAAACTTCCCCTCAAGCAGTGTCCAAAACTCCTTCATATTAGGAAGGGGGGATAAGAAATGACAGAGCAAAGTGATGTACTGGTGGTTTTCAGGAGCTCTACTTTCCTGAGGTGAATCACAAACCACCTGGCTTGGTTATGACTATGGATCTTATGCAGAGGTAGGAGATAACGCTGCTCAATCCCAATCCCACTCTCCTTTTACCTCAAGTCATCTGCAGATGTATCGGTCTCAAAGGCCACTACATGAAATCTCCATTCACTTTTCTGAAAAAGAAAACAGCTTGGTACCCAGCACCATCTTTTAAAATACTATGAGGAATACCAGGGAAGCGGTGAGAGAAGTAACAGACACTGGTTAGGCAGGTGGCTGAGTTTTATTTAATCTCAGACCAGTGCCATAAGGAAAGGTGAAACACAGCCCATTCTGTGTTGCAATTAATCCCAAAGGTTAATTTTGTTGCGGGCACACTGTAAACAAAGGGGATATTTATTTCAGAGTCCAAGTACATCGCGGCAGAGGGAGCGCAAAGGGAAGGGCAGTTTCCATTGAGGATTAAGAGAAGGCTGCAAGACCTGGCGAAGCCAGTGCTGACAGATTCGCTTATTAAAAAGTGTAGCCTTGTGGAAGGGCTGCCATTGATGGCTCTGACGTGGCCAAACTTCAGAAAACCAGGCACAATTGGAAGACTGTGCTGTGGCAAAGACAGTGGGGCGAGGGGGCACTTCTAATTTGTCAAAGTTGTATCTAATTCCACAGAACAAAGTTAGCAAAGAGAGATGAGCAGAATCCACAAATTATTGCTCATTCACCAAGCCTTGATGGAAAGATAGGCCAGCACACAGATTGGGCTTTGTAGAGTAACTTGAGCTGCTCCAATCAACTTTGGATAATTCTGCCTTGTGGGCATAACAGTTTTCCTTGTTTCTTCTTTAATAGGATTATTCCTCACAATATTAAAAAGATAACATCAGTGTCTTTCAGTGTGCGCATAAACTATTTCTAGGTATATGAATGGATGCTTCAGGTGGTTTTGTTACTACTCCTGACATATACTTATGAGAAGATCTAAGAGTAGACTTTGATTCAAGCCTGACATTAATTCTGTAAATAAACTAAAATCTCAGACTTCCTTTTAAAAGACAGAGATAGTTAAAACTGATACTGTAAGAGCAAAAAAAGAGGAAAAATTATCACATTGAACATGACTGTGAGCCGCTCCCTGGATTCACTCTACTTGCCTAATACAATCAAATAGCAACCTAGCTATGTTTACAGGAGACCTTCCATTTACACTTAGGGATGCTGGATTAGGCCTTCAAACAGCCAGCTCTCTGACAAGAACAGTAATTAATGCAGATAAAAAAAATCATTGCCCGACATTAAGACAGAAGACATTCTGTCACAGGTTAATGGCATTTTTAGAAGAAGAAAGAAGGCAAACAACTTCACCATTCCCTCCACTCAAAGGAAAGAGAATTTGCTATAAATAAAGTATCGCGATATAGTATTACATCGTCACCCAGGAATGAGCTCCTTTCTGCCCTTATTTCAGTGCTGCACTCCACTGACACCATCTGAAGGCAGCACTAAACAGACTGCTGGTACCTTACTGCAACAAACCAGGCAACCAGAGCCAGCACCCACTCCAAATCTATCAGAAACAGAATGGTTTGCAGCTACCTGTTGCTTCCATGAAATTAAGTGCTAGAGAGTTTAAAAACTTGGCCTAAAAGATTCTCTCTGGAGTGTTTTCCATTTACAAGGTATGTTGTTTGGATGAGCTAATGCATTATTCTTCACCTCGCTTAAAGTCCAGCAATAGCGAGGCGACTGTTTAACTTTGAATTTGTCTACACCTGGATCTCATACAGATTGATCTAACACAAATCTGGTGGGAGAAAATTACTACTTACTGGGAGGCAGAACAAGTTTTGTCTGGAAATGTGTTTCAGATCCCAGTGCTATTTACAGGTTTTCAGCAGCCTCTGAGGGCCCTGTATTCTCCCTACATCAAACAGACCACAGACTGGATTCCTGGGATGCTATCCCCATGAGGATGACATAACAGCCTCTGCTTGATGCTATGATTTTGCTTAAAGGTGGTGTCCACATTTTTAAGTGTAACTAGTAATTTCAGGTGCCTGTTTACACACCCTTCAGCTCAGGATATTTTCAAGATATGTGAATTCCGTTGTGTGTCATGCAACCAGTCTCACTCAAGGAGCACCAGCTAAACAACCTACAGTTTGAAGGGACTGAAAATCACAAATGAATACATATACATAAACACACGCACTTTTGAAAAATAAAAATTAAAAGCTGACAATGCCAGGATGCCTCTGGTAAAATAACACATGACACTTCACCTCTTAAATTAACACCCCCCAAAAAAACAACAGTTAATAACTGATTAAATTAAGTATGCTTCTAGGAAGGGGTCCACCTCCAGCCAAGCCCTTTATGCATGCACACAAACTCCTGCTATCTGAGAGGTGAGGGCAGCCCTGCTCCTTCCCTATGCCAACAGAGAATATACGTATGAAGATGCAGTCTTTTCTTCTCTTGGCTAAAGTACTAAGGTAAATGAGGCTGTAAATCTGTTTGGGTTTTGTTTATTTTTAATAAATACATGAATTTTAAGGCCAGACAGGACCATTTATCATCTAAATAATCATTTGACCTTCCCTCTAACGTAGACCAAAGAATCCACCTCAGGGACTTCTCTCATTCAGAAAGTCTTCATTTGAATATTCAATCTATCACATCCCTTGGGAATTTTCTTCCACTGATGATTTAGCTTCGTTGCTAAAAATGTGCATTTTTCTTCACCCTAAATTTATGTTATACAGCCAGCTATTTGGACCTTGTCATACCGCTTTCAGATAAATCAGTAACCTTGTGGTAGGACATAACACGATGTGCAACGCGTCCACTTACAGGCTTCCTGCTACATATGTGTGCATAAATTCCTAAACTCTCCATTGAAGCTCAGATCTTGCATTTCACCCGATGCATTACAAAACAACAAATGAAGCAGGAGAATTGGTTTTGAAAGGAGTAAATAGAAACATTCCTGTTGTCTGCTGAAAGTGTATGTGAAAAAACTGGCAGAACCGTCTACATTCAGAACATCACAGTCTGCAACTTCTTTACTCCCCCTTCCCTTCACTGCATGTTCTTCAGGTATAACTAAATATATATATATATATATTCTCAATTGTAAAGAAAATCTAACCTTGTGTTTCACCATTTGGAATGTGTTTCACTGTTTGCGCTCTTGCTCACAAGAGATGGAATCCTGCAAACACCAGGCAAAATTCTCTTCTGTAATTTTGGGATTCAGCATGTCTGTGACAGAGATGACTGAGTATTACAGCAGCTGAGGAGCCTCTGTACTTCTGAGCGTACTTCCTGCATGGCAAGAGTGTGATTTGCACAAGCCGGCACAAACAACCAACACCAAACTTTCCAGAATGTAAGTACAAGGTGGTCTAACAAAATGGCGCCTGACATGGAAGCCTATGAAGCAAACATGTGCCACTGAATTCCTCCATGCAGAAATAATGGCATCCATTGACATCCATTGACACTTGCTGAACAATTCTGGAGCCCAGTGTATGTGAGCACAGCGAGGTGATGAGCAGCGAGTTTCAGCAGCATAAGAGACAAGCCATGCCCAGGCCTGGCACCTTCAAACAAAAGCCAAGTATTCTGAAAGAAAGGTTTGATCCCACATCCACACAACATCTATAGGTGCAGAAAGCTGCTGACTGCAACATGGTTTTTGGCATTGTCACATCACTGTCCTCGTCCCCATTAAGCAGTACAACAAAGAAAGCAGACACATTCCCTTTGCACTTCAGCATATTTTTTGGTAAATTCATTTTCAGATTTTCATTATGTTTTTTTTCTGTAGTATAAATTCACCATCTGATATAGCTTTATCATCTGATACTGCTTGCTAATTGCTCACAATGAAAACTTATCATTAACTATTATATTTGCAGTTTATTAATATATATAATGTTTAAAATATTACAGCTGTTTGGAAACCTGGCTGTTCTTTCAATTTTATGTGAGTGAGCTCCATAGACTGCCTGGAAAAGTAACCCTGATCTGTGAAAAATCCTATTTTCCATGTCAGCAAACGTTTCCCAGCATAATCAGAAGCCCTTTAATACTGCTTAAGGAATTTTGCTGTTTTGTTACAACATATCTACAAGGAACGGTCATGGCACAGTTATATCCCAGACACCCATATCCCATGGGGCTTAAGTATGAGAAATGAAACCTTCAACCTGATTCTGAATTCAATGAAGCACAAAAAGAGAGCACAGGGGCAAGAGATGAACTCAGCCCACATACACAAAATACACCTCTTCGTGTTATTCCAGTTTGGGTGGTTTTTTTGCTTGGGTTTGTTAGTTGGTTTTTGTTGCTTTTTTTTTGTAAGCACCTGACTGTTCCTTGTCTTTCCTCCATCTTATTTCTGCAAGGTGACAAAATTGAAAATACCTTCTGTATTTTCATTTGAAAATGACACCTTGATACCAAAGGAAACTATCTTCTAGCTCAGGAGTCTGAGCTGCTTTCCATTACCCAGTGCAGACATGCCCAGTGGGAAAAACAGAACTCTTCAAGGTGAAGAAGATGCTTTCTACACACTCTGAGAAGTGCCAGGTGCTTCCTCGGGTTCTGTGAAACCAATCAAGTATAAAAATGAATCAATCGTATGAAAGCTGTTGAAAACATTCCACCAGAAGACAAATCTCTGCTCTCTTTACACTCCAAAAGCCTCTGAGATGGTTCTGTGTTGTAGCTCAAATGCAGAGGCGTCATTTTTCTTTTAAGCGCCATCCACTTTAGAAAGGAGAATGAGGGATTCTGACATTCCCTGAAGACTCAGCAGCACGAGACAAAAGGGATGGTGATACAGAGATACATTTATGGAAGTCACTGGTACAACCATAATTTCATCGGCCAGCTTGAAAAGCCCTTTTTGGGCAGACTTAAAGGGTCCACTGAGTCCTGTCAAAGGTTTTTACACAAAGAAATTCATCAGTTTTCTAGCACTGGAATTAAATTAGATCCCGTATTGCCTCTGCTGAAATCTCTCTACAAACAGTAGCAGTCCATTTATTTATTGGTCTTCTGGAATTGACTTGGGAAATGCAGACCCTCAGGAGAGCTCACAGTGTGGTGGAAGCATAGCACGGTAAGCACAGTAGTTTAAACATGATAAGCAATATTTTCTTGATTTGAAGAGGTTTTATGAGGGCTAGCCTTGTTTTTCCTCACACTGAGTAAAGTCATTTCAATGGGGAAATTTCTTTTTTATGCTTCTCTACTACTTAATATGCATTAGATAGCTGTACTCTATGGGTTGTAATGAAAGGGGAGTCAGACATCATCTTCACAGCCAATATCGCTGCCACTGGAACAGAGCTCAGTGCTCTCACCTCCATTCTTCTAAAGCAGCCCTGCTTCATGCATTGGGCATCACAAAGAAGAGGCAGAAGTAAAGTCTCCTCCAGGTCATCAGGATTACTCAGCAGAATGAGGATTACTTGAGGAAGTGCTGCACTGTGCAAACAGCAATTCTTAACGATGGAGTCTGTTAGCAGCAGAGCAGGCTGTAAGAGATACTTAATCCATGCACTATGCTGGATTCATCACCTGAAAGCTGGTAATGTTTCACATGGAAGATGAGCACCACATACTGGGATGGCTCAGAAAGCAGGTGTGTTCTTGCCCAGGAGACAAGATGGCAGAGCCTAAAAATCTCAGCTTCCACTTCAAAGAAAATAAAGCTCCTTGGCCCCTGCAAAGACAAACTCATAGCCTGAGAATATGCATGAGTAACTTCACAAACAGAATGGGCCCAGAGGAGAGATAAGTACTCTGGGGGCTTTGAGAATTCATCCTGCTGTGCGTTACATCTGAAGCCTAATTATGTCTGTTTACATGCCATCACGGTCAGCTCTCACTGCTGAACAAGTCGCACAAGAAGCAAAGATGTAGGGCCACTCAGATTTGCACAACCTGCCAGACGCTGATCCTTACGGTACTGAGGCAAAGCAAGACTTGGCAGAACGCAGCTGCTATCCTGGCTGTCACCCTCACAGGTTCCCAGCTTCATGCACAAGCAGGTTAGCATTCACATGGAGTTAGTACATGGAAATACAAAAGTAACACCCCTAGTAAAAACAACTCCATGGCCCCCATTCAAAAAACATGTAACCTGACCCACCCCGCCAGCTCACAGCTACTTTGGGAAGTAACCCAGGAGCAAAGGAATTTCTTTCTCCTTACACTTACCCAAGTCTTGCAACGCAAAGGTCACACCATGCCCTCACCCCACTGCTTTCTTGGGGGTATTTCTCCCAGAGATTGCTCTCTAATCTACAGCTCAGTTCACAGCATTGGTTTCTATTCTAAGTTCTTTCCTCCTTTACAAGTTCCATCCTTCTTTATTACTAGAGGAATGGTGATTATCTGCAATAATGGGACTAATGTCCAGGCTTGCGGCTACCCAGGTAGGTTCAACCCCAGATGTTAGCTTAGGCTCCTCCAATATTCTTTGTCAAAACACTCTCTTCTCCCACACCTGAGCAGCCGTCAGATTTCTGGGCCCAGCTCTCAGTTACAGTCCCTAGATATTTTTAAATAGAAATGAAAGCAGTAAAAGCAATTTCTGGTACCCATTTTGTTGTTTCTGGTACACATTTTGTTGTGTTACTGTTGTTTTTTAAAAACACGCAACATGAATATGATGGATGAAGCTTGTATTATATAGGATAAACACACACATGAATATACCATTTCATCACACATTTCTACTGTAACTATTAAACACAGCTGCTGTGAACATTTCCTATTGCCTTGCAGTATTTTGCAGTAAATCAAAGTAATCTGCGTTACAGTACAGGGTTTCACTGCAATCTCAAGGAATTTTTCAATTGCCTCTCTTGCATTTCAACTGAGATCATTTAGCTGAAATTATGAAACGCGCATTAGCGATTAATGCTTCCAAGATTCCACATTACTGTCAAATCACTAATACATTACCTTTCATAATCTAATTTGTTCACACACTAAAATACACAGAACATGCAGAGCTTAGCAAATGGCCTGCTAAAATGTCACTTTTTTGTTGTTGTTGTTGAATTATTCCTTAAAGGGAAAAGAAACACTTCCTGCAAGCATCTAGAAAATCGTGTCAGCACCCTCTGCTTTGGGCAGCCTTCTTTCTGCCTTTTGTACATTGGCTCTGGGGCCAGAAAGGAGTCAGAACTACTCACACCTTGCCACTGGGAATCGTTACTAGACAGAAATCAGTCTATTGCTGTTGCAGAAGCATCCCCATGTCTCGAACCATAAAGAAATCCTAATGGACAGAACCAATCCACCAATCCAGACGTAGAAAAGATCAATCAAAACTACCATACACCCCAATCATTCCCAAAGTGAGTGTTTAGGAACCATTATGATATTGTTCCATCTTTTAATGCAAAGAAGTACGTGTCATAAACTGATGTCCCTGTTCATTGCCATGAAGTTGGACTAGATGACCTTTACGGGTCCCTTCCAACTCAAATGATTCGATAATTCTATGGTCTGATGTAATAAAATGCTGGCAAAAAGAGGTTACAGAAGATGAAATGAAGGATGGAGCCTGGGAATCAAAGGTTAAGAGGGTCTCATGACTAACACAGAGAAAACAGCACAGACATAGCATTTCCTCTCATTCAGCAGAGCTTTGAGCAGCATGCTCTCTGTTTCCCTAGACAAGAGAAAATCTACAGTAATACTCCTCAGCACCAAAAAAAAAAAAAAAAAAAAAAAAAAAAGATTATAAAGGCACATTTGTGTAAAAGCTCCAACATCATCTGCTGAAAGCTCAAACCCTCTGCTTGAAACGCCTAAAGGTCTCCCAAAACCTCAGTGTCCTCTGGATTGACTCTCCCTCAGCCACCTTCTCTCTACAGATGAGGTACGTGCGGTGCTTACTCTTTCCCCAATCCCATCCATTGCCAATACACAGGTATCATCTTCCAGCTCTTGCTCAGATGTTAAGTCATGGCATGCCAGCAGCCCAAGCTGTATCACCTTTGGGAGATCTGGAAGAGAGATGTCAGCTGGACACGTGCGGCTGACTGGGATGCAAGGCTACCAAACCCCAACTCAGAACTCTGTGCATGAATAGGAGTGACCTGGATCCTTGACAAAATGGAGGGAAAGCCCTTGCCACCACAGCCCACCTGCTTTTCGAGCTCCCTTGCACACCTCTGATGACCAAAGGAGTGAAGTCACAATTCTCTATTAAAGACCAAAAGAAAAATAATTAAAAAAAAAAAGAAGAATTCTGAGATGTGCCAAGGTATGCAGTGCTTGCTGTACGTGGCACTCAGCACATAGTCTGGTGCAGGAAGTTAGTCTTGAGCACAAAATGTTGCAACAGATCTGAAATCAACAAAGATCTGAAAACAAACAAAACATTGGCAATACTCCTGCCTCTGCCACAGGCTGCTCTGACCCCGGCTCTCACCACCCACACAAACCAAGCTTTGGCACTGCTCTGAGTATACAACCATCCCTGCCGGGGTTGCATTTTCACATTACACTGCTGCAACACAGTGGGATGGAGATTTTTTTCCTTTGTTTTTTTTTTTTTAACCAACGAGGAAAGCTGGACATTCATATGCCTTGTTTCACTGGGCTGTAATCATTTCTGTTAACAGGTCACATCGATCCATGCCACGACTGTACTCACAGCCCTGGCACGCTGCAGCATCCTTTTCCCATACACCACCCACAGTCCTCTTACTAAGTCACTTTGGTTGGTTAAAATAACAAACATGAGATGGAAGCCCCAACGCCCCTTGCCTTTGTGCCTGTTTGCCCTCATTCTGTAAACAAACAGCAGGACTTGAAAATGAGTCCTTCAGCTCAGAGGATGGACAACTTACAGCATAGAAGGAGACTGGGCCAGGCTGTCAGCTGGCATGGATTCCCACACCAAGGCAGGACTGGGTGCAGGATTGGGACCTCAGTCCTTCCTTTCATGGCAGTAATGAGGACAAACAAAAGCTGCACTAAAGACAGTGAAATACTGCACCAAACTGACATTGCTGCGGGACAGAGAAGTAAATGACAGCAAGGGATAACACAAGAAAGCCTGTAGGAAATAAGCAACTGTCAGCACTTGTATGAGTGATAAAGATATATATTTTTAAGCGTGTATTTACACAATCTCAGATATCAGAAGCTGGAGCTAGACACACCATGCCAGCTTCACAGTTGCTGCAAGGGGAAAAAAGGCAAAATGCTCTTTCCTACAGTGAGAAGGCAGGAGTATAAAAAGACTCACAGCATTTTATTAGCTGCATCAGCCTTGCTGTAGCTGGTCATCCCCTGACCCAGGGATATTTGTACCTAATGTTTTCAGGGAGATAATTTTCACAGCATACCTCAGCTTCTTAGAATGCTCTCGGAGAGCAAAGTCAATCCTAGGTCACTATTCCAGTGTAGTTTCCTTTGTACTAAATCCTACTTTCAAGAAAATTCTCGCCATGGTTCAGTGGTATTTAACCTATCATATAATATCCAGGTTTACTGTGTTAGAAGAAGCAGAACAGTATTAAGCTTTTCCCACAAGCCTGTGATTGCATTTGACCCAGTAACCTGTATTAGATTAACATTTATTCTACAACTCCACAGCAAGCCTTGGACCTGGCTGAGCAGCACTTTATAGAGGACACTAACCATTTTTACAAGTGGAGCAGGAAAAGGGAATTGAATCTGAGGGAGTAATTCCAAGCAAGTATGTTGCTGCAGCGGTTAAATTGTTTATACGAGGAGTTGTGGAATTACATCTGACTGACCTCTCTTTTTATCTGCTTAAAAGACAAAGTGCAGGTCTCCATGGCAAGTGCTAACTCCTGGGGAATGCGGTATAAAAATGCATCATGGCAATAGAGCCTCAATACCCACCAAGGAGAGAGACCTTCAAAGGAATGCGAGCAAGTTAAATTCACCAGGATTAGAAAGGTTTTCACGTTAGCCAGCCTACAAACAGGTTCACAAGCATTCCTCCTAGACTTGCCAGACGAGTTGGGAGCGCAAGGGGGGGAAGGGGGGAGAGTGTTGCTTTTTATTTATTTATTTAGCTCTGCATTAACCTTAACCTCATGCTAGTTTAGCCAGAATGGGATTGTTACCGTCAGCATTTACAACAGAGAGGGCCAAATCCTCCACTCCATTGACTGCCTAAATCCTCCGAGGACTTAAGTTCATGCAGTTGAAATAGCTTCTAAACGCTGTTGAAAACAGGTACTGTCTTTAAAAGGAGGCATTAAAATCTGGCAAGAAAAGCATTGAAGAGGGTGAGGCTGCAGCAGGAAACACACACACAGATCTCTTCCATTTATGAACTTAGAGGGTCAGAAGAATTAATAAAACCAAACTCCATCTCACATCAAGTTTTCAAAATACTTAAATTCATTCTGTTTGCCATAATCATTTCTATTGCCTCCTCTCCCAACACTACGGAGCAGCTAGTAGATGTGTTAACAAAACATGTCACCTTAGGAAAGGAATTGCATGAACTCTAATCAAAACATTTTCGCCTGACTGCAAAATGAAGTTTGCTCCCTGAAAACTACGCAGTATCTCAAGAAATGCAAACTCAGTCTAGGAGAAAGGTGGGAAGGAAAAGGAAACCATCAGCATCAGAATTTGGATTGGTTCATTGAATCTATGAGTCACTCCCGAAGGCAACAAGAGGAATACATTAACCAAAGCACACTGTTCTGAAGCGCTAGCAAGCTAGAAAAGCAGAGTGCTTAAAGAAAATGTTGCTCCATTCCCCTCTGCCACCCAAACACTTCAGTTTGGGCAGGTTGGTTTGACTCCAGTTGTGCTGCTGTTTTGCAGCAAGGAGAAACCATAACAGAAGAGTCACTGTGGGAAGCTTGCCTGGGGCCAGGCTCACTAGGGTGTCACCTACCTGCTTGGTGTCCTTTTGTATGTTCTGCCCGGGACACAGACAGGCACTCTTTGAAGTGCTTAACCATAAGTCAAAACAAATGCCACTTCCAGGCAGGGAAAGGCACACGTGCTGGAATTGTGCATAAAGCCTTGCATCATTTTTCTGTTCCTCTAAGCCAGAGCACAACATTTCCAGAAAGGCTGTAAGTCCCAGATCCCGTGGAATTCAAAAAGGATACAAATTGTGACCTGTTTATGAGATACTTAGCTCCACTCAGCACGGCTGTTTAGACTCAGCAGCACAGCTCACTCTGACTGTATTCCATTTAGGAATGGGCCCAATTAAAGGCTGATGGAGCCCTCTCTTACACCACAATCAATAGGTGCAATTTGGCAGCCATCAGCAGTGTGCAACAACTCGGCACCGGAGAGACTGTTCCTCCTGCAAGGCTTCGTGCCTGTACGACATCAAGGGCAGGTACAATTGGAGGCTTAAGCCTGAATGGCTGATGCTCCTTGCCCAAAAGATGCAGAGCCCGGGCTTTTCAAACCATTCCATTCAAAACGACAGAAGGAAAAACAGGAGGGCAGTGAGGGGATGGAGAAGAAAAACAATGCCTAAGTGCACCTGGGAGATGTTTTTAAAGACTGTAATGGAATAGGCCTAGGTCTTGGATAAGAGTGGAATCTGCCCTCCGGATGCCACCTACAAACAGGCTTGAGCACATTGATGAAACTGTTCAGCTGAAGTGATTCCTGCCAATACGATGAGCACTGGCTGGAAAGAACAGTGTATACAAATGCCCTACTTTAAACCCTCTGTGCGAGGAAGAGAAAACAAAATATTTTTAAATGACAAAACCAGGCAGTCTCCCCTATGCAGTCTTCATCCTTCCCTTAAAGTAATCTCCTTTTGCTCTTCCTCTTCCCATGCCTGGCACTCAGTGCAGGTCAGCCTCCAGAAGCAGATGAGAGGGGAAGGAGTGGGGTTTTTGCATCCTTACTCTCTGCCTAGGTAGAGGATGGCTCTCAGGCCTCCTCCACCTTCAGCTGCTTTTCATTTTTTACTGTGCTGCCCACAGAGTTGCAACATTTGCCTGGACCTTGTAGAAAACTGACTTGCCCCAAAAAAAGAAATTAAAACTTACAAGGGGAAGATGACAATAGAGAATAATCTCACAGAGAGGAAGCTGCCTTCTCTGCACGGTCCTTCCTGCTGTGGAGATGCTGTCTAAATGGCAAAAAGTCATTATTCTTCTGCTACACGCATTCAAAGTCTTATCCTGCCCCCTGCAAAGCTGATGCCAAACTTGCCATTGCACCACTGGGCCCTGAGTGATGGATGTATTGTGGTGGTGATGGATGCAAATCACCATCCTGGAAACGAGTGGAAGAAATTGGTTCCGATTTCGCCTGTTCAGCATTAGTGGGAGTCGTAAAGCATCAGGAGAGTGCTCCTGTACACAGTGTGGGGGATTTAAAGTTCCTGTTAGAGAAAATGTGCTCAGGTAGAGCCATTTAGCACTAGTCAGTAGCATTAATTACCTGTGTAAGACCCAATATGGCATCTATGCAGCCTTTGGATTCTGTACCCCTCATTAACTGTTTCCCCATTAACCTTGACTGGAATCACATTCTACATCTAAGCAGTAAGATTTCTCTTTTTATTTGTGAGCATCCCCATTTCATCCTTGAAGCTTCTCAAATTCTTATTCATTGTAAATGGTCCTGCTTGTAATAAAGTGCTAGTGGAAGTATTTACTGTTTGCTGCTTAATTTTGTCCTCGTGGAAGTCGACGGATGCCAGCTCCAACAGTAGTTAATATACCTTTGAGCACATGCTGTGACCTTTCTCCAACTCATGCCTGACTTCATTCTCAGATCTCATTAAACAGGAGAAATTATCCTCTGAAAGAGCAAAACCAGAAATGTGCAGATTTGCCGCAGAGCTACAGAGGACAGCTTGATTTAAAATGCACCGTGGTAAAGGGGAGGGAAGGCAGTGGGGGGAAAGCAAGATCTGTCTCATATTCACACTAACAGTCATATAAAAATAAAGCTGCATTAAAAAGGAGCAGCTCACAGAGCTGCTGTGTTTGAGTTCTTTTCACCTTATTTCTTGGATGGATTTGGTGTTTTCTCTCACTAATGCAAGAGCTCTGAATGGAGGAGCCTAGCCACTAGGATGCCAGGAATATTCTACTTGTGCTCTGGCTCAAACATTGCACTGTCTGAAGATGCCACTTGCATGTTTAGCACCTGAAGGCTTAATGTCACATGTGGGCACAACACACTACTCATACAGCTCCCCACTTCTGTTGCAGAGCTTTATTCTCCATTGTCTGCTGTGGAAGCAAAAACCCAAGCAATCCTGCTTTCTACAACTCAACCAGGCAGCTCTCCAAGATTTTCCCCTTTCAGTGAGTACATAGGGGTAGCAAGGCACTATTTATGCACTGTCTCCCTAAAGCCTTCTAAACCAAAATTACAGTTTAGTTGCTGAAAGTCGAGTGTGCCTTGGCAGAGATGCAACTCTGAGCATTCCAGCAAAAGAAAAAACAGATTCACAGTACCCTGGCCTGTGAGAGTCCACAGGAGGACTGCGAGAGCCTTCAGAGAGCCAGAAAGCAGGGTCCTGGGCAGTGGTGGGGGGATGTGAATTGTAGGGGCAGGCAGTGACTGCCTTGAGATAAATCAAAGGCTGCTGCAGATAAGAAAACAATAAAGTCTTTTGTGTGTCCTCTGAGGATAAGGCAAGAAACCAAGGGGTTAAGCTTCAGCAAGGGAGATCCAGGTAAGTCCTTAGGAAAGGCTTTCTAGCAGCAAGAAGAGTCTCTGCTTTGGCAAGGATTGCCTGAGGAAGGGTGTCCGATTTCTGTTACAGGAGGTTTTTAAGAACAGGTTTGCTGCATATCTGTCAAGGAAGGTTAGATCTACTTGATCCTGCCCTGGGGAAGGAGACAAGGCTAAATAACTTATTGTCCTTTGTAGCCTCATTTGCTAGGGTTCAGTGACACATCTTGCTAGACTCATACCAGAAAGCCAGATAGAATTTTAAAGAGCACGTTTCTACTAGGGCAGACTCCCTGCACCTAGAAAAAAGTTCAGCATCGCACCAATGAGAAGCATATTCTACAGATCCTGACCTGGCAGACCATAGGAGCCTTGATGCTGCAGCAGGTGAGAGATGGGCAGGCTGTGAACACCAGGCTGCCTCCTTGTGTGCAGAGCTGCCCGCTGACACTCCTCCCCAGCTTCCAATTTTGGGCCCCAGTAGCAAGGCTCTGAGAGAAAAGGTGCTGCCCTTGGAAGATTTCCTATGCAACGAGGGATGTTTTTCACTACCTGTATGCTCAAGGGTAGCTGTAACAAGCAGAGCATGTCAGAACAAGTGCTAAAAGCTAGAAAACCTCAGTCTTCTTGGTACCATAGTACCAACTGAAGGAAAAATTCTGATCAAGCCCACAAATCAGTATAAGTTCCTTAGAACACTGCTAAGTTGGAATGACCACATTTAACATACCACTTGTAAGCACTGCAAGAGTCAGTTAGCTCCGACTACTTCCTGAAGTTTCTTTTTTGCACGTGTTTTTGTTTTTAAATCACTTTTACATCCTGCCAAATAAAGTGGAAAGCTCTGAAGCGTTGGCAAACCACAAGTGTAGGTAAGGATTCACCTCTAAACACTTGTGGTGTCCCACATTTGGAAAGCTAGGGGCCAAGTTTCAAACAATGAAGCCAAATGAATCATTTGGTAATTTTAGCTGGTTCAGAATTACCTGAATTTGTATTTTTGAATATAGAACTTAAACTTCTTATTGTGCCCTTTAGATACCATTGGTTTTTACCTATTATTTTCAAATTGCCTTTCGGAGGTATTTGGGTTTTTCCTCCCATTTCTGATTCAACCTCTGCATCCAGCCCTGCTAGATCTCTTGCCTCTCCACAGAATACCTATAAAACAGATAAACTCTCTTACATTTCCACTGAAATGCAGTGCTCATCTTCAACACTGGAGAACAGCTGAGTATCAACAGCTCGATAGGAGCTCCAGCACCTTACCTTGCTCAAGATGTTTGTCACAAAAAGGGCCAAATATATTTTCATTTCCATACCATTAGGGCACTGCCTGCAATTGATGAATTTGTTCATCTGTAACACTGGGACTTTATAGATAGACAGCTTGGATCATTTCTGTTTTTTACCTAAAAGGTGGGCACAGTTATGATTTCAAGTCATCTCAAAAGAGCCAGAAAGGTGCCTCCTTGGCTGTATTTCTGTGAAGCAATAGCTACATCCAGTGGTCACTGGAGCTAATTGACACAGGGCCCTAGCTGGTATCTGCGGAGACATGGGGTCACGAGGGTGGGAGCTGCTCAGGCTTTTAATGCAAAAGGCAGCAGCCACTGCCTCTATCCTCAGGGCCTGTCCTGTCCCTGTGCTGTTCTGGTTTAACTACAGAAGACAGCTCTAACTACTATAAACTGCAGTACTAATGCATTCTGCTTCTAATCGCTCTCTCACATAGGGGGAAAAAAAAAGAAATCAATTCTGATTTTAACAGCCTTGCAGCATATATACCTTAAGAGAAGGTATTTGTGAGTATTACATATGCCAGCTCAGGGAAACCTGGTGGTTGCATATTGATCGTGCAGCATCTCCCAAAGACACTGCTTTTCCACCCAGGCAGGAGGCCAGCAGCCTGTTCCCAGGTTGGGCAGAGCTACCCAGCAGAGTGCTCAAGAAACCCAGTGGTTACAGCCACTTTCCCACAGCTGGGTTTGTATATTTAGTTTGCAAAGTTTGGGAAGGTATGTAAAGTTACGAATTTGCAGTGCTTCCCAGCATGACAAACATAGAAGCTTCCTCGATTTGGCCTGCAGCATGCATCCAAAGAGCCCAACTGTGTGTTTCAGAGAAGGGGTGAACACTGCAAAACTGGTTCAGAAGGAAGAACTTTCTCGTCATTGTTAATCATATTCATTCTTGCCAGAGGATTCTGCAAGAGTGTTAAAAAAATTAAGAGAATATTCTCCATCCATTCACTAGATCCCTCCAAATTTGAGTCAAATGGAAGTTTCATCCCCCTTGTGCACCAAAAAACACTTCTGTAAGGATCAGAGCAAGTCCCATGGCTGTGCATGAAACACTTCCCACCAGCCTTCCAGGGGAAGCAAAAGAAAAGCTGCATTCCATCACATTTCTCAGCCCCAGCTTTGTCTTCTGATGCACCAGGAAAAGGCAAATGGGCCTCAAGGCCGCAAGACAGTTAATTACCTCTTTGAGCAACAACAACAGCAAACCTTTCTGCACAGTTTTGCTGAGATGCTGAGGATTTTAGAGGTGATAGGGGAACAGAGAAAAGACGTAGGAGAAGAGGGAAGGAAAAGTGCACCACGGGAGGATGGCCATGCACCGAGCACTGGTCTAGAGCAGCACACTGCTGATCAAAACCTGCTGTATCAGCTGGTGTCAGAATCCTTCAGCCATCCTCCCAGCAGGGCAAACACTTGGATTTTGAAGGCTACCTGCAGTCATTTAGTCCCTTTTCACATACTTGTGCAGAGAAGCGGTGTTGGTCAGACCTGTGGTTTAGCCCAACACTGCATTGGAATGAATGGTGGAGCAGGAGGGAAAGCATATAAAAATGTTGTAGGCAGAAAGTCCTGCCTCAGACTGCAACCCAAGGCAGCAGCATTGCTTTGTCCTGACTTCTTCCACAGGAGCTCAGGCAGTTTGTGCTGCTCACTGCATCAACAGGAAAGCACTGAAAGATTTTTAGGAGCTAAACACAGACTCTTGAAATAGATCAGAAGTATTTGTGGCTATTTCTGCTCAGTCACTCCATGGAAGATCAATTTTATAACATTAGGTAGAAAACCCTCTGTTACTGAAAGCTGTTACCCCTTCTCAGCTCACATAGCAGCACGTGTTCTCCCAGCACCGAACATGGATGCACAGTCACATCATTCTGCCAAGGGCTGCTTCCTGCTCATGCTCCTCCCTCACAGCAGACCCCAGCATTCCTTCACAAGACTACTTTTTCCACTTTCCCCAAAGGAGCCAAACAAAAAGAAAAGGGAAAAAAATGCAACGGTGAGGCAGCAGAAGACAGACTGTTTTGGTATACAAAGCTGAGCAGCACACAGCACAGGGACAGAGGAAAAGCACTTGAGTACCTGAGGGCAAAAGGAGGGCCCAGCCAGCTTGCATGCTTATACCTGAACTCCCTGAAATCCCCATTTATGCACAGGCTCCAAATTTCACAGCTGCACTACCTCTGCCACCGGTGTGAGCTGCACCAGGGGGGCACACAGTGCAGCATCTTTCCTCCTCTAACATCTCCTGAGAGAGGGGAAGGGAAGAACGTGGTCCCCATCTACCAGTTTCTGTCATAATTTCTTCCTGATTTGCCCACTTGGGGATGCTTACAAGTCTGAAGAACAAAGCAAAGATGGCACTCTATTGCTAGTCTGAGTGTTTCTATGTCTGCCTGCCTGGTGCTGTTAGGAATTGAAAAGGCTTCAAAAGTTTCAAAATACCCACGATACCATCAAGCCAAAACATTTAAGGAATCTAAATAAACCTCTAAGGTTCCCGAAATCAGCTTTGTAGTTGTGCCAGCCACAGGCTGCCAGCAAAGCCAGTCTTCATCAAAATCAGAAGAGCTGGAATCAACATTTGCTGTGAGAGGGGGAAGAAAAATCAAACCCAGTGTTAACTGTTAATGTATCTGCCTTCAATAAATAATGTCAAAAGGATGCAGCTGAGTAGTTCTAGGAAAATGGAAAGTCGTTGTTTTGCCTATAAGAGAGTGCTCAAAACTAAACACAAAGAAATTTTTGTGCAAGCAAAAATATTTCATTTGATCTGAAAAATGCAAGGGCTTGAGAGCCAAGGCGGTGTTAATTGGAGATAGATGCACTCAAGTAGCTTGAGAATTTGCCTCAAAGCCACCTTTGCAGGGCACCTGGGGACGAGGAACAGAAATAAATCTCAGGACTATACTGAGGGAATCCCTTTATCCTTAAAAAAAAAAAATAATAGTGAGGGAGAATATTGGTCTAGAAAACATCAGCTGCTGATGGTGCAGTAATGGTCACTCTTGTAGTAAGCAAGCAGTCGATGCTGCTAAAATTGGGCTATAGCCAAATTAACTCAACAACACACAAGGCAGCAGCTCTGCCAGTCCAAAATGCTCATGTCTGTCCTGCCTGACAGAAGACAAATGCCCTGATGTTAGCTTTATCTGGATGTATTTATTTGAGAAAATAAGCACGCCGTGGTTAGTTTGTTTTTTTAATATCTGATTTAGTCAAGACATGTGGCTACAAAGAAAGCGCAGGACTTTAAAAGCCTGAACGTTTCTGCATTTATTTGGCGTCAGACAGACTACAAAGAAGGTCAATCAGCTGTCACGATTTTACCATTCCTGACTTCTGAAGGCACTCTCCCCAGGAATATAACAGTTTTCATGCAAATGAAGACAACACAAAATCATCACCCTAAAAGAAGGGGCAATGCTGAACAAAGCAACAGACTTGGGTAGGTAGACACTTCTCTGGACAGGACAGGGGAGGAATATGAGGTGTAGATAAACAGATTTGCCAACTTTGCTTCACAAAGAAGGAAATGAAGCTGTTACAACTTACGTCATTTCAGAAGACACGTTTCCAGTTGCTAGCCCCATAAGGAAAAGGATGAACACAAGGAAGCAGATGTTTTCTGAAAGCACAATGCAATATATAATCAAGATTGGAAAAGACCTCTAAGACCATCTAGTCCAACCACAGTGTCCACTAAACCACGGGCATCTCTGTGCCACATCTCCACAGTTCTTGAACAGGTCCAGGGATGGTGACTCCACCACTTCCTTCAGCAGTCTATTCTAATACTTGACCACTCCATCTGAGAAGAAGATATTCCCGATATCCAACCTGAACCTTTCCAGCACAACTTGAGGCCCTTACCTCTCATCACTAGTTATCTGGTTGAAGAGAGACTGACCTCCAGCTCGCCACAACCTCCTTTCAGCTCATTGCAGAGAGCAATGAGGTCTCCCCTGAGCCTCCTCTTCTCCAGACCAAACAGCCCCAGTTCCCTCAGCCACTCCCCATCACACTTGTGCTCCAGACCCCTTAGCTTATCTTATAGCACACAGGGACAGCCTGCTCCTGCACTTTTAACATTTCATTCTTGAAGAATGTCCAGGGTCTACTCTTCAGGACTGTCTCCCAAGGGAGTCTTCCAAACAACATCCTAAACAGTCCAAAGTCTGCCCCCTGGATATCTAAGGTAGCAGATATCCACAGAGACCCCCCTCCTGTCTTCACCAAAAATTGAGAACTCTAACATTTTGTGGTCTCTATGTCCAAAATGGCTTCCAGTCCCCACATCTCCCACCAGTCCTTCTCTGTTCATCAACATCATCTACAGTGGAGCCACCTCTCCCAGTAGGCTCTCTTAACAGCTGCTTCAGGAATTTATCTTCCACACACTCTAGGAACCTCCTAGACTGCTTTCTTTCTGCAGTATTGTATTTCCAGCAAATGTCAGGTAAGTTGAAGTCCCCCACGAGAACAAACGTTAGCAATTGCGTGACTTCTACCAGCTGCTCAGAGAATGCTTCATCTGCCACTTTGTCCTGGCTGGGCAGTCTAAAACAGACTCCCAACAGGATGTCAGCCTTGTTGGCCTTCCCCTTGATTCTTACCCATAAGGACTCAACTTTATAATTCCCCGAATTGAGCTCTACAACATCAAAACACACCCTAATATACAGACCCTACTCCACGACTTCTTCTTTGCCTTTCCCTTCTGAAATACCCATAGCCATCCATTGCAGCATCCCAGACATGAGAGTGATCTCACCTTGATGACATCAAGTGTGGCTCCAGGACTTCAGCATTGTGAGTTCATGCCCAGTTCACAGGGGTGGTATAAGCCAGCTCTGAGTTTTGGCTGTATGAAGCTGAGGAATATCAGCTACATTTTTTACACATGCCACTCTTCTCCCTTTCAGTTAAAATGCAATTGAGCTGCAAAGGTTTTAGACAGATCCAGAACGGGTATTTCCTCACCAGAACTTAACCACTCAGTGCAGAGCTGAGCCCACCAACATGTTGGTGTTACATCTCCCCTTACACCAGTGCACTGCAGCCAGAAGGAGCCTTAAGAGAAGGCAGGTCGCTGCTTCCTTCAATTCCCTTCCCAGTCTTAACAGCATCCTTTTATCCAGAGCAACAGCTTTCAAATTGTACAGTTACTGAGCCCAAGAATAGGTAGGGCTCTGCTGGAGAGAGCCCTGGGTGCCAAGTTTTGGAAGGTCTGATGTCCAGCTATAGGATGGAACTGAAGCCTTCAGAAAATTTAGCATCCACAAGAGAAGCAAACTTAAAATGAGCAAATTTAGCACTAAGCAGTTATTTCTTTTCCTAACATTAAGGTCAGTCACATCATCTCATCAAAGTTAAGTGGTTCATTTAGATTCAAGCTCCTGATTATTTTGGAGTCTCTAACTGAAGAACAAAGGTTAGAGCTCACAGTTCTATCAGGACAAAAAAAAATTTGTCAGAAAAAAAAATTCTTCTTTTCTTGCTACTGCAGTGGCCAAGATTTTTTTTTTTTCAGTATGGCCTGTGGCAGGAGGAAAGCAAACACACAACCAGTTTCTACCCCTAAAGTTTACGTCATTGCCTTTTGTGTGTGTAAAACAGGTATGACTATATGTGCAAAGAAATTCCACATGTACCAGTCACAAATGAGGCTGGGCTACCAGGCCTTGGTGCAAAACCCCTCAGCAACTGAGTAAGCAATATTCACAGCCATTACAGAAAACATGCCAAACCTATTGAAATAATCTCCCCTCAGGTCATGGCATCATTTCTTCATCTTCTCTTAATTCATTTTCCCCCTTCAACTTTTATCTTAGCCTCATTTTTTCCACTCTGAAAGACCAGTCTATGCTCAGAGCTGCACAACACCTCATTATTAAGCCATGTGTTCATTTGGCTAATCTTCTAATTACCAGCTTGTTTAAACTTCAGTAGTCGAGTAATGTAACTTATTCTAAGTTGTGTTTCTGCTCAAGAAAGGAAGCAAAAAACAAAAACAAAAACAAAAACAAAAAATAAAATAAAAACAACCATCACCTTCTTTTATCTAAAAGGGATTCATAAACCCAGGATTAGCCTTTCCAACAGCTTGAAAGGGAAGTTTACACATACTAAAGTACATATCTACCCAAACATATATACAGCCATCGGCATAGAAGATAACACAAGAGACAAGAAACACAGCTTGCACGGAGGTCATCTCATGGCTATTTTAAAAGTGGGATTCTCTCTCTTACAATTTTCTTACCAAAAACTAATCAAGACCAATTTTAATTCTGAGGATGTTCAGAGTTGTTTCCCCTAAGGAATAAGGGGTAGTTTCTTGGCTTTACCTGATGTTTCTTTGAAACGCTTTATCGGCTGTATTACTAGGTCTGTACTTTTTCATTTTTAAACCATCAAATTTAGTTCTACCCCTACCATACTTGAAGCAAATTCAGGCCTTACACATAGAAGTCACACTGGTGTCTGCAGCACAGACAGCAGCAGAGTTACAAGCCCCCCTTGGGGCTTTTGTTTCCTCCCTTGCACCAAGCTGCAGATGTCCAGAGCTGATGTGCGTCAGGCATTACTGCTTGCATGAACTCTCAGATAGATCCTGAAACAAATGCATTCTTTGTGACATTAATACAAAGGTGGGACGTGTAATACACACTTACCACTGATTTACATGCATCCTGCAACCTAAAGCAGCTCCTTGGTTATGTTCGCAAAGGCTTATTTTACAGGACTGGCTGAGCTATCGAGTGCAATCAGACACCAGCCTGCACCACCAGTCCCGTGGTTTGGATTCCCCACGCTTAGTCAGGCCTCTGAACCCAAGCAACATTCAAGCACTGTCAGCTTGACCTCCCTGGCACAGATGATCATTGTTTAGTATTCTTATTTTGAGATGCTGGGCCTACTGCCTATCCATTGTAAGCTAGAAGTGTGGTGTCAAATCCCCAGGTCCCCCTGTAACACAGACAAGTGCTCCAGAGAGCAAAGTTCTCATCAAATACCTTGGTTTGTTGTTAACTCTTCAGTGCCCTGCTGAAAAGCATCATCTGAGCAATACATTTTGCTCAGAACTGAAGCAATAGATTCACGGACCTAGCAAGAAACAACAGATGCTGACCTGTGTCCATATTGCATACAGTCTTTTTGGCTGTATACAATGTCCTTTGAGTACCCATTTTATTTTTTAGAATCAAAGAATCATTAGGGTTGGAAAAGACCCCTAAGATCATCTAGCCCAACAGTCAAGCCTCTGGCCAAGGAGTTTGGCCTGCTGTCCCCACCAGACAGCTTCCTGAGCAAAACACCTAGCATACAGTCAAAATAACTATGGCAAAATACATCAGAGTTGGCAGACCGATGTAGGCAGCACAGATGCATATTAATTTATCACAGCTTGTCACATAAAACAGTAAAAACCCAGAACGTCATGATGCAGCTTACGTGCCTCCCCCTTGTGCATATAAGTCTCGTTAAAGTTAATGGGTGCTGTGTGCCTATTGTATGGGGAGCATAAACTGAATGACAAAACACACCATATGTTTCCCAACATTTACCAAACAATTGATGCTAGCCTCCATTCTTCTTGAAAACCATCCCTGACAGGACACAGGGCCTGAGCTCCTACTTACACCGTGAGAACTCTTCTTTGTACAGCAGGAGCAAGCAAGGTGCAGATGGCTTAAGTTTCCTGAAAAGTCTCCAGGAGTTTGCTATAACTTGGAAAGAGACAGGAATACAAGTGATGTTTAACTTCCTTTCCCCTCTCCATTTTTATTTCATCCTGCCCCCTGTGAACAGAATCCCAAATCCTTGAGGCTTTGCATCAATACCCATAAAGCAGTAAATTCCCTAAAGCCATTTCCACTCCATAAGGAAAAAATAAACGTGACACGACATGCAAAGTGAAAGATATGCAGTTCCACCTGCTACTGACATTATTCTGCTGGTAAAAGGAAGAGCTCAGCTTTCAAAGCCAGCAGAGCATTTACTCCTAGGTGCTCACAAGGCAGGAAGGTTGGAAAAGACTGTAGTGAATCACTTTCAAGCAACTTAGGGTGGGGGGGAGTAAAAGCCCATTCTACCAGCAGCATCCCAGAACCAAGGATGCTGACTGAGCGTTAGCCACACAGCGCTCAGATTACTGAAAGTTTGCTGGGAAAGCATCTGCTTCTTTCTTCCAGAATTCAAGATGCAAGCTCCTAGATAAGCCTTTGGCTTCCCCAAAAAGTCAGTAGGCATTTGGAACAAGCAGGGGCTTTGCCTGCTCCTTCCTTGGTCTACTGATTCTTTACAGCAAACAAAGTGTTCCCATTGTGCTACAGCTTCTCGGAGAGTGTTTTCTACAGACGTCACTATGAATATGGTCAAGTGGTGTGTTCATGTTAAATAAGTGTGAGGGGAGCTGGAAAGATGCCAGGCACAGCGGTGAACTCCTCATTGGTTTGCAGAGTTTGGGGAATAATTCTGTCAATTGCTACTCAGCAGAACACCGGGTATTTGTGCAGCACTTTGTTATTATTTTCATGTTTGTTGAGTCATACCGGTCAGCACTCCGCTGACTTGTCAAATGAGTGAAAAAAAAGTAAGTGGACAATCAACAACCTCAAATAAGTATTAAGCCTTCCCTCCTTTCAGGATAATAAAGAAATAGTTTGATTGGGCTTCAGGTTTGCTTCCAACACTGAGAAATAGCTTTCTCATTCTCAGCCTGTCAAGCAGACATATTGATCGTGAACCAATCTAGTAGGACAATTCAGTGAGAACACCATTCGGAGCATGTAAAATATGCTGCCTCTTGCATAGAGCACTGAGAAGAAACCAGCATTTCTGATCTCTGAGTACGTGTACTGCAGGAGGATGAAGTCTGGAGTTTATTCCATGGGAAATATGGGAAAGCCCATGTTTCTGTGCTGCATACATGACATACCAGGTTTTCCGTACAACATCTGGGTTTGGTAGAGGCCTTGTTAAGCAAGGTACTGGCAGTCAGTACAAGCCGCATTCCCCCATTAGCAGTAAGTAGTGGCACAGAAGAAGTCTGCAAAATTGCATCCCCTCCTCCATTTTCCCTTCCTCATAGGCAACCCTGCATAAATCCACACAAACCAGCATCAAAAACTGCGGAAGCCAAAGGAAGATGTGCAGTTCATTACCTTACCCTTTAATTTACTGAAACAACTACTTGTTATGAATTGATCTCCCTTATCTGACTTACAGTGAGCAAAGTCAGGAGGGGGCACAATGACTCTGCTAGATCAGATCTTCAATACCTGGTTGGAGCAGCCAGCCAGCACGAATGCCTTCTCTGCCCTGAGCAGGACCCTCTCAGATGTACCCAATGTGTCAAGAGAGGTTGCAATACCTCCTCCCAGGCAGGGATACAGCACAACATAGAGCAGGTAAGAGCAAGGTTCTGGAGCCTTAATGCTTGTAGGAGTCCTTTAACCAGATGGAACCTATTTCAATAGTGCCTACAGGAGTTCCCAGAGCTGATGGGAAGCCAGTGCCATTATAAGCACACAGGTCAAACCCACAAACCAAGCTGGTGATTTTTCATTTCATCTCACCTTTCCTGTGCTTGGATTTATTACGATCTATTTTTTCCTTCTTCTGGTGGAGCTAGAAGTGGTCACCTACACCACAGGGATCACCCACCCACGGACGCTGTCCCTAGGGAACAGAACTGAGACAAGCCCACTTAAGTTTGGGGAAAAACAGTTTCGTAAATTTAAAACAACACACACAAGGCAGAAGTGTGACCACACTTTTTCCGTATAAATAATGTCATACTTGTGAGGGGGGGGGCCCTCAGCAATATTTCATGAATGGGCTCATTATGTTGCACCTGACCTACAGACATTTCAATGGCATTTTTATTCTACGATTTTTTTTTTCTTATTTATTTTTGCCTGATGAGTTGCGTATAATCAAACACTTTATGATGCTAAATCTCATTAAGGCACTTCACTCTGCGGGAGTGTAACATCAGTAAGTTTAATCACTCTATAGGTCTTTGAGCAGGAAGACCCCACTGTGATGTTTAAGCATCAAGCAACGCTCAGAGCAAGGGAGAAGGGAGCAATCCACACGTCTTCTCAGAGCCCCACAAGCTCAGAGTCTTCAGAATAATTTAGGTTTTGCTTTTATCATCATCATCATCCTTTTACAAATAGAAGAGTAAGAATTGCATTACCAGGAGTGGGCCAGGCTCCAGATAGAGGCCCTGTGGAAGAATTTGCACAGAGTCTAGGTTAGCTCAGATTCGTATCAGCCTCCAAGAAAAACATTCAGGAGAAACATTAAATCCTCTGAGGGGAAATATTAACAGATAGTCATGAATGGAAACTGATTATTAATTATTTTTTTTCCCCTGTCTCTTTCTCCGTTTTATATTTTTAGTTTAAAATGTCATGTAAAGCCTGACATTGATAAAAACGGCAGGAAATGTTCCTTGCTCAATTAAATTACCACATAGACTGGCTTAACATCTGCTTGGCAAACCCTTCATAAATGCACGGCATTAATATTTAATAAAAATATCTATAGCTTTGGTTGGTACTGGAGACATTTCACACTTTGCTCACACATGGTGTTTCATATAATTATTCTCTACAGGCTGTCGCTTTAGTCCTTTAAGCAAAATAAAAGTTCCAAGGATGATTAAGTGCATGAAGTGCATCTCCTAGGACATCGTCTTCCCCCAGAGGCTTTTCCCATTGACTCTTACACGATATGGGAGAAGCACAAAAAGGAGAAGTGGAGCCAAACTGGAGGAACAGAAAAGAAAGATCTCAGTACTTCGGCCGATCTGATTTCCTCCAGCACCCCACGACAACTTTTCCAAAGCAGTGCTCCGGGTTGCTCATCACTTCACACAAGCAGCCACAGATGATGGGTGAAGGCAACATCAACATTGCATTTAAAGCTGTATGTATTTGACGTTCATAAAAGTTCTGGAGAAGAAAAAATGAAACAAAATACAAAGCTTCCCTCTGTCATCTCAGATACCTTAAGCATTAGTTAAAGATGCCTCACTCAATAGATCTATGCTGTCTTATAGAGATTGCAATGAGAATAAAAACAAGCATCTACTTTTAAAACAACAAAGACATACAGAAAGCTCCCTGTCTCACAGGGCTTTTTTCAACATCAAGGAGATCTGTATTAATTCATGGCTGAAAAATAAAAATAAAAATAAAAATGACAGCACCCAATCTCTCCTCCTGGCAAAAACAATCATTCCTGTGCTTGGCTTAGACATGGTCATGGGAAGTTAGACTGAAATGTCTAGCAGCCCCTAGCAGAGTGGTCTTTGCTCCTGTGACAGAGCAATCCATCCCATGTGCTGAAGAAGGGATACAACTGAAATCCTATTCACTTCATCCAGACTCTCAAGTGCATTTGGCAGCATGCTCTCAAAAAAAAATAGAAATAAAAAAAAAATAAATCACTGACTAATGAAGTTAGGCTGGTGTTCATGGGCTTCTGTTGCAGAATTGATAAAGATACAAATTAACCCCGCAAAAGGAGATTGTGAAGACCAATTCTGGTTACCTTCCCAGCTGCTCATTACTATTCTCTACCTACCTAATGCTACAGTAAAATCTAGTAGTAACAATCAATAGACAGATTACTCAGAATGTTTGCTTGAAGCATCTATAGCTATTGACACTTTTCATCTCTTACCAGAAAGAGGAGGGCAAGAAAGCAATTTCCTACCACATCTGGGAAGGGAGAAGCCTCATCTTAAGTCAAGCCCTGCATTCTGCCTCCTAAAGAAGAAAGGGCTTTTTTTCCTGTGAATGCAAAAGATTTTCTGTCAGCTGGTTGAAGGAAGTATAGCTAACCAGAAGTGATGGGATGAAACTGAGCATGAGGATAGGGGAAGGGGGAAGATGGATATCTGGAAACATTTAGCAAAAGTAGGTATATTATTAGGCTGTGGAATAATCTCCCGTGGGAAATGGCAGAGCCCTATTGATTGAGTCTTTCTGAAACTACCTAGACAAGGAATGCAAAACAAGAATTACAGCATGATCAACTCCCACATTTACCAGGACCAGAAAAGATGGAGTTCAGTAAGCCTCTTCCACCTTTAATTTCCACAGCCCCCTGTTTTGCTGAGATCTCTATTGATGGAAATGAGTTCTCCTTAGCACGCTGTGGCAAGCGAGGGGGCAGCATCAGGACTTCATGAGACCCAAGATGAAACAATCTGGAAGACCTGCACCGCTCTGCCAGGTTGCCCAGGCAGCGGCACAGACCACAAGGCAGCACAGATGCATTTCTCTGAGCCATAACAACTCCCTGACTCTTTCCTCAAAACAGAAATTGAGGCAGAATTCAAAGAATAATATGAAAGAATACTGTATTCTACAGTGTTAGTGTCCCCTTTGTCTCAATTGTTTATTACTAAGTACGGACTTTACTGCCCCATAAGAAAGGCTACAGGGGAACACAGAACTCAAAACCCATTAAAAAGGCTTATCAGATCGGAGCTTGCCCCGAGGAGCTTTGCAATTATGAAAACACTGCCATAAAACCCACTGAAGAGTAATAGAAAACGTAGATAAGTTGTAATGGCATAAAAGTTACAGGCTACATCCTTGACCTAAACAGATCAATGTAGCTTTCTCCAGTCAGTGGAACCACTAGGATTTATATCACTGGAAAAAAAAATATCAGACCGTGGCTCTGGAGCCAATTCTGTCCACATTAGCAGCCTTTGTGATCTGAACATAAAGCTGTCCTCAACATACTTCTTGCTATCTCTATAAAAACATAAATGCATATATAAGCATATATATATATATATACAGTAGATACTAACTGCTGGAAACGAAGCTGTTAATTCTGCTGCTTACTTTACTTTTTGTGAGATGTGCATTTCAATATTTATGCCCAATTCTTACATTTGTCCACAGTTATCTGTTAAGGCCTGACAGTATGCACAATTACACAAACCTTTGGGCCTCATTCACTACATTTATTTTTGTCTTAGTTACGATCACCCTGTGGCACCACAGAATCTAATCCTTAGTTTGTATTTCATGCAGATTTGCAACAAGGAAAAGACTGTGGCAAATATCATCCAAAGTCATGAAGATATACCTTAAATCCATCTTCCTTCCTAAAAAATAGTTGGTCATGTTAAAGGCCAAAAACTTCCTCTTTTAATCAGAATTAGTTATAATCACTGAGAAATAGCAAAGCTTTTGCATAATGTCGCTCACCATTTTTTCTAGAGACCCTTCAACAGGGAGACAACCTACAATAGCTACTGTTGATTAAAATGGCATTTTATAAAACTAAGCATCTTGCTCAGGCTTATGACTATTTTTCACTAACACTTTCTGCTTCCCCAGCTGCATTTCCAATGTTTTGCATATGGCCACATCAAAGCTCAGCATGATTAAAAGTTAACATCCAAAAGAGCTATTACATCCTATAACAGCACGCTTGTAAAGTGGATGTAAATAAAAACTGACCTTCTATTTAAAGTTTATGGTTTCAACTCTGCAGCTCACAGATAAATAGAAAAAAATATATATATATATTCTCAGCCAAGCTGCATTCAAACAAAAACCAGTAGGAAAATGTACATAAGCAGGGCTGCAGCACAGGCAGGAATGCAGCATCTGCAGGCAGTCTCAGATGTGCAGGAGAGGATGAAGTACTGGGAACTGTGCAGACCCATGCAGGCAGGAGGCTGGGGTAGATTTTCTCTTTTTTCCTTCACTCTGCTGACCAAATCAAAATCTGCTACTTCCTTTCTGGTGAGGAGCAGGGCTGGCCCATAGCTTGCCAGCAGCCCTAACAAAATCTGGCTTAGATCCACAGGTGTTACTGCAAGTCCTGGCATGCTTCCTATGCTCATACAGTTGTTACGGTGCTTTGAACTGTCATTTTCTGCTTGGAAGTTGCCTGAAATTTGTTGTATTCCACAGGGGTTGATGGTGCTACTTTTCTAAACGTGGAGCCAGTGTGAGCAAAGCAAATGGCGACATATCCCCTAATTCTGCACTTTGCAACTCCAATCATGTTCATCTGTCCACACCGGTCATTCAAACTTTGGCCTTACCTGCTCCAAACTCATCTAAATTACTTCAGATTATAATTCAGATGTGCCTGGCACCAAGTGAAAAACGTTACTCAGGATGGGCTGTCAGCACATGTAGTCCAGCAGCCCTCCCATCCCGCCTTGCCCACTAACCACATCCCTCAATGCCACATCTACTGTTTTCCTTAAAAACTCCAGGGACGGTGACTCCACCACTTCTGCAGGCAGCCTGTTCCAAAATGCTGTCCAAATAGTGTGCACCACTGGCAGCTCCAACTGCATTCTCACTGGTTGCAGACATTCTGTAGAGCCTAAGAAAATGATATGAAATACAGCATGCTCTACTGGGCACCCTCCCCACAGATGTTTCTCTTGTCTTCTTCCCCTCAAGTTTTCTGTCCTCCTCAAAATGGACAAGTTCTATTTGTGCTATTGCTTCCTCGCCTTTCCCCTCTGGCAGATTTTCAGCATCTGACAACATGCTGTTTTGCAAGACATACTTTGAGAAGTAGTACACCATATACTTGTTCTAATCAAAGTATTAAGGTATCAGCAATGACATCTTTTGTAGGACATTTCCCAGCAAGGTACTTAATGTTCACATTTTCAGTAAAATGATCAGACAGTAAGTCCAATATCAGCAGCATCTCCTCCTCAAGACTGCTGGTTGATTCCCCAGGATAATGTTAATGTAATTCTTTTGCTAATTAGAAGCCACAGCACATCAAGAAATGGCCTAATGCGTTCCTGGCTCATAAAACATACAACAAATTCCTAATGCACTGCGATGTAAAAAGGCAAGTCAAAGAAAGCTGACAAGGATGGAAGGGAGAAGAGACACAAGCTGGTTTTCAGTCAGGAATTATCCTCAGAGAAGGCAAAACTGAACTTCATCCCACAGAGCACAGTAGCTAAGTCAGAGCAAAAGAGCCAATAAAAGAGCCAATAAAGAGCAGCACAGCCACCTGGCAGATGGGACACAAGGTCCCTGTGGTCCTGCTCTCCATGACATTGCTTCTGTCCACTCCCACCTATGGGACACACTGTCACTGTCTCTGGCAGTCTGACAGAGGCAGCAGAGAGAGGCTGCCAATGGCTATGGAACTGCTGGGTGGCTCAATCATCCTGGAAGACATCATCTACAGCAAAGACTTTTTTGTCACTTCTGTTTCACAGCCCTGGAGACGTGTCTCTCTGAGCAGGCCTAGTGCCAGCCCCATCTATACAGACTGTCAGGATCAGACATGAATATTGCCCATAACATCAGCCCCATGTCAAACCTACATCTGTTTGCAGTGTCCTGTTATGCCAACAGGAAGATACACAATGACTTGGAGAATAGAGACTACAGGTGTCAGCCCCAAGAGGGCTCATTTTTAAGTTTAGCACCACACAACGATTTAGTTGTATAATGTAAACTTTGGAAATAAAAGAGGGACACGGCTGCAGGACCTCTGGATAAACAGCACTTTTTCTAATGAAAAAAGCTCACCTGTGGACGTTCAAACTTTAGGTGATTGCCTGAGGAACTGTGCAGGGTCCTAGCTGTTATAGGACCAACATTTTGGAAATAAGCCTTGATACCTTGCTTTTTTGTCTTGCCCTTATTTGCAGAAAAACCAGAGGCAGCACACGCTTGCCAACAAGGTGCAGTAAAACTGCATCAGAGCCAGCAATGCTACTGCCTGCTTTCCCACAGCCCTCACTGCAGAATTTGACACAAAGAACACAATGTGTGAGGTCCCGGGGTCACAGAGACCTGTGCACTAGGGAGAGGTGCTGTATAAAATCTGCTAACGTGTAATAGCAGAGCATATTGAAATGATAAAGCCAGAACTGTCTGGGGCATCATGCTTCTGTTTTCTAATGGTTATGGATTCCGTGCAAATGCTAATGTTTGCACTAAGAGCCCTCTCAGCAATATTTTGCAGCCTGAATAACTCTTTATTTTGAATTGTTTAATTACTTAATGAGGTCGGGGAGAAGTCCATCTTAGGGATCATTAGTTAAGACTTTAGAACACTGAGATTGAAGGCAATTAGTGTCTGAGGGAACAGCAAAACTTTGCCACTTGTCGGCCAAATCCAAAATTACACCAAGTGCAAGAGCTGCACCAGCGCTGCTGGAATCAATGTCCAGTCCCAGGTTAAGCAGGGTGCAAGGTCTAGTTATCTCAGAGCTGGGTCTCCCTTGATAAAATCTTTCCATTATGACAGTGCAGCCATCCAAAAGCGAGGCGTACCTAAAGAAGTGGTTACTCAGTGCTCAGAGACCTCTGCTGAGCCCCTGCTGCAGGCCAGGCTGTTTATACCTGTAGCAGTTTTTAATTATTAACATTTTACAAACTATTTACAAGCAGAGCTTTAATATAAAATACAAATCTAAACTCCACGACAGGAAGAAATGTAGAGTTCCAGGAGAACAGTTACTTTAAGAGTATAACATAATATGAATCTGCAGTTTTTCTACAGCAGCTACTTTTAATGAAGTCTGTACTTAGGCAAACACACACACCACCGGTTTGCTTTTGCTACCATCAGATACAACAACTCAATAGCATGTACTGAATCACAACAGACCCAGACTCACTTGCAGGTGGGTCTCTTGAGAGGTTGTATGTATAGGCCACATACTGTACGGTGGACAAAGCACAAAGCAGGAGTTAACGAAACTATGCTACTGTAGGGGCTGGGTAAGTATGAGTGGTTCTCAGCCAAAAACTCCAGTGAAAACACAATGAAACTCAGCTGGAAACAGACCCAAGAAAAAGAAGAAAGTGACCGGGGAAGAAAAATACTCACAGAGCAGCTTGAAAAGAGCATTGCTAACATCAGGGTTCTTGAACAGGAAAACTGTAATAAGACTCAATGCTAGGATTTCATTCAATCTCTTGTTTTCCCAGAACAGACCTGATGGCAGAATTAATTTTTTGTCTAAGCCAAAATACAGAAACATTGCAATGACAATCAAAGATAAATCTTGACACCTCTGTTTTGCTCAAGTAAACTTGAAGAACAGGCTCAAAAGACAGCATGTTGAAATTCATATAAAAGCCTCACCCTTTTTTTTGCAGGCTAAATGAGCTTAACATCTCACCAGGAGCTTCTCTTCAAAGATCTGGCCCCGGTTTACTATTCACCCACTGCAGCTAAGACACACGCCACACAGCATCAAGACAAGAGTTTTAAACTTTCAAGGGAAAGATCTTTCTTGAAATAACATTCATGTTAAGCTGCTTTTTGTCTCCTTCTCTTCTGGCTTTCCACATAGCTCAGAGAGACTGAAGCTTCTCCCAGCTTTATTATCTCCATACCACCAGCTGAGGTCTCTGGTGTCTCTACTCCAATATCTGAACTTCCTCTCTGACACATGATGTCATCTCTTACGCTACCAGTTCTTCCCAGAAAGCTGCCTCCTTAATAAGGTGACTGAAAGGAACACCTTTATAGTGCTGAAACAAAACAGTAAGTTCAGTTTCTCAGCATTTGGGCTGTTTCCCATCCTCCAGGTCTGAGCAAAATCTCTCTTTGCAGACAGTTAGTAGAGGAAACCAAATAAAGCAATAAAATGCCAGGTCATTCTACTTGAGGACATGAGAAGATGTAGCAACAGCTATATTGCATCCAACCTCTGCAATGCTTTTCTTAGGAGTTATATTAAAAGTCTACAGAAGCAAAGATTTCAGCACTACCAGAAAAAACCCTCTGTGGTATTTACATTAAAGCCTGGGGTTGCTCAAGCCAAAACCAAGTTTACTTGAAGGTGAGACCAACCAGCACTGCTCACACTGAAGTATATTTCGGTTACAGCCCTACTGAAACAATCAGGCTACTTGCAAAGGGAATTAAAACTGGAATTCAGTCCTTAATGTAATTTTCATGTGTGTTTATTTGTGTAGCTTTTTCCCACTCTCATTTTGTTCTGTGGATCAAAATACGGTCATCAGGAAGATCAGTTACTCTGAACAGGCTTCCACTTAGGTTTTAGAATATTAGCCAAACTTACCTTAAGACAGAAAGCAGCTTTTCTTCCTGCACTTTGACTAC
Organism: Perdix hodgsoniae; assembly: GCA_035772895.1. Classification (NCBI taxonomy): domain Eukaryota; kingdom Metazoa; phylum Chordata; class Aves; order Galliformes; family Phasianidae; genus Perdix; species Perdix hodgsoniae. Next base: position 23,007,452 of record JAPSGF010000007.1, read on the forward strand.
CAGACCTAGTTCTTACAAGTTGTAACTACAATGTTTTTTTTTTCCCCACTATTAACCATGGTTTCAAATAAACAAACAACAAAAAAACCGAATCCATACCCACAGCTGAGCTGTGAAATCCTAGTGAACACACTAGGATTTCCTATTACAGCAAACTGCATTACCTCAAATACAACACAGCAGAAATTGAATGACCTATTTAGATTAGAAGTTTGGGGTAATCTATAACACAGATATAAAGAATCCTGTTTACATTTTAATAACATAATTATACTTTCAATAGCATTTCAGTCTGGGCATTTAGATCAGCACAGTTTGCTAAGCAGGGAATAGGAATAGCTACACCTATAGACAAAATGTCAGAGGATTTAGGATAAAACCTATTAAAGTCATTGCAATCCTTCCAGAGTTTTCATTCAATTCTGGATGAAGTATTTTGTCTTACACAGAGCAAACCACGGATCTTTTACAAAGCACACTTTTGCACTTTTCAGAAGACTTTTTTCTCCAACAAGCTGTCAGGTGCTGCTGAGTGAATCATTTATTTTCTATTTAGCAACTGAATGAAAAGTAAAGCAAAAGAGAAGGAAAAAAAAAAAAAAAAACAAAAAACCTTCTGCTCAGACTGAATGAAATTTGATGGATTTTAGTTTTATCTCATTGAGCCAACAAAATCAAACTTCCAAAAAACAAACATCATTTCACTTAAACAGACATTTCCACTGAAGAAATGAAAGCAAGGTATAAAGACAGCCCAGACTTACAGTGATGATCCTTTTCCTTTTGCTGCCCAGTACAAGTGGAGAGGAGTCACCAGGCTGGGGGGCACAGTCCCACTTTCATCCATGCAGATTTCGGATGATCTCCCATTTCTCCTCCAGCTGCATCATAACAAAACACATGCAGATGGAGATATTGAGCTGGTTGTCCTCAAACAACGTCATTAATTGCAGCGGCACAACGCTGAAATTTAAATAGTCCCGAGACCAGGGCCTAAAAACAGGCTCTTCTACATGCCTACACTCAGCAAAATCCTTCACTCTTTAGAGAATCAATCAAAAAACCATAGAACCGTTTAGGTTGGAAGGAACCTTAAGTCCAACCCCTGCCATGGGCTGGCTGCCCTGGGCCCATCCAACCTGGCCTAGGGTACCTCCAGGGATGGAGCACCCACAGCTCTGGGCAGCAGTGCCAGGGCCTCACCAACCTCTAAGTAAAACATTTCCAATGTCTAACCTAAATTTCTTCTGTTTTATTTTGATGCCATTCCCCCTTATCCTATCATGATCAGAACATGTAAAAAGTTGATCCCCTTCTGATAATAAGCTCCCTTGAAGTACTGGAGGGCTACAGTGATGTCTCCCTGGAGCCTTCTCTTCTCTGAGCTAAACAAACCCAATTCTCTCAACTAGGGCTGGCCCTCACAAGGGCAGAGTCGAGGGGGACAATCCTCTCCCTCTTCCTGTTGCAACCCAGGATACAATTGGCCTTCTGGGCTGCAAGCGTTCACTGCTGCCTCATGTCCAGCTTTTCACCTACCAGTACCCCAATTGTTTCTCCCACATATCTGGGATTGCCCTGACCTAAGTACAACATATTGCACTTGGCCTTGTTGAATCTCATTAGGTTCATGTGGGCACGCTTCTCAAGCCTGACCACGTCCCTCTGAATGGCAGCCCCTCCTTCTGTCTGTCATCTTATCAACTGCATCACTCATCTTGGTGTTATCTGCAAACTTGCTGAGGGTGCACTCAATCCCACTGCCTGTCTCACTGATAAAGATGTTGAAATGCACCAGAAGTTGCTTGGGGACTTCTGGCCACTGCCTCCGGCCCACGCTGGTGGAGCAGCCTTTGTCTGCCATCCCAGCCCCAGGACTTTCCCTCAGCCCTGCACTATGTAAGGTGATCCCACAGCCCTGGGGCTTGTCCAACAGCTCCAAGTAACTCAATAGACTGTACAGGAGAGTGTGGTCCTGGAAGGAGGTGAGAAGAGAGGCTGACACTATCACAGAAAATTAAGTTGTGCTGTTTTATGCCAGAAGCTGAAAACAAAGAAAAGAAGTCGTTATTATAAGTCTTCCACTCTACAGAGATTATATCCAGCAGGTTGCCTCTCTACAATTTGATTAGGAAAGTTTAGAAGGTCACAATAGACCACAGAATTTGCAAACTGGAAATGGGTCAGCTTTACAGCGAGGGCTACAAATGCAGCAAATGAAGCAGCCAGTCTTTTTTGCACCTAAGACATGAGAAAATATGGGTGGACACATGGAGTTTTATGTCTGTGAAGTGTTTTCTGAGCTAGCATAATTATATTTGAAGTTGCAGCATGATATAAACTGCTTTTAAGCCCCATAAAAAGCTTGTGGTGGTCTGCACAACAAATCTCTCTAGTGCTATAAGCCAGGTATTAGTAAAGAAAAAATGTTTTGTTTTAACCTTTCCCATCAAATACTCCGAAAGTTAATCAAAATCACCCACTTTTTTCCATATGCATTTTTAATGTCGAGGACACATCACATGTCATGGGAAAAAATCCGCTGTCACAAATTTCAACTCGTTCTGGTTAAGAGCTATTTCTCTAGGAAGAAGGGCCCCAACAGTGCTGAAAAAATACCTAAATATAGACACGTGCAATAGTGAAGTTTGCTCCTATTACTTCAGACTCCTGGGATCAAGACATCAGGTTAGTCATAAACGTTCTGTGACGTTACGTTTTCCAAAGACACCACAGTAAAATATGAATTTATGAAGATCAGAAAACCCCAGCAGACAGAACTGAATCTTTAGGTTAGCAGAGGTAATTTCTGTGATATCATTTTATTAGCCTCTTACTATTTTATAGCTCAGTAAGCAATGAAGATCCAAACAGAAGGAGTAACTCCACATCAGAAAGGATTTTATAAGGAACTGCGTGAGCGATACAGAAAAAGAACACCAATTACATAAAGCTAAGTCTGATCAACTTAGCCGTCCCTATCTTTTTCTTTTCTTTTCTTTTCTTTTCTTTTCTTTTCTTTTCTTTTCTTTTCTTTTCTTTTCTTTTCTTTTCTTTTCTTTTCTTTTCTTTTCTTTTCTTTTCTTTTCTTTTTTCTTTTCTTTTCTTTTCTTTTCTTTTCGCAACTGTACATCTTCCCATAAAGCTATGAACTCAAAGAAAGACAAAAGAAAACTTCCAAAGGATCGTGTCATGACCTGGCGATCTTTTCAGCTTAAGCAGGAGATGAATGGCGGAGGCAAAATACACAAAGCAAATACAACCATAGGGGCAGTAAAAAGTGTTATAAAGCTGGAACATGCTCTTGTGGATGGGACAAAGATCCACTATATTGCAACAGGTGGGAGAACCTCCCATGGCACGCTCTGGTGGGAGCTCACAGCCGATGGACAGCAATGGTGCAGAGGGGCTGCACAACTGGTATAGGGAAGGGTCATTTTGCTGCAGGTAATCTGTCCAAGGTCCCACTCTGCTCCTGCCACTGCAGCCCTACAGGCGGCCACCCAGGATGTGCTCCTCGCCTTTGAAAGACAGTCACCAAATAAAGATGCTATCTGACCAGCAGTTAACAACCAGCTTGTTAGTTAATAGCCTGAGGGAATCTGAGGGCGTTCTATGCTCTAATACTCTGTTCATTAACTGTAGTAACAACCAATTTCAAGGTGATTATTGCTATTATAAGCTATGATCAATTTTTTAAACATGATTCCATTTTTTTCCCAGCCTAAAGCTGGAGCATTAGAGCAAGGGGAGCAGCTGTGTTGAGAATTAGACTTTTCCCCAGATTAATATCTGATTTTCCATCAAAGAGAATACAGGACACATTCTGTTAGGTTTCTAATTGTTTCTACCATAAACCTCCACCACACTGAAATACGATCTCTAATAATTTTTAGTTTGAACTTCCTATCCATAATCCATCTGACTAGATGGTCCTCAGAAAAAGCCGTTAAAGCAATTTGTTTCACTTACGTAGAGGAATAAATCAGTGCTTAATTATCTGTGGTTTATTATTAACAGCGCTGGTAAGCTGACCATATGCCATGACTTCATCTTTTCACACAGAAAAATGAGAATATACTGATTGTTTTTATTATGTCTTTCAACACTCAGTCAGCGGTCCAATGAAATTAAGACAGAGAGTTTTGCAGTGTTGCTCAATGACAGATAGTATTATGCTACGTATCTTTGCCCTTGCTTTTAGGATTAACCTTTATACGCATGTTACAGGGAATACTTGTTAACATCTTTCACTGCGGAAGACGCAATTATAGAAATTAGGTTGTTTCCAGGAGATGTATGGGATGTAGCATAGAGCGTTGTTTTTTGTTGTTTTTTTTTTTGTAGGATTTCAAAACATGGCATACATTCAGCTCCAGAGTACTTGAGATACGGTATGCATTTATCGTAAAGACCAGGAAGACACATCTTCCTGATTTTTCAGACTTAATTGAGCCGACGCTACAAAGCCTTCTGAATTCAGAACAGTACCAAATAACACGGGTTTTGATCCGCTGCCAGGGCAGCCTTCCACTCCTTAGTAGATGTGGCAGCAACATAAAACTTTCTTGAAAACATTACAGATTGATGAACTGCTTTGGAACGAATCCAGCTGCCCAGATTTTCTCCACTCCAGATAGACCCAACATGAACCAGTGGTGCTGTGAGATGCAGGCCCTGAGCCACGGTGGCAGGCAGAGGCACAAACTCCATTGAGCGAATAGCAGGTGTTTTACATTTGTTGAAACAGGAGCAGAGATCCTTCAAACTCAAAGCCAGCTATGAAGTTGTTCCCTCTTGGGAACAGGAAAAGACTACCTTGTACCCAGCACGCTTTTAGGGAAAGCTGGGGAATGGAGGTTTAAATAGAAACATCAGACACGCTGAGGAGATGCAATGTGCCCATTAGCCAACAAGGTCAAGGGTATCAGTAGGTTCACATGAAAAATCCACACAGGAGCCTGTCCCTTTGCCATCTGCGGTTCAGAATCAGCCCGCTGAGAGTCTCCCTCCCTGCTCCAGGGCTTAGTGGGCTTTGCTGGACAGTCTCCCATACAGAAGCCAAAGCATCATCTTTACCCCTTTGTGTCCATCTCTTGTACGCCAGGCACCTGAGAGCCCTGGGCTGGGTGTCTGACAGCCAACTCCCGTTTGGGTAGGAACGGTATTTATGGACCTTAAAGAGACCCTAATCTCAAAGAGGGGGGCAGGACCACTCTCCTTACATCCTATTTAGAGCACTACTTGCTTAGGTAAAACTACAGATTAGAAAGTAAAAACAAAAGCTCTGCAAATCCACCAGTTCTCCTGAGATGATGGAAAGAGATGGGAGTTCATTTCAGCATGGATAATGGAAGCTTTCTACCTGAACTTTCTCAAAACCTCAGAACTAATTTGGTGCTACATACCCCAGACGTGGGAATAAGGTGTGATGAAATCCTATAGCTCTGGGAAAACCATTCCCTTTCACAAATTTTCTGGCTGTATGTTTCCTACACCTTCCAAACAAATCCCACCAGCTTACCGCATCTCCAATGCGAGAGCCAACATCAAGAGGAACAGGACCCACATCCTTCTCCTCTAAAACCTTCAGGCTTCCTTGTCCCATGGTTATGTAGGCAGAAACTATAATGCTGCTTCCAACTCATTCACTCCTATGTCACCAAACAGATCCTTCATCTTCCTCCTTGATGTGTGTTTCATGGTGCAATCCACTCAGGTGGAACCATACTGACACCACCTGCTCCCTTCTCAAAGTTGGAGTGCAATGACTGGTTCATCCCAAACCAGCACCCAAAGGAGTTGCTCTCCTTGTTAATACAAGTTTGGTGGAAGGGACATCAGGGCAATCATCAGAACTGTTTGTACAGCTAGGGTTCTTGCTTCTCCAGAGAAATGCTGATTTTCTCTTCTCCCTCCTCCTCACAACACCAGACAGTTGCTCACTCTGAGCTCCCTGACCCCAGAGGGGTCACCATTGAATTTACTTGGTTGTTTCCAGATCTGAAGTAATAACATTCCCTCCCTAGATAGGATTTGGTGAATGAAACATCTCTGATAGGGCAGGAGTGAATGCTGCTAATTTCTTTTTTCCTTTCTCAGGACTCCCGAGCTCTCCACATGCAATACTATCTGTCTACCTGTAGACATTTTTACACACAGAGGGCTGCAGAGACATGTGCAAACTACTGCTTTTGCAACAGAAAGGGGGCAGGAGCTGGACAAAACATTTACACTCTCCTTGCTATTTTTTCCCTGCCCTACATTTCCACACTCAGGTCAGGGACATGATTGTTCTTCTCATCCTCAGGACAGCAATGTTCCAGTCAGCCCATGCAGCCACAAAGCTTTGAACCAGACCCCTTAAATCAGCGTTCTAATCAGGATGTAGATGAACAGCCATGTGCATTGACATCTAAAATCTCTGTACATCCAGCCTGTTTGCTGTCAAAAGTCATTCTTTTGACAGAGGCTTCTGCGGAGACTTAAACAACCATTTGCAACTTACTCTGTTGCTTTTTTTTTTTCCCCTTCTTAATTGGCTCTGGATAAACTCTCACTGCCTAGGCAACTCCAGTCTTGTGACAAGGGAAGTGACAAGTTAGCTCTGTCTCTGGGCATGGCTTTATTTTTGGACAGGAAGGCAAGATGCGACACAAACTTGCTGCCTGAGTAGCAACAGGCTTGAATTTGCTGGACAGTGGTAAACCATTAACCCTTTTCAATTTGTTGAAAAGATCTCACTTGAAGGAAATAACACAATTCAACACCGGTAAAAAATAACTTCAACAGTGCAGCCATATCATCCATGGATCTCAAATGGCAAAATGAATGGGAATGAAATACAGCATGCTAAGGCGTGAGATCCTGTAGGAGGTCCTTTACAGGACATGGCTAAACTGAACAATAAACTAAGACCAGACCATCACACGGCTTACCACAAGACACTGCAGCTCCAGGAGAACCAGCGTATGCTGGGCTCAGCAGAGCATTTAAACATTTCCACTCCAAACCAGCATTACAAACAAGACCTAGAGGTAGGATCTGTTCAGGAAAGGGGAAAGGGATCTATGCGTGACGCAAAGAGGTATTATCCCTAGTGTCAGGTGTGTGCAGACTCTTTTATTCCTTCCAAAAACTGTCCGCTACCCATTATTGTTAAATACTTCACAGACCTTTTAATCATCACATTCATCAGCTGTTGGATTTCATCTCATTTTCCATGGCTCTTGGCACCCCTGGGTACTACTACCCACTAATGGCAGCAGCATGTTGTTCTCAAGCTGCCAAGCGCTGCTGGCCAGCACCCTAAACTTTTGGGTGTTTCTTCCCTCTGGCAGAAAGCGCAGTTTCCAGTGTAATCAGGTCATCCATGAACAAGAGAAAAAGAGAAACAGAGGTTGTTAACACATAGATATATAGGAGTGATATATCAGCAAAGAAAGGGCGCTTAGGCCAGTTCCTCAGCTGGTGCAAATCACTGGATCATCAGCGCAGACCACAAGGCTACCTGATTCATGGCAGCCTGAGACCTGGTCTTAATTTTCCTCAACCCAGCTTCTATGATTTACACTTGTGCAGAGCAAATGACACAGGGTGTCAAACGCTATCAAGCTGATTGATACTGTAAACCAGGAATAAACGTGCACAAAATACAAAGGCAGTGAAGAATCAGGCCCTGTGTATTCATGAACAGCCGTCCTTTGCTTGGGACAGAGCTGACTCTCTGCTCCACACTTCCAAGTGCTGGAAACTGCTTGGTGTCATCTCTGCTCCTACTGACCAGCCCCAAAGGAGTCCAAGTTTGTTTCTCCTTTCTTCTCTCACTCCACAGACTGCCTTCTTACACTTCTGTCCACAGAAAGATATTTTACAAAGGAATCTTCTAAACATTCCCTTTTATGCAATGGGCCAAATCTCGCTGAGAGCTGAGCCTTTGCCAGCCCCGTGTAATCAGATTTGGCCTTCCTTCCTGCACAGAGAGCATACAAATGTGAAGGTGGTTTGTAGCATATCCTTGCAAAGCATGCCCTTTGGTTTGTGAGAGCATCTGCCAGCCAAAAAGAAAATCACCCCTGGCATTAGGCTGAAAATCCCTTATCTGGTAAAATTCCATATGACAACACTTAAGTCAGTGTAGATGGAGCCATTTTCTCCAGGTATCTGACCCACTATGTACAGACCCAGTTCCTAGCAGCCAGAGATCCACTAACTCTTCTCGCACTTCCTAGCTATCCTCTGATCAGCTTGCTTGGGGCTCTTTTTCCTCCTACAGCAAAGCTTGCTGAAAGTGCCTCAGTTCCAGGGCACTCTCTTTGAAATATGTCTTAGCTTCCAAGGGTAATGAACTCTTTTATAATAAACGCCTAGCTATAATATGAACAATACTTGGCTTCCAGGAACTGCCTTATAATTACACGGCTTGGTATTGCATGTCAGAGGGTTGCTCCATCTTTAATATTTTATGAAGAAATTCAGATTCTGACAGTAAAAGTATTTAACCCAGAGGACCTAGAACCCTGACTATTATTTTGTAAAGTAGCCATCCTGCTGCACTTTTGTGCACCACCATTATCCCTGGTGCATACTCACACTCTTTGATACTCTCTAAGTAGACACAACCACATGCTGTCCAGATGGAAACCTGGCTGCATCATTATATTATATTGAAATAACCCAATACCACCTGTTTCTGCTGGGGTTTCTGCCAACGTTTTCCCATAAAACATTTATTTTGCTAATATTTTAGTTGGTCACCACAGAAGGACACTTGAAGCTAAAGATTTACCATGTGTGCAGCCACAAGAAAAACCCTTTGGAAAAAAAAAAAAGCAGTGAAGCTCAAGAATAGCTAGTGCCTATTGTTTGAAATGTGGATGTTCACCTAGGCGCTATGTAAGAACACTCCATAGGGACCACAAACCAAACACAGGTTTTGGCAGCACTCATCAAGCGAATTATCGTAACTGTGTTGATACTCACCTCTCATATAATTAAAAAAAAAAAAAAAAACAACAACCTCGTGTGGAGTGGAACTAATATACAATAGCACTAATGAAAAACCTGTGGTTTTTTTTTCTTTTTTCATATTAGCCTGTGATGTTATAGAGCTACCACTCTCATCTGCCTCCTCTCACTAGATAAAACTGGTTATTCCTCAGCAATTTTGTAGAAAGCAGAGCCATTACAATTTCCAGCCTACTGGGGATGCTCAAAGCATATATTAAGTACCCTATAAAAAACAAGAGGATTGAATTTCTGATCTGGATATTACATTTTTAGAGATTTTTTACTTAAAAAAAAAAAAAAGAAAAAAAAAAAAGGCAAGAGCCACTTCATTTACCAAAAACATTTGATAAAAATCTCCCTGGCATGTGGTCACTCTGGCATGTGATCAATCTGGCATGTACCTTTGATTTTTCAACATTGATCTCTGTACAAAAGGCCAAGATGTAGCCGTGCATCACACAAATAGCTTTATCTCATATGCAAAGTTTTTTGTGGAAAAAAATAAGAATGAAGAATTCAAAACTGCCAATCTATTCACAGGGCATTGTTTATTACTATCCCATTTTAAAAGTTTCTGTGTTACAAAGGGAGAAGTAACGACGCCATGTAACCAGGGTGACCACCAGAATGCCGCAAATCGTGAGCAGTAAACCAGCAATGGAAGTGATTCCTAAAACGCTGTATGTCAAACAGACATGAATTATTTGGCAAATAGTGGGCACATCGATAGAAATAAGGGTATGATCCAAAAAAACAAAGACTGCCAACAGGGAGACAGCGCATACTAATGTGGTAATTCACATCAACAAATGAGGATCTCTGTAGCTGGATGAAAGCTATCTTACAAGAGGGAGAAAGAATAAGGTGGAAAATACAGAAAGGTGATAGTTTTGTTGGAAACGTTAATTGAGATATCAGACTGGAAATGTAATGGATGAAAGTCCGTGGTGAAAAAAAATAAAAAAGGGAAGTGCCTAAAACCAGCTTCAAGTTCCTTTGCTTGGATCAGCTCTAAATTTAACCCCAGCCATTTTTATTACATCTGAGAAACAGAATATTTTTCCAGGCTGTAAAAGAGCAGTACAAGAATTAAAAGACAAAGGAATCTGCCATGAGTTTGGCCCCATTTTGTTTGTTCCTTTTTCCTTTTCGTCTTTGTTCCGCATTCTGTTCCCAATAAAACCAGCCATTTATAACCAAATCCCTGGCTGATGGCACACAAGTAATTTAAATTTTTGCCTATTTTTAAAAGCCAACTTATAGCATTACAGTAATTGATTAAATATCACAAGCAAAGCAAAGTACCTATTTGACAGCTTCTATTCATGGTCACATACATTCCTTGAAGACAGATAGTTATATAATTAAGCGATCCATTTCTCTGCATATATGCTATATACAAAAGAAACTGACACACAATGAATCCTGCTAAGCTTTTGTTCAACACATGAAATAGTAGATAATCACCTTTTTTATGAAAGCACTTGACCTTTAAATTGATATCCCCCCAAAAAAGACGGTAATCACTGCTCAAAGAGATATTGAATGCACTGCTGCTAATCCAGAAGATCATTGCCCATTAGTCATTATTAGATTTTTTTGAATCTGAAGGTGAGCATTTGATTATAACAAAGAGAAAAAGCAAATACTATTTAGGTTGCTGTGAATGCCTATGTTTTTCCCTTTGTAAATCACAGTGACAATCAGAGCTATATGACTGACTGTAACATGAATATCATTTATGAATTTGATCCCTACTCAGAGAGCAGCTTTAAAAGCCTTGAATGACATAAAGCAAGATTATCAGTGACAGAGCTTTTAAATATTATACATGTTGCCTGTATCATAGGTATCTTTCTTTAGAAGCTGATGACTGTTATTCTTTTGTATAATACATTGGTAATGTTTATTTTCCTATGTTTGGAAAAAAACATATGAAATACGTTTAAATGCAGCAGATAAACTGCACAGCCTCCTGGAAAAGAAAGATGTAAAAAACTATTTTTTCCTTTTATTGCATTTTAACAGTTTCCCTGTTTGCTTGCACGGCATCACGAGTCATATGCTGCAGCCCCCAGGCACAGGCAGCAGTGTGCCTGGGCAGCGTGAAATGTGAGCACAAGTCAAGGGACAATGATGTGCATCCCTCTTAGCACTTTGTAGGCTGCATCCTGATACTGTTTCAGTTCTTCCCTCAATAGGATACCTATTGGAAGAGACATCACTAAATGGGAGCAAGTTCAGCAGGGCCCACTGTCAGGGCTTGAGACCCTTGTCCTGCAGAGACAGGCTGCGGGACTTGGGCTTGTTCAGATCCAAGGGACCCAACAGCCACCTCTGCCACTAATGGGCTGCCATCGAGACGATGATTCCAGGTTTTGGCAGCTCTATAGCTAGAGATTGAGTTGGGAAACAAGGAGAAAAAAAAATACTAAAAAAAAATCAGACCACGGTCCTTAGCCACTGTATATTGATCTTGCCAACCCCTGCTTCCAAAATGGACTGGATGACGCTTAAAGGCTCCTTCCAACTCTAAGAATTCTACGATTCTATGATTTCTTAAAAAAAAGAAACTGTTAGGTATGACCATCTCAAAGATACAGGTAGTGTGCGTGTTGTTTTAAGATCCTAAATGCAATCATCCAATCCCAGATTTATCCTATGTCGTTACCTAAGGTGCAAGTTTAATTGTCCAGGGCTTCACCTATCTCCTGCAGTCCCCTCACAGGAGCAAGCAGTTTCAGAGTGATCCACTGCACATAAGAGAGGAATCACCTTCTAAGAGCAGATTTCTCCCCACTCACTGTGTGAGAAACAGGGACTAACAGCCCTTCCTGGCTCTTCTCAGGCAAGAAGCTTTTATCAAACAAGGATGAATCCAGACCTCGATCTGAAAACACTGAGAAAATGGATACTAGCCAGTGAACAGTGAAACATTAAAGTATTTAATTTAGCCTTACTTACAGTATCATTTTACAACAAGCCTATATTCTGTATTCCTTCAGTACGTACAGTTTCCTACACAAAATATATAAACAAGAGATCAGAAACTGTGTTCTTACAGTAAAAAGCTCCTCTGAGCAGAAAATTGAAAAATCTTTATGAAGAAAAAAAAAGCCAACATCACAGTACGCTTTTATACTTGTTTATTTTAAGCCTTTTGAACTGCATGGCTGTTTCACAAAGGTATGTGTGATGGATTACCCATTGTTTTTTTGCATTAGAGCTTACATTTAACATTCCTGGGCTTGCAGTAAAAATAATTAGGAAATTCTTTTCATATAAGAAGACAAACTAGATAACCTTAAAGGTCTGGCCTTTATATCTGGTAATCCGACACTTTTCAGGCCGTCCCTTTCTAATCAAATATTCTTCACCACTGTTTGGCTAATGCTTGTGTCCAGGCACACATCCATCAGTCAGATTCTGTTTGGTCAGACCCTCCACCACATTTATATGCAAGACCTGACACCTGCCCAGCTGTTGTTTGTAACCCATAAGGCAGAATGCAGCATATCCAAAAGTGACTCAGATTTCCTGCAGGATATCTTCTGCTCCATCCCTCCCAAACCCTGACTTTAGGTTGTGCTGAAACTCTCCCCACCTGCCAGATCTCTCCAGGTTGTGCAGAGTGGGCAGTGCCATAGGCTGCCTCACACAGAAGCCAAATTCCTCAGTAGCTGCTGGCAGTTGCAGTGGATCCAGTCCTCCACTTACAGACAACAGTAACTTGCTGAGCACCTTCACAAATGAAGGGAGGAAGGCAGGCTCTGACAGGGGGCCAGCATGTCTACTACAGGTGACCTACTGATGGCTCTTATCACTGAGGAAAGGCAGAGACTGTACAGCCAGATCAGCTACCCCTCCTTAGCCAAAATTCAGTTACACCATCTCTGTCCCAGGGCAGGAGGATTGGCTGTGCTCGTACTGCACAGGGTTGTTAGATAATTCAACCAGAATTTTACTCCCTGCTCTTGAAAAGAACTAGCAATCCTCACACAAATGAGTTTCCTAAGAGCAAAATCTAGTGAAAGATTTAAGTACAAAGACAACACTATGACTCCAAATTGAGGTATCTTCCCAATAGAGCTGAAAGTTTCCCCTCATATCTAAAGCTCTGCTTCTGGGCCTGTGTAGGCCTTCCCCATTCAGAATAGCTCAGAAACTCTCTGAAAGCCATGGAAAAAAGCCACCAGACATTTTTCTGGACTCATCATGTTAATTTGCTGCATGAAAGGTAATCAATATCCAGAGAGCCGAAGAACACCTGGCACCATTTTGCTACAGCTGTTAAGAGTTCACCTTGAGGATAAAGCCTAAGGTGAAAGATCCCACCATCATTCGAAAATGACAAATATTTGTTGCATAGCCTCTCTGCAGAACTAATCATGACAGTAATTGCTCTGCGCTGGCTCTCTTTGCTCTCTCTTGAGCAAGAGAGCTTTTTGTCTATGGCCTTGCCCAGGCCCCTAATCTTTTAGAGCTTCTTGCCTACCTCCTCCCTTCAAGATATTCTTCATAACTTTTTGTGTAATGTTTCTGTGGAAAACTCCTGCCTGGAGCAGCTGATGAAGTAGATTTTTGTAAGACACCTATAAATAAAACACTAATCTTATTTCATTGGTGACCTCACTGAACCAAGATCTCCAGGACTAAACATTTGCTTTAGCAAACGGTATCATTGATTATCATTGATTACCCATCAAAAATGGGTAAGGTTATGAACAAAATAGTAGCACCTCTATTATTTATTGTTTGCAATCGCTTGTTTCACAACACTAGTTTAGACTTCACAAACATCAGGTCAACTTTTGCCTGGAAGAAGAGCAGAAGTTTTCATCCTCTGTATGACATGAAAAGGCCTTAGAGAGATGGAAGAGGTGTTTCAAAAACTTCCACAGAAAAGGAAAAAAAAAAGAATCTGAAACATTTTAGTTTACAAATCCCTATGACAAATGTCTCTGTATTTCATTATTTTATCCATAATGTCTCTTTAAGTTACTGTTACATCTTTCTTCAGGTACAGATTGCTCTTGCTTAAATCCCATCTGAACTCCTAAGGGTCAGACCCCTTCCAGCTCATAGCCACAAACAAATACTGAGTGGAATATGACAACAAGAAAAGCAGGCGTGCAAGCAGTCAGAGTAAGAAGCAGTCATTAAACTCTTCTGAGTGAGCAACTCAGATGCTGAAAACACTCACAAACGCTGTTTTGTTTGGAGGAATCAGCGGAATTGAGAGATAATGATGATGTTTTAAATGGGAGCTACATTTATCTGTGCATACAGCTGGGTTCCTTTTTATGTTTTCAACTGCACCTCACTAAGCTAAGATGTAGAATTATGTGCAGTGATGTGAAAAAAATAGTCACTTCCTGTTCAAAATCCCCAAAGAGACCCTTTGCATTTAAGAGGAAAATAAAATCACCCAACCATGTTAATTTATTATTTACACCAGTTATTCAGATATTTCTCTATTTGCAGAAAAGAAAAAATAAACATAGCTTTGTTTTGATACTAAAAGACTTGGAAAACTTAACTGAGAAAACACAGATTGAATAATATTCCTGTCTGCATTCTGATATCACTCTCGGTTTGGTTTGGTTTAAAATCAGACCTTCTGTGACAAAAAAAATGTCATGTGTTTACAGGAGAGAGAATGATGCTAAGGAAAGGATTGTTAATTTTAAGGAATAGTGAGTTTTCTAGTCCAGATATGTAAGACTGTCTCATTATCCTGCTATGCTTAACAATTCCTAAAATAAATAAACAAATAAACTCCTCCCACAACCTTCAGATCCCAGATACTGGACTTTGAGTGGGATTAATGCATTTTTGGTGATGCCTTTTCTCTTCATGCTGACTAAAGCAAGTCTAAAAAAGTTGCTTAGGCAGCCTACCTTTTCAACAGTTAAAGCTGGAGGAAGAAATCCCAGGCTGAACTGAGGAGAAGGTCAAATCCAGCTAGCAATCAAAGACAGTAACAACACCAAATACAACACAAATAAGCAGGGTTTGCATTATATCTATACAAATAGGCAACATCACTATGCTTTCCACTTACATAGCCCTCCAGCCACTATATCTTGGCATCTAAACCTGAGCTGGATCACTACAGGAAATCTTAGCTCTGTATTTCCAGAACAGATGGAAAGGACAAGCAGATATTTTCAACAGCACACAAGCAAAAAATGAGTTAAACTCTTGGTTCCCACTGATGTTCAGCAGTAGCAGAGCTCAGTATGACTGAGAAAGATGTGACTGGAAGTAGTCAGCAGTGTTGCTGCAAGGTCCAGCCCTTCACAACACACACAGAAAGAACAGCATAAACCAAGGACATCCTTGTCCTTACGTAGATAACAGCAAACAAGTCTTGCTTTCTAAATTCCCCTCAAAGCAGTCTGCAGAATTAAAAGTTTGAGATAGAAACAGAACATAAAACAGTCTCCCCAGCCCCAAAACAAGGATTTTTCCATCAGATCATCACCCTTCGTCCTCTTCCAAATCCTGCTTGCTGGATTATTTCTCCCATAACTACATAGGGTGTTTTAATTCCAAACTATGGAAACACTGAGCATGTGTGCATATATGTGCACCACAGATACATGCAGCCCAAGACCAACAACCCAATGCCACGTCAGGATTAAGAGTACCAAAATATTCAGTTGTTCCAATAGCAAATAATGCTGATAACTTTAACCCTAGATCAGTGGCTCTGTGATAAAAATCGTATGTCTGGCTCCAATGATCCAATCCATAGTTCTTTTAAGGTCAACAGGAAGAGAGTAACAAAATTTTAAAAGACAGGGAACTCTACGAGCACTTTTAGAGGCCTCTAAAGATGCAGCCTCGGATTCCTTCTGACCATCAGATGACTCAGAGTAAAGAGATCCAACTGTGGAAATACAAGTTTTACAAAAGGTTTTGGGGAATGAAAACTGGATACCACTCTTCTCATAGAACAAGTTAAAATAAATCCAGAGAAGCCACTTACTGTTATTATTACTGCTATTATTTTATACAGCAGCTGAGATATGTAGGGCATTGCTGGCAGCAGCGCCATCCACACAACAAAGGGGAGGCACTGTGAGATGAAGGGTTCAGGATGCCACCAGAACAGAGAGATGCTGGAGGACATGGGGTGAAGGTTAACAGAATAAACGGGAAGCAAAAGACAGCTGAGGGTAGAGAAGTACTGTAGGAAGTAGAGCAGGAAACAGAGCAATTACAGGAAATGCTCTGGATGCAATATGAAATACTTATCTCTCTGGTTCTTCTCATGTTTCCACATAGACTCAGTAATCCAGACCAGGAGCCTTTGGTTTAGATGCTATTTAGGGCGCAGTAATGAAAGCAGCTGATGTAAACTCTCCTGTAGCCTTGAAACACAATTATCGTATGTAAGCAGGAAAAAAAAAAAAAAAAAAGTGGCACTTAAAAAGAGGTGCAGTAGGGAGGTTAAAGGCACAGTATAACTAGCCATGGATTGAAAATTGCTTCGTGTTAGTAGTTTCATAGAGGATAATGATGCAGTAATGTTAATAATAGATCTATTAGGAATTCCCAAGGCAAATGCACAGCGGTACACTCTTCTGCTCCTGCCAGGGCATTCTCTGCTGAAGAAGGTTTTCCCAGCTACACATGCAGCCCTCCTCACATAGGGCAGGAAAGCATCCACACAGGACATAGGTTGTGTGATGTCTTTGAAGCATTTTACGGATAACCTTTTCCAGGGCCCAATCCAGCCCTTAAATGATAGTAGATAGTAGGTAATAGATGCAACATTACTGGGAAAGATCAGGAAACAAAGGCCCTTAGATGTGTTTATAAATGCATTCTCATAAATGGAAACATGCTTCAAAAATCTTCTGTCCTTTGGCTTTGAACAAAGAGCCAAGATTTCCCCCCACGTCAACGTGTTCATGTCTGCAGAATTTGGGCTGATGTTACAACATACATGTGAACACACATGCTTAAGAGAGTCCCATTTCTGACCCATTAAAACCTCCTTTATTCCACAGGACCAAGCTCTCCCTTCAGCCATGCTGGTGTACCACCAAAGTACTCAATCAAGTTCAGTGGCCACATACTGCTGTCATTACTAGTGCAGTGCAGGAAACATATAGAGTGAAATGTTGCTCCCCACTCCCCTTTTGGAGAATTTATTAGCTTATTTATTGATGTGCTAGCTATGGGGCCAAGGCCGTCATGAACGCTTGTATGGAGTCAACACCTTTCTGTAACAGCAGGGTGAACGAGGAAATTCCTGGTTGTTAAACAGCCTACATCTGTAATACCAGACTAAAACAATCTCTCAAGTAAATGTATTCCTTGATCTGAAAACACACATTTCACATCATATGAATCAATTGTCTTCACTCTCCAAACACAAACGACTGTGTCCTACACTCATTTACAGTAGCGTTAATCCAAAGTAACGCCACCATGTCAGTTGAGGTACTCCAGATTTACACTGGTGTGAGTGAGAGCATTTGGCACCCAGTACCTATGGTTGTAGATCCTCAGCTGGTGTAGATCATTACAGTTCTTTCAAGTCAATGCCTCTGAAATTAATGTAGTTATGCTGATTTACACCAGGTGAGGATCTGCCTTGTGGTTTCTGGTTTTAAATTCTCTTCCTGTCAGCCATCTCATTCCAAAATGGTTTCAATAGACAACTTCTAGCCAGAATTTCCTCTGCTATTTATAGGATTATCTCAAGAGTTTCTACGATAATCCCCATATTTCCATCTTTGTATCAGAGACTGTTCCAGGGTTGTATTACAGCCAAAATATTCACATATCCAGATGACACCGTTCCTTCCTCCTCTTTTCCCTTCCCTATTTGGGGTGATTATATGGAGGGGAAATGGCTCTCATGGCCAGATCCTCAGCTGGCATAAATCAGCATAAAATTGACATTAGTGATTTACATCATTTAGCAATATAGAAGAAAAGACAAAAAAGAAAAAAAAAATAGTTTTTACCAATGCAGTTTAAAATTAGTAACAGTTCTTTATAATAATATTGAAAGAATATTAAAATGTAACCCATATGTACACCTTTGATGTGTGTTTTATTGGCTCAGCTAGGCATCGTTTCCAGCTTGGATTGACAAAGCTTCTTGCTGTTTTGTTTAATAAAATCCTCAGTGATTCTGTCCCTAAATAGTCCGTGCTTACTCAACATACTTCACCTCAGGTATACTTAAATAACAAAAAATAGGTTTTTCACAAACAAAATCTATTCTTTCAGTTTCACGCCTCCTTTTCATCCAGAAGAATGTTGAATTCAACCTGTTGAAATAGGTCAGGTTTAACAGAGTTTAAACTTGCTGCACAAAAATGCCACGGGGGATCTATAGACATCACTTCTCATTCACACTTCAGTAAATAATTTAACATACAATTTCCTATTGATCCATCTAGTCTTGCTCTTATCTGTCATTTCCTAATGTCCATGTCCATTTGAAAATATTTTATTCTTCTGCTGGAGAACAAGACTTCCTCTGTGCTGAGAGCAAGTCCTTGTAAACTAGCAAGATCTGCTCAGCTGTGATACCCTACACAAAGATCTTAATTAATAAAACAAAAATGTGGATCAAAAGAAAGCCGCACACTCAGTGGAGAGAGTTGAAAAGTAGAATTCCCTGCAGAGACAGACTCAGAGCTGGTGCAATCCTTCAGAGAATCAAAGCAATCTGCATCACAAGCACATCTTCACCCGTACAGAAACGCTTGCAGGAACTGCCACTTTCTACAAGTATATAAGTAAAAGCAAAAGAAGCAGAGCTGACTATTGTGATTTCCATTTGTTAGACTTGACATCTTGACACTGTCTTTGGGGGGAGATCTGATAGCTGGTGGCAGAGAGTTAAGTACGTAGGAGAAGCTACGCATTACGAAAGGCAATATTGAATGCAGACTCCTGCAGCTCTCACAGGTCAGCAAAATCAAAGACTTCCCCTACCACCACAACCACACACACGGTTCCCTTCTCCAGGGCCAAACAGGTTGGACTGACATTAGGCACTCCTGGCCTACAAATTAGTAGTTATATGTTTGTGGTGGGCAGATGCGGGGAGTAATGGTAGATCGCGTTTCAAATAAATACGTTTCCTCCTTTCATTTCCCCTCAGTTTCCACGTAAGATAACAAACCGGGATATCGGTATTCAAAGTCCATATTAAAGATTTAATTTTGTCCAGTTTATACTACTTGAAACCAGGTTATTGCTTTATCTTTATGGAGATGAATCCAAATTGAAAACAGAAAAACTGGAGATACTGTGTGGGTGCCAGATTAAGAAGAGCATATATTTAAGTGAAAATAGTGTGGGTCCACACTTGCGGTCTCTTATTCAGCCTAAAGAGAAGTGAGCCAGTACCCAGTGAAGCTGACAAGGAACAGCCCATACAGTACTACGGAAAAGGCATCCGTGGTCTCATTCTTCCTCTTTCTGCTGTACCATCATAGGGTAAACTCATCTTCTTTTCACTTACTGGGACAAAGTCACCTGTTCTGCTGACCTGACTGGAGTGAAACTAGGGATAATTTGGCCAAAAAGGAAAAAGGAAAAAATAAAAATAAAAATAAAAATAAAGCAATGACACACAGCAAGATTAATTCAGCCATGGTTGCTTTCTGAAAAAGGTGTAACGTGAGTCAATAAGGAGGCAGAGCTCAATATACAAAATTCAGTGTCATTTTGGATAAAATAGTAATATACAACATAGTGTAAGATAGATGACTTCATTTACAGGCACTTCTCTTTAGATGCTATTGGGTAGCTCATTATATTAGGTAACAGGATACTAGGGATCAAAGTTTGAAATCAATAAAATGAATCCAGGGTGGAAGATGGGCAAGATAGGGTGATATTGCCATCTTAAGTGTTTGAGACAAAAGAGTCTGCCAGAAAGGAGATCTCCAAAACTCCCTGTGAAATAGCTTGGGAAATGTCTAGGCTGGAATTTGCAAAGCGTATGTAATTTTAATAGAACATGTCATCTATAAATACATTGTGGGTCAAATCTTGATCCCACTTCGGTTAGACAGACACTGACATCAGGGGAGCCAAGAATTCATCTCATGATTAAGGCCTAAGGTAGACCAATAAGCAGAGTTGTTAAAATCCCACTCTTTGTGTTCAAAGAATCAAATAAAAACCCTTCTTTTCTCTGAATCTAAAATTACTTCTTAGAAATGCACATTCAAATGGCTATGACTAGGTAGACTAAGAATTCATTTCTAGCACTAAGTGAATAATTCATAACAAACATTACCTCAAGTTCTAATGCTGGCTCTTTCTACCGGTGAGCAGTGAAGATTTGTCTGGGTGTGTTTAGTTCCTGCCACTTCTTCTAGCAGGAGGCAATCACACAATTCATGTGGTATTCCTTCTACTCTCTGCTTGAATAAGCAGGTAAACATCAAAACACAAATCTGCATTAGGTCATTGAAAGTGACCTCCCCATTCATTAAACAAGGAGCCTGGATGGACTGACCTTTTAATTTTTACACCTGAGGATTCCTGCAGCAGCTTAAGGAGATTTTATCATGCTAAAGATTGCTTAATAGGGAAAGGGGTATTGGACAGAACATTGCTAAGTGAACAGCAAAATTTGTGTTCCCAATTTTTGGACTACATGTCCAAATCCGTTTTTAAGTAATCACTCATTCTTCAACACACTCACATAAACAAAGCACAGAGCAGGAGAGAGATACATTTAACAACTCATACTTCAAATGGTCTTAAGAATATTCACACTATTTATTGAAAATGCTCAAAAGAGGTCACGGTGGAACAGAGGAACGAGGATGAACACAAACCTGAATGTCCAGATAGATCTTCCTCATTGTCAACAGCATTGTTGCACCACAGGTTTGCAAGAATTCAGCAAGATCCAGCATAAATCTTCCTTCTTCCTCCACTTTGCACTCTTGCAGATTTAGCAACAATGAGCCCAAAAAAGCTTACGTTACTTGTGATTAGTTTGGGCTTTTGTTGTTGTTATTTGTCCCAGAGTAGTGTCTTGGACATTGAAAGGCTAATAGATTGCACCCAAGCTACAGAAATAAGTCTCTTAGCTCTGCAATGAGCACCTCCACGTGTCTGCGTACTTGGGATCCATGTCAGACAGGCTACGAAATGAGCACTGTCACTGCCTTTGTCAGACAGAGATTTCAGATTAATTCCCACTGGCAATTTAGCCAAGAAAAACCCAGCATATGCAACTGCTCAGCCTACTCAGCCACCTCTCCTAGTGCCCAGCTAATTAATACCTGTGGTCAAACTAATACCTTCCTTCAACCTTTCTTACCGTGGGTAACTAAGCAAGTCACAGATTTATTTATTTATTTCTAACTCTACAAACCTAAGTGCACTTTGAGAGAAGTAACAGCAATCCCAACCACTGAAACATCTGGAAAAACTTATACCAGGGACAAAAGCATTTTCTTTCTAACAAAAAGATGAAGAGCTTCAGATTAAAGCACTTAAATATCTGTCAATATGCCGATCTGAAGAAGCACAAGTAAAATTAAAGCAAGTGCCTGTTGTTTTACATAAACACAGACATGAACACCAGAAGCACGCAAACACTGCAAATAACATTCCCTAAATAACAGGGTCTGATAGAAAGTAATTATTGTTACGGCTTCTTGAAGTAAAAAGGACTCTCATACTTATATGGAAAATACGACAAAAAAAGAAAACAAATGCAACACCTGACGAAATGGAATTGTCTCAGAGAAGTGCCCAAAGTGGTACAGAGGACATTAATTCAGGCCTGGCTGCTTCCTAAATGAAAAGATTTAGGGACTCCAGTGCAAAACCTGAGGGAGTGAAACAACAGCTCCCAAGTGACCAGGGGAAAGGGCTGGCCTGAACAACGCCACTTTCTGCAGAGTATTTTTTTAATCCTAATTGCAGCTGGATTTCCTTTGCGAATTTCTGCTAGATAGCTAACAAAGGGATCTTTGTGAATGTCCAACACTTGCACTGAATGTCCGTGGTGCATCAGCCAGTGTCCTGGATCACGTGGCACCCATATTAGAACCCGCATAAAAACTGTGTGATGAAGCCAGAAGCTATTCAAGTATTCTTGCAAAGGAAGAATAGCACTGACACGCTAAGAAGAAGAATTTCTAATTAGGACTGGTCAGGAAATATTTTTTTGTTGTTCCAGCCCGCTTTTTTCTTTTTTCCCTTTTTAATTTTCCATGGAAAAGTAACAACCCACATGTTGAATTATTTTTCACTCGGTTTTTGTTTTTCACCACCGATTTGATGAAAAGCATTTTTCATTGAAGAAGACATGTCAGTTTTCTTGGAAAAAAAAGAAAAGAGGACGAATTCCGCTTTAAAGACTATTTCTTAACTCAGTGCCGTCTCGTGACCTTTGTAATATCTGATTACAAGACCTAAGTAATCAGACTACCATCTCAAATAATACAGATGAATGTACATAGCATATATTTTGTCCTTCGTGAATAGTCCTGCCAATAATACGCAGCCATTCACATGCTGGTGGAATGCGCGCTGAAAAAGGCAGATTTTTGGCCGCTATAAGTCAGCAGAACTTCAGTGAAGTTTATGGAGTTACACGCATTTAGACTAGATTAAAATCTGCCCTCAAGATCAAATCACACATGAACACGGGCAAATCAAAATATGCTTTTTTAAATTCAGTTGCTCTGAAGAGAACAAGTATTTCCTCCCTTTGATCACGTTAAGTAAATGCGGTCCAACAAAACAGAATATTATTTTCTTCAGCAGAAAATCTCACAGATTCAACAGCACTGGAGGCTGAGCTGAAATCCTCATTGACTTTGCAACTCCAAAGTGGCCATTTTTAACCTTTCAGAGTAGCTATTGAGTTGCTGCTTCAATATGCCCTCTGCATAACGCAACTAAAAAAGAAGAAAATAAAATAAACACAACGTGGGCTGAAACAAAAGGCAGTTAAACACTCACTCCTCAGTTCGTGGCATTACTGGGCTGGTCAGGAAATGAAACCATTGCCGTAGGAATTTGAAGTGGTGAATGTACAGGGAAGGGGGTCAAGGTTTGGGGTGGCTTCCTCTCCCTTGGCACTGGGAAACCAGAACCTTGTATCACTGACCCAGCTCCGGATGCTGGGTAAGTGGCTGGTAATGGATGGAAACACAGGAGAAAACAGCACTTCCTAAAGAACAACTAGAGAAAATACTACAGGAACATTAGAACATTTCTTCTTAGGGAGATCCACAGCTGTATTTTGTAGAAAAATATCACAGTGATGGAAAATTACCTCCTCATAGTCCTTTTTTTTTTTTTTTTTTTAAACTGCATGTATTCAAAGTCAAAAACGAGAAGCTTCCAGGAAAGCCATGAGCCAACCACAGAAAAATGCACTTATGGATACACATACACCCCTAAACAAAACATACTTAATGCCCTAAAAAAATGAAAAAACATATCCTTATCTAGGATAAAGTCATTCCAGTAAGAATATGAGAGATGTCACATCATAATGAAAATGACTGGAAGAAATATGAAATGCAGTTATGCTGCACCTCGCACACCTGCTGACCAGAGACCCAGACACACAAGCTTGCTTATTTTAGTCATTTCCTTGGCCTTGATCCCACAGTGGGTCTGAGCAGGATAGACAGCTGTCAGCTAGTTGGTTCTGGAAAATCAGAGCCACGCAGCACAACCGCCACGATTCCCTCCTGCTCAGGCAGGCAAAGCTTTTCCTTCAGCTGCTTCAACAGGCTCCCACACAAACTCCAGCACGGCCTCACTTTTGGGGCTGCAATGAGCTTGCAGCATTTCCAGATCCATTCTCAGTACCAGCCATGCTGCTGGCTTTGCAGCAGTGGTACGCCATCAGTAATGCAGGGAGGGGGCTGTGGGAGCTGCAGAAGACAAACCCAACCATTTCATGCAAGGTGAAGATACCCCAAAGCCATTGCCTTTGAGCCCCAGGATGATGAGAATAATTCCTGGTTTGGACTTCCTCCATTTTCTTTGGGATCACCTTGGGCTTGTCTCTTGCCTCAGAGGCATGTACTGGGAAGAAAAGGAACGCCAGCCTTTTCTCCTCTCCTTTCACCCTAATTCTGTCCTCTCTTTTGGGAAGACAAGGAGCCAACCTCTCCTCTCCTCCCCATCGGATTTATGCAGCCCATCCCAAAAGCTCCCTCCCAAAATGAGGAGATGGGGTGTGCTGCCCAGCTGCTTAACACAACAGTTTAGCAGAGCTGCACAACAGTGGAAGCAAGCAACAAAATGTGCACAGATGGACTGGGTCCCTGCATACATTAGCATCAGGGCCTCACTCACACCCTGGCCCCATCATGGCCCTGTCTGGCACAAGGCAGAAGAGATGACAGGCCCCACCAAGCTGAGTTGATAATGTTGATCACATCTGAAAGGTGATGGGATTTTGCCTACTTGTGTGTGTGCAGCTCCTCCTCCTGACAGGCTCTGTCTGTTCACAGAAGATATTGACGAGAAAACCAAGCAGTGCCTTTCTGCTACTGGAGCACTTGCAGAACTTCAGATACTTCTCACCATCCTCTGGAAAGCTGCATCACCTGCTGCAGACCTTGCTCAGGTCAAAATCTGTGTTCATCTATTCAAGCCAGTATATCCCATCTGTAGAAATTGCCCATTTCTATAGTATCCACATCCCCTCTCCCCTTCTCTTTGTTGCTGTGGAATAGAAGCAAATGGGCATACAGCAAACCATAATGGAATGCACTTTATAGACATCACAGATCCTAGGAGAGGCAAACACAGCAAAAGACTGATTTAGTTTTAGCTCATATATGGTTTGAGAGACAGACCACAGAAGGGCAGGAAGTCTCATTTCTGAGTTTCAAGAGGAGGAAAAAGGCATTCTTGGACATTACTCAAAAGGATACGGGGTTCAAATCCCTGTATTGCTACAGCTGACCAAAACACACTTTAGAAAAGTCTTCTAATTAAACCCCATCTCAGTCACTCTGCTGTTACATGGAGATAACAATCCTTCCTATATCTGATGTCAATAGAGACTTAGAAATGCTGCTTAATAATAAAGTCCAGACAGTCCAGTCTGAGTGTCTTGCCTCACGTCCATACAGTAAACTATTTTCCCAATGAGACTCGGGCAGAGCTTGCCCCCCAAATCCTCTAGATACCGATCTTCCCAACTGCAACAATTGTTGCTTACTTAAACTGGGCCCTTACTGCACCTTCCTTGGGAAAAGGATGTATATCCCAAACAAGTTCCACTGAAAATCCCCACCACTAGCAGCAATAAGGAATTCCACAATGGCAGAGCTTACTAGCTTTACAAATCTGGCAAAATAAATGTAGTCATCTATACTGTCAGGAATTTTTTTTCTTCTCTGCTTGCTCTGATTTTTTGCAAAAATACAATTACGAGTAGAAGTCTCTCTGATGATTTTGACCGATCAGCTGGAGAAATTTAGATAAATTTGTCTTTTCATGGACCACAGCTGTTGTTCTTTCAGTGCCTTAATGCAATTTATCATTCAAACACGTTGGCTTAGGGACGCTGCTCCAGTTTTCCTCTACCTCCCGTCATTAATCCTAACAGTATGAACCCAATTTCAAACATTTGTTTCTTTTGTAGCATCCCACTTTTCTTCCCCTTGGTGTGGGCTGCGATGGGGAGTTGCAGTGTGAGTCAGCTGCCACCTCTCAGACACTTTTGACAATAAATGGAAGATCTTTCACAAAGATATTTGTCATTATGTGTTTTTGTATCCACTTCAGAACTTTGGCTCTCATTCCCCTGACTTTATGTATTTATGCTGGGGAGGAAATGAGCCGTATTTTCTTTTCTGGATAATACGATACCTACAACTAGTTGCTTACAAAACTTTCATAGACTTGTTGTGTAATCACCAATGGAGTCCCTGTAAACCTACCCTGTGCACCACAGGGGGAATCGGGTCTCTGGTTCCTGTTTCACGGGTTGACTTGTTCAGTGCAGAGGCTTGAAAGGAAGCCGGTGTCACCAGCCTGATTTTCAAAAGGCAGTTCTATGACAAACGAGTGAGCTTTCCGTTCTCTGCATCTGTCCGTTCACATTTCTAAGCTCAAAACTCAACATTTCTGTCTAAATGGAGAACTAGAATACCCCAAAGACTGGCTATGTTTAGTCTCTAAGTCCCCTCTAAAGCTCCCCGTGAGAAGCAGAAAGGCCCCCACTCCCCTTAATGACTTTTCAAGTTTTCACTTTGAAGATTTTGACTTGGAAAGAACTTCACGGAGATTTAAAAATATCTTTGTGACTCTTAGTGAATCATTATCTTAAAGAACTCGCACACTAATTACTAAGCAGCAGAAATACAAACTCACATAAGAAAGGCTGTTCTTGAGGTGTTACTGGTCCAGGCAGACACATAAAGAAAAGGAAATTTCATAAAAAAAAAAAGTCTGAGGTTTTCAGAGCAGTTGTGAAAGCAGAAGTTCAGATAGTCTGGATGCAGTTCAGGTAAAAATTAATTAGGTGAGCTGGAGCAGGAAAACTCTCTTAGTTCAAGCTGTGTGAACGGGGTGCTATGAAGGAAATTGCTCCTGTGCCTTAACAGAGGCTGGGAAGGGAAGTCTGCCTTCCGATCCATTCATCCCAGCTGCAGCTGAGCAGGGACCGTATGACTTTCTGAGGGCACAGCACAGAGCACTGGACTCTTTCAGAATTACCTATCTTTTTCTTATCTGAAACATGCTGCTACCAGTAAAAATAAATGGGTCTGTTCCAGGAAGCCTAGATCCAATACAGATTTAAATAGTGAAGTCTCCAGGAGTCCATATGTGGTTTTCCCATTATTAGCATCAGCCACTTTATTCCTCAAACTAAAAGTAATAATAACAACAAAATAATAATTTCTGTGAGCCAGAGTGGGTGATATTTGGTTTCCTAAGGGTTTGTTCCTCGTGGTAAGGTTCTCTCTTGTTCAAGAAATTGTATGCTCTGATAACAGCTTCTTCCAGTTTAAGTCACTCTCAGATGGTCTTTTGTACACACTCTGGGACTTATTACAGTGTGAGCTCAAACCACAGCCTTTTTCTCACTGCAGATGTTAACAGTGTCTCTCTCCTACCTTGCTACCTCTATTCGACAAGGCACGTTGGAATAATTGGACCTCTTTCTGCCATATTTCATTGCAGTTGCATTGTTAACAAAAGGACAGAAGAAGATACACTCTCTGAAGAAAAGTATTGCTCCACCTTAGTTCTCCAAGCCAGGACTAAAGCTGTATTCAGAATAAAACTTCTAGCACTTTTAGAAAGTCTTCCTGAAGGCTATCCTGAGCCAAACTGGTCAGAAAAAATGGTAGATACCATGGCTGCACCCACTTCACTCAGCTAACACTGGAGATAGATCATGGGGAGAGCATGAAGCCCATACAAATAGCCAGCCAGAGTAAGAAGTGTTTGCTCAGCCCTAGACTGATTAAAACGTCATACTCCCACCACAAGGACTACAGTCATCCTTCCCTTTGAAGGCAAAGGTTGCAGCTTTCCAGAAAAAAAGAAAAAAAAATGAAATGCTGCCAACAGTCTGCTATTTCTTACCTTCCATTTTTATTAATAAAATATTGGGCTGGTTAATTATATGAAAGCCTCATCTTAAGCATCCTCATATGGTATCAGGAGTACTTATTGCTGCAAATTCTTAAAGACTGGGATCATCCTTTCTGTAGACATATGGTGCTGATGTTAATAGCTCCTTTCACCTAATACAGAGATCTGAAAAGTCATGTTACCAGCCCAAGAGGCTGTCTGCAGCCAATGCAAAGAAGCACCTACCTGTGGGTAGACTGAATACATAGCAGTCTAGAAGTGTCAGTTTCTGCAGAGAATATGCAAAATGGTTATGAAGCACCTGTAAGTAAAGCTAAGGGCAGCACGGAGGGTCCATGGGAATGGACATGAGCTCAGATGCAAACTTAAGCGTTGCACAAGGGAAACTGCAGAACTACAATCAAAGTCAGACTTTGCACTCACATACAGAGTGAGCCTGCCATACCATAACTCCCTATATGCATAGAGAAATGAAGAACTAAAAATAATCAACAGCCTTTACTGTACCTCAGCTTCTGACAGAGCTGACGATAGGTCTCCCCTCCCAGTGGCATTCTGCTAAATGATTATGGGGAAACAAGCTACATGGTATTTTAGCCCTCATCTTTGACATGATCGTATGATTGGTCCTGGAGGCCGAGCCTTTAAGTCTACCAGTGGGACTTTCACCTGAGCAAGGACTGCAGACAAGGTCCGTACCCTATAGGTGAATGACCACACACCAGCTCCCTTCCAAACACTGGCTTTCAAGGCACAAGCTATGAAATATGAAAACAAACCCTTTACAGCTGCTTTCTCCATGTCCCCACTGCAGCTGCAGGGAGTGGCTTTTCAGCTCTGCATTGCTCTAAAAGCACTTCAAAAGGAGGCCAAAAACAACTATATGCACTTTTGTTAATTTAGAATGTTCTCAGTTGCATTATCAATCACCAGCTGAGGATGTGTACAGACTGTCAGTCAGACTATGCATTATAAGTTCTGTGCCTGCAACTTAAGTACATACAGCACTCTGTGCTGGATGCCTTTCTCCCCATGTGCTCTTATACTAGAGCCCATATGCTACTTTTCCTATTTAATTAGCATGAGATATTTCTGAGGCCTGTTATTTAAAAATCTATATCCACAGGCTGGGGTTAAGTTAGCTGATTGTTAATTGTACAAATGAAAGGATTGATCCCTGCATGCAAGAGATCAGCAGTAGAGAAAAGCTTTAACAAAAGGACTATATGTAATTTACACCGTGAGCCCTTTTTATGTCACCACTTATATAAAGGGCCATAGCATACATAAATATAAAAAGAATAAGAATCAGCCCCATGAAGACAGATTCTTCACAGATGGATGGTCTCACTGGGGCATACTGGAAAGAGGTACTGATTTCTCCAAGTCCTAGTGTTAGCTTATTCCACCCCCAAATGCAGAAAACCCAGCTATCAACAAACAGGAGACTTCTCCAGTAACAAAGAAACATGGTTTTAAGGCTATGCTGCCTAGTCTTAGTTTTGACACTGACTCAAAGGAAGACTGAAACACAGAGGGAGGCAGCAGAGCAGCCCTCAGCTAGCTTCAATCAGCACTGAAAGCAACGCTAACTGAGGATCTTCGTGACACTGCCAAAACAAACTGCTCTGCAGCCAGCAAAGAGAGTGGTCGAGCATTTTGATATGCCTGATAACCTCCCTAAACAATAGCACAAAAATGCACTGCTAAGGGTATTTTTTATTTGCAGATGCAGGGTAACTGAAATACGCAGCCTCCACTGCGCTGTAATTGTGGAGTGTTAATTCACTGGACTGCCTAAAACCAAAGAACTGCAGTGAGTGAGGGTGTTTTCTTCACTAGGGTTGTGCCTGTGAAGGAAACTGAAGGAACCTAACATCATGAAACAGAGGTTCTTCTCCGTATGAATATCCACATTCACATGCAAATAAGTGCAGTCAATCACAGAATGGTTTGGGTTGGAAGGGACCTTTAAGATGATGTAGTTCCAACTCCTGCTACAGGCAGGGACACCTCCTCCTAGACCAGGTTGCTCACAGCCCCATTCAGCCTGGCCTTGAATGCTTCCAAGGAAGGGGCATCTGCAACTCACTGGACAACCTATTCCAGGGTCAGTGCTCCATTCTGCTTGCTGCAGACTTGATACTAGTTAGTTCTGTCACCCAGTCAGTGCACATTACGCAGCACACGACCTAGACAGCCATATCCAAACACAAGCCACAAAAAGCTGCTCACCAGAGTGTGTATTCTGCATACAGCTCAGGATTCACTTCTCTAAATCACTCGGCAGGTTTTTGTAAACAAAGAACACGTTTGCAATTGTCAGAACTAGATAAGAAATAGGAATAGATCACTAAATCAAAGGGTTCACTGAAAAAATAATTGATTTACCAGCTCTTAAAACACCAAAGATGACCTTTGCCTGTTTTCAGGCGGAATTGAGTTTTAAACCCTGAACAAATACTGCTTTAGTTCTCGTAGTTGGAAAAGAGGCAGGCAAAGTCTGGAAAGGGAAATTCACTCATTGACTGTGATTTCTTACCTCTGCTGAGCCATTAGACCTTTACATACACAGCCAATGGTTATAATAATGATTGTTCAACCAGAATGAGGAGAGGGATGAGATTTGTCTCTTTAGCATATGGAGATTTCTATGGGGATTCCCTGATCAAGATATCAGCATAAATAAAAACTGCCGTTGTTCCCTTTATTAAGAAAGACCTTCCACTTGCAAAATTAATGACTGAGGTAAGTAGTTCAAGCAGGTTTTTGATGTCTCTGCTGACACCTTGATGCAGTTTGATTCTTCTCACCAACCTGTCCTCACCGTGCAGGATCTCCTTTTGCATACGGAGATAAAGAAGAGTCTGCAGAAGCTATTATTAGGAACTGAGCTGACAGCGTTCTTTGTCATGAATAAACCGCACAAAAGTTTTCTCTTTTCCCAAAGCAACACAGGGATAACACACAGTTTGTTGATCGAAGAACAGATGTGAAGGCAACCCAGCCAACATGATGCTTATGAGTTGCTCATTTTGAAGAGCCCACATTCAAGATCTGTGAAGTCTGACCAGCACACTGTACTCATATGGGTCAGACTATAGATGCTGTATAAACAACATCATTCTATTTGAGAGGTTTAGCTTTAATTTCTGACCAAACAGCGAAGTTGGAAGCCTCTCATTTAGTGAAGATGCATCTACTTAGGGGGACAGCACTGAACCCCTGCCTACTAAGCATGACCAAAGATGTCTGCAACTAATGAAGAGGAAAGGCAACTGCTTCAAAGGGCCCAACAGAGATTGGCTGAGCAAACAGGGCTTCACTAGTTCTAGCCAGAAGCACCAACATTAATACCTTGCTCTTTATTGCATGTTTCCGAGGGCTGTAAGAGATCCTAATGCACACAAATTAGATTCTTTCCTCTCCTTTCTTTAGTTTAAAAGACAATCAGCCAATCTATCTCATTCCTGCCGTAAATCAGCTTGTCTCTCTCTCTCACTCACTGTCACTTTACCAAAGCACATGGGAGATGCAGGTACAACAGTGAGCTGGGAAGTCTTTTAAACCAGCAGTGTGTACACTTAAATTCTCCCTCAACTGAAGCTCACTTTTAATAAGAGGAGATGAAGACGGGCCACATTGGAGCAACTTGTAGAGTTACAGGCAGACACTTCAGAAGTCTACACTCAGCAAAGGAAGGAAAAAGGAAACAGAGAAGACCTTGTCAGAGTTCAAAAATGGGGAGAACGGAGAAGGTTTGCAGATGCTGTAACTCACTGCAGGTTGGCATTGCAAAGCCATGCCCTGTATTGGCACCGTCTGCCCCAATTTAAAAGCAGACGTGTTTCTGCAAAGCCTTATGGCAGCTTTTTCACTCCGATATAAAACGTTCGCATTACCAGAGCAGAAAATGTCCTTTTTCATGGGAAAAGCAATTGTTGATGCTGGCAACTGACTGAGGCTTACAGCCAAGGGTTTAACATGGCAGCATTCTTTTGCCTTAAGTGGATTCTTGGACCCCTACTCTGTTGCAAAAGAGGTCCGCGTGGAATATGTGCTCTCCAGCCTAAAAATGGAGCTCTCCTCCCTCCTCCTGCACAGGCGGTACCACAGACTCTTGCTTAGCTGCTTGAACAGCTGGGACACAGCACAGGGTCCCTACCAGAATTTGATCACCTGAAGTGAAAGTGTTAACATGTACTTGGAAGCAGGGCTGGTATTTTGTTATCTTTTTGCAAAGTGAATTCTTAGTTATGAACCAAAAGCATTACAGGGAAGGAAAAGGCCACTTGGCCTAATAAACTTTCCCCCTTTGGGGTTAGCTGAACACCACCTCCTTCAATCCCACTCTCTCTCTGTAGAAATAAAATATGTCTCCCTTCCTCCTGAACTCATTTATAAAAGCTTGATTTAAGGGCCTAACTTGGCAACATGTTCCATATGTCTGTTATTCTAGGAGCATGCAGGCAATGGGCCAAACGCAGAGCTCGTGCAATGGGCACAATTCTCCCCGCTTGCTATAGGAGTCGTACCCGCCTTTGCCTGGGTTTAATTGGCTCCAGCTTGCCTATGGTTACAGAAGAGAGCTGGGGATGAGGAAAGCTGAGTTCCATTCCCAGCTCTGCTAGAGGCTTGCCGTGAGACCTAAGGGAAAACAATCTCTTGGTTTTGTTCTGCCTCAGTTTACACAGGCTCTAAGCTACTCACCCCCTTCACAGGAGTGCTGTGAAGTTTAATTAATAATGGCAACTATCGGGTCCTCCAGAAGACAGGCAAGAAATACCATGCAGACTGCTAGCAAAGGCACTGTCTCAAAACCAGGGCAGCTGCCTTGCAGAGACTCGTAAATACAAACTCTTACTGGAAAGGACAGGTATTTAAAATCAAATTAAGTTCTGGACCCAATTCTGCAGACTCTGAGAAGTACAGGTACCTCTACAAGCACAAACTGTTCCATATTAAGATGGATAAAAATATGCATGGTGTTTGCAGGGGCAGGTTTTGCACAACTGATCCCAACAGCATAGAAGAGTAATTACAGAAATTAAGCTGGTAGCATCAGATCCTGGGAAGAGAACTGACTAGTAGTGCGTTTAACGGCAGCTTTTGTTCCTCTGGTTAGTGCAGGAAGCAAAGAGCAGCTAAAAACTTTACTGACATCATTTTCAGAATCTGAAAGGATCAATGCTTTCCCCCAGCTTACCAGTACAGATGATGTTCTCTTGTAAGGAGCTAGGATCAAGCACCAAACCCCCATGCTTTGCAGATGGCCAAGAGCATGAAAAAATGAAGTGATGTCCAGCCACAGGTTAGCTTTGCACCTTTAATATAAGCAAAGAATCACTTGCCTAGATTCTGTGCTGCTCTGTTTTGCACATTGTACCCTGCCTCCTCCTCACACGGGATCTGCACCCAGGATGGCTGATTACTTTGGCAGCACCCTGCCTTGGGTACCTGAATTCCTCTGCCTACCTCGAGGCACTGGCAAGCAGCAAAGCAGCGCTTGGAGAAGCCACCCCAATTGCTGTCGCTTTCATTCACTGCAAGTAAAGTCAAACCCATTGTGGACGGACTGAAAATCATCTCAACTGTCAGCAGAGGGATTTACACAACTTGCTGCTCTCCCTTGAAGAGTGACTGCAGTGTGAAAACATGCCGTTCAGCCAGTGGTAGCCTTAGCTGTTTTCAAACAGTGGGAGCTGGGGGAAGGGGTGGGGGGGATTTTAAAAAAAAAAGGAA
Organism: Perdix hodgsoniae; assembly: GCA_035772895.1. Lineage (NCBI taxonomy): Eukaryota > Metazoa > Chordata > Aves > Galliformes > Phasianidae > Perdix > Perdix hodgsoniae. The sequence goes on from JAPSGF010000007.1 coordinate 23,040,794, forward strand.
GAAAAAAAAAAAAAACACAACTCCTATAAAGAATTTCTTTTAGGCGAAGCCAAATAGACTTTTACTGTAAATCCAATAGAGCAGCTTTCCCATATATTTTTTTCTTTCTCCCCCTGGAACTCCCTCCCCACAGGTGGCAGATATTAGACCCGCGCACCTCCAGCAGGCGCAGCATCCCTTCACTGCCGGTCTCAGACTGCCCTCTACAGTTTCCTCACCCGACCAGCTCGGCACTGATCTCCAAGCTAAAGACCTGCCAAATCTGTCACAACTTGTGACATATTGAAGATACCGGAGTGTCACATATCAGGAAGATAAGCGAGTAATAGCGAGCCATCCGCTTGGGGAAACGAATGGCTCAGAGAGGGTCTCTCCACTTGGACTTCTCCAGTACAAGAGATCATCCTGCAATCATTATTCATTACTATATCTTCTGCTGACTGATTCCTCCTTCATCCTTAGAAAGGCTGGAAAAGAGAGTGCAGATCACAGCCAACCTCGACAAGGCAAAGCTCCCTGAGTAGCAGTGACTCATCTCCTCCTCACCCACTCCCACCCCAAACAAAAGGGCAAATCCTTTTCCCCACCTGCCTCCCACTCACACACAGCTAGCGTTTTTTCTGGCAAGTATTTCTCCAATTGTTAATTACTCTCGCAAACATCTTCAGGGATGAAGTTTGTGTTTAACAGGTGCTGAATGCTTGCACTGGCCTTTCACGTTGGTGACTTCCAAAAGCTATTGCTGTGTCCCCTGGTACTGCCTAGTGCTGTGGCATCAGGTTAGTGCTGGCTGGCAAAGAGGAGTGGGCAGATAAGAATGGAAAGATGCCTTTTCATTTCTAAATGGAACGGATAAGGCCACACATCCTCCAACACAACCTTACTGCAGTAAGCAAGGTGTCCCATAATGGGGACTCATGGAAATGAAGTGAGAAGAAAAGCCTGTAAAACCAAGCCCAGATACCACAAGTTATAGATAAAAGGAAATATATATACACACACACACACAACACGTGTGTGTTTGTGTATGTGTATAAATACACACACTGTGTCTTTATTTAACTCAGTTAAAGTTTGTACACCTTCCCCGTGGTGACTGGCAAGAGCTTGTGTCCCAGAAGAATGGCTTTAATCTCATTTCAGACTCAATAATATAGTGCCAGATGTTCTTGGAAATCTATTTTGCCCCTGTACGTTGTGCAATTAACCTTTCAGTTTCCCAGAGATCAAATTAGAGCTGTGGAAATGTTTCCAAACCTCTCTCTTAACGAGAGAAGCATGGGGTGTTTGAACCAACCACTGAGCCATTTTCCCAGCCCTCTGCTCCTTTGGACGCTCCAGGAAGAATGTCAGGCCAGGCAGAGATGCCATTGTTTCACTTGCAGTGAGGAAAAATATAAATCATCCAGGCTAAAAGTATTTTATCAAGTTTCTGAGGCTGGAAGCTTGATTATTTAGCACTGCAACTTGGACTCTGTTTCCTCTGACGACAGAAATTTCCTACAAATTAAAGGCAAATTTTTCCAGAAGGAAATGTAAAGCACAGCATTCCATCCAGAGATACTTATTACTCCCACAGCTCTGAGTGGCTCTCTAACAGGCCACGATGCTGGGAAGCCCAGGGCCAGTAAATTGACAGCTTAAGGTCCTGGTCCAGCAAGCAGCTTTTCTAGAGTGGGAGCTACCTGTGAAAACCTCTGCATATATCAGGTCACTGAGGTTTGGCTGCAAGGTTTGCTTCTAAGACTGATGCCTAACTTGGTACCAATCACCTATCGCACCTGTGGCCTCATCCAAGGGGCAGCCTCTTACCTCTCTGATGAGCTGAGTCTGAGCAGAGGAGCTGAATTTTGATTTGGGTATTACCCAGGCTTCTTTAAACTGCTGAGTGACTTAGCTGCTTTTGCATCCTATTTCTCAGCATAAAGATTGCATGTAAGCTGCTGAAAATGATAAAAAGCAGTTTATTTACCCAAGAAAATGTCAAAGGACTTAAACTGAACTACAGGAAATTTCACTATTGTGCCCAGTGGCCAAATTACATCCTCAGGTACTAGAGATGTAAAAGACCCCTGACAAGTAACTTCTTAAGCAACCAAAGATGTGAAATCTCTCTATCAGTTACTTCATTCCACCACCTGGCATTTGCAGCCAGGAAAAGCTACAGAGTAAATGGAAGGATAGCAACAGCTCATGTGCATACAAAAGGTTGCTTCATCTCAGAGTTTTATTTACTCACATATGCTGACAGGTTGTCAAACCTCCACAGCTTGAGAGAGAGAAAAGAGTTTGTGTGAGCAATTATCTATTGGTCCCCCAATACTGACCCAGCAGAACCTCAGTGTTTTCATTCAGAACTTTCACTGATGTAGAATACATCAATAGCAAATGACCTAGGCATCGTGCAGAAAGATAGAATTTTCATTTAACATGAAATTCAAAAATACAGGGAGGTAGATAAAATAGAAGGAGGAGAAAACTAACTTTTCCATTACAAGACAGAACAAGACAGGCTTGCATGCCCCTGTTTATTTCTGAAGCTGCTGTTACTGTTTCAATGCAAAAAGGATCCAAAGTCCACTGGCAGCTAGGAGGGACCAGTCAAAACTCTGTCAAAGAAGGCTTCTTAGAAAAGAGCCATTCTATTCAGGGAAGTGGTTCCTGAATGGTGACTAGAGTGCTATTGAAAAAATAAACAAACATTTTTATTGCAAGATGATAAAAGGGACTGAATAGAAAAGCTGGCCAGATACGGAAACAAACTTTCGCATATAAGGGCTTTTGATGCACATGATTTACCCCAGTGACACCACACCGGTCCTGAGGCAGAATTCAGTGCAGTGATTTGGATTCAAGATCCCAGTGAGCCAGGCTGTAACTGCATGAGGACTGAGCCACTGCAGAAATACAACATGAGCCTCTGCTGCCAGAAGTGGCAGTAAGTCAGTGGGATTTCTGTGCCCACCTGACATAAGTACCACAAAAGGGTACAGAAAAAGGACAGAGCCCTGGCATAGGCCACCAAGGCTTGCTTTCATCAATCTCCTAGAAATACTGTTTGCAGGGAGGGTTAAAAGAATAAGTTTAAATTAAAGAAAACAACATCAGCGTGTAGGATTGAGGGTCACTGTCTGCATTTAGGTTATACACAGTTATTGACGAAGCTCTCCTTGGCTTGGTCCTATGGGAGAACAACACCAGCTGACAGCATTGCAGTGCTCACAGCAAACCTCAAAGCCCCTTGAGATTAATCTCATTCACATTTGGTAAAGTGCTCAGTAGCAATAGGAAGCCTTTTGTGAGGAGATTTAAAATTCAGCTGGGTAAGTATGTGCCTTATTTTATACAAGACAACCCCAGCTTTAGGACAAGACTCCCACCCATCCGAAACACAGAAGTCAGATTGGCCGAGTTAAGACTTGCATTTAATGTTTTCCTAAATCTCTGACTAAAATGCAAATTAAAAAAAAATAAAATCCTGTAAATCCTTTTCAAAGCATGGTCACTTATCCAGCATCTCTAAAATGACACAACAAATCATTTTCAGGGGAAAAAAATAAAAATAAAGAATAAAAAAAGAACAAGCATCTTTCCTAAAGGAACTACTTCCAGGGGCTATCACACTGTGCATCAGTTACCAACGTTAGTATTGGTGATGCAGAATTACTTTCCCACATCTTGCCCATAGGGACACACAGACATCCCTCCATGGGCAATACTGAGCATTGGAAATGCTCATGCTGGTAGCAGCCCTGCTTGTAGTCAGGGAGGAACTTCACTGCCCTGCTTTTTTTTTTTTTTTCCAGTTAAAGAGGATCCCTTGGTTCAGGGCTTCTAAAGCACTTTCCCTGAGCTGAAGGACTCGCAACGTTTAGTCACAGAATATTAGTCACAGCAACAATTTAGTGACAGATTATTTCTTTTCCTGACAGAGAAAGTCACGCACAGAGCTTTAAAGGGAAAAAAATATTCAGCAAGTAAAAGCCATCTTCAAAAAGTCACTGTTTTCATCCAAAGCTCTGGCTTCTGCTTTTCAGCAGATCTTTGGAAAGGCCTCCTAACAGGCTCTCCTATTCAGACCTGTGACAGGATTGCCACCACGTTCTCCCACAGGTGGCAGAAAAGCCAGCAGCCGAAGCCAGCCCTTCAAACATCTCCCTGATAACGCACTGGAACCCCAAATGCCACCCATCTGGCCAGCACCATCCGGCCCCCCGTTCACATGTTTACAGGCACATCTCAGAAGAAGCCAAGTACATAGTGGGACGACTAAGCAATGCTCCTTATAGAATATTCCAAGTTGGAAGGGACCCATAAGGATCATCAAATCCAATTTCTGGCTTCACAAGACCACTCATGCAAGAAGCCCAAACTGGGTTGCGTAGACGGTCTGCTTCCAAAAACTTTCATCTGCAAGGAAAAGCCATCTCTCTGCATGTCTTTCAGCTGATTCAAATGCAGCAGTAAGGTGCACATGAGAATCAAACCCTGTCAGGAAGGTACTTATTCAAAAATATTTTAACACTGAAACTGGATAGACTGTCTGGGAAAGCTGGGATACTTGGAGTGAGAGAGCCCAACTCTACTGTCATCTAACAGAAACACCTATGTTAGTTTCATTGCACCTCTTGCAATCTAAAAGAAAGTGCTAATTAAGAGATAAAGTGCAGGTCAGTCTAATTACAAGAGTTCCTCACCTCCTTAAGAAATATATATTTGTACACAGATCTGAGACATCTGAGTGACTCCTCCATCTTAGCATCCCTGAAGAATACAGTCGTGGTTTTCAAAGCTATTACAAAAAAAAAAAAAACAAAACATTGAAGACACTGTCAAGTTGATACACTCCTTATACTAACAAGCATAGGTTCTTTTGAGAAATCCCAGCCTGAGTAGGCCAGATTCACCCCAGTCATGGTATGTAACAGAGGTACATTTGCAGATACATTTGTTGCACAACAGAAAAGCCCCATGCTCTTCCTTTTTGACAGGAAATTATTAAAATGTGGAATAAATTATTTGTATGTAAATTATGTAAAACCTTGAAGGACAGCCTAGAGAGAAGAAAGAGGAAAAAAAAACCACGCATTTACATGTGCTTCAGTCCCAGAGCTGCTGAAAGGCCGCACAGCTTAAGCCACACATGGATGACAAAAAGCAGATTGCAGCGGCTCCAAACAGCCCAGTGTAAATACTTGTGCTGTGTTTGAAACTCCTGGATTCAGTGGGCTTTTACTTCCAAATGGGAGCCACGCATCAGAGCAATTAGTGCATCACACCAGCGACCACACAGGGTCATCGCAATTCCTACTGCTTACTAAGAAAGAGATGCTTGCCCCACATGTCACTCAGGTGCCTGGCAGCCAGGCTCCAGCAGTCCTCAGAGCGGCAGCATCAGACATTTCTGCCCCAGTTCCACAGGAAATGCTCATGCTGTGCAGGTGGCAGACCAGGCCGTGTATTGGAGCCCCAGCTGCTCCACGCCACTGCCTGTCATGGCAGCTTGAACCCTGAGGGAGAAGGGACTTGTGCCAGAGCACAAGGCTGCAGGCTGGGGTCGCTGAAGTGGTACTAAACACCCCCCGGTTCTACCACTCTGAAAAGCATGAAGACAACCAAGGCAGAAGATGCAACCCTGGGAAAGCATTGCTGCTAAATCCACTGATACCCAGCTTCTGACCTGTACATCGCAGAGTCACTATTTGTTCTCCGGTAGAACTCAACCTGAAATTAAAACTGCTTTGCTCCATGAATTACTCCTCTCCTTTATTTGTCCACGGACGGATTACACAGACATCACTCAACATGGCTGTTATTTATATCACAGTAATTCAAACAATTTCCAACAAGATCCCCGACCGCAGCTGGTAAGTAGCACATCTTTGGAAATGTTTGACGTTGGAAGTCTGAACGGTTTTGAACAGACACAGATACTCAGATTGAGGAGCTGAAATTTTCTCCCTTTTGGATAACCCCCGATATTCATTTACACTTGCTTTTTCCAAGCACATTTGGCCAAATTCATCACCTGGTAGGAGCGTTCTGCCAGAATGAATATAAGAGGGACAAACAAATGAGGGGGGTTGTTTGTTTGTTTGTTGTTTCTTTTTAATTCAAATAAAAGTGTAGATTATATGAGTTCATGTTGTTATTTACGGAATGTTATTTGTTGTCCTAGTTTGGTCGTAAAGAAGTCCTGCAATCTCAGAGCAAAAGCAAATAGGGAATAAGCATCAACCTCAGACCGTTCACTAAAGCAGCAGGCTCAACTGCTATCTTGTCTACAGTGCTGGGGTTTTCTCATTTGGCTTTCGCAATACCAACTGAAAATAAACTGCAATTGTGTATAGGAGAAACAGAAGTACTATCGGCTCTTGGTTATCCCCAGATGAAATATCCATAGAGGGAATTAACTGGGCTATGAGAGTAGACGTGCAGTAGTTGGTTCCTCATGAGCCAAAATAAGCCTGCAAGCACTCTGATCACAGAGGTCAGTGTGCTTTAGCTATGCACACTTATCAGCTCAGGTCAATACTGGACTTCTACAGTTTATCTCAAGGATGTTCCTTTTCTCAGCTAGATCACTGCCACACGTTCTGACAGCTGAACTTACACATATCTCACGTTGCATACAGTTTCTCTTTATGCAGGTTATTCCAGCTCTTTCTTGCATCTTGTCCCTGGTAACCAAGAGCTGAGTGCAAGCTGACAGAGTACTTTTGGCATTCCAGAATTTCACACGCTTAGATTTTCATACAAAGAAATTATTAAACTATCAGGAATCAGCCATGCTGCCAAGAGCATCTTAAACCAGAGCCCTCAGGGAAGGCCCACAAATATTCTGTGATGCTGCTTTTGTTAACTGTAGTCAGAAATCTCTGCCTAGGCTCCGACTGCATAAGCACCACAATCTTCACATATGACCTCAGCCTGTCTTAAGGCCCAAGAAGAAAATCAGCTCCAGCAGGAGCACGCTTGTAGTCAGCTGAGTTTTCTCAGTCCTAAAAGTGATGGATCCATTCTGGGCTCTCAGCATGAAGCTGCAAGTCCACCCTTTTATGACTTCCTACTCCTTTCCAAAGTGCTAAAATATTTGTTATGCTTCCTTCGTATTTGTCCTGGGATAGCAGTTAGGATAAACATCCAATACTTCCCAATTAAGAGAAAAAACAGCTTCCTAATCTCAGCAAAATAACCACACCTCTCAAAATAACAGATGATTTGGTTCTTTAACCACATAATCCAGAAGTTGGCTTCTCACCTGGAGCAGCCCCCGACAGGTAACTAAAGCTATTCACTGGGTGAAGGCAGAGAACCAATTCTGCAGGAGTGCTGCCAATTTACAGCGACTGCAGTGTTACACAGGACTGCCCAGTTATCGAGAGCAGAGGACTGTCCTACAGATAGGCAGAAGAGGAGTCAGAGCTTTGTGTGATTCTTGACTTTCCAGCAGGCCACAATTTCTCAGAACTACTGCAGTGCCTCGCTGCACATCACACAGCCTGCGAGGTGAGTGAACAAGTCTCCTCTGCAGCCTCAGCACCACTTCCTGGGACATAAGGCAGGACTTGGGACAGCCACCAGCTGCTTGGCCTCTTTGCAAACGCAGCACACCCATGCAATAGGGAGGCAGAGACTGAAACCTCAGCCAAGGAGTCACCTAAAACCTGTACCTGAGCCAGGGCTCGTGCCGAAGCCATTGTAACAGTCCAGGCTCAAGAGGCGGTTTAGGCAGAACTGTAAGTCATTAAGAACTACCCACTAAGATGCTCCAGTGCTACCAGTTTGCTCTGGAACAGCATCAGCTAGCAAGTGTAGAAAGGGAATCTCCTCCAATTTAAAAAAAAGCATGTTTTTTTGTTTTTTTGGTGTTGTTGTTTTTTAAGTACCAAGTGTTCACACTCAGAAGATAAACAAAAGCCTCTACTGAGGACCATATGAAACTGGAACAGTCACTGCTGAAAAGCTTTCTAGCTAGCCAAACATCAGAAGAGTGCTGGCTTCCATGCTGAGAAGGACGCAGCCTTATCTGCACTGTGACAGTGGGCACAACCTTCACTTGACACACCAACCTGACAGCAGCCAGGGGAAGCACAGCAGGCTTTAAGAAGTTCCTTCTGTCAAAGGTTGAACAACAGACCGGACTTCTTGTGAGACTTCAGCTGCAAAGTGTTAATTATATCATCCTAGAGTATGCAATTATTAGGACTGCAGGGTACTCAATTAGCTCTTTCTTCCTTTTTATTTAATGGCATTACAGTGTGATTGGTAACACAGACATCCCCACTGGCTGCATTGGTTGCACTTATCCCACATGAAAACCAGAAAATTTGTAACATCGAGTCTGGCTCTTTGCCAGATTTCTACAGGGCATTAGTAACAAACTGGTGAAGCTCATTAAAAAAAAAAAAAGACAGAGAGAGAGAGAAACCTATAACCATTAAAAGTCCATTAAGCAGCATGTCATTTTGTAAAGCTAAATAGCCCACAGTAATCAAAAGCATATGAACCCCAGCTGGGTTACCCAGCGAATTGTTTCGATTTAAGGGAGAGAATTCATCAAGAAAGATTGTTCCTAGGATTGGGTTGATTTTTCTCCTTCAGTTGCTGGCTCCATGTCCCATTATAATTACAGTGATTGATGCACCTTGCAGACAAAGGTGAAGAGTGACCACAATAGCCCAAACACCTGCTCAATCTAAGCCGCCGCTAACAGGGATCTCTGCAGAAAGGCACATCTCAGACAGCTATCCCACCACTGCTCACCAGCTACACGGGAAGCAATTTCTTTCATGTTTTCTTCCTCACCTAAGTTGCACATAGGTTACAGCTTTTACCATTCCCATGCCCCGTGTAAAATGAGGGGAGCCACTGTCATGATGGCTTGGCATAGAAAATCACTTGCTAATGGATTGCTAGTCAAGGAAAAAAAAGAAGCAACTAAAGACTTATTCTCTGTTGTAACTGTATGTGCACCTCTTCTTCCAGTGATGAGGACATAGAGTCACTTCTTGTAATCTACAAGAGCAACACCTGTAACTCACTGGCTGGGGTAAGCCAGCACAAAGAGCAGCACAGCAATGCAAACCAGGCACTGATGTTCACCCCTCCCTGCACCTGACGTGCTTTGGTGTCTCTATAGATATCTTTAAAAGACTGGTCGTTAGGTCTCAAATTCAGCATGGCATGGCAGCTTGCATCTCAATGCAAGCATGTTTCACTGAGACTGCTGAGGTATCATCGAATAGCTTGCTGAAGGAGGATTTCAAACCTTCTACTCCCAGCTGTGTAACAGAAGAAACACCTTTCTACCTCATGGGCACATAATACAATGCCAGATGAGTACCCAGATGAAAAGGGAATAAACTAATTTATCAAATGACACAGCTCTGCTGCAGCTTCCATTTTCAGATGGGACTTACAAGGCTTTTCTCGAGGCTTTTAACAGAGGTGAATTTTTAAAGTCTTTCCATTCTACATTCTTGGGGTGTGGGAGGCAGGATGATTAAGAGTCTCGCTGAATTGCAAACTCTGGTTGACCTGCCTGAACGTACAGGAGCAGCACGTTATTATTTACATGCAGGGTCTTGTGGAACAGCTGGACTCAGACTTTCAGCCTGTCCTGAGAACACACACTTCTAACTCTGCTGGAAGCAGCAGTGGTTTGGAAGTTGTTACTTTATGGAAAGTTCACAAAAGACAGAGTCAAAACACCAACCTCTCCATCCCAGAGAGTGACAGCCTTCTTAAGTGTTTTTACAAGACAGTTTTTAGGGCCCGCAATCATCCAATGGCTGAAATGCGTCATCCCTATCTACAGATGAATTTGACAATCTGCAGCATCGGTTTCAAAACCATCCCTTCTTTGTGAAAAGCATATGCAGCCCTTTAAGCGCTGTGTTTATTTTCAAAAGACATCTCAGTTAAGCTGGACAGTTTATTTACAACGTAGTCTGCTGCTGAAGGAGAGCTTAGATGGTACGTGGCTGAACAGACAGTGCTCAAGTACAGCAGTAAATCATCCAACTGCTGAACTCCTTCCAGTGCACTTCTCCTTGCATGTAACAGGATGCAAATGGAAAAATCAGATGACATCCTATGACCAGGAAACTCAAACAGCATCTGCTTCAACTGCTGGATGTTACTATTGTACAGCATACACGGATATATTTCATAAGTGTGCACGTATTGGCCCACGGTTAAGAATTAACAAGCAATAAAGCACTGCAAGAGTCACTCGGTCCTCTCTTCTTCGTGGCCTCATAACGTGCAGAAAGACCCGAATGGAATCAAAAGTTTTGACTATGAAGATCATATAGTATAATTTTAGAAGTGGTCATTTTTAACCAACCATTTCTATCCAATATACAGGTACTTCAATGAATGCCTACTTGGGATGCGTAGGGACGACACAAAACCCAATTATTTGGCCAGCGCCTCATGAGGTCCTTTCAGTGCTTAAACAACAGGGGAAGGAAACAGAAAAGGAAACAGAAAAGGAAACAGAAAAGGAAACAGA
>JAPSGF010000007.1:23051322-23227057 GCA_035772895.1 Perdix hodgsoniae
CAGAAAAGGAAACAGAAAAGGAAACAGAAAAGGAAACAGAAAAGGAACTATGAACAATCCAGGCTTTGATTTTTAGTGTGTCAAAACAACCTATGGCTCATTCAGCATCAGTGCTTTGTTTCCAGTGGACAACAGGCCTGACCCCCCAGCACTCACGACGACTTTCTATAACCCCAGCATTACTCCATGCTACCTTCCAAGCAGGCTGTGTGCCAGGCAGGCACAAGGCACCACATGCCATGTAGCTGGTGTCTGCTGGGTAGGACTATGCTGCTTCCCCTTTCTCCATCCATTCATACGTTTTCCCCTATCTCCTGGAAGCCTCAGTCCCTGTGAGGCCTCTGCCTCCACAATAAATTAATAGGGTTATTAAGTTATCAGGGAGGGATTTTCATACAAACAGATGGGGGGACAGCTCAATCACAAACCTCATTTTCATAATGAAAGAATACAACAGAAGTATCCTCTATTTTGGTCTAGAGAACGTGAAGTTTTACAGTCTATTTTATTAGCTATTGAAGGAGGTAGTAAGTAAGCTGTAAAACTTGCAATGAATGACTCTAAACCGGTTAAAAACTGTTATAGGAAGCACCATATTTATGCATGCATCTGAGTAACCCAGATTTTTTGCTTGTGCAAAGCTGCAGTGGGAATTCCATGAGTATAGGCCTTATTATCCCAACTCAACATACTGGGAAAAAAAAAAAAGACATTCAATAGGTCAAGTGTAAGATAGGCTAGAATAACTAACTACAAAAATACAAGGAGGTGATCAACTGCTGGATAGTAGATTTTCAAAGAAGCATCAGACGGCTGGAGCTGATCCTAACCAGGATGTGCTATTGATCCTAGAAAAACAAAATCTTTGTACTGAGATGAATAAGCAGAAATCTAAGTCCTAAGATATCTAGAGCAATCTTTCTGTTATGTCTCTGCTTAGTTCTTCGTTAAGAACTAAGACCTGTATCTTAAGATACAGATCAACTGGAAAGGAGCCAGATTTGGAATTATTTTAACTAAAGAGTAGAATAGTCAGGAGAGATACAATAACATCTTCACGTCTGCAGCATATTGCTGCAGAGAAGAAGGTATCATTTCTTGCTACATCTTTGGTATACAGTAACAACCAGTGGGCCTACATTAGTATTTACAGTAATAAGAATAGCAAAGCACAAGAGCAGAAGCCCAAGAAACCTGCAGGGCAGCAGCTCCTGGAGATCTTTCAGGGAGTTCAGACAGAGACATCAGGTGTGATATGGGTTTAGCTGATCCTGCTTTGAGCTGTGAGAAATACACATAAATTCGAGAGGTCCTGCCCACCCATTCACCAGTTTTAATATTGAATCAAAGAACACAGAAAATATGTTTGAAGCACCTTTCCCTTTCTTCATTCTTCTTTTTTCTCCCCACAACAACTTCCCATTTAAAGAGTACATGACTGCAACTTTGATTTGAATGTCAGCCAGAGTTTAAGATTTTACATGAACTGAACTGACTCTTCTCCTTTCCACAGGATGAAACCAAGACAGCTGGCAGTATAAAACAAATGCTACAGCCAATCTAGGTTTACAACATACAGGATCTAGTTCTGCATATGTGATGCAATTTTAGACATAAGTCATGCTGTTGGACTTGCAGAAAGGTATTTGTATTGTTGCACAATTACAGACAGGATTTCTGCTTCCTCTGACAGCATACAAATGGGCTTCCAAAGCTCATCTGAATTCTGTACATAATCAGAATTTAGCCCACAGCTTCACTGATTTGTGAGTTTTACGTTCTGTAGTTGAATTACCTCTAGGGGTTTGTCACCTAATTCGTTGAACAAGCAGAGATTTTAACATAAGTTTGGAAAAAAATACAACAGAAAATAGAACTATGCTCTCCTAGTGCACAAAGACTGAACACCAGTAGAGGAAAATGGAACGGTAAGACAAAAAAAAATAAAGGGCCAAACAGGATAACAATGTTCTCGGCTGAAAGAGAAAGAGAAAAGAGAAGCACTGGAAGATTCTACACCAGCACCCTAATACAAACATGATGTTAAAGAATTATTTAAACAAGCCGGGAGAAGTTAGCACCAGTTAATGACGAGTTTGTTAGCTAACAGGCTGTTAACACTCAAACAAACTGGTCATTAAATGTGGTTACTACTTATTTTAATGGGAATTTATTAGAACCTTTATTTAAAGATTTAATGGGAAGGAGAGCTCCAGCACGCACACCTGGAGTCCCACAAATCTAAACAACACAGATGTCAAGCTGCTTCGCCCGGGTTTGAAACAAAAATTAGAAGTAAAACTTTCCCAGCATCAATGACCGACTTTTCCCTAGCACTATGATATTAGACAAGTTCCCATTTTCTGATAGCTTCACATCTAACAAGAACCACTTGAATCTTCATTACTCTGTAGTGTCATTACAGTAAGTGGTTGTGATCCCTGTCCTTTAGAAGCTCATTGCAAATCTGATTATTATTATTAGACAGAACTTTGATAAAACCGTTCACATCGCCTCTTATGTCTTCATCCCTTTGGAGTACAGCACAAGGAAGAAGGAGAAAATCTAAAAACAAATTATAAAACATTGAAGGGGAAGTAGAAGCAATATAAAGTCCAGACCTCTTTGTTTTATTTTCAGTATGAGTTAAAAACTACAGCCCACTCCAGAAAAAAATAGGAAGTCATCCCTAATGCAAAAATGACTACTTGTACACACTGTTAATAAGAGATATAGCTAAAAGGAGAGAACACACCATCTACTGGAAAAAAAAATCATTGGACTCAGCCTGGCAAAACAATCATATTCCTAACTCTGCAGCTGACTGACCATAAATTCATAGAATCACAGAAGAGCTTAGGTTGGAACAGAACTGACAGCCCCAACCCCTGCCATGGGCTGGCTGCCCCCCACCAGCTCAGGCTGCCCAGGGCCCATCCAACCTGGCCTTGGGCAGCTCCAGGGATGGGGCATCACAGCTCTGGGCAGCAGTGCCAGGGCCTCACTGCCACCTGAGTAAATAATTTCTTTCTAGCACCTAAACGGCCGTTCCCCCTTGTTCTACCATTATTCCCACTTGCAAAAAAGTTGGTCTAGCTCCTGCTTCTCTCAAGTACCGAGAGGCCGCAGTGAGATAAATTAACTCATACACTCCCACTGTCCCACCTTTTCATCTATCTAGGTTAAGCTGACTCACTCTATGAAAGGTGCAACTCCACTGCCTGTATATTTGTCTTCACAACTTCTTCTGTGCTCATGGTTATAGAAAAAAAAAAAAAATCTGAATAGGAGAAATAAAATACTGTAAACTGCTGATAGACCAAGAAAAAAACATGACAAAGGATTTAGGTGTAGTGAAAATGATCAGAAAAACCTGATTGAGATGGAGATCCTAACTTAAAAGTCACCAAATCATTCTCTGTAAGTGCATCCCACCCCACTGGCCATAGAGGAACGTACAGCAGACTTGTGCAAAATGAGAAGCCTGAAATTAAGAGGCTTATGAATATCCATTATACGCCTATGCAGTGAATCTAAACAAAGGGCCTCCAAGCTCAGGTGAAATCTCTGAGCAGATGACAAACACCCGTCTCCTTAACAACATTTTCACACATACAACCTTTAGCTTCTAAATCTCCCGATTAACAAGACGGAAAAATAAAAAGGCATGGCGAAGGATTTTTTAGAAGCCCAAAAGGCAAATACATTCAATGCATCCACGTATTTTTGAGTAAGTAACCCGAGGCACTTTGGATTCAGTTTTCAGAAGAGCTGAGCGTCTGCAGCTCTAATTAAAGTCCCTTGCTGCTCTGGGCTTTGAAAAAGGCTGAGGACATCGGAGAGGACAGGATCTGATTACTGGACATGCTCAAGCCCTGCGAGACACTTCAGGAATCCCTGGCTAAAGTGGAGAAGCAAGCCCATACCAGAGCTACGAACCAACCCCAGGAGCTCGAACCACCCCGCCTGCAAAACCCTTTTTTTCTCAACTTGCCATTTCTGTGATTTGCTCTCTGTCTTTCAAATATTTCTCATTTTCAGCCTCAAGGGATCTGACAGCCTCCTGTCTGAACACTCACATGTGCCAGACCCATTGTTAATATTATTTCATGAGATATTAGGATTTCAGATGCATCTCCCTTGCCTCGTTTGCAAGAGATTTTCAACAAAAGACTACGGACATGTCTAAACTCCTAATATTTGCTGTGATAATACCATTTAAAGGCAAGTGGGTTGGGAATGGGAGAGAATAACTGATATTTTCATTTAGCTGCTGATGTGACTGGGATTTAGAGAACAGTCTGATTGATGTCTCGGCTTCATTTAAAATAAAATAATTAGGCTACTAAAATCTGAAAAGTATATTTTCATTTTAACTGGTCTGTGTGCTCAGCCCAGGCTCCAAGAAAGAACATGGAACGTTACAGGAATGGAAATGAGGGGCTGGAGCAGGAGAAATGATATACTGTAAATTAGAGGCAGACGAGGGAAGGCTATGAAAAAAGGTCTGGCAGAATTAAAATAATCAGGAACTAAGAGGAAAAACCAAGAGTTCAAAAAAAGTGTAGAGCATTCCATTAATCATCATTGTGGGAGGTAACAGAGGGTAGACAACAATATGAGAAGATGACTGAAGAAGCACAACTAAGAGACAGAAAGCAGTAGATACGAATAAAATAGGTGTAATATTCATATTTTTCACTCTTATTTCTAATAGCATTCAGGTCCCCGCTTAATGGGAATAGTGAACGATTGGCTAGGGGAACAGAAGGCTCACAGCTGCAGAAAAGCTGTAGGATCAGACGTGCAAAAGCATTCACGACTTCAACACCTTGCATCTTCTAATAGGCGCACATTTTAGAGACCGATCCTCTGTATCATCCTATCATTGTACAAGCAAAGCCAAAGAACTGGATATAAACAAATTCCAAGGAATTTTGTACGTGGGTTTGATCTCTTAATTCTGTGAAATTTCAGACAGATCTCTAGCGTGTAAGAGCTCAGAAATGCAATCACATGCACCAGCTGGACAGTCCTACTTATGCAAATATAGAGATTCTGACAGCAAGAAGTGCAACACAACACAGTTTGTTGAGACAAGAAAGCCTTTTGTTTATGTGAAGTCAGGATATGGTACTTTACATCTGTATCACATGGACTACAAGACCACAGCTAACAAGTTAATCATGCAGCTCAAGCCAGGCACAGAATGAGAGCGTTACAATGCTCGCTCCAGCGGCCAGCAGCATCCTCAGCATTGCTAGGAAACATAATATAAAGTTTCCAGAAGCCAGGAAACTCAGCCAATGAGCTCAAAACAACTTGAAACAAATCAAGTAATATTTCCTTTGAATCTTTACAATCGCTCCCATGGTGTGAAAGCCTCATCTGACTGTGACAGGAAAGGGACTAAACGTTCCTTCTCTGCTGTACTGATTACTCCATATAACTCAGTTTCATGGTCGCATGGTCTTTCACACCTACCTTCCCCTGGAAGCCACTCACCCATAAAACACAGTATATGAACTGCACTGTATTAGCTAGAGAAAAATGAGGCACTAGAAATCTGAGAGAAAGCTGAAAGAAATTTACACTAAGTGAATATTGCATACCCAAGGGACAGGGGTACTTGGCAGAAAATCCCTTTAAAAACAGATTGTTTTCCCCCTCTTCAGAGCTCAGGGTGTTGCTGTTTTATTTTAACAAAAAAAAAAGAAAAGGAAAAAAAGAAAGGAAACCACTTTGCCATCCCCCATCCTCCTTGTTCTCACTGGTTCCCATCACAAAGTGGGTATTTCTCACCACACACCTCCTTGCACACAGGATACACTGAAGTAGTCAGGTATGATTTTTCTTTCCTACTTGTCATCGGTGAAAGAAGTTGAGTTGGGGGTATTTGGTTTTAGGCGCTATTCTACAAGAAAGGCAAAGATCAATCAGGGGGAAAAAAAATACATGAATGTAAAAGAACGATCCTAGAAATAAGCCCAAAAATCATGCCTCAAAAAGAAAGGTAAAATTTCTTTCCATCATATTTTCCTTCTGTTGTATTCACAAAACCAGAGTTTCCACAGTGTCACTGGACAGGAACAAGAAACCCCTGTCCCTCACAGTCATCTTCAGCAGCCTGCGAATGTAGGTATCTACCCTGCCCTGCCTGAGAACTGCACTAAGCACTGAACAACTGAAGAGTTTTGCTCCTGGGGGTCTGAAAATTTCTCTGCAGAACAACCTTTTTGTGGTTGCGCCATTAAGGGCCATCAGCTGAAAGAAATCATGAGTAGAAGAGGAATGTGAAGGTTTACTACAAAGTTTGTGTCTTTACCCCCTGCTCCTACCCGATACACAAATTCAAACCAATTCTTGGTGTTTGTGGTTGTATCTCATACGAGCAAAACGAAACAACAAAAAAATCTGCTTCTGGCCTAACACATTTGGAGTTTTCACACTATTCACTCTAAAACAATTCACAACAGTTCAGAAAACCGTCAGGCAGGCACAGCAGAGAAATGCACAATAAAAGTACCATCCTAACTACTCTTCACATTCAAAAGACAGACTTTGGTTTCCTATTTGCCAACCATTAGTGGTGCATTTAAAACAAAATACATGAGAGTTTGTATGGCTCAAATACTGTATATATTGATGAACCACATTGGAATGGAAATCAAATCAGAAGTATTCCTGTAGTGGCATTTTAACCTAACTGTTGACAGATGGAGAATGGAAGCAACATAAATGCTCTCTTTTTGTGTCAGCACTATAAAAATGTCTGACTAGCCCATGAAAGATGGAGATGAAAGCTTAGGCAGCCATTAGAAACTGTGCCTTACCTCAAGCAATAACTCATTCCCATGGTATTATGAAAATGGTTTTATTGCAGAGGATTACTTCTTCCCCTTCTGCAAAAATTACTGCTTATCAGCAGTGCAGAAATAAAGCCAAAACTCCCAATCTTTTAAATTCTCCTATGCAATCTCCTTCCCAATGGTCAGGAATTTAATAAAACGTAACATTTTATTAAACCAGTTTGCATGCCTTTCTGAAAGTGACACCATTATCTGAAATACAGCACTTTCAAGTGTCCTGCCATTAACTCACAGCAGCTTGATTGCCTGTTGCATTTACTTATCTGAGTATTAATGCTCTGCAAACTGTCTTGATTGGAACCCAGGCCTTCTTGCAGACTCGAATTGAAAATCAAAAGGAGGTTGTAAGGGCAGGAAGTAATTCAAAAGCGGTGTCAAAAAAGAGAGTTTTATATGTATGTGTTTTTGGGGGAGGCATATCTTTATGCACAATGCACTTTGGGTACCATTTGTTCCTAAACAGCCGAGCTTCAGTTAGGAAGCAAAACAACATCAGGTGTATTTAAATTCAAATACTCAACAAATCCAATGGATGCGAGGTCTTCATCACAAACACAACTGGAAGTTGGACCAGCACATCTTAAAGGGATCGCAGGCTCCCTACAATACAGGAATTCAGTCTGGAGTTGGTGTGAGGCAGCGGTAACATGTCAGTATGACATCCTACAGATGAGATGCCCCCGTGCTATCAGTATCCACCAGAATGTGCAGCTGACATATCGTGGTGGCTGCATCCAGATCTTGCCTGACACTCCAAAACTGCTCTGTTGGCAGCTGCTTTCAGGAATCCCTCATATAATGATGGAACATCATACCTCATCATACCTATGATGATGGAACAACCAAACCTCATGGGATGGCTGCAATGAAAGAATGCATCCTCGCTTGGTTAAAATATTCTTTTAGCTTTGCTTTCTCCTGTATTTCAGGAGTCCTCACAGCCAAAAAAATATCTGAGCAAGCCTGGTTTCAAGTGGTGCTGACAGCATGTTGGCTAGGCTATTCCCTACACTGTTTTCAGCCAGCAGTGCACGCATGTGCATGAAAACGTGCACTTAGAAAGAAATGCAGCAGCAAAAGAGAGATTCAACTCTTGTGCATGGCTACAACTCTGCTGTGCAACTGCAAATGACAAAACAAACAGAAAACTTGTTCTACAGGCTTAGAACAGCCTTGGCAGAAAGAAAGAGCATGTTTTCTCAGACTTACACCAGGACTCAAAGGAAATCCCTACTGGATAATTTTATGACCGTTGTCACCTTTCGAGTAACACACTACAAGAAGGTTGTACATGCTCTGCTGAAGCCATTGTATACAATACTCCTTCTATACAGCAAAAAGAAAGGCTGGAATAACTTCAAGTGTCTGGAAGACTCAGCTCTATGTTCCTCACACACTGAAGCAACATTTTCAAGCTGGTTACTCTGAAACTTTGGAGAAGACTTCTGAAAAGCAGATCCACTTTTCCTACAAAACATCTCTAACCTCACACGCATTTTTCCTTCAGTTCTTCAAAGGATGCACACTACGTGTGCTATCTCTGCAAGGACCAAACAGAAACCTTGCAAAGCAATTTAAATTTCTATGCTTATTTACCATTAAAGCCCTTATCTAGAAGAGCAGTGGAGCTGCATTCCATATTTGAGAGGTCTCCTTCTCACCAAATGCTCAGGAACATTACCCAACTATCTGATTTTACTTCAGTTACACAGCTCTGAACTGGTTTTCCTGAAACTGTATTTTGGCCAGCCAGGTGGCTTTGATTATTTCACACAGTAAAAGTGGGGAGTTCATAATCCTGTGCTAGAGTCTCTGATGTCTTTTTATGTGAAAGCTTAGTGCAGGTGAACATCAGCCCTGGAACAGTCATTTTCTCCAAAACTATGCAGCCAGCTGAACTGACCCACTGAGCTGTATGGAAATTGACTGATGAAGGACTACACACACACACACATCATTTAAAGAAAATTGTAATTTCCAACTATTGCATATGCTTACAGTTTGCCAGTGTTTCCTCGTTAAACCACATCCACCCCCTTTTCATCTAAGTCTTAGCCATCTCAATGTACAAATTCCGTCTTAGAGACGAAAGTTGTCAAGGGAAAGGAGAAAATATATTTTCATTTTTCATCTATTCATCCCACAAGGGTACTCGTTAGCGTAAGTTCAGCAAAGCAACGTTCGTAGAAGTTTTATGTGTTCAAGTATTTATTTAAATCAGTAGGGACTTCTATATTCAGCGCGTTGCTATGTCTGGCCCCTATTAGATAGCTTTGCAGAGGCATTAGCCACATACACAGACTGTGCATTTTAAATTTAAAATGAGAGTCACTGCTGTTGAAAACTTGGTTACCTTGCTCGTACAGTAATGTTCTTACAAAAGTTTTTAAATGTGCTTGATTTGCATAACGCCATTATGAGTTACCCCATCGGAGACTCATTTAATAACAATGCCATGCTATGGATTGACATGATAGCTTATTATGGCTTCAAATAATATGTAAATAATATTTAAATGGCTTCTCTCAGAGCCATTACTGTCAATCAAATAAATACCTATATTTTGGCTTCTCATTTTTATGTCCTTAACTAACATTAAGAAACAAAAAAGCAACTTACAGACAAAACCAGTAACAGGTAGTTATTTTGCTAACAATCTGGTTTTAACTGCCATGAAAACAATTCAGTGGCAGTGCCAAAGCTCTATTTTGGGTTGCCCTGTTGTAGTTCAGTCCCACAGAGATTAACATTAATTTTGTGGGTAGGGAAAACCACTATTAATAGACTTCACAGCAACAAGGATATTACATATACATGTATCATCAAGAGAGGAATTCCAGCATTCTCAATAATCCTTATATACATTTAATGTACTGCATCCCAAACCCCAGACTGCAAGGTGCTGTACAAAACCGGATGAGGGTCAAGCAGGGTCAGCTGTACTGGGAAATGGGAATCAAGAAGAGCTCAGTTCTTCTGCCCATTAGAATCTCATGATGCAGCAAGTCTTCTGCACAGTTTTATTTTTTTGGCAGAAGGAACATAGTTCACTTTTCTCATCTGCTACTCCAGCCCAAAGAAAAACTTTGCTTCCTCATATTGCAGACAGAACAAATCACATTCACAAATCAAAAGGACAACTCAAAAGAGGCACAAAATCAGTACCAAAATCTGGTCCTCCCACTCTAAGCAGGGGTCAAGGGAGCAAAATCCCCCCTACTGTAAGAGAAGAGCAAGTCTGAGACTGAACATGTACAAGTCTACAGGGCAGGACAGCGTGCATCCCAGGGTCCTGAAGGAACTGGCTGATGTTGTTGCCAGACCACTCTCCACCATATTTGAAGAGTCACAGCTGTCAGGCAAAGTCTCTGGTGACAAGAAAAAGGGAACCATTACTGCCATTTTTAGGGAAGGGAAAAAGGAAGGCCCAGGGAACTACAGGTTGCTAAGCCTCACCTCCATACCTGGGAAGATCCTAGAATGGCTTAGGTTGGAAGGGACCTTAAAGATCACCTAGATCCAACTCCCCAGACACTGACAGGCTTGCAGACTATGGAGAAAGAAGCTACCATCCTCTCTCGTGAAGTTCAGTCACAGCTCCAACCTGGTCACTCAAAGAAATTTGTCTTTTATACTCAGAAAAAATGGTTTTACTGTCATGCCTCTTGGCACATTCCCAAGTAGAAAGAGAAAGCAGAGGTGATGGGCTCCTTACACACATAGTGGCTGCTCAGTGTCTTTTCTGCCACAACATATGTAAAAAAAATATAGAAATAACTTTGAGCAAACCACTTGATACCTTGTACTTCAGTTTTCCATCCAGGCAATGGCCTCTTCTATACAAAAAATAGGTATCAGGTTCTATCACTGACTATGAGATGCTCTATTGCCGTTTCATGAATGGCTGTATATGAGTAATTATTACCATCTTGCTAAGGTAAAGTTGTCTTTATTCCATTGCTCTCTTCCTGAAACGCCTGCTGCAGCAACACTTACAAAGCTGACCTTTCTTTATCAAAGTAATAGAACCTGTAAGTACTACTACATGTGGACCAGCAAGACTAGAATGAAACATTCAGGAAATGCAGCACATCTCACATATGTCCTTATATAAGAAAGTCAGCATTATTAGCATAATCACAATGCGGTCTGTTAGCATTAGAATTAAAACTGGAGAGGGGAAGCAGGGGGAGTCTGTTGTTAATACAGATAATTCAGCCAGACAACAGTTGGCCTTAGTAATTAGCAAAACAGTGCCACTTTAAAAGCTTTCCTCCCCAGGGAATTTCAGACATCAAGGCAGCTGATGTATTTCCCCCAAAAAATCTGGCAAGAGCTAAAACCTACAAAGCCAAATACCTCTGTGCAAAGAACCACTATCCTGAGCAAGTACCATGCTGAGAAAAGCCTGGATTCACTCATGAATACGTTGCCAGCCTGCAGGTTTTACTGCAGGTCTCCTATCACTTGTGTTTTGGTTTGTTCCTTACTCTTACTCACTCTCATTTCAAGCTCTGGCAAGCAGGTGATTATCAGAAGTGACCATCTCACTCCTTTGGAGTTTTCTGGAGACACTCATCTCTCACCCTTTTAAGGAAGAAAATTGGAACTGTGAACTTTACAAGGCCAAGCACTCGAAAAGAATCAAATAAACCTGCTTTATTCTGCTTAAGAAGCTTGAGCCACTCGGAAATATTTGGAGAGGAAAGGAAACTGGAATTATGGAAAGCCTGGAATCAAATATATTTTCTGGATATCAAAAGCAAAACCCAACCTCCTCGCGTACCTGAAGGACGTTCCTCACTGCATCCCAATTCAGATGCCCAGCAGCTAATGCCAGTCCTCACCCTGCCACAGTACAGCTGCTGCGTGCTGTTCAGTACAAGTTAACATGCATGCCAGGCCTATAGCAGCTTCCCAGTGTCTACTTTTCAACTTAAAGGAGCTGAAAGTATTCTTCTGGAAGAAGCTGTGTACTTCTTACTTCATTACACTTACTCTGGCCCATGTTAGCATATTTAAAACACCATTAGTAACTTAACAGAATGAATCAATGAAGGTCTTCAATGAATTTTCTTGGAAGACAGAAGGATCTGTTCTCCTGTGCAGAGTATTTCAGCTCTATGAAGTCCACAGAGAAAGATATGCCTAAAGCATAGTGTACCAAAACAATAACCTGAAATGTTAAAAGCATATCAGTGCACTTCACTGGAGGAACCAGAGGATCTGGGAAGCACTAGGAGCCCTATCACATGATCATCCTTTGATAGGACACTACTTCCAGATGGAGGGATAACTCACGGGGATTACAGCTGTTCTATTTTCATTGGCGGGACTGACAGTCAGCACAGGGCACTCTGACAGGAGGAATTTGGTCGTGTGAACAACTCCTGAGTAATTAATCAGGGTCAGGGCAGGATCTGGTTTCAGAGAAGTCAGGCTTGTTACTGGCACTGTGCTCCACTCTTTGGGCCAGGCAGTTGTCCCATTTCTTCTGGTTATACAAGTTGAAGCACCACTGCCTGCTGCAGAACACGGTGGATTTAAATCATTTATTCTGCATACAGGCTGCTATGCTCATGTTTCATTTTTGTCTAGCCCACCCATATGTGAATTGTTAAATGCTAAAAGCTTCATGAAAAGTAGGAGGGGTGTTTGGATTTAAACATGCACAGAGGACAGCTCGATGGCTGCACAGTCACTCTGAATGCAGGGTTCAAGCACAGGGCTTGCACAGCAGCTTGGGGAAAATCGGTACAACCCAGAGATTCCTCACCCAGAAAACAATTCCTTATAAAGAGGTTGGACTATGACTCCTGCGCAGACCTCTGCGTCTCCAAGTTACCATGGCAAATGGTGCCCCCAAAAGCCTTGGAAGGTTACGCAGCAAGAAACACAACAGCAAGGAAGGCATCACAAAAACCTGATCGTAAATGACACCGTTGTTCTACCTTAGGACACACAAGCAGAAAGAAAGAACAAAGCAAATGAGAAAGTGAGAAAACACCAACAGAGAAAAGGAGCAGGAATTGCTCCTGTAAGCACATCAAAACCTTACTGCCACAGAACGTGAAAGCAGCCACAAAACTTACCACAGTTCACAGAAGAGTTAGACACTGATATGTCTAGTGAGCGTATAGGAAGTACAGCAGAGCGGGTTAAGTGCTAATGTGCAT
The DNA here is from genome assembly GCA_035772895.1 of Perdix hodgsoniae. NCBI lineage: Eukaryota > Metazoa > Chordata > Aves > Galliformes > Phasianidae > Perdix > Perdix hodgsoniae. Next base: position 23,064,368 of record JAPSGF010000007.1, read on the forward strand.
TTTGGGAACCACAACCTCCTGCTTTAGGGTTTAAGCCAATGTAATACTGTGTGCTCACTTGCATTCTAGGTGCTTATGCTGTACACGTTCTATGACATTTAAGTGCCTAAATAGAAGAGTTCTGAGTTTCTGGAGGCTCACAGTTCAGGTTTGGCTGAAAGCAGAGGAAGAACAAACTCATTTTATTCCAAGCCTTTCACTGCACCGAGTGTGGCACTGAATCTCTACATATTTCTGCAGAGCAAGGTTTCTAAATTGCTTTATCCTTCTGTTTTCTTCTTTTCTGGAACAGAGAATGATTGTCCCTTACACAACATTTCTGCCTTTAGTATTTCCATACTTACTCAACTTAGAAATGAAATAAACTTCCAAGCAAGCAGCCTAAGGGTTTTTCCTTTGCTTCTTCTTAAGTCTTCATTACATACATTACACACCAAAAACCAGGTGAAGATGCACACTCCTTAGCTACTACTGTACTACCATAGCTACATTCCCACACACACAGATACATGCATGTGTTTGTGTGTGTGTATATATCTTTATATATATATAATATATATAATATAATAATAATATATATTATATATAAATCTACACACACACAAAGCCTTCCTATGAAAGCCTTGAAGCTTCAGAACTTCCGTGGTTAAGTGTCCTAGACCTTGCCAAAGCACAGCCTTTCACCTCCCTTCTTCCCCAAGCCACCAAAACACCTTAATTAGAAATGTATCTCTTCCCTCCTCACCCTGACATCAGCTCATCCCCTCCTGAGGCCTTCTGACCTTCAGAAAATCAGCAGCTTCTTTGCACCACCAGCCTGCAGCATAAAGCCCAGATCTCCTAATTGCCATCAATGATCACATTTATCTCCCAGGCAAGCCAGACTGCAGTGGTTAATAGTATAAGTGGTATCTAGAGCAACAAGGACTGTGCTTCTGTTTTTGTCATAGCTATCTAAATGGGAGTCTGCATTAGCATCAGTAACCTGCAGATATTGTTCACACAAGTTTTTAAGCTTACTAACATAATTTATTAGAACTTTGGGTTTCTGGAGTAACAGCTTACTTAGATGAAGTGATAAAGAAGATAGCCATCACAGTCAGAAGGAATTCTATATACAGTTAAAGCAACTGGCATGGTCAAGTGGGAGAAGGATAGCATAAGGCAAGAGTTGAAAAAATAATCAAGGTTTTAACTTAATTTAATTACTGCAAAATGTATTCTTAAAAAAAAAAAAACATTTTCCAGTAATTCTGATTCAGTTACATTTTTACAGTATATAAATAATTCTAATTACGTTCATATAAGGTTAGCTTTCCTGCATGCAGGCATTTAGAAAAACATTAAATTAAATTATCTACATGCACTGGAAATGTAATACAAAGGATTATCTGAAAAGCCAGGAGCAGCAGGCCAACATGAGCAAATCTCTTATGTAATGTCTGACAAAGCTTAATAGGAGAGGAGAAATAGAGCTGACGTTTTCCTGGGAACCATTCTTTTTGTGGATGAAACATTTAATTATGAATCTGAGTCCATAAATAGACTCCTCACGTTGGAAGGGAGAAAGGAGGATCTGATGCAGATGCGCCACTGGATTAACAGAAGATCCTAAAAGAAATTTATCAATGTCACAGGTGATTAATTATAACTCCCCATCTACAGATGGGGATGGCTATGTTTATCAGCCAGAATTCCCAGAATAGCAGGTGGTCAACAAAGAGCCCAGTGAGCTCTCCACACATCTACCTATTGTGACTTATCTGCATTACAAACACATGGCTTTAAATTATTCTTGTCGGGCCAAAGAAATTCATTGTTGTCATTTCTTATGTTTATTATCGTAAGATTTGTGATATTCGCTGCTCTTTTGTAAACCTTCTATTTTGGCTGTCACAGGATTACACTTTTTATTTTTAAGAAAGGCTGATTAACTTCTAATCCTCATTTCAGATAATAGTGTGAAAAAGATTAACTCGGAAGATTCAAACGCATGAGAAAGCAAGAGGCAAAGAATCCAAGATGTAGTACTTATCAACTTTCACCAATTAAGCTTTTATGATATTTTGGGGATACAATTAATGTGTAAAATCTTTACATTGATCTTACCCTTGATCTTACCCAGCAGACAATATTTGCAGAGCATGTGGAGCTTATATATATATATATATACACACACAAGTTTCTGAAAAGACGGCAAGCATAAACGTGTGAACACCAAATGCCATGCACATACATCTGCTCCCTAGAAACCTTTGAGAACAAAATCTACCTTTTTTTTTTTTTCCCCTCTTAGAAAGGTAAACACCACCCCAAATTTCAGAACAAACAGGATAGGACTGTTTCTCTTGATGTGAATGAATTCCTTTTCTTAGCATATAAACCACTGGTGTCTGGTCTTGGGACTGCTTCTGACTATATCATGGCTCTCCAGTGGTCTTGCAGAAGTCTTTCAGTTCCTTATAAATTACTCTAAAAATCAAAATAGTGTGATAGCATTACATGGAAAGCTAGTTAGCCCTTGTGTTTTCCACAGATCATATTTATGAAGAAAATCATTTCCTACTACTGGTGCTCTCAGCAATAAACATAGGCTAAACTCCGTGAATGCAACTCAGATTCACAACTTCCTGACCAGAAAGAGAGGCATCAGACACTGAAGCATTATAAGATGCAAATAACATTTTAAAGAGGCTTCAATGACCGCTTCTGTCACATGATAAAATGATTTTTCCCATGAACACTACACAGAAGAGCTGAGACTGTGCAGTGAATGGGAGGGTAGCACTTGGCATTTCCCAATACGTTATATGGAACTGCTACCTGAGAACCCTATTGTATGCTCACATACATCAGTGGCATGCTGAATTCAACCTGGGCACTTACATGAGCAAAGCAGAAGCCCACGCATTGGCAAGGTCAAGGTCCCAGTCACCTAATTGCCATTAGGAAAGCCTTCAGTAACTTGAAATACAATTCATCAAACAGAAGCATAATGACAACTGGAGCACTTACCTGGTCTTTCAAGGCTCAATTAATTAGCAGATATGGTCATTCACTTATAGTACTTTATGTCTGAAGCTGATTAAAAGAAGAAAAAAAGAAAACTCTGCATAAGAGCTTCATGCCAACAGACCTCTAAGACAGATGATAGCAATACACATTAATTTCAGGTGCTGATAACCACCAGATATGTATAGGCCCTTTATCTAATATTAAGGAAGCATAATCGACTTAAGTGAGATGTGTATCTAAGAAAAAAAAGAAGCATAACCAAATCTAGTGAATCAGTAATAAGCATCCATATAAAAAGACTTCAGAAAGATGCTGTGACTTATGTGCAGTGGATAACATCTTTATACTTAACTCTTACTCATTGCATCTTCAGTCTACCTCAGCTGCTCAGCCCTAGAAACCACCTGATGTCCAAGCAGTTCCTGAGATATGACAACTAATGTCTGTTGCATATTTGTAAGAAGTTTGAAACTGCTCTCCAATTTCAAGGGCACCTGTCCATGCTGAAGATGAAGCAGGGTCCTGTGGCTCACCAGATGAAGGAGGTTAGGGAGGCAACCAAGGAGCTCCAAAAAATGTACAGTTTCAAAGTCAAGACAACAGGTGTGAAGCGAGATCTAAAGCAAGTGAACCTGCTTTAGAAAAGCAAGATGAATACTAGGCTTTCTTCTATCCCATGAACCAGTTGGATAGCCCCAAACCCAGCCCTACTTCAGGAAACAAGTACGTGGTTGGGTCAGTATGATTCTGACTCCGAGGCCAGGCCCAAAGCCTCCTATGCACAGCAGTATGAAGGTAGCTGCTGAGAGCAAGATTTTGTATACAGTATGAAACAGGACAACTGGGAAATTTCAGCACAGGCTATGTGGAACTGTCTTCAATTCTAAGGCAAGGCAAAACAAAGCATTGCTGTAACCCGTTGAAACTCACCCTGAGATGTCTCAGTTACTGATCAGTAGCAGAGAAGTGTAACTCAGGTATAGCATGCCTGCTTAATGTTGCAGAGATGGAGTGATTGAAGCTACTCCGTTCTCTTCATCCAGAAATGTAAGAACATAAGGATCTGTCTGTACCTGATGACTCACAGGGTGCACTGGGCCTTAAGAACAGAATTCCTCCAAAATAGTTTTGGGATGGTGAGGGTGGCCCCAGCATCCTGCCAGGCTGCCAGTCCACCCCCTAATCTCCTGTGAATCTGTGGGTTCCCGAACATCTTCCTATCAAAACAGGAAGCACAAGCGCCCCACTGTGAACATGAGTGATCTTTAGAGGAAAAGCGTGACAGTGAAAAAGCAATCGTGGCTAAAAAAAAAAAAAAAAAGCATTTGCCTAATCATCCTTTTTGTATATGTATATTTTTAAAATACATAATTGCACTTGGGAATGATATCAGAGCCAAATCCCTTGGCTAGAGGAGCTGCAAGTATTACAGATTCTGCCCATTTTCCTCATCCACCCCCCTCCTACCTTGAGGCCAAGTCTGCACCAGTGGGAGCGATCATAAGTGCTGTTACAGTACGAGTTCAATCCTTCCTTTAACTAATAAGGCAGTACTAGAGCACTGTAGATCTCTCAGCGTCAAACATTAATTTGTATATTATTGTATAGAGAGGTCAACTTCAGGCAAGTATCAGATTATTTATAACTTCAAGTTACTTTGCAAGCTCATTTGCTTCCATGTGAGGCAGCATTTGATAGAAATATGGAAAACGGCCTGAACTTTAAATGACAAACAGATGAGAAGGTCTGATGAAAATCAAACACTTTTGAAGGCCATGTATTTTCATAGGGAATATAAATGGGATTTTTAATTGATGTTGACTTCAGCTCATGGTAACATTTTGGGTGATCTCGATTAGTGAGGTTACAAAAAAGAAAATAAAACCACAGTAAAGCAAGGAAAAGAAAGGAATCTGATTACAGCTAGCCTCAGAAAAAGAGATGTGCAGGAGTCTTCCCCAAATTTCTTAATTCAGGTAGTTATTTCTTCTAACTACCCACAGTCAACATAACCTTGGAGCAACCAGGCACAATAATGTCCTCTTAATGCCGAAGATACCAGGACCTATCCTATTATCTTTTAATCAAAGCTCCCCATGAATACTTGTTATGCAGTCTCACATCACTTGAATTCTCTGGGACTCAACCCCCCAAAAGCACATCCTTTTCTTATAATGAAGATAAATCTGTTGTGTGAGGTTCTCACATAATATATTAATGAAGACTCTACAAGCGCACAGAAAAGTTATTCAAACTTACTGGCATCTGCCTACAAGTAACCAAGGTTTACTGCTTCTCATTCAGAGCTCCAGTCTGATCATCAAGCAGGATTTCAAATGGTGTTTTAAAGTATTTCCACTAACAGAAGTATAGTTCTTCCAGCTCAAGATGGACGGGCAAGATTGCTTTATTGCACTGTTAGAAAATCCTTTGTGTAGAAACAGTTTCTAAATGAAAACCATCTTACCAAAGTAACAGCTTGCACACAAATGCACCAGAAAAATAGAATTTTTTAATTTATTTTTTACCTTTAGCAGGAAAGCCTTTTGCATAAGTTTGAACATATGACAGCTGCTCCAAAAGTAACACCTCCTGTTTTCTTACACCAGCCTACAACAGAGGCAGATGTTGGTGGGATGGCAGTAGAGGCTGAACCTTCCCACCAGTATTCCATTATATTTCATTGCCATGTGACAGATGGCAGAAAAGCAGTCTGACAGGATGGGGTCTGACATGGGAGATCATGAGAAGCAAAGGTGTGGCATCAAATTCTTCCATGCAGCAGAAATTGCATCCACTGACATTCATCTATGTTCCCTGAACATTTAGAGACAGAACATAGAGACAGAACAGCAGATATTAGCACAGTGAGGTGATGGCCAGTGTTTTCTCAGCATTAAGTAAAGCATGAGTGCCCAAAATTATGTCTTACCTAGGCCACATCAAATAAAGAGGAACTGTCATGGGCTGCATATAAGTAAGTTGTTCCAGAAGTAATACCTCTTATTTCCATGGAAACTACAACAGATACGAAGCACAATAACACTATTTGATAGAGCAAATTCTCAGCTATAAGACACAATTTTTCAACATAGGGACACCATTAGCTATGCATTTTTACGAGCTGTGAATAGAAGCCTGCATACCATACTCAAAAATCAGCACCAGTGGAGGTGACCCACTGTCACCGCTGCTGAAACATAGCACTCGCTGCTTCACTGTGCTCACATCCACTGTTTGGTCTCAATAAACATCCAGCAAGCATTGATGAATGTCAGTGGGTGCCATGTTTTCCCACATAGAGGAATTCAGTGATACCCCTTTGCTTCATATGCACTTCCATGTCAAACACCATTCTGTCACTGTGCCACACTGCTGCCATCTGTCAAACAGCAACAAAATGTAACAGAATACAGGCAGGAAGATTCAGCTTCTACAACCATACCACCATCATCAGCCTTTGACATTGTGGGTCAACATCGTGAAACAAGAGGCATTATTTCCAAAGCAAAATTTACAGTATCATAATCTGATTGAAAATTTGCAGGTAATCTGTTGATATCAACTGAAAATGGCGTCACAAAAAAAAAAATTGTTTTTGAGGCAATCTTGAAGCTCGTTCTCGAACTCCTTGGTCAAAACAGAAAGCATGGCTGCGCACTCCTTGCTGTTCAACTCACGTATCAAAATGCATACAAAATTATTTGCCATCACTTGAGTTCACCATGAAGTCCTTCTTTTTTTGCTCTGCAGCCAATTGCAGCCTGCTTTCAAAGGGGAGCCACTCATGTGACACACGTGCTAATGCAAAGCAAGCAGAGGTACACCGTCACTTCTGCTTTAAGTAGGCCCTGCCAGCCACTGTTCATTTCAGTCTGAGGCAAAGTCAGGCCTGTCACCAGCTTGTAAGGCTGTGGAGAACTGCAGACCCTTCCTCCAGGCTGAGGACTTGAAGATGGCTGGAAAAGGCAATTTTGCAAGTCACATGGATCAAAGCAGCGTGTTTCCCCTCTTCACCCCACCTCATTTCCATATCATAGATATCGCTGGGTTCAAGAGAATCTGAGGTACATTCACATTTAACAAATCCAGCAGTTGCGGCTTCGATAATTGTTCCAGTCCCTCTACATCTTGCACAGAGATGGCAGTCAAAAAGCCTTTGAGGATCTTTTAAAAAGGGGAGGAAAAAAAGAAAAGTAATAACATTCTTTCTCTTCTTGCAAAAGAATGAATATTTACTGCCTACTGAAGTGCCTAAAGAACTGATAAGAAAGCCAGGAGCAATGGAAGTGTCCCTGTTAAACACAGTCTCATTTGGTGATACAAAATTTAGGCTGGCTATTAATGCAGCTAATGCATCTTCACAGCAGATCCCTTTCTTTTTTACTGAATTTGAAAGCTAGGAGATAGAATATCAGAACACCAAAGCATGGTGTTCTGAAGTTATTTTTCTCATTAGGTTGCGTGCTCCAGGATATAGTTAGATCCCCTAGAGGCTTAGCGTCTTTTGTACGACAATCAGAGGCCTTGAAAGGTGTGTAAGTATTAGTTTTGAAAACACATATGGCTCAGAACAAAGAGAAACAGGCTGATCAAACAGCAGGGGCAATGTACAGGAGTTAATACAAAGTAATTTTGAGCAGCGGCCAGTTTTCACAAAGCAAATATCTCAATGTGGATGCCATATTGTCAATTAGAGCCAGTCATTTTCAGATGTAATGGGAAGTGGAATACAATATCTACATCTGATGTATGAACACAACTGTAAAGAATCAATACCATCTGGCTGCAAAGCATTTGGTCTTTTAGTCAGCAAAACCAGGCCGTTCACACAATAAAGAACAGTTCAGACAATATGGGAACCTCAGACTTTTCAGCAGTATCATTTGCAGGGCAATTTTTAAAAGAGGAGACAAAGTTTCAGCGGTGCTTTACCAATAAATCTGAATGTAGGGAATAACCTAGACAGGGGCCAGGGGTTGAGGTGGAATCTGTGTTCCTTCAGGAAAGGTTTATGCTTTCACATGTGTTACATTACAGTCCAAATTCAGAGCCATGTAAGCAGGTCCAGCGCCAGGTCTGGGTTTGGCCCTGCATTTTCTCATTATGCTTGTCACAAGACATCAGAAGTAATCGCACCACACAGCATTATGAACGCTAATAAAATAAACCAATGATTGATGAAGAACTTTATCCAAAAGCATCGGCTATCTTAACTTGTATTTCATGGGTACAGTGGCATTAATTGTTTCCATACTAACTATTTTCCCAGGAATTAGCACCAGTTCTATTCACTAAAATTACATTTCAGTGCCAATTTTTTCCTCTTTTTCCTTTTTTTCCAGAAGTCCTACCTTGACTACTTACATTCACTCTGAAAGGCTGGATAAAAAAAGCTCCACACTTCACACTGCTTTCTCCAAGCTTTCCTACTGGCAAATTAGTCTGCACTCTTAATGCTTTAAGGGAGCTAACAAGCTCTTGAAAACCTGGAAGCAGGTTTGGGTTTCTAATGATGTGTAAATCTAGGGGATGAAGGAATTGTGTCATCAAGATGGAGATTTTCCACAGTGGGGAAGAAGTAGCTGGAGCTCCGTTTGTCCTGTTTGGCACATAACACTGCCCTAAGTTCTAGCATGCAGCTCGCTCCCAAGAATTCACCTGGATCTTGGCTCTCAGACAAGGCAGCCTCTAGAGACAAAGGGCAAAAATAACCACGATGGATAAAAAGCTAAGTAGTCAAATTTAGGAAGGAATGTCTAAGTAATGTAGGGCATGTTAACATAGAGCCAAATACTGACTTACTGCGAATCAACTTGGCTCTGGGAAAGCTCGTTCAGAAAGGGCAATTACATAAGCTAAGGATCTGACCAGTCCAGTTCTGAAGGCTTTTTTGTTGTTGCTGTATGAATTCCCACATTTATTTTTCCTCCATACATTATGTCATATTCCACCCACACATCTCAATAGAAGGACTCTGTACTCCAAGAAAAATACAAAGCATAACAAATTAGGTAAACTTATTGGCTGGCGCGCAACCTGCTGAGATCCAGGACACAACTCAAATACTCCTGATCCAACAGCATCAGGAAAAGACTGCACAGCCAGCTCTGTAGGGTGACCTCTGGAGTTGAGTACTGCACAGTGCTGCCCTGCTCCCCGGTCATTACCACCAGTGAGGACACTCAGGATATAGTAAAGAGATTTTGTTTGCCCACAGTTACAAAAAAAAAAAAGAAAAAGAAAAATCAAATGGCCTTTTCTGCTTTCCTAGTTGGTAGCACTTCACTTGTACATACTATTTAGTCAAATTCTAAAGACTGGTCTTGTAACATATCAGCAATGCATATGTATTCCCATATCTCCCTATGGGAAGCAGTACATGCTCTGAGAAGTTTGCTTCTTCTCAAATTTTCTTTCAGTTCAGAATTTCTCATACTACACCGCTGTACACTCAGATTGCGAGCAGGCAGGACTCAGGCCACTTGCCTTCAGGAAAATTGAGGTGGAATCTGTGTTCCTTCAGGAAAAGTTTATGCTTTCACGTGTAACATGTGTTACATAACAGTCCAAATTCAGAGCCATGATTTAAAAAAGACAAAAATAATTGTCCTGCTTCCCTCCAACTCCCAAATGGCCTGTCTGCTCCACACAGCTCCATCCCTTCTACTTCTTTCAAGACCTCTGTCATACAGGCACTGAGCACAGCCAGGCTTCATGATGCAGTGGAAGCCAACAGGCAGGCAAACTCCTGTGCCATTGCACTGGGTTGTGTCCCACCCCATTGACTTCAATAGGCCTCCACAATCTGTCCCATGAAACGCATCTGGCCGCAATTCCTATTTTTAGTTACGCCTGACAAATCTTGAACTGCTGATATCTGAATTTAAAGAAATACATGAAAAACACTATTTTCCTTTTAAAAAAATCGTTCTCCTGGGTCTCCTAGAGATAATAATTACTGCTCTGCTCAGCTAGTGCTGTCATTATATCGCTCAATAAAATGGATCATTTTTAACTCTCAGGAGCATTGGGAGCGCTGCTACTTCCTCGTGTGAAAGTAGGAATGTGTCAGTTTTGTTTAGCAAATATAACATTTAATGTCTTTGCTCCTGGCATTCAGGACCAGCACCGAGCCAATAGCAAGGATGCAAAGAACATCGTGAACTATCAGACTTTTAGAAGATATTAAACGTTTATCTAAAAAGTAAATAAAAAAAAAGTAAAAAGCAAACCTAAGATAAAACTTTCCTGGGAACGTGTAAAACACAGAACTCGTAGCAAAAGCTACTTTTTGCACTCTGATTCCATGTTGTGCCATCACTAACTCTGCCCAGCTATCGAATTTGCAGCTTACATAGCTCTTACTGCAGTTGCAGATGATATTGCCAGATCTGACCATTTCTCTGTTGGTTGTCAAGGTAATAGCCCTTACCCTACCAACAAGTGAGAACTGTTATACACAACCTCAGCAGCCCCTTCTTCCAATAATATTTATCATTTCCCAGTCAACTTTAGCAGCTATACTGTACACACAGTAATACAGTGGCTCAGACCTGCAAATCATCACTGCAGCCACCTGCCCAAGGCTGATGACTAGCAGGGATTGAAACCCAGCTCTACAGAGATGGCAGCCAGACTCTGTGCCAGTACAGAAGTACTGATCTGATTTGTGTGTCATACTTTCTAATCTAATCCTTTAAATTCTCTCATTCTCCCAAGTAATTTGTCATCCCATAACACAGAACCCAGAAGACATCTCATCTGTCTAGCCATCAAAAGAAGTCAGAGCAGTTTCTTTGTTCAGAGCTTGAGGCCCACTTATCACCACCACATTGTATCACCTGCCACCCCCCTGCACTCCATGCATTTCACCTGGGAGTACATATGGAACTTGCCTAAGAGCACAGAGGAGCCTTAGCCTTCTTGATACTGGAGACTGAATTAGCTCTTTATGTTTTAAAAAGCTATTTGTGTACAGAATCTTATCTTCTGAGCTGCAGTATTGATTTAGTTGCTGTTTTAAACTACATAACTTGTAGTACATGTCCTGGCAGAAAGAATCAAAAAAATTCTGAACATGAAAAAAACAGTAAGATTGAAATCCAAGAGCAAACCTCAAGGATCCCCCCTGTGAATTTCTGCATATTTCTGTGCAAAGTGCCTTAGTTTCTTTCCCTGGGGAAAAAGGAAAGCCTTCGGCCTGTAACTCTTCAGATGCACCATCCCTAAAAGTGTTCAAGGCCAGGTTGAATGAAGCACTGGGCAACCTGGTGTAGCACCAGATCTGGAGACTGGCAGCTGTACCTGTGGCAGGGAAGTTAGAACTTGATGATCCTTAGAGTCCCTTCCAACCCAAGCCATTCTATGATCTGCATTAATCTTCAGCAAGCATCCCCAGAAAGCATACCTCCATCATGTTTTCTCTCCTCCTTTTCTTGGAGCACACACAGCAGCACAGCTCAGGATAACTCTATCACTCAGCAGAGACACAGGCCACATATCTGGCTTGCCCAAACCAGTGACAACATTTTTAAAAAAAAAAACAAAAAACAGAGCCTTCCCACCTGTCACCATTTCCCTCTCAGCTGGGGCTCAAGAGAAAGTCCTCCTCAGAGGAGGGGGGGGAAATAAAACATAACCTTGAGAATGAGAAACCCCTCACTTCCCCACTAACTCTCCATTCTTTGCTCAGACATAGAGTATATAATTAAATCTCTTAACCACCCCCCCCCCCCCCCAAAAAAAAAAAAAAAACAAATAAATAAACACACAGAAGAGATACACACAAGCTGCTTTACAGATCTTTCACTCTATGCCCCCCTCTTTATTCAAAACTGGTGTGCAACACCTGAATGCAATTCTTCAGGCTGATGATGATATAAGCAGAGTACTTTCATGCCATCAGTAACCTGATCCCACCCAGCTGGGCTGGCTCCCTGACAGCAGAGACATTTCATCTTGCTGTAGAGCCATACTACCTCTCCAAAGACAAAGAAACTGCCATAGAGGGGTTCCTGACCACAGCAGAAGAGAGTTGGAGGTGAGGAATAGGAGAAACAAAACAAAACTGTATCCTGCTGCATATTCATATGAATGCACACAAGTACAGATAATGCATCAAGAAGATAAAGCAGTTCTCAGATAAGGGATCTTGCTTGCTAACATCTCACAGCTTGAACTTCTACCTGCCAAAGTTGCTGCTTGGCAACAGAATGCAGAGGGACCGAGCCCTGACTGCCAGCAGAAGTGCAGCACTGGTGTCATGAAGCTGCATTTTCAAGATGAGTACGGCCAAAATAAGTTCTGAATCATATTGCAATTCACACAAGGGTTTTACCCAACAACTGAGCAAAGGGGGTCACACAAGCAGGCATTGGGGGATTTTATGGAGTCCCAAGAATGTGAAAAAGAAGAAAAAGGGGAGAAAAAGGGGAGTTTAATTTTTATATTTTTAATCTTTTTGTTGTCAATAAGTGTTTGGTGCTTTTTTTTTGTTTGTTTGTTTTACTCCAATGTATTTCTGCAGCTTTGAAAGCAGAAAGAATCTCTACCCATTTGCAATGTCTAAGCACCTAAAGCAACCCTTCAGGCTTTATTTTAGCAATCTGGAAACCACCAGCTGATTATTTTTTTTCCCAAACTTAAGTACAGTGTAACTTGTACCGCACCTAAGCCACCAGTAATTTTTCAAAAATTGCTGATGTGTTTGCAGAGATTTTTTTTTTTGCCTTCATTAAGAAAATAATAACTTTTACACCAGCTTCTCTTGGTCACGCTATGCTGAGAATCCCAGTCCTGCAGATCCTCTGTTGAACTCCTAGGAGCGTGCCTTTGTCAGGGTATAAATGAGAGGGCAGAGAAAGAATCACAGAAGGGAAATCCTCCACTGCTCAGATATGAACAGGCATCCTCACCTCACCTATCAGGTCTCCCCAAACTTCAGGGGGAAAATGACAGCAGACAAAAGGTTTCATTAGCAACAACTTTGTGGATCTTTGTATGCCAGGCTGTCTGGAGCTCATTGAATGAGAGCACTGGGTGCACAAAAAAGCAAGCCACCTCCCTGCAGAAGGGAGGGAGGCTGCAGCCCACTCACTGCAGAGTTTCCTGTGTTCATTTGTTTATAGAGCAGAGTTGAGGTTAGTTCAGAAGAGAGTTCCTCATTTCCTCCGCCTCCTGCTCCTCTCCCTAACCAGATGTGACAATGTTACAATATTATTATCCTGTCAGCACTGCAGGGGGAAATACAAGTAAAATTCAGGGTGAAAGGAGAGCCAAAAGGAAAACAAATCTAAGGCATCACCTTTCAGATTCACTAGCCCGTCTCCAGGAACTGGAAACCTCTACAGCTGGGCAGCGGCTTCATTTGAAATGCTTGTGGGCAAATGATAAACAATAACTTTTTGAGGTCCTGCACAACGTTATGGGAGATTCCTACTGAACATCTAGGAGCTACCTACAGCCAAAGGATGAGATGTGGACCATTGGGGCTGACAGGAAATCACATGCTACATCAAAGGAGCAGCCCCAGAGGGTTTCACTGCATCAGTGCCCGTTGGCTTCTCATCCCTACAGGGAAGAGCACACCCAGACTGGAGTTTTGCTTTACAAACCACTGGCTTACTGGTTTCCTCTGGCAAGTCTCCTGCCACTGACAAGCATGCTTGGCTATCACCTAGACCTGGGAACTAAGGAAGGATGCACAAAAGGAAATGTATCCAGCAAAGGAAAGAGAAGAAGGAGAATGTTCAAATAAAATACCATTAAACCTTCAAGATACATTGCAGTATAGACAAAAATCTTTTAAGTTTTCCATCCAAACATGCATGCTTAGGAGGACAGGTGTGTCCTACCATGATGTCCCCAGAAGGGCAGCACTGTGTTCTTGTTCAGTAATAGTTTCTCCCAGTGAATCTCTACTGGGGCTGATGAGGAAGCAGTTGAATTCTGAGTTAATGTTCATTCCAGCTCTCTGGGATTGAACTACAGAAATAGTTTCAAGCCTGAACGTGGTTCACATACCATTGCAGTCCTTTCATGTGTCAGCTCTGCTAAGCCACTGATTATGAATCCTGACAGACTCATTAATCCTCAGGTTATTTCACACAGGAAATCATCCTGTTTCTCTAAGTTGTAAAATAAAGCATTCTCTTTTGAATGGAAAGAGCATCATCATTGCAGCCAAACATGACATAAGCAGCAAAACATCTACCTGGAATGGTTTTGGTGGAATACAGTTTGAAAGCAGAAAGCCATCTGGGATAGCCAGCTGAGCTACTGTTTAGCAGGAAGGAGACATTAGTGCCAGTGGACCTACTGGAAATTAGAAATTTGCTTTGACAAACCCAGATGATCTCTGAAACCATTCTTACTTGGAGGAAGAATAACACTCCATGACGACTGGGGTCAAGATTTAGAAGCCCAGCATTTCCAAAAGCTGAGCCAAAATAGCAGTATCTATGCAGTGATAACAGAACAATCAAAATATGTAGGCTGGATTCATGCAGAAGGCTCAACTGTTTCTTGATGAAGACCCAACTGCATTATAAGTGATTTGAACATAAGACCAGCAGAATCAGCTAGAAGTTCTCCATTGTTCTGAACACACGTGAGGACTGGCTGCAGGGTAAAAGCTGTAGCACTTCGAACTTCAATGTCCTACTGCAAATTTCTGCCAGATGTAGCACCTCCTCTCTTTTGCTTCAAGACAGAGGAAGTGCAGATGTACCTCACCCTTCAGAAGAGGTACACACAGCGTACTGCAATTGCAGTGGTGCCAAGCTGCCATCTGATCACCAGCATTCTCCTCTCTCCATAGCTTTCCAGTGCTGCCCTACAGTTTGTGAAGAAAGCCTGTGGATGAGGAGGCAGAGCACAGCTACCAATAAATGAGTAGTTTGTGAGCACTGTCATGAATCAGTGATTTCATGCAAAATAAAGTTTAAGTTAGCCACAGAGAAAGAAGAAAGGTCAATGTATTAAGTAGAAATCAGCAAAAATGAATAGGAATGGGTATATTCCCAGAGAAGAAAGCATGTTGACTTTCCAAAGTGTTTAACAACCATGCTGGAAAGAGAGGCCCTCTGGAGCATGCCCTGTACAGACTTCGCTGCTGTAAACATGATTATTTGTCTGGTGTTAATACAGTAACATGCTGCGTTGCTGAAAAGTCCCTGGCTGCCTTTCAAGCTCTTGAAAAGACACCAAAGGCTTTTAGGCTTTTGTTTTGATTTCAAACTATTTTTCAGCACCTCTGTTAGAGTGCCCATGGAGTCATTTGACAGGGCAATGTGACTCAAGCACTTAAAGGAAAGAACAAATGTTAGATGCTAACACCAACACAGAGAATTTAAAAATGGCTTAACCATAGACAACCACATTTTCCAGATACTTCCAGTTTACTCAGTTATTGCTCATTTTATTAAAAGTTTGTCTTAACCTTAATTTTGAATGAAAACATCACCATGGAATCAATTGCTATGGAAGTGCCATGCAAACATCACTTCCTAATACTGAAGTGAAAGAAGCCACTGTTTATAGTATATATTCATAAAGCGATCATACTTGCATGGTTTCAGCCAGTACAGTGTGACTTTTCTGAGATGCAAGTTGTTCTTTCTAGGCTCATCCCTTCAACAGGAAAGCAATTATTTTGAGTTCTATTAAGATAAAGTATTATACTGAGCCTATGCAACCAGTGTCCCACGCTGCTGATCCCTGTCAGCAAGAAATCAGGCCTGAGATATCCAGCTGAGAGAATATCCCTGCACTGATCTGCCAAATAATGGTAACATGGCTTTTTTGGTTTTGCTTGCTGAGCCAGACACCTAGCCTAAGATTTTCTGGGAAGTCTGAAGATCACCCCCAAGTCCAACAGGAATTCAGCACTTAATCACCTCTTTAGACCTGTTTGAAAAACTGCCATGGCTACATGGATAACATATACACCAGAATAAGAAAATGGAGTCAATGAGCAGTACTTTAAGTCTTATGGAAAAGTGGGTATGTTTGGGATGGCCTGAATGCTTTAATTGGAAAGAATGCTCATCCTAAACTGAAGGAGGCTTAAAAATCAGAAGAGGCCAAAGTACCAATTAAAATAAATGCTTGAGGTGCTGTATTTATTCTTCAGTGTCTTCAAAAAGCTGGAAAAAAAGGAACCCCTCAAAAATCTGACCATCTTCCTGCATTTAAATAAAAAGATGACAGGGGGTAATTGCTGGTTTTGCTATTGGCATTCATTGAGGGTATTCTGAGGTTTGCCTTACAGATGAGGAAACTGAGTCAGAGGGATGAAGTAGAGGGCCCAAAGCCACAGACAGAATTCACTGCCAGGACCCAGTTTATGACAAGTCTCCTGCATACACCTGACTTCCAGTTACATGTTGTCACTCCATGGTGCATTAGAACTACAACAATTTCACCTGATGCTGTAAAACAAGGATTAAATCTGCCAGCACTTCCAGCGGGGATATTCCTAAGAATTTCTAGCAAGAATTACCAGTGTCACAAACCATTTTATCATAGTACTTTTGGTTTTGTTGTTTTGAAGCATTCACACACTTGCACAGGGAAAAGCCACAAATCTATCAAAGGGAAATATTTTTTCATGCAAACCAATATAATTTTTCTGTATCAAAACTGCATAGCTAAAATGTGTATGCATGCCATCTTTCAGCACAGACCCCTACAGAATGGGACAGAGACGCTTTTATGTTTTGACTCTCAGTTTAGCAATAGCTTAAAAGTGGTGGTATCCTGCATCAGAGCTAAAAACTCAGTACAAGTGCAGGATCACAGACAACAGGGTAAAGAAAGGTCACCTTATCTACCCTGGCTTCTTGCCAGGACCTAGGCCTGAAATGCCCTTTTTTCATCACTCCCCTGCTGACTTCTTTCAGAGCCCTGCCACAAGAAGCAAGTGAAACACCAGCTTCCCTTCCAAAACAGCTGTAGCACAACTCTTAGAGACTTGTATTGCAAACAGTGTGGCTCAGCAGTAACAAAGATAGAGTTTATAGGAATTTAAATTCCATGGGCAAAATGGAGCCCAACCTGACATCGTTTTCTGTTTACATGATTCTGAAATCTGTTCACTATTCATGGAATAGCTTGGAAGAGACTTTAAAGATCCAACCCCCTGATGTAGGCAGGGATACCTCACACTAGATTCACTTCCCATGCTTAGCTGAACAGACTTGCTTCACAAAAAAGGAGCCCAATATATTTCCACATTAGTATATTTTAGTAGTAAATTTCAGTTTCAGGAAGAATGGGTCTGACCGGATTTAAAACAGTAGATATTTCTTACTAAAGGCATTTTATTCTCCTGAATTCTCAAGGATGTGATGAGAGCCTCCAAAATGTAATTCTCCATCTTCTTCAGAATGGAAAGTGTAACACTGTAAAGTGATGGAAAGCGCAACAATGACAGCACAGTAGCAATGCCCTTGGCTGAAATAAGTAAGATATGCTCAAATACAACAGATACAGAAACAAAGGAAAGAATCTGCTTACCTTCAGAAGATCTCAGGTACACAGGAATCTCTCATAAAATCCCATTGCCTCCACTGCCAACCCTTAATGAGGTCTGGGAAGGGGTGGATCCTGGCTCCACTACCATCTGATCACTCAGATACATTGCATGCACCTGAGCTCCCCTGGGTTGGCCCTGCCTTCCCACCAGGTGCTCAATCACTGCTTCAAACTGACTTACTGTTTCTACTTCAGAGAGCAGAAGTGTTCTTAACAGCATTAGACAGAAGGTATAAGATTGCTGGTTTTTGAGTGATATGATAAAATTGCATAAATCCTGATGGGGGATTTCTGCTGATATCCTCCAAAAACAGTTTTCAACAGCTGTGTACCATCATCTTCTTCATGGAGATTTCCACCCTGACACGTTCTCCTGCCACCCACAGTCTCCACCAAAACTGAGGCCAGGTCAGAGGTGTTTACAAACTGGTCCCTTTCCATCAGCAAGCTTTCAGGGCAGAACATATTTGCACGTTAGCAACCTGTGAATTTTTCCAGCACTTGCTTTGCTTAAGAAAGCAGTTAGTCCACGTTTGTTCCCTGAAATACATTAAAAAAATACATTTAAAGCATCCCCAGCAGATTTTTGTCTTTTCAACTCAGGCACCTAAGGTACTTATTTAACCTGATTCAATACTGTTCCTGTAAAACCAGAGGAGTAATGCAATATGAGTATGACATACCCATCTTTAAACCTCTAGAAAATACTCAAGGGAAGACTGTCAGACCTAGAATCCCAAGTAGACAGACAAGGGGGTTGTCACTTGCTACAGCTGCAAGTAATGCAGCCAAGCAACCACGTATCTTTACTGAATAGCAAAAAATTATCAGTCAGAAAGAAAGATAACCCAGATAAGCAAGTTCATTCTCACCATGCAGAACTCATTCCAACACATTTCCTATTTATGAAAGTACAAGCATTGTATCTTCTCAACTTGCTCTAACCACCTAACCTAGAGCAGACTATGCAGCTGTTTCCTTGTATTTAGTACTCTCTGCCTGTAATTTCCAACCAGGTGAAAAACACTTGTGTTCTTTCAAAAATCAATTCTACTTTCTGGGTAGATTCCCCAGAACACTCCAAACTGATTTCATAGAGTTTTCTGCTTTTGTTTTCTCCATTTTTGACTTAGCAGTGGAAATTTAACTCAACAGTAGAGACAAGCCTCTGGCATGTTTAAAATCCCAAAGCTGGAGCTTTCTTTTTTGTGCATAGCACTGCTCGGTGTTAGTGAATTTGTTTACAATATAGACTATCTCCCTAGTGACCCCTAACACCACAGCTCTTCAAAGCATAAGGGAACAAGTCAGAAAGCAGTCTTTGTCCCTCACTGTTCCTTAGTTTACAGTCATCTATGCTCAAATCCAGGTGGACCTACTTAACCAGAAGCCCTCTTATACTTTTAACAAGTCTAAGGTCCCTAGCAGCTGCCTAATTCTCCCTAGCTCCTTATTTTGTACTTGTAGTTCCTGTTTTCCTCTCTGGAGGAGCAGTTTATTGGACCGTCCATCAGCTCAAGAGTCATCACATCAAGTCACAGCAAATGACTGCCTCCTATCCAACTCCAGTACTGGCCAGCACAGAAAGCCTACACAAGAACACAAAAAGGAGACTAGCAGATAAATAGTTCCCTACTGCATTTCCCCAGCCTCTAGAAATTTTCAGCTCAGAAACTTCTTGTGCCAGAGGTGGTTTTAGTTTTAAATGCTCATATTGGATTTTTTTTTACCCATGAGTTAGTTCAGGAGCAGCAGCAACAATCACAGTTTTACCACCTCTACTGTGTTAGCTCACAGAGGTCCCAGATCTTTCTTGCTTCCCTCAGTTTGCTGGACTAGTAGTGATTAATGAAGCCAGCTGGGCAAGCTTCTCCCCCACACTGCAGTTGAATATGACATATGAACCTAAGTAGTCTGCATGATGCTACACAGCATGGCTGACAAGAGCACAGCAATATCAGTCATGTACCATGACCACCTCACTCCTACCTCCTCTTACTGCCCTTCAGCCACATGAAGAAATACCATTTGAATAGACTAAGACTAGGTATATTCTGTGTGGATATCAGCAAGGCAATTTGCAATCCTTTTTTGTGTGAAGAGAAAGACTTCTACGTAGTCTGAGTCAGAGCAGTTTGACTCCTACTTGAATTTCTCCTCCCAGAAAAATGCTTTTCTCTTTGCTGAATTACATCACAGAGGTGATGTGGAAGAAAGTCATTAAAGCCTGATGGTGTTCAAGTACAATAATGAAGAAGTCTGTATACAGAAAAGACCCCTCGCGCTTGTGGCGGTTGGGCGAAGTACCCAGGGACTGGAAAAAGGAAATGTCACTCTCATTTACAAGAAAGGGAGAAAAGAGGACTCAAGGAACACAAGCTGGTGAGTCTCAGGTCTGTGTCTGGGAAGACTGTAGAACAAATCCTCCTAGAAGGCATGTTAAGGTACATGAGGGATAAGTGGGTGATCCGAGACAGCCAGCATGGCTTTGCCAAGGGAAGGTCATGCCTCAGGGAGCTTGGAACTTGATGATCCTTGGGTTCCTTTCCAACTCAAGCCATTCCATGATTCTATGATTCTTAGAGCAGACAGCATCGTTGTTATAGGAAAAGCAAGGTGGTGAATAGCATCCTCTCTCAGTGAAAACTGCTGTTCTTTGTCATGCTCCCTGTGTCCCTAACACCACAAACAAAAGAGCTCTCCCATATACCGAAGACAAGAAATTTGTAATTGAACAAGCCCACCTACCTGATCATAACAAAAGCAGCTTGACTCATGCTCACACCATAAGAAGTCCTAATGTATCACCTTTCTACCGGTGTGTTTGTCTTTTCCTTGGGTATGTACAAAGTTGCAATAGACATGCCATTTTCCAGGTTGGGGTAGGAGTGGGGAGGGAGGGGGTTAGGGAATATAGGAAAAGGCACTTGCTTTAAGCTCATTTCTCCTCATCCCTAGCACTGATGGAATTGTATTCTGCACACATGCTGAAACATTAGCATCGGCTGATTTGGAAGGAATATTGGAAATGAAGTGATAGCAGAGTAAATGTCAATGCATTCAGTGTGACACAGTGAGCACCAGATCTTAAACAGCTTCATCATTGTGGCATTTACTGTATCCTGAAAAAATATTAATTCCACTGTTGTCTTTCTTGATGGAATCATCCATGAATATGGTTTATGGGACTGGCCAAAGTGCTAATAGGTTAAAAGAACAACCTATCCAGTGTTCCACTAAATTAAGGTCACTTCATGGGATTTAATGAAACAAGTACTGCATGGGGTTTCAAAGGACGATCCTGTAATTCATGTCTATTTAGGGCTCCTGCTAACCAGAAACCTAATTTCTTTGAGTAAAATAGGTTTTTGTGAAGCCTGGCCATGTGAAAAAAGCTTTAAAGGGCAATAATCAGAAGACCTCATCTGTAACACTTTGTTATTTCGGATCGGTGTTTTGAAAGTTTGAGGGATGGAGTTATATCCAAAAAAAGAAAAGAAAAAGAAAAAAGAAAAAAGAAGCCAGGCTGTAAATTAATTAGAACAAATGTACTGGTGTTACTTGTCTCTCAGAAATGCTTAGGCGGCTAAAGTGAGATCAGGAGACCTGGACACTATTAAGTCACAAAAGGTATAGAGGTTTAATAAGGCATAGACCTGTCTCACAGACTGAATAAGTAACAAGGCTTCTGTTTGCACAGGGAGGAACTGATGCTGTTTGCCCACAGTCAGGATGCAGCCTCGGACAGTACTGTATTTCTTTCCAGAGCTGCATATATATCACATAAAATGCTGATTTCAGGATTAAAGATGATAGAATAAAGATGTCCACTATGGAATAAAATAGTACTAAATTCCAATTAATTTTCCAATACTAAATTCCAATTAATTTTCCTACTTCAAGGTCCAGTTTCCACCTATTTTTTCTTGTGCCTTTGGTTCAGAGGAGTACATACAGTACCTTCCACAAAACTTCGGAAGCTCCCAAGCATGGAGGGGGCCCTGCGCAGTGCAGCTGACATCACTGATCATCAAAAGGCAGAATTTTATCTTAGCAATTTCTAGGTCCTTAGAGAGAAATGCTATACCTTGCAATTATCACAGCTTTTGACCATGCTTTCATTGTACCAAAGCAAGGCTTGTACAAATTAAAGAGCAGCTCCAGCCCCTAAGGATCTTACCATCCGAACAGCATTTAGTCAGATCTTGACATTTCATTGTGAAACAAAGACATGATGAGGATTAAACAAATCCGACTACCTGTGCACTGATCATAATCCATGAGAAGGCTTCACTGGGAATGAAGCACAGCAGCAGAGGGAATGGGAGAACAGTGAGCTGTGTTTAACAGAACTAGAATTAGGCCAACAGGTAATTCCCTGCTTCAGTTCAAACTGAATCTATAACAGTCACCACAGGTCAAAAAATTTGATCAAAGACCTAAATACAGAGTTGCCTTAAAAAAAATAAGTCTATCCATACTTTGGAATGCTACAGATAGTTAGGTATCCCTCAGAAGTTCAAAACAAGGCAAATATCAATAGCCGCACTACACTTCTGACTCTTCAATTCACATCTTGTATCTGGTTTCTAGATTCTGGAAACAGACTGCTGATATCTTTACTAGAGCCAAGGACTAATGCTGACAGGTACTTGGCATTGATCCGTGCTGTCAGAAAAAGGAGGAGGTGTCCTGCTTGCATTTCCTATCTCAGCGTCTCCTCTCAAGGGCTTCTTGCAAAGGCGACGTTGGCAGCTTTGACTATTGCATCAGAATTTCTCAAGCTGCAAAGCAAGCGTAGCTCCACAGCAGAGCGTGCCCATGCCAGAACCTGGGGCCCTAGCCTGGATTCCACAGCTATTGTGAGAGGAGCTACAGTGATAACAACTATTTCCAGGAAGAAACACTAACTTTCCACCTGCAGCAAGGAAGGGAAGGCTTCTCTTTGACTTTCCAAACATTTTATTCCCAGCTTCATCCCACCACAGCACTGGCCCTTCAGTTGTGTGGATAGAAGCTTACAGTTCACCAGTGCACTTTTGAGGTAGGGAAGATGAATTCCCAGGGGAAGATGAACCCTCCATGTTTTCCTGGAGGAAAAGGCAGATACAGGACCTTGCAGTATTACTAAGTCCTCAGTACACACAGTTACAAGCCTTTGGGCTGCATTACCACCAGCAAATTATTGAAATCTAATACACAAAGTAATTTTTAATTCCAGTAATTCAGTGCTCACTAGAAGCAAAAGCACCTACAAGATCCTTATAGCCAAAATCTATGTTCACATCTGTATCTGAAAGAAGTCTCTGCAAATACAGCATGCTCTGCCTGCTGCACAAGCAGGCTGTGTACTGAGCTCAGGTGTGCCCTGCATGCCACATGGGAATTTGAGGTAGCTGCTGGCTTCTTGAAGGAGGGTAGCTTGTCTGTGCGTACTGAAGGGACAGCCTGCATGTAAATTTGGTTTTCTCACCTTAGGAAGGAATATGGATCCCTCAGTCCGTTACCTCAACGTGGGCTCAAGTGTAACAGTAGTGAGGCGTAAGGGGTTAAGGGAAAATACTGCAAAAATAAATAAATAAATAAATAAATAAATAAATAAATAAATAAATGTCATTCCAAATCATAGATTATGTCTGAATTATCTCTAGTATCCTCTGCAGAGAAACTTTCACCTTAACAGATGCGATTCAGATCTTGGAGCTGTACCTACAAGGCAGAGACTGACTGGAACTGAGACCAACATCTATCTTTTCTCCATGACAGACCAAAACACACACCCACTGCAAGAAGAATAAAACCCTCTCTTGAATATGTCTGCATTGCAAAAGAGAGAGGGGGGAGACTGATTTATTTAAACAGTACTTAACTAACAATAAACACTATCAAACCAAAGCAAACTAATGCTCAGCCATTAAAGCGTCCATTCAAAAGCCCATCTGTCATATTGTTAAGACCTTTAGAAGTTGTTTAACAAAATGTTAAATAAGATGACATTCAGCAGCACAAAATGCTTGACTGGCTAATGCAACAAAAAGGGGCTGGCCTGCTGGTGTTTGATATACTGCCCTGTGCTGCAGGCTGAAAGCTCCAGAGTGCACAGGGGGCTCCCGAGCTGTCGCTTTTTATCTCAGTGAATGGTGCCAGCAGAGCCCAGAATCCCCATGAGCTACAGGCCAGTGTCAACAGTGTTTTGCAGCAGAGAGGACAAAAATCCCAATACAGATAGGAAAAAAAACAAAAACAAAAAACAAAACTGTAGAATGTAAAGAGAGAGAAAGCGAGCAGGAAAAATAAAAAAAAAAAAAACTAGCCTGTGATAGTGAGAAGGTAGAAAGCCCCATATTTTTGGTGACCCATGCCTATTCCAAGTCCAGCTAGTTTTATTCTGGCCTACCTCCACCTTTACGTTCTACATTTGAAAGCAAAGTTTGATCCAGTGAAGAATAAAATGCTGCCCTGAAAAATGCCAGGCACTTTCACTATAGATATCTAGTTTTCACAAGACTCTACTGGACAGCTCCATTGTCACATATGATGCTCCCAAGCCCCAAATGCCACTGACAAAAAGAAATGAATCTCTAAAAAGCAAATAGCAACATGTAAACGATTGTGAAAAAATAAGAACATAATAATTTTCTACAATTTAAATTGCTCCACTGGCATTACAAGACCTTTTAAAGGCTTCACAGCACTACAAAACGTAACCCTTTAGTATACGAGGATTCTGTTTCCCATGTTTTCCACCAGCACATTTACTTTACCAAGGCAGAGAAGAGAGATCCTGGGAAGACCAGCTAGCTAGCAGGATCAAATTTCCCTGCAGTTCTGCACTAACAGTAGGTATGGAAGTCGTTGGAAAATTAAGCCTCAAATGTCACAGGCAGAGGTACCCAGTACCACCGATCTGCAGGTTTCGCTTCAGCTTAGTGATAGCTAATAGAAGTGCAGTACTAGCAGGCAGTATGCAGTCAGTGCCTAGATTTCCAGCTAACTTACTGGTTTGGAAAGCATTCCCTCCAAAAGCATTCTTTCAATCATTACATCAAAACTGAGACACAGTAAAATCCTAGAGAAAGGGAAATCAATACATATTAACAAGCGTGGATAAACACCAATTGACAAGTTTATCTTGGCTTGCTAACAGATATTAAAATTGTAAGCCTTGTTCATGCTGTGATTGATACATAGATTTCCTATCTGTTATGAATACATAACTAAAAACAATGTTTTCTCTTCCTGAGGATATACTCTTAGAAATAAAAAGAATGCTATTTCAAGCTGGCTTTGGAGCCCAGAAACGGTGCTATTCTCACATGGTGGCAGTGGCACATTAAGCATGAGCTAGATGGGGACACAGCTTCAGCTTAATAGCAAGAGTGATGGAGAAACCACACAGCCCATTTGCCTCTCAAATGTTCTTCTACAGTCAGTTTGTGCTTCTGCAAGATCTACTCCAGATGAATAAAGGACCTGGGAAAAGCAAGCAAGATCACAACAGTGTTCTGGTGAGTAAATAATAATATATAGATTCACTCCTTTCTCTTAGCTGAGCTGTCAGTAGCAAATACTTACAAGAACATCCCAGAATGATCGTTTTCCAAACTAAGAGATCTAAAGGTCAGTTCTTCAGTTACAACAAATTCAAAGCTACCGTAACTGTGTCACCTCTTGGGAAAGAGAGAGGATTCTTTAGCAAAATATATGGCAACAGCAGTTTATTTTATCACACTGCTGTTTTGTTTTGAAGTGAAGGAAGGCTTGCAGGAAGAGACAGTACCTTTTATTAGACCATCTATTATTGTTTCTTACCTGCCCTTTTAAAAGTAGTTTATTTTATGGGTTAGGGGTGACTAGAGCAGAGAAAAGAGCTCTGCTGTAGTATTCACAGACAAATGAAGAGAACAGGTGAGGAGAAAAGAAATAAAGAGAAAAGGGAAAAATAAAGAAGAAATAAAGTAAGACAGGGTGATTCACGCAAAAGCTAGCACAACAGTGTATTATTAGAGATATATACTGTCAGGGTGCGATGAAAAGAGAACAAAGAAATAAAAACAGAAAAAAAGACTTACCTATGCAGCTAGGTCCTGGCTGCAGACAGACAGAAAGCACCATCCCAAAACTCCAGCTGTGTCAGTAGGAAGATGGTCCAGGGGCTCCTGTATGTGGTTTTCCATTACTTATACATGGATGAGAACCTTGAAGTGAGAATGAGGAGGCTGTGCCCAGTTTTAGGCTTTGTGAGTCACAGTGCAAAGTATGTAGAGGAAAGTACGTAGCTGCTTTCTGCATGGCAAATATGTTAGCTTTTGACACAAAGGAGTAAAAAGTGTTTTTGTGTATTATTTGCCTCCATACTGGGAGATAAAAAATGCACTGGCCTACCTCCTTATATATGCATGCCAATGAAAGCTTTCATCTGTAAGCTTACCTGAAAAATAACAGCAG
The DNA here is from genome assembly GCA_035772895.1 of Perdix hodgsoniae. NCBI lineage: Eukaryota > Metazoa > Chordata > Aves > Galliformes > Phasianidae > Perdix > Perdix hodgsoniae. Next base: position 23,090,369 of record JAPSGF010000007.1, read on the forward strand.
AGTGCCAGTATGTGGAAGCCATGTTGTTACAATGCCAGGGAGATCCTGGCTCCCAGGGCAAATTTTTTGCTCTTTAGTTCAACTGGAAGAAGCATTTGACAACCATCCATAGCACACAAAGAAAACTGAGGTCTTTAACAAAAAAGAGTAGTACGCAAACTGTGCTCAGGTTCTGGAGGCAGCTATTTCCCAGTAAGTGTATCAGAGACCAAACGAAGTCATCCTCACCTCTGTTGGTGAGGATATTGTAAAATACCTTCAAAGATTTTAGTTCTATTGGAAACACATTCCTCTTTTTATGTCTATTACATTGAACTGAAACGTAAACGAAGCTTCTGAAACTCAAACTAAGGAAATGTACTGTCCTATAAAACGATAGGTTTGCTTCCATGCTGAATTAGGCATCTACATAATCTCCCTTATTCCTTCCCTTCATCGCAATCTTGCTCTCATCAAAAGTTGTCATTAACTGTACCTGTGTTTTGTTTCATTCAAGGGACAAGGTAACACAGTGTTACAAGATATGTTAGAAATAGCATTAATATAATAGTTCTGCAGTTGTGGAACTAGGCACATACCCAGCACCTTCACTATAAATACTATTTTCAGAGACCTGTAAAGTAGATATTAAGAAACAAAACAAATAACTCCTTTGTAACAGCCAGTTTCCTGAGCCTCCCTCAACCTGCTCAGTGGTTTATTGATACAATTATGCACTTTCTATCAATGATGTGCCTTTAGAGAGAGAGAAGCAGCATTTGTCAGGCTTAGTTCTTCCCTAAATAAATCAAGAAATTGGGTTTCTAAATGCATCTGGAAACTACATTCCTTGTCAGTATGAACTAGAGCAGCTGCACTGACATCTGTAGAACTACACCTATTAATAACAGCTAAGGATCAGGGCTATAGGGCCGTGCTATTAAGGGCCAGTAGGTCTCATCAGTCCTCCCTAAACAAAACAAAACAAAAAGAGATTGAAATATAAATGCTAAAGAAAACCAGCTACTGCGACTGCATCATCAGGCTCATCTTTCAAGCAACTTGTGTGTGATTGTTTAACCTGAAGTGGCCTTGGATTAGCATGAGAGATCACAAAACCTTCAAAGCGCATAGTGGGTCATTCATCCACGAGCCTGTTTGATTCACACAGTTTCCGAATTAGCAGAACACATGCTGACTTGGTACAGTGCCTCACCGTAAAGACATTCAACCAGATGTGCAACAACTGAGCAAGAATGCCTTTTTTCCGAGCAAGTTTTTTTTTTCCTGCTGAAATATCTGGTAAAGACGTAGATCTGCCAAAAGGTTATTGATCCTCACAGCTAACACAAAGGCACAGAGATGGGAGCTGCATCTCTGACTGCAGGAGAATTCCTTGGATCCACACTGAGCCACAGAGAAGCTGTGCTGCTGTTAAACGGCTGATTAGTTTGTTCTGCCAAACATCTGAGAGCATAATTAGTTACACAAATGGCTTGAATTATGATCAAATGAGCTGAGTAACCTGCTGCCATGAAACTCCATGTGAATCCTGTTTTATCAGATCCCAACATGTGTCGCTCAGTGCGAAGCCGTGTCTCCTGGCTCCATCCGAAGGCTCATCCAGGCCAGGGTTTAAGAGCCCCCTCTTCCCACCCTGGGACCACCTTTCCTACAGGATTGTTTTACCTCGAAATTACTTCAGCATATATTGCCAGCAGACAAGAGGCATTAACACGGCACTTTTTCAGACACCTTTTGCTGCTGCACTCCCACACGCTCTGTTTGAGAGGAGGTACATTGATGCTCTGCTCTTCGCTTTGCAAAAAAACCGCATTTCTCTGTTCTCATATCTTGTTGATAGCACAGTGGTGATGGAAAGGAATTAATGAGATGTTTGTCTTTTTGCTAAGGCAAGCCCAGGCTTTCTGTCCTAGACCACAGAAAGGCTACTCTACACAATACCAACCATAAGATTTACTGCTCTCCTTCACTTTCTGGCTTCACCTTTGCAACCCAAGCTCTTACAGCAAAGAGGCTCTGCCATAGATTGAGCTATGTCAGCTCAACCTAATTCCAACAGCAAAAAATGAAATGCTGATATCCTGAAGCTCCCATCCTCTGGGCTGCTCTCACTTTCAGGGGCTGACACCTGCTGTGCCACCTCAACATTTGCAAGATGAGTAAATCCCTGCGTTCCAGCAAACGAGAAATTCTTGTACAAGCAGGACAGCCCTACCATTCTCTTGTAAACCATCAGTTCCAAACTGTATTTCTCTATTGGCTATATAAACTCCTTGCTCAGAAAAGAAATGATCCAGCTTGTATCACTCCCAAATGTGGGAATCACCCATGTATTTACTTTTGTTCTGTGGGCTAAACAGAAGGTGGCCTGCAGAAAATCTAGAGAGAAAACAAAGTGCTGTTTTCAGTCTAGAGACAGAAACCCTTTCATCTTGCAAGGGAGAACGGTGCTTCGAAGCACAGTTTACCACAGAATTATCACTTAGACAGCTATCAAGAAATGCAAAGAGGTACTGATGAAAGATTTCTAAGGATAGGCATAAGTCAGCGGTCTCTTCTTCCTTAGCTTTACAACACTCAAAATTAATTGCTTCATCCTCACCTCTGAGCATAAACAGCTTCTAAAATCTGAACGGAAGAAATGCATCACACAAAAGCCACCACTGCCACCAAGAACTGTTACACTCATTTAGCCATGACTGATCAATCAAGAAGCTCCATAGGCAGGACCATGCCAGCACTGTCAGACAAAAAATCAGCAGCCAGCTTCGCCCCTGAGATCAGCGGACACAAACCAGGCCCCATGCAGTGCACAGAAACCTGTGTGAAAACAAGCAGTTGGAGGAGGTACAGCACTGAGTGGCTTGATTTTCTGCATCTCCTGGGACACGTGCACTGAGTGCATTGCTTTCTGACTGACTGCAACATGCAACATGCCCACTTCCAGCATGCCGGCGGTGTGCAGGGAGGCTTGGTGCTACACTTCAAATGGCAATACAGAGGACTGAGAGCATTTGTTTTGCTGTTACAGTGCCATGCTCTCTCACTCACGCACAAAGAGAAGGGATGCTCTGCTCAGCTCCAGCTGTAAGGGTTCTCTCTCTTGTTTCACTAACCCTTCTCATGCTGAAGAAGCTCTGCAGCAGACCAGGAATGGAGGAGAAGTGAGAGCATTCTGCCTACATCCAGCAGTACTTGGCTAATGAACACCATTTTGTACTTACCAGGTGGGTTTTACGTACAAATGAGTGAATCCCTGCCAAGTACACAGACAGAATTACTGACCTGTCTCGTAATTACCTCTTCATTTCTGTTTTCAACCAGTTCAAAGAGACAGCACCTGGACTGTATGTACAGCTGAGCTACAGCAAGCACCTGCTGAAACACTACGTGATATGAGGGATCATCAGATAAAATTACAGTAAACACTATTAGCTCTAATGAGTCCAAGATTTAATCATACTGCTCTCATATGGCTGGGAAATTTCCAACAAGACCTTCAAGTTCAAGAAGAAGTTTCTATAAAAACAAACTTTTCATTCAGGAAATTCCTATTTATTTCTTTTAGAATAGTCAGAACAAAACTATCCAGTTTCAAGGCAGATCAACACATATTTGAGTTTGCTTGACTTACTGCACTGCCTTGTGATGTTTCAGCTTTCATCTGCTGACCACTGACAGACCACGCATGCAGTGGTAACATATTACGGTGGGAAGTACATTAATGTATTAATAATAACAAATACAATATGAAAATATCTGTTTTCTTCCATCTGCCAGGTATTTTCTTGTGACAAAAACATGCTCACAAATCATATTGAAGTGCAATATCCTTATGTAATGTACAGGGAAAAAAGTAACCCACGACTTTTATGATTATTTTAATCACAAGTCCTTGCTGTATGAAGTCAGAAGACAGAACCTCAGTGGGATTCTCATGCCTAACAGCTGTAGGCTCCCAGCCCTTAGCAAACTTGCACCTGTCACTAAATTAGTTACCTCATTTTCTGCTTTAATACTTGTACTAGTGCTGACTGGGATGTACTCCACAAAAACCAAACCACAGACCTCCGTTCTCCGGAGCACCACAACTCCCATATTTTGTGCTGTTGCTGTGTGTTATTATATTTTGGGATTTACTTGGGCTTCTAAGGTGACAGTTGCAACTCAGCATTATGAAATATAAACATAGTATTGTTTCTTTCTCCTGAGCAGACTGCAGTTCTGTACGCTGCTCCTCCAGCCTGCCCTTGCATCCCTGTAGTTACAGGCAGCAGCCAGCAGTTCTTTTTTCTGCAACAGTCTTAAAGAAGTCTTTGTTCCAAAGCCTCTTAATGGAGCCTTAAGATATGAAGGCATTTTACTATCAATAATTTGTTACTACTTGAGGGCATATTTTTCCTGCATAGTGTTCTTTCGTGCTTTCTTTCTGATGTCTCTGAGTGACCTGGAGTAGCAGGACGGCTCTGAGTCGCCTTCAATAAATTACTGTCTATGCAGGGAACACAATGTTGGAGAAAGGTTTGCCAACAACATCTCAGCGCGTCTCATTTTTATGATTTCTTTTACATTCTTTTTACTCTTATAAGAAAGTCTCCTTCGATTTCCAAAACATCAGGTGTTCTTTTCCAAGTGCCTCCTTTGGGTTTGGCAAATGACCAGAGTCTTGCTTCCTTTTTACCTTCTACTTTCTTTAGCCTTTCTAGTCTGTCAGCTTAATTTCTTACACAGGAAGTTTGAAAGAGCACATTTGAAAGTTTTGAGACCACTTTACAAGTTGCGGTAATTCTAAGGTATAAGCTGCTCTGTAGGCAGAGCAGAAAGAAAGAAACAACTCATTTAAGCTTTTTGGGCGTCGGGATTTTACCATTCTCTAGGACCCTACACTGTCTTTCACAAAACATTTGTACTTCCACCACCTATCTACAACTCATCTGTCACCCACCAGTCTGTCCCACCCGTGCTCTTAAACGCTTTGTTCTGTGAAGCGTTCATCAACTAAACTTCTCGTCTTCATCTCACACTCCGTTGCACAAAAATTACAAGTGCTTGTGGGCGTACTGAGGAATTCAAGTTGATCACTATCTCACCTACATCTTGTCTCTCCGACCTGAAGACAAATGTTTCATTTACCATTCTTTTCCTTTTTTTCCTAGAAGGCATTTTCAAAGGGATTTTTCATCTCCACCAGGGATTTTGTTGAGCAGTGAATCATAAATGACATCTACCTTCTCACCCACATAGTGCAACTGAAGTGCAGATTGTTGTTTTGTTTGCCAGTTTCAAACTGCTGCCAAAAGACTTCCGAGCAAGATTGTCCACTACTCTCAACCCATGCTTCCCCCATCCCTCCAAGGACTCCGTGTTGTGACTGCACACAAGGAAAATGCTGTACTCCATTTAGGCTTTCAATCAATTTCTCCCACATGCCATTTTAATGTATTTTTTTCTTACCAGGTCTTAGTCAAGTTTATTTCCATCTGCTTCCCCCGACTGTTTTATGTAGCCTGCCTACTGCATGCTTTACGACTTCCTCCTCTTTTCACTGCAGACTTCTTCACCCTCTTGACAAACTCAGGCTGTGTGAATGTAGTTTTTATCAAAACATGACCACTTCATTTTTTTACTAGTTTCATTTGCTCTCAGCAAAAAGGCAAGCGTTGTACATCCCATACACTGACTCCTCTCATAACAAAACCTCTTAGGAAGTCTGGGAGCATCATTACTACCCCAAATCATGATATCTTGGGCAGAGAGACAAAATGTGATCTGCTGAAAATGTGCGTACATGCACTCACATGCAAACACACACCTATGCCATCTTAATATCTGTGGATTCCAGTCAGAGTTCCCAGCAAGCAAGCAAATAGCTTCAGAACCCACTCGTAAAGATTCCTACCAACGTGAAAGGATGCTGTCCACCCTCAGCCACTCCACCTCACCTCATTAAGAGGAAAGGTACATGACAGCAATCCCTGCCTATGGCAGCCACCTATGTTTCTCTCTCACCATCATCAGGGGAAGCTGATGGTGCCTGATACCTCTCACCAGCTGGAAGTACCATAGCTAGTCTTCTTTTGCCCTCTGGTCTCACTGAGGTTTGTCATTCTACTTTTTGTTTCCTTTTCCAATATCCTGATCTTTGACCACCTATTTCATTTTTGTATTTTTATGATTTGTTTACAAAAGTAGAAGTGACCTGATATGCAGAAACCCAGAAGTCTTCCAGCTGCCTTTTCAATTTCCCTCCAATTGTGCATTCATAAAGCTGATGTTTAAGTCTTATTCATCAAGGTATGGGATGGTTTTACGGACTTCATCTGGAATTTTTTTATTACTGTTTTGACAGCACCTGCTAAGGAAAAAAGTCCATCACTGGAAGAGTTTTCCCCTCAGCATGGGGGTGGGGATAGGACTGGAAGGATTATGTAAACAACTTGCCTGTCTGGAAAGAGGGGCCTTGACAGGTCCCATGTTGTCAAATGGCAATTGTGACTTCTTGCATTTCAAAAGTCACGCTCAGATGGTTTCATGTGAAACCCTCTGGGTAATAGTAGCCTTTTGAGGTTATGATATCTCTGGATGGAATTCAATAAAAGAAATTCGCTTTCAATTGAAGCCCTGGAACACCGCCAGACAGCCCCAACAATGCGATTCGTCTCCAAAGAAAATTGGACTGATCCCCCCCCTCCCCTCTTCTCCTCCCTTTTCTATTTCTCTCTCCATCTTTATTTGTGCGTTTAACCTTGTTTGTGGGTTGCTTTTTTGATATATTTCCTCCCAATAAGCTTGGGATGCTGAAGCCTTAAAAAAAATAAACACTTGGGACTGAAATGGTAGTAGCTAGTAATAGAGAGACACAGGCGCTCACAGCAGCAACGACAAGTCGCTCTCAATAGCTGACCTTTGCCATATACGTGAAAGGAAATAGAATAGAACCCCTGCTCTAGGTGAACGGGGAATATTATTACAAGCACCAGCTTCCTAGTCTTTGTTAATAAGGGTGGTTGATGTACTTATTTAGTTAGTTAGTTTGAGGCCAAAGGATGGGAAAAGCTCACAAAACCTGCCTGACTGCCAGAGGCAAAAGTGTTGGCATTTTGCTTGGATTGTCACTCCTTTTGCCATGGATTATTTTTCCCCCTTAGTTTGGAAAGAGCTATTATTGTCTTTCTTCTTGTATGTGATCCAGAGTAGATTAATGCTTGTGTTGAATTGGGAGGCAGATGATGGTGAAGATGCACCAGTCTTGTGAAAGCATCCATTTCTTCCAGTATTGTCTTAGTGATCCACCTCTTACATTGTTATTATTGCCTGTGATTTTCTTTTGGTTTTCTGTCAGGTCAAATAGGCATAGGGGTTGCACTATGCAAATACATAAATAAAAATAAAAGCCATCCCACAGCTTGGAAGCAGAGTGAAGATCTGTTCAGCAGAATTTGTGCTGAAGTTTCTTGTTCACATTTGATTCACCTTGGGTTGTAGCCCTCTTTTTTCTTCCTGTCCCAAATCAACAATTGACTCCTTCCACTAGGTAAAGATTTCAAAATTAATGTAGAAAGAGCAAAATAAAATAAAATAAAAATCTAACCTGTTTCCTTTTCCTACAGAGTCACCTGTGCTTTTACCCCTCCACAGCTCACAAGCTACGCATGTTCAGGTCTGGTCAGATGTCGGCTAACAAAACTGGCATAGGGAAAAAAATCAGAGGGCCACTTGTTCTGTAGGTTCTTTGGGGTCCAAGGTACCCACTTGCACTGTCAAGAGACTTGTCTGATTTCTGGCATCAAAGCCAAATCTAGAATGCAACCTTCTGGGCTACAGGGTTAGAACCCACTCTTCTTTCAAATTACTGTATTTTAACCTCACACTTTTATCTCTGTACATACTGTTAAATAGCTGTGATAGCACTCATTTAAGAAATTTTATAACGGTGCTTGCATCCAGAGCTCCTCGCAGAGACTTTTCTTACACAAATTCAGAGTGTCAGCAATAGCATTAACCATACCTGATCCCAGTTACTTGGAGAAAATAATTCAGGTGCTGCAGAAGGAAGCAGATGGCAGCTCTGGATAAATTTGCATGCACAAATATTAAAGAGGGATTACAAATCCCCTTCTAACACACAATATTTTTCCCCAAAATTCTCAAAAGCACAAGGAAATTAAACAAGCCCTCCAAGCTAACTAAACCACTCAGAGCAAGGAACAGAAAGCAGGTCTTCTCATCTCCTCTCTCACACCCAGTCCCCAAAACCCATCACCTCTGTAGAGCAGAGACTTGCTGTAACAGACCTTTCCAGTGACTACGACATTAATAAGGTACTAAAATATTTAGGTGCGTTTACTGCATCTCATGATGTTAGATTAAAAAAAAGTCCTGCTAGCTGGCAGTCTTTATAGTCTCACTGTCTCAAGTTAATACGTAAATAAAATGTACATGTAGGCCCGAGTGCAATGAAAGTTCACGGAAGTACATTCTGTGGCTGAGATATTTGCTCTGCCTTAATTCCCCTGGGCTCTAGGCTTAGATATAGCAACCATTTGGACTGAGTTTTCTTGTCACTGAATCCAAGTAAAAGGAAGAGCTTCAGTTCCTCTCCTAGGAACATTTATACAAACAATCATTTGTTCATTAAGGAAAAAACATCCCTATCCAAAACATTTTCTCCCTCTTTTTTCTTGACAGGAATTCACGGTTACTCACACCTGAAAGCATATTCTAACTGTCTCTGCAATGCATAGGGATGCTTGGAGCACAATATTAGAAAATAGTTTAAAAAAATCCTTGCAGATCAGCTTCTCAAACACTTATCAATTTTGAAAGATTACAGCTTTGTTATGGAGTTAATAAGTAAAAACTCTCAAGGTTCATGAAAAACTCATCTACATTCAACCAGGTGTTTATCCCCTTCAGAAAAAAAAGGAAATCGAAGAGCTGTAACCAGTTTTTAAACATACGAAGCAACAGATTTCTGCTTTTGGAGCAACAAAGACATTGACAGTCTGAGAATGTATGTTTTCCTGTATCACTAATAGAAAAATATACAACAAAATATACAGAATTCAACATAAGATCTAATCTGCAAGAATAGTTGCAGACAGCCTTTAATTTATGCTCAAAGAGGACTGTTAGTCTTACAGCAAAAATGGGAATTTTCCACTGCTCCCTTCAATGCCATAATCTCAAGGTACTGATTTCAACAGTTACTCCTGTTCATGAACTTAGAGGCCATGCTGCAGTCCCAGTTGTGGTGATCAGCTATATCTGTGCTAGCACAAACCTGGTCAGATCAGAAATCATTAAGGGTACCAAGGAGCAAGATGGCTTTTTTAAGCTGCCAAGTAAAAGGACAGAATCCTGGCCTGGTTTATGTAGATAAACAGAACAGCTACACAGCTAGCAAAAGTAAGCTACTGCAGGTGCATCTACTCACACTGATAATTCTTGGATGTAGATACTGGATAAATCCTTAAGTCTGGCATCAAGCAATGGGTAGATGCAGCTGTATGTACTGAAATGAGGATATCCTCTTCTTTTGCCAACATGGATTTTATTTCATTAGTTGGTATGTTCTAACACTGATTTTACTATGTGAGGATCAAGGCATTTTGTGCCCAGCACAACTAGTTTTAATTTTGACTGTCACCTCCGTGTGTAATACAAATCAAAATAAACCACACACTTACATCACGCATTGTTAAAATCACAACATCCTGTAATGTTAAAAACAGAAAGATCTTGAAGTTCAGGCCAAGAATCTCATTTTTACTTCCTCCTGCCTTCCACAATTCACTTTGTTAGCAAACAAGTTATTCTCATATCTGGGAGGAATATAAAGACTTACTTGGGATGTATAACTTGTATTTCATTTTCACAGGCAATAACAAATTCCTTAGGAAATCAGAGCTAGAAGCTCCAAGCTGTTCAAGAACAGAGGGGTCCAGCACATAAACATTTTCCTCTAGAGAAGAGAGTCCAGCATCCTACATTGAAGTATTACTTACAGCATACAATAGTGTCTTAAAATTTAAGAACCTGGGAATTTAACAGTGAAGAAAACTTATTGGGATATTTAAGCAGGGTGTTTTGGCAGTGGTCATTAGACATTTTATGCGAAGAATTCAGATCCATCCTCTAAAACTTTGTGATATTCTTTTAGGTGATTTTGCTCTAATGGACTGGATTATCACTTTGTGAGCCATAGGTTTTCCCATTCTCTTAAGATGGCCACTGCAGCATAGCATTAAGGAAGTTATTTATTATTTGACAGTAATGCAGAGAGTGCCCCAGGAGACCAATACTGGCATAGGGATTACAGGTCTGACTCCAATCAGCCCAAGGTGTGGGAGTTCCTGGGACCATTTCCAACCCAGACCTCCTCCTTCCAGTGTGAACGCTAGGGCTGACACTGTTCCAGAGCCTCACCTGGAAAGGAGTAAAAGCCTACAATTATTCTTGTTCAGCCTTTCAGAGTCATTATGAAAATTAACCAGACCAGGCAAAATGTCTGCTCCTACAGCACTGATGTTAAGGAACAGTGATAATAAGAGTCTAGGGGACAAAAGGAAGATACATACTCCTCAAACAAACAAGCAAGCCAACAAACTCTTGGGGGAAAAAAAAAAATCAAACAAAAACCAAACCCACTATGTACCATAAACACATAAGACTTCTGCAAGACTTCATTTTCCCTCAGATTTCGAAAGAACTTACTCTACCAGTAACTGCTTCTTCAGGCAAAAGCAGCTCTTCCTAAAGCCTTGAGCCTTCTGGTGCCAGAAGAGTTAAATTACAAGGTAGACTTGCTTAGAAAAAGAAAGTACAGCCACTTTCATCAGAAATTGTTTTCCAAAAATCCCTTAGCACTTCTTAAATTTCTCTCCCAGATGATGATTCATCTCACCACCTATACAAAGCTCCATTTTCACTTTAAAATTTATTAATCAATCCTCCCACTAAAAGCTGGAAGAAAGTTTTCCATGAAGTTTTTGCTGTTGTTATTGCTAGAATATTCTTTACAGAGAAAAGACCTAATTCTAGTTGAAAATGGCAATCTGAAGGCTAACGCAAACAAGCACAACCCACTGGGATCAAAACCCAATGAACCAGAGAACAAAAAGCAACTAGCTACCTGCAGTAGTGGCTTTACATATCACGGCACTAATCCTAGAGGACAACCTACAAACTACCTTCAAGCAGATCAATCTGAAAACTAAAATTTCCTAACACAGTGGTTACTGAAGATATAGAGATGTTCCTTAAGCTTCTCTGAATTTCCCATGATGTCTCATGCAGCCAACCCACCTACCTATCTCGCCAGATGACCTCAGCGTTTCACCTATTTCCGATCTCAGTCACTAGATCAAACCAGATTCACTAACATTAAAAAGAAAGGGTAACATTTGTCATCTTCCAAATGGCACTTTGCTTGAAGCTTGCCATTTCTAGCTCAGCTCAGAAAGAGAGTGGTTTGTGCATTTTTTCTTTGTTTGTTGGTTTTTTTTTTACCCTTGCCAGAATCTATTCTGCTTTCCACCAGCACCACCCTCTACATATGCCGATACTGCTACAAGATATCCGCTCTTCCCATAACACAGCATCAAAGCAAGGTCTTACAGTTTTCAATCAAAACAAAACAAAACAAAACAAACAAAAAAAAAACAAATCCAAAAAAGCAGAAGCAGATCCATCAGTTTAGGGGATCCTGTCAGTGCTCAGCAGCTCTTGAGATAAAACCACCTAGATTGGAGGTCTGCACAGAAACTTGCATAGTAATTGCGATATCTTTCAGACTTGGAGGCTACAGAAATTCACTCAGAGCTCTGCATGCAGTCAGTTTCAAGGATGAGTTACTGATTTCATTCTTGGGGCACTCACCTATACTCTGCTCCTTAGTATCAGTGCACTGGGAAAAGATGTACACAGTGACAAGAGAAGAGTCTGGCAAACTGTTTCCAGCACTTTTGATTTTCATTCTGTTTTCCTCTATCTTCCCCCACCTTCCTCCCACCCTCAGATCTGAGCCACAGGCATGATGCATCTCGTAGGGGGACTATGGTCTGCAGTTCATATGGGTGACTTCAAACCAGGACTCATGGGTGTGTGTGAGGAGGAAGGAGGATAAGAAATTAAAAAAAAAAAAAAGAAAAAAAATCATATGGACTTGGAATGTAAGCTGCAGATGAAAGGTTATCCATCCCTATTTCTTATCAAGTTCCTTCAAGGGACCCTGGCTTTCAGCTATAGTTTTTGGCTGGAAAACTCCTCAAACTTAAGATAAGTGAACCTGTAAAACACGGCCCTAGGGATGATACAATACTCTGTGCAACCACCAAACAGCAGGAACAACTAACAGCAAATGACAAATGAAAGGAAATTCCACTTAAACTGTCTACTTCTGACCAAACATTCCAGCTTGGCTGTTAAATAACATCCCAAGCAGACCTGAGACAAATGTGACAAGGACAACTTTTTCTTTCTGATTGTACTTTGCTTGCTTTTAATCAGATTTCTGTCTATCAGAAGCTGTGTCAAGAAAGGGATCTGCATTTAATCTCCCTGAGGTAGCTCACTGGTCTCACAGTTCAGGCACAAACTGAAAAATATTGCTTGGATCCCAGTTCATTTATTGTCAGCTTTACTAACAAACCAGTCTGAAAGAAAGAGCCCTGAAACTCTTCAAGATACTCTTGCAAAACTCTACCAAAAAAAGGAAAAAAAAAAAAAAAGCTTCAAAATAACCTTTAAAGGCATGGCTCTTTTTACAAGCAAACCCAGCCATAAATATTGTGCTCAAAACAAGAATCAAAACCAGAGATCTCTTGAACTTCTGCCACAAAACATTACAGAGCAGAATGCAGGCACAGACTGCTGCACATCCCTGACATATCCTAAAGGTGTTGAGAGGGGCAAGATTGAAAGCATCCTAGGATAGGTGCTCTGGTTTTCCAGATTAAAATGCAAGGTGCCAGAACAAGCTTGCTTCCTATCCTCTTCCCTATTTTACACTAAAACAGATTTTACCCATGCCAAATGACCCCTGCCCAAAAAAAATTGAGATTATCTGCACCTTGCTGATTTCTCTCCCATCTGCAACAGGCCCTTGGAAAAGAGAAAATAACACTATAATCCGAATTGGTAGCCAACACTGCTTCAGAGTGTGGTTCATTGAGAGCTATGTGGTGCTGGGGATGGACAGCTACACAAGTTCTTTTAAATCTTGGGGCATGGATTGTCTGGGAGCTTTTACTGCTATTTTTGGCAAGAAAGATCAAAATGACACAAAGTCATCCAGGTTGGGCCCTATGTGTTAGAGACAGCAACATCAGCCCAAGAGATATGGGCACCTTGGAAAATACTACAGTCAGACACAACCCTACAAACCAACCTGACCAGTGAGACAGAAGCAAATGTTCATCATTGTACATCCAGCAGCAACTTAGCTGCATATTTTTCACTTATATGGATCCAGGACACAACTAATTAAATAAAAACAATTACTTTAAAGTAATAACTTTAATGACTCAAAATATTTAAACTTTGTTGAGCTGAAACCATCTCCAGTAAATCTGCAGTTCATATTTCCTATCCACAAGTGGGTCAAAAACATTTTCTTGTTTTAAAAGAAACTTTATTGGGTCTTACTGACATTTCACTGGAAACTTGTTTTAACCAAATATTTACACATTTGTTTTTTGAAAGTTTTATGCTGCTGCAAATGCACACACTCACTCAAAAGGCATAAATATTTAAGAGTAATTTGACCTGGTCTACCTATTGCTTCAGCTACAAGAGCAAAGTCTGACAAGAACTGGAGAGGAAGCAACTTAGTGAGCAGTGGTGTGCTTCTGATAGAAACTGAAGGAAGGACAGGGTGGCCAGATCCTTGTCACAACCATTTTGCAACATTTCAACATTCTCACAGTCTAATTAGTGGTCTGGTAAGGATTTTAATTGCTGAAGAACCTCAAATGCATAAGCTTATAAATGGAAAATTGCCTACACATCCTCCAGGTCTATAGAGAAAGTGGAGATGAGAAAATTGCTATACGAGTTACACTAGCTACTATGAGTTGATCATTTTCTTCTGTAAAGCAGAGTGCTTCTGGCAGCCCTCCCTCTATGCTACCTGTGGGGGATAAAAGCTGAGGGCTTTTACGCTGAGCTGGGGCTCTCCACCTGTTTTCTCCATCAGAATAAATAGAAGAGTGCTGCTCCAAAGGAGTAGGAACATCACACCACAGTCTGCACATTGGTAGGAGTAAAGGTTCAAAGAACAAACACTGAAACTTCTGGGAGCACAGAGAATCATCAGCTGACATATCGTGTGCCCAGGGAGCATTTGCTGGGACCTCCCTGTATGCTGAGAGAAGCCAGAGGAGCAGCAGCTGTGTGCTGCATGGATCTGTTGGCTCACGGGCACGCGCTGTGACAGCACAGAGACACCCTGCCCAACTGCTTCATGCTGTGTCTGTGAGCTAGATGGCACTGCTGTTTTCATGAGAAGCTGAAGCATTTGAGAGTCGTGTTAAAATGGTTTGAAACAGCTGGAAATAGTTTTCACCTATTACTAAAGTATTCACTTTAAAATGTATAAAATGTATAAAAATGTTTAAAATGCTGCCTGTACAGAGCAGGTATAAGGACTGAGCTACAGCTCTGATGGGCAAGGAAGCAAGGCAGCATTTCCTGGAGAACAACTCCTCTTTAGGGACCTCAGCAGAAGAGCAGATCCTCCGCAAGGTCGAGCATCCAACGACTCTAGCTGGTAATGGCTTTCAGAGCAAGTCCTTGGCCTCTGTCTGCTTGAAAAGCAGAGCTGCAAATGACAACAGCAAATGTACAGAGCCAACAGTCCTCCACGGGAGTTGCTACCCATTGAGCAGTGATGCACACCCAGCTGCCTGTATGCAGTTTGGCCCTGCCAGCTCCTTTTTCAGCCCTATAACTGAACACTCTTCATTTAGACAGAGAATGCAATAGGTGTGAAGGATGTCCTTTCTTCCAGGCATTTCTTTACATGCTTGGCCAAAGCATAAGCAGACTTATTTAAAAAGAGCTAACGGAGGCTATGCATCAGCTGCAACTCAACACAGGCTAACAGCCAAATGATTCTGTTTACTGTAACCTCTATGCCCAGAGAAGTTTCTTTTGTTTTTAAAATAGCATCAGTCACTACAGAATGGAGGCACAAGGAAATGGAAGACTGTATCTACACATATAGATTGTCACAAGGCCTGGGGTTTGTACATAGCATTCATTTTAATTATACTTTTAATTGATTAGTATGTTACTGCACTGCAGTTTCTGTAGATTGATGAATATATCAATATTAGGTGTTAAATAAGAATATTAAAAGGCTCCTCTAATGCATAATTTACTTCGTGGCAAACAATCTCTTCCTCTCAGATCATTACTATTGCAAATTTGGAACTTTATCTGAATGGGTTTCCCTAATTCATTTCCTAGAAATTAAATTATTCATACAAATATGGTTTATATTATGATTTTTTTTTTTTTTTAATTTGAGTTAAGTAGCACTGTGGGGATGTGCTATTTTCTTAACTGAATGAGAATGAAAACTTGAGGGGAATGTAGCAAGCTCTGAGTTAGAAAGTATTTATTTTGATTCTGTTTTTTGTATCCTGGTAACCACACTAATGTGCCAGCACAGGTCAAGACGTTATGGACCAGAAACTCTGCATAGACATCATAAGGAAAAGGTCCCTGGCATAAAACAGCTTGTAAAGTAAACACATGACAGAAAAAGAGGGGGCAAGACATTCTGAATCATTATCCCCACTTTGAAAAGGAGGGACGGAGATGCAGGCTGCTGCAAGGCACAATGGCTTAAGCTGAGTGGTCTGAGCTATGGCAGGAAGATGGAATTGGACTCTATTAAATGTATCATGAGATATAATCATGGCTTACAAAGGGAGTATTTCTGATACTAAAGGTCTCATTAATCTAGTGGAAAAGGCATGACAGGATCTAGTGGCCAGATGCCAAAGCCGGGCAAATTCAAAGACATGCGGGTGACCATTTCTAAAAAGGGAAAGTAGGCCATTAGAGCTGCTGCATTGGAACACAGGGACACGGTGACTTCTCCACCTCCTGGAGGCACTAAAACGGAGCTGCCCGTCTGCCTGGAAAGGCAGAGATGCCGTATCTCAGAAGTTGCAGGCGCATGCAGGAATCGGTAGTCATATCGCACAGCCTGCGATCCAATTCAGTGCCAAACTTCTGGCTTTAACCAAATCAAGAGTGAGCTCTCAAATTCCAGCCTTGGATCTCAGCTAATTCCTCTCAGAGATCACACAACCACTGAAAGCACATCAGAATCTAGATGATAAAAAAGCGCTATCCACAGCTACAAAGGTGAAACCACTATAGTGAAGGAAGCAGGCAGTAGCAAGGAGTGCAGGGGACTATCTGTCAAAAATGTTACACTAGTAGAACTTGACATTTCTAATACTGACAACAGATGATCAAAACAAACAAACAGATAAACAAAGCACTGGTACTCCACATTTCCATCCTATCACTTGGAGAGGGAAGAATTCCCTGTGTTGTTCCTTGGCTTCGAGATATTCAGCAGGGAAGCTGCCATAGCAGCACAGTGCTCCCAGACAAATGATAAACTGCTGCATGACCTTCAGCAGCCTTTCACCTTCCCATGTCTCTCCATTAGCCTTCACACGCCTTGGGGAGCACTGTGTGACTCTTGCTCTACATAAGTGCAGTGCCTAGCATAGCAGGGCAAGAGCTCCATAGCATTTCCACAGTACAAATGCTATTACTACCACAATTCAGAGACCAGCCCTACTCCAGGGATCACTGTATGACTGTCACTTGCCTCTCTGGGCTACACAGGTTCTACTTTTAGGAATAAAACTCAGCACTGCTGCACCAGGAGGAACAAATCACATGCTGGTGACAGGCACTGATCTCTTTGTGCCAGGCATAGAGCAACGTAACACCCCATATGCTGTTCCATAATGCCACCCGTATCACAGGCATTCATGACTTTTGTCTCAAAACTGACAAGTTTCCTATCCAATATATGGCTCTTTTTTGTAATTAACGGTTGGATAGAAGAGGGGAAAAGGTATTATTGTCATAAGCATGAAAACAATATGGCAGATTGATTTGAGATCCAGCTTCCCACTTAATGGAAGTTCAGATATTCCCATTGCAATAATGTTATCAGTTCAAAAAAAGAGTAATTTTTAAAAAACAAAACAAAATCAACAACAAAAACAAGCAAACAAAACAACAACAAAGCAATCACCAGAACCTTGTCCTTTTTATGTGTGTGCATTATAACTGACCTCAGTGGCAGAGAAAAATTGCCTGCAAATGGCTTCATGATCTGCCATTCATGCAGCCCACAAGAAAAAGCGTGCGTTTCTTTCACTGCAAGGCTTTGAAAAGAGCTGGTCTTAAAATACTGAGAGCTAACTTTCCACTCCAGTACCTTGCAGCTCTGCTCTAAGTATCCACCACCGAACAGGAACAGGCAGGGAAGAAACAAGTTTTAATTAGCTGTACACTGGGGCTCTTTGTCCCACAGATAGATTCGATCGTATTGCTGATAACCTTCACAAGGCTTGTTACTGTATTACACTATGCCATTCTTCTGAGCTGAAGGAATTTTTCACAAACCCCAAACAGACTTAGCAGCTGTGAAAGAATAAAGTCAGAAGTCCCTTCCAGATGCTTTGGTGGGGTTTTTCTGTTTGACTGTGTTCACTCAACTGGGATGGAGCCAGGAGAGCTCATCAGTGGAGCTCCAGAGTGGTGAGTGATAACATGGGCCTCTGCCAGCTCCTTGCTTACTGCTTGTTTACAGGCAGAGTTTGTTTGTAAACTTGTTTATGGGGATTTTGCTTTACATACGTGGTACACAAAGTGAAAATAGGATCTGGTAGCAGCAGTCCAGCATACTCTGAATGAACTCAGACAAGGAAGAAATTCCAGCACTGTTATTACCTGATGTGATGAGATGGTGCCATCACCTGCTATGATTACAAACCCTGAACTTTCTGCAGGACTGGACAAATCACGGGGAAAAAATAAAAAGCTCTTAAGAACGGAGCAAACTGTTCTCTCATGACTTCAGATCCTTCACTGCTTTATGCACTTGTGAAAAGTGTGCCTATCACTGTGCTGCACTCCCCATTGCTACCAGCCCTCACAGGGCACCAGGCAAGGACTGAAATCAGAACAGTGATAGGGGAAAAAGAAAGGGCTTGGATCCAGCTATGAAAATAAGTGATTCTGGAAATGAGCATATGCAACTTAGATCATTCATTTCCAGTTACTGTACCAGCCAAGAATGAAATCTTCTTGCTGTACTTAGATAAGTAGCTCTAATTTAGTAGGCTCAGACAGCAGTCGTTAACAGCAGGATTCCTTCTCTGCTTCCAAAGCTTGGAAACTAGAAACCCCTTCACAAACTGCCTCCCTATAGGATACAACGGATGTGATCCTCATAGCCCATACGCTGCTTTACTCTAAGGTATAACTTTACTAGGGAATTAGTCCTAGTCCACAGCAGGACAGCTGAGAGTAGGATAAAGCATTGCCATCTCTTCCTTTCACTACAAAATGGAGTAGATGGTGCCTTCAATGTACCTGCAAGGAGGCTGGCTCCAGCATTTGTCCTATCTGCTGTAAAATTGATGGATGACAGACTGCAAAATCTGGTATCTTTGGTGATGAGCAGAGAATGAGCTCATAAATAACAATCAAGAACATATCCTGAAGCACAGATGTAAGAGGCAGGTTTTGTTTATGCCACGTCCATGGCTTCACCACCGCCCTCGTACCATCCCTGAGGGAGGAGGATCCAGTAACATCCCTGGGCAAAGCACATAGTTCTTGTGCTGACAGGTGCACATCCTTGAATGGGATTCAAGGAAAATTCTTTACTGTTCTGTGCACTGTGACCAGATGTGAGCATACAAATAGAGGAATTCTTACAAAACGACACCTTTGACTTTTTTCTCCAGCCTGCAACGTGTTCTGGCTGCTGCTTACCTTATGGCAATGGATCTCTATTATCATTGCCTTTCCTCCTACACCTGTCACAAGGCCAGGTTATTGTCTGTTCACATGCATTTCTGCAATCTTCCCATCCCATGCTCTCTGAGTGGCTTTTTGCCCAAATTTAGAGGGGCACAAGCTTTCCAAAACAAGGGTCAAGAGTTGCTGAATCAGTGGTGGTTGCACACTTTCCTTTCTTGCAAGGCCAGTCGGGACAGTTCTTAAGGGGAAAAAGACAACATTAGAATCAGTCAGACTGTTTCTCTCAGAAAATGCAATGCCACAGCACTGATGGATGCCTGCTAGGCACAGCCTGACTGAACCCTGCTACTGTAGATAGTACAGGGTGGTCTAACCTCAACAGCTGTGAGAGCCGGATTTGGGTTTACAATTCCTCCCTCCCACCTTACCCACCATGGTCTGCATCCTGCCTCCTTAGCGGTGGCTGGCGCTCTCCCTCCCCTGCCACTGCAGTGATTGCCAAGCACAGCCCTGAGGCCAGCCATGCACCACCAGCATCGCAGGCTGCCATGGATTGCATTTGCTGGAGCCCAAAATGCTGGAGGAAACCCACGGACATCTGCCCCTCAGTAGCAACAGCTTCCTCTTCCCTTCAAATGCACACACCTCCTGTCAACAGCAGCAGTGTTTTGGCTTTGAGGATAAGCTCAGTGGCTGGAGGGTGCAGTCATTGCTCAAAATAGCTGTTCCTCATCTCTTCTTCCAGGGAAGAAGCCGGTGGGCTGGATGGATTGGCAGAGCAGTCTGGAGCTGTCCTGCAGGCCACCAGTTGGACCACACATACTACTTTCTGCAGTTGCAGCTAGCTGCTGGTGGCTCCAGATCTATGCAGATCTATACCCCTTCAACCAGGGGCTTGCAATGCTGTACTCACATCTGTAGCACACATAACATCCAGTCATCCTGTATAAATTAAACCCTTATAATAAAGGCCTGTTTTCAAAGCTAGTCTGAAGCAAGATCCTTTCCTTTAAGAAGAAGTTTTAAAGGGTTTTTTTTTTTTTCATTTCAAAAAGAGAAGAAAGGAATTATCTCCTCTCTCCTCCTTCTTCCTGCCACTACCTTTCCATTAACTCATCTGTGCAGCTCTGCCCATTTGCATTAATTATTCTCTCAGTCTCTCTCTTTCTGAAGAATTAAAAGAAAAAAAGAAGAAAAAAAAAAGTAATTTAGAGAAAACCATGGGTTTGAGCAGAATTCAGTAGCAAAGCTCTAATCTGGGATCATTCAGCTCTTTAAGCATCAGTTTGAAGTCGTACTCCTCAGATGTATTTTAACTCCTCAGAGCAGAACTAGTGCTGGCAAGTCCAATCACTCATTTTCATCCCAGCGCTCTGCATATTTATTAATTTCTTTTAATAGAAATTGCTGTGATGAAAAAGGAAAGCATGCAGCTTAGATCACAATTATTGCAAATAATTAACAACTCAGGATTTGATGTTCCTCTTTGCAAATGTTTCTTTCATATCAGGGCCTTCGGTAAATTGAGAAGTAGAGCAAATCATACAGAAAAATAAGCTTGGCCATTGAAAGCTGAGGGAAAGAGTACTCAGCTGAAACATAAATTCCAGTTTCAAACTGAAGAATGCTTTCTCTCAAACTTGTAACATGACATGGCTCTTACAAGGAAACAAAAAAGAAAGAATCATCTGAAAACACCCCAAAAGACATCATTTTGCAACATCATTTGTTAAGTGAATCTTCAGGTACTGAAATCACTCCAAAATATTCTCAGGAAGCCTGACTTCAACTGGAAGAGTCATATCAATCTTTTAATCTTTTTCATATATGACATTTATTCATGTTCTGAAAAAAAAAAAAAACTTTTGTTCCAGTGACTACCAAAATTATTACCACTATAACGAATGCATTGCTGCAAAACATATGTATAACCATGAACAAAACCCCATACTACGCTCCAACTCACAGCGACAGCATGAACCCTGATTTATGGGAAAAGTTACCAGCAATTCTCAAACTATTACGAAACATTCAAGCTGATACTCTTAAACTGTTACCAGCTATAAGCCATTACCACTCTTGCAGAAAAGTTCATCATCTGATGTATTTTTAGTTAAAAGAGAACATTTTTGAACTACATAACTTTATAAAGCACTTTTTAAAGATATCTTCCTCACTCTTTTGCTGCAGTGTTAATGGCTTTCCATTGCTTGTGCTGCTGATTGAGCCTTCCTAACCAACATTTTGGTCAATCATTTAGTGCTTCACTTTCTCCTTACTTGCAGAATCTCTCTCCTCTGTGTCAGAACAAATTGCATTGGCCTTCTAAAGTGGTTTAGTTTCCAAGTGGAAACTAAAAGTACCTAAAATATAAATGGCTGTCAAGCATTAGATTAATACTGGAGTACAGAAAATCAGAATGTTGTATTCTAATTAGTTGGCAGGTTGTTCCTGATAATGATAAATTTCATACTCTAGTTGACACATTTTCAAATGTTAATGTCCTCTAGAGGAATAAGCTGTGTTGTAATGACTGGAATAATAGTTTCTAAGGTGAGCATTCAGCTTATTATGGTTTCAAGTCCTGGCACTCCATGTACATAGGTGTTAGGTTATATGCGCTACAAAAAGGGAATAATTACAATCATATAATGAAAAAAGAAGAGAGATTGTGAAGAGGATCTGAATCATGGAGAGAACAACTTCCTTCATTAGTGTGAAACAATAGTTAATCAAGGGCTGAGTATAACACAGCAGACAAGCACTCATGGGAATCCCAAGAGCCACAATGCGCTGGATAATAGCAACAAGTTTCCCAGTGGTCATATAGCTTCAACTTTAGAGAGACTTCATTATGTCCTTCCTTCTCTGGCTCTCCTTCACCCTATACTCAACGGCGCCGGTTTTCTGGTGGAAAGGAACTGAGGCAGATGACACAAAGGAAACAATAAGCAAGAGGAAAGTTGTGCTGGAAGTTCAGCCCCTTGGTTGACAGCAAACAGCTCAAGATAGGCATCCATTCACAGAATCACAGAATGGCCAGGGTTGGAAGGGACCTCAAGGATCACGAATCTCCAACCCCCCTGCCGCATGCAGGGCCACCAACCTCCCCATTTAATGCTACACCAGGCTGCCCAGGGCCCCATCCAGCCTGGCCTTGTACACCTCCAGGGACGGGGCATCCACAGCCTCTCTGAGCAGCTGTTCCAGCACCTCACCTCTCATAGTAAAGAACTTCCCCTGACATCCAACCTAAATCTTCTCTCCCTATTCAGAAACAAGAGGCACGTTGGACAGACTGTTATTTTTGGACTGTAACAATGGATGTCAGAACTTTTGTCTATTGAATCATGTTCTCCTAATAAGCAAGGGCTGTACCTCCAGTTTTCTTCTCCTCTAACTCTCCAACAGTCTTGCCTCACAACCAGAAGTACACATGCAAATAGTAAAACTTGAAACAGCTTAAATATTTATGTGAATAACGAAGCTGGTGTGGAACCAACATAATTTCCTAGCTTGTTTTCTTTTCAGTACACTGATACCCTCCTAATATTCTCTAGATATCCAAATGTTTCTATGTACAACCATGCAGTCGTCACTGCAAGCAGCATTAACCCCATTTGCACCACTGATGATCCCATGGTCCCGGGCATATCCCACTGTCCTTTTAACAGCAATTTGTCTTTTGATGCCATGGACACCTCAGTGATTGATGTCTTTGAAAGACAAGGAGAATCATCTGCTGAGCAGCAGCCGTAGCCTTATTTGCTGAAGCATTGCCTAATCCTACCTTTGCCCCTGGAACATTGCTTTAAAAATGTCCTCTGTCAAGAGTCACTCTGCAATCAACATTGCTGACCATGTGTTATTAATTAAGTAATTTTATAAAATTAGAAATACAAATCACATTGTTTTCAACCAAAATAACGATCTACCAATTATTCTGCCAAAAGAAATGACTTGTAGCTTTTGGCAGATCTTTTCCCTTTGGCCATTGTTTTCTTAGTTATTAACAAGGTTACAGTTGGTCCTTTTGATTAAAAAGTTTTCTGGCCAGAATCACTGCTATGGGAAAACAAAACCTGAAATTCAATATCCTTCCAGAATTCTTTTGAAATTTGATCTGAGCACCAATGAGGGAGGAAGGTGAGGGGCCACAGGGGACATATTTTGTAACTTTTTAATTTTCTTTCCAGCCTAAGATTCTTAAAGATGAGACAAATAGTACTCGAAAGCAAATAATAATAAAAATAAATACAAAAAGAAAGTATTTTTGTTCGCTTATCTCCTTGTAAAATTACACATTGAATTACTGAATTTACTTAAGAGCTGACTGTGACATTAAACCTTTAAAAATATGAATCAGACATGCAGAATACAAAAATTGGAATAAGACTGCATGAATAAGCTACATCATCATGATTCTTCCTAAGCAGCTTCTAAGTCTTCGAAGATCCTTTCAACCCCTCTGGGGAAAATAAAAAAAAGGATGTCAAAATCTGTGACTATTTTGAATTAGAAAAGAATCTTTAAAGAATATTTATAGTGAACATGCACAAGGAAATATTACAACAAAATTATTTTTAGCATGACCAGAAAAACCAACGTGTAACGCAACCAGATTTCAAAACAAGACTGAACTCTGATAAACATCCCTCTAAAATCAATCCTTGCCCTTCAAAACTTAGCACCAGAGGTGATGTGGAAGCAGCTCTGTGTTAGAAAGATTACTTAGACTGAAATGTGTACTCCCTCTGGGAGAAAGTGCAGAGGCTAGGCCTTCAGCAGAACTAAACTTCCATGCACTCATACAAGCACCTCCAGAAATATGGATTGTCTTGATCCCACAGGTAATACTGCAATAAATAATACAAGTAGAAAAAAAAAAAAAGAAAAAAAAAAAAAAAGGACCCCCTCACTCATCCTGTTACTTAAATAGAGGCTATCAAAGAAGATTGCTGAGCAGTTCCTGTCGTTTTTGTGAAAGTTAACATCATAGAGAAGGACACAAACCTGTAGTAGCAAAAATAAACAAGAGTAGAGAGTATTCCCAAGTTTCTGCATTAACTGGCTTTTGTCAGGTACATCAGATTGGCTGTTAAAACAAGCACGCTAAGCACTTCAAGCTTGGGAGATTAAGGCTTAGGTATAATCAACTGAACCACTGCAGAAAATGGCACACTGGGATGTCAATCCTGCATATCAGCACCAGCACAGAATTATCCCTACTCTTTTCCATTGTTTTGCTTTCTTTCTCCATCAGAGAGACCAACTGGAGATAACAAATCCAAGTAGTAACCAGCCTAAATCTTTCACAAGTCAGGCAAACTGAGGACTTCAGCTTTTTTTCCTCTTTTGTATTATTTGGACATTTGAAATCAGTGACTTAAACCAACCAAACATCTGTCCCTAAAAGGAACACTACTTATTGCTTTTAGAGCTCTGGCTAACAGCACATTGCTGTACGGGAGTCACTTCAGCAGCTTTCATATCTCAACTCTTGCAATAACCCAACAATAGTCATAGCACAGCTTTTGTTGGCCATGTGGCTCATTGGTTAAGTTTTTCCCTTCCCCGGTCATGCAGCTTGGGTAAATGCCACCTCCTCTGCTCCAGCATGATGCTTCTTATTCAAGAAACCCTTTTCCAGAGCTAGTTCACATCTCAATTGGAAAACCAATTAACAAAATTAGAAAAACAATAAAGAATTAAAATAATCAAGCTCTCCAAAATTAATACTTCAAAAGGGGATGCTGAAGAGCAAAGCTTCCTTGAATGTTGCCATTTTGACCACAGAGATAGCAAGGCTAAAATTAAGTTGTGGAGTAGTCTTGCTTGACCTTAGAAGAGAAAGATCACGCATTTCAAGACTTCTCGCTATTAGTAAGATTTATGGAATGCTGCACCAGTGACACTCACAGAATGTGCATTACACTTGGCAACAGGCCTGCAACCCAGCCACTTACTTCCATCATGTATTATAATGTAGAAACAGAGTCACACCTGCAAAGCCTATGACAAATGACATTTCATTAACTTTGAAGACTGTCGGATCGTTTTCCCAGGCTACATGTGAGCTGGGCCATTATAGTCCTTTCAACAGCCCATCATGAAAAGAAAGTCACAATAATGTCCCAAATATTTCAGAGAGTAAATACTTCTCAATTTGTTAATGATAAAGTTCTGTGTCAATTAGATATAATGGGATAAAAGCCTATCATTAGAGATTCTAGCCCACACAAATTTAGGATGGTGTTTCCCTCTGCTTGCTGTGTCACTTCCCCACTGCCCTTCCTCTTTTTCTCTCTTATTTATTTAATTTCTCACTGCTCACTGATGAGCAGAGTAGTCCAGTACGTTTCACACAATCAACCTTCATGTCAAATAGCCTTTCCAGTTATTTGTATTTCATTCCCTGGATGGTTTCATGGGATCAACAAATATAACTGTGATGTTTTACAAACATGAAAATGTCAGCAGAAGAACATAGGATACAGCACCTCAGCTGCTTCTTTCCAAGTAGGACAACTCGTTTCTCCCACTCACCCTTAGCTTAGTTACAGCAACTAGACCCTAGTTATACCATACACGTTATGGATGCATTAGGACACCAATTTGTGTGGATAGAGCAGGGCTTACCAACCAGCTCTTTGGACAACACATGCCAGCACTCTGCTCACTGTGATTTTTCTACCCCTCGGTAACAGCTCTTAGCTCAGCTCCATGGAAGGTGAGATGGGGATAATTCACATGTATACAAGCTAAGCACATTTTTAACAGCTTTGCTACACCAGGGCTTAGGACTTTAGACAACAAGGCTTCCATGTGAAACTTAATACAGCTTAGACTGAGGCCTGCAATTGGATCCCACAAGTGTGCGAGGTTCTGAGAGCAACAGATCTGTGGTGTAATTCAGCCCCTGAGGGCATTAGATTTGTGCCAGTGGCCTCGCAAACATCTAGGGAGCAAGACAGCATTTGCTCCAGCTCTCTGGTTGCTTTTCCAGCCTGTTTCAGCAGACCTGAGAATCACAGGATAAAGATCCTATGCTAATCCTGGCAAGGGGAGAGAAGCATTTCCCATTAATAGGCAGGTCCTGCTCCTGCCTGGCCAGAGGCAGAGCTGCTCACAAGGCATGAGCCAAGAGCTTTGCTCTTAATGTGTCAGCACTGGTCCACCAGTCTCCACTTGATCTTATCCTAAGGAAGCCACCAGAACACCATGACTCCTAATGACAGAGTGCAGCTGTAACCTCTGAACAACATGACAGTGCACACCAGATCACAGCTTTCTGGTCCAGACAGAAAACACTGCATATCCTCCCTCAGAATGAGGGTTGGCCCTCTGCACCATCTTACTAAATTTCTGGACATCAGAGCTTTCTTTTGCTCTGAGCCTTGCTCCATCCATGGAAGAATTCTATTAGGTTAAGCAACAAGAACTGCGAAGTCCTAAAGCTGCCAGATCTCCGCCAGCGTTTGCTGTCTTCTCTAGGAATCATACAGGCAACATTTGTAAGTGAACTGAAAAACTACATCTGGCTAGAAAGCAAAAAGCAGACATTCCAAAATCTATCAGCCAGTTATTTTCGGTCTCCCCATTGCTGCAGTTCTGTTCCATAACTACAACCTCTGGAGATAACCTGGGACATATCTGGTAGGAGCATTTTCATCAGAAGAACGCAAGTGAACTCAACAAAATGCAAAGCACCCATGAAGAGAAAAAAAAAAATTCACGTAGTAACATTATGATGCTATTCTCTAAGGAAGCAAACTCCGTGGGTAAAAGCAGAGCTTTGCTACTGTAAACATGCCTACACTTAAGGCTCACGCTGCCTATGCTGCTCGGTGAGCTGCAAGTTCCATCTCGTAGCCTTCAGTACAGGCAGATGTATCTGGAAGAAGCCTGTCACGTACAGCCAACCTGTAATAATTAGTTCTATCTACTGTGTCGATCTGCTTAAAACAGGGTATGCAGTTTTGGATTGATTAAGAGGCTTCTGAATCAAACATCACCACAGTGATCTAAACTAGATATTGACTGATTTATGTCAACATTCTTTTACCTTGAAACATATTATGGCAGGTTTTATCCATTTATTTTTCCTGATTAGGAGGTTAAGTTTGTATGTGTCTATATTACTATTGTATTTCAGCTACATACCCTACAGTAAATAATCTTAATGATCAAATGACAGGCTTCATCTCTCTCTGAGCAGAGTTCATCTGATTTATTAAAGTGACACCAGACATTTACTCAAGGAGTAAACAGAGCTGACATTATAGGATGATCTCTGAGGGGAAGACTTGAGGGTAAATACTGAGAAATAGTGGTTTTGCATTCTATTTTTTTTGCATTTCTTGTTTAATTCTTTCTTCTTTTTAATCTCCTTATTAGCGTTACAGTGTCACCATTTGTGATCTTTAAGCAATAGGCTCTAAAAGCAAGGCCATAAAACATGGTCAGTTTTACAGACAAACAGGAACTGGTTGTATCTGGAGTAACATCTAGAGAAGCCCAGTAACTCCTAGTATGCAGTAAAGTCACAGTGTAACAGAACCCTGACTCCACAGTGGAGCTCCCCACTTTGATATGGAGTAAGTGAGCTCTGGCCAAATCTCTTCACCGTGTGTCTAATGACTACTTGGCATAAACAGTGTTGTTCTTCCTCCTCTTTCCCAGAAAACTTCACCCAAGCCTACCTCTTCCCATTAGAATGGCTTTGCTTGCTTTTGTTAGAGCAAAGAGAAACAGAAAATAAAAAAGAGGAACAACATACCCTTAAAAAGATAAATCTTTCAGTCTTACCATAAGTGCAGTGTTTTATCTTCTGACATACAGACAAAATGATGCATGGATTGGAATGGCTTGACCCAGCAAACCTGTTCCTACTGTGAATGACAATCAGAAGCTGTCTGGCCTGCTTTCAGTAGCCAATTACATTAAAATATATGACAACTGTTCTGTTATTTGCATAGAAAAAAATGCCTTACCTTCCTTCAAGTTTAGGGCAACACAATAGCCTGTTTCAAGACACAGATCCAGTGACCATCCGTCCCCACCTGAATCAGTGCAGAAAGTAAATCTCAGTGCATGCGAAAGAGTAATTACTAAGACAATCAGTACTTTGCAACTAGGGTACAAGGTTTTACACTCAAAAGTACACAGGAAAAAAAAACCCTCGAGAGCCTGAATGTGACACTGATGGCATATGTTCCAAAGCTCACACTTGGAATGTCAGCAGAAAAGGAAATGGGTTACTGTCATTTTTCAAATCAAAACCAAGAGCAATACAGAAGGTAGAAGCTGAAGCTAAAAAATCTTTTAAACTAAAATTTGTTAAAATGCTGCAGAAAAAAAACACAACTGCCATTTAAAATGGTTCCATCTGCAACACTGTCTCACACAGGAAGGTCCACATCTGCAACTGGCATAATTCAACATAATGCTCCTTCAGACAGCAGAGATATGAGCAGAACTTGCAGCTTCGAACTTAAGAGGCTCTTCTACCATAACTGCTGAAGGCAGCTGGAAAATTATATTTAGCTACAACCAGCCAGTTAACCTGGCATTGTCATGAAAAACGTCTGTTTCCTTGACTCATCCATCATCAAGGCATAATAAACTTGTAATCAAAATGATATCACTTCAACTGTTGCTGCCAATCTTGCCTTAATGGATTTAATTTAGTAAAAAACAAAACAAAACAAAAAAAAACTATTAAAAAATGTCTACTGCAGACAACAATAGTAACAGTGGTCTCATAGGGATGGTGGAAAATAAAAAAAAAAAAATAAAACAAAACAAACCAACCAATTCCACAGTGGCAAAGTGCTCTGCCAACTGGGTTTTACTAGGGCACTGCAGGGTTGGAAGGACTTATTCTCACAGGGTGTAACAGAACCTAGCTGCCCTTAGAAGGAAATGCAATGAAAAGGGTTAAATGTTTTCTATTCCCAATTTGAGTTTCTCTGCAACATATGCCACTGGCTGGAATCCAAGCCTGGGAGGGTGGTTTGCTGAGGTTTCAGGAGGGTTTGTGAGGAGAGTTAGGAGGGTTAGGCCTCTGCACCTGTAGATAGCATTGCAGTGTCTCTCAATAACATTCATGAGATGGCAAACTGATATATCCCTTTGGCTATTTGCCTCGTTCAAAAGTTTTGTTCTTTAACTTTCCCTTTGTTCCAATCACTCAGGATGAGGGGCCTAATCCAGCATTTACTGAATTCTACATCATTTTGCTGAGCTTGTTCCACTAGATGAAAAGAGCACCCACTACAAAGCAGAAAGAAAATTAACTCACGCATTCAAGGAAGGAGCACAACTTCAGATCTAAGGGAGAGTGATTTCGAAAGTTATGGCAGCAAAACCTATGCCAAAGTCACTGGGAACTCTACATAAGTCCTGGCAGCGAAGTAGTGTTACCATGATATTTCTGACACTGTGGACAGGTTTCTACCAGTTCTAATCCTAGTGCTTCCAGCACAAAGCAAATCCAAGATTACCAGGAGTTGTAATAAACAGTCAAAGCAAAAACCTCACTTCAGTTTAACAAGACAAGATCGGATTTTCTATTTAAACTAAATCACTACTTTTACATGTGAACAAATGGCTTTAAATTGCTCCTGGACATATTTTGACTTAAAATAAGAAAGGTTATTACATCAAGAACTTAAATACGGGAACACCAACTCTGTATCATCTTTCTTGGAGCCAGCAAGCCTAATGAGTTTAAGGATGGCAACAAGATTTTTTGACAGTGCTAGACAACGGAGTTTTCTACTAGAGGACTTAAATTTCATGCATCTGACCTTGAATTTCATTTTTGCAATGATGCTATCCTTGCATTATTCAGAAGTGTTCTAGGAGGCAGCATAGGTATAGGCACGTGGTTTATGAAGAAAAAGAGATGGGAAGGGTTTAAAAAAAAATAATAACTTTTTTCCTCAATGGATGTGTATAACACTAAGTTTTTCCTTTTCCCACTTAAATAAAAATCAAAAATGAAACAGTCTTTGCAGCTAGTATCCATTTTCTACTGGACTTCTTCTGGGAGCTGAGTATTTTGCATTCACACTGAAGAGCAAACTGGGAATTTGTTTTGAGATTCAGCCAGTGTAATGTTACACCGATGAGCTGATTCAGGAGCAAAATCTTCGAAGAGACTCACACTGCTGAAATTCTGGAGAGAAAAAAAGTAATGACTAATATGTAAGTAACTACATGTGTCAATGGGTTGTGACTGAAGCTAAAGGACTTGACTTTGCATTCCTCCTAAATTCAGTGGGGAAACTGGGGCCGGAGGGGTGAATCACCAGAAGTTTTGCCCAAGGAATGTAAAGCAGAACACAGAGTCTATTGCTCCCATCGGGATTTCACAACTACTTAATTTTGGCAATTTCATTAGAGCCAAAGCAGAATCAAATCTCAGGTGCAAGGGATCTTTTAAATTAAGCCTTTGCTAATGCCATATTATTTTAATGGTGCAAATCCACAAGAGTCAGTAGGGCTATCCAAGATATACAGTGGTATAAATATAAGCAAGATTCAACACTTAAAATTTAAATTTCTTAGACCTATGATGCATTTGTTTGCTAGCCTATGCAGAGACATAAAAATCATCAGTGACCAGATGTTAAGCAAAGAATAAACAGTGTGAGAATCAGATCTTGTGATCTTCCCAGGTATATGCATTAAGAAAAGTAGGCATTTGGCTCTGTGTCGATTAAAACCAGCATCGTTCCAATAACAGAGGAACAATCCAATTCTGCTTGGCCAAGGCTGCAGCCCTCGACTATCTTCTCCCTCCTGCTGGGAAGGACACAACTCCAATCTCATGTGGCATTGCACAGATGCACTCACCTCACACAACACACTTGGCACAACACATCACACCAGCTACGACTGAAAGGTATTAAGCAGAGAAGACAAGTCAACACCTGCTTAGCCCTTCTGGTAAATCTGCATCACCTCATTCCCAAAGAAGAAAAAAAATCACCCTGTGGAGCCCATAGTGCAAGGCTCGTTTCAGCAGCTGGGATCCAGTCTGCACTTGAGAAATGCTGCCTTTCCAGTCGATATTTGCCATCTATCGGGATTTTAAGCGGAAGAATGAAGAACCCTGCTTCTTGCTTACACCGGTGTAAATTAGAAACAAACCCATCCGTATTACCAGCCTTCCACGAGTATGAAACAGGTTGAAGTGAGAGAACAAACAGGCCTGTAACCTCAGCTGAGTTGAAAAGTCAATCTATTACTTCTCAACCGCACGGAGATTAGACTGCACGGCGTATACAGATACAAACACGCACACGCTGCTTTTAAAGCCTCTCCAAGAAACCAGAGAAACCAAGCAGAGCACGTGGAAATATAACTGCACTTCGTGAGCGCTGCGTGTCCCAGCATACAGCCCTGCTGGGAAGAAATGAAGCAAGAAAAGCCCCGTTTTTAACTACAGCTACCTGAGGGGTGGGGCAGCATTGCCCTGGATAAGCAATATTTCTGTGTTTTCAAATAAAGAAGTCCGGGGCTCGGGTTCTGTTCCGATTTGTGAGGCTTGGTTGGTCGGTTGTTTCGGGCTCGCTTGTTTCTCGCCCGGGAATCTCTGGATCGGGTTTCTACGGCTTTAAAAAGCGCTCTCGGCGCTGCCCGCAGACCGTTTGACGCTCCTTTGCTGCCACCAAGCGGTAAAGAGACAAAACGTCCACAATTTTGGAGCAGACCCTGCAGCCGCTTGTCGAAATTTGCTTTCCCGCTTCCTATTCCCAGCCTTCGCCTCATCCTTCTGGGACTGCCTGCGCCCGGCGCCATCTTGGCCCCTTCTGCCAACAGTGCACCCACCCAGGGCATACAGTCAGCTTTGGGTTAATAGCTAAAGAGGAGCGGGGCAATAATAAACGTGCAGCTTCTCCACACAGTGCTTACAATGAAAAGAGCCTCTGCAAGCGTTCAGTGTGACCTCACTTCGCAACTCTGGGGAGCTGCTCCTCCACAGGGTGACGCGGGGACATTTTGTAGGCACAGAAGGCATATGGCAGGAGGGAAAGCCCACAGGATGCAGTTGGGGGTGGCTGAAGCACACCTCTGTGCAGGTGCTGCGAGAGATCAAACAGCCTTCCGAGGAACAGACGTGTTTGTTCACCCTGCCTTTCAATTTAAACTAATTTAACCTACTGTGTTTTCTCAGTTCTGTAGATCTTGTTTTTGTTGCAATTACTGTCACGGAGGTAATATCGCACAGATGTGCCCAACGAACCCAAATCTGTGGGACGACCCGAAGAATTTCTGGCTGTATTTTCTTCATTCAGTCTAAGTTCAGAGGCAGAAGGAAAGCGACCCACTTGAGTTATGTCGAAGGCAGACATAGGAAAAGCAGATGAAAGACTCAAAAGAGATGAAATGGACTTTAACCACGAAGGTAGCTAAGCAAAATGATTTGCACACTTTCTCTGTTGTGCTGTAATCAAACCGAAAAAATATGGTCTGCCTTTCTTTAATGTAAACAAATAAGCCAACCTACTAAAAGTCTCTGGGTAAATATAGCAAATGGCAACTTCTAAGCTTATAGTTACCTGTTCCACTTTCCAGATGTCTTACAGGATCGATTAAGATGCTTTCGTCACTTGTGTCACAAAGAAATATTCACATGCCTTAACAACATGGTGTCCACAGATGTGGTAACACACAATGCCAGCAAAGACACTCCAGTTAACACAAGCTGAAAATCAGCTTGCTTTCTTTCTCTGATGTTGGTTGTACTATATAGTTTAACTTCTTGAATATAATAAATCATTACTTAATCTTTGCCAGCTGAAGCAATGGCCACTGTGATTCCTCAGGCCAGCAGTGCATCCAGTACAGGCTTTGCTTAAATGACTTTTTAAATAAAGGAATGGAAATTCTGTAAGGTCAGAATGCTCTTTGCAGTTCAGAAGCCTCTGTAACTAATGGCAGATTCTGGCCTCTGCCTATTGAGAATCTGTGCAAGCAAAGCTGAGGGCAAAATCTAGCCCTTAGTTTTTCTGATAATACAACCTTACATGGATGGGCATGAGGCAAAAAGAAAAAATTCTTCCAAGCTTGTTTTGTTCTCATTAAACTTAGGTGGGGTAAGTCTCAAAATGGGCAGCTTTCCCCTGGTTTCAAGAAATAATAATAATAATAATAATAATAATAATAATAATAATAATAATAACGTGCACTATAAGGAACACGTACATCTAGAAACATCAGAAATACTAACCTATGCCAAGACTCAGCTCGCTTATCTACCAAAATTCTTTCCCCTTTTCCCCCCCAAACCAAAACAAGCAAAACACAGTCTAACAACAGTAATCTTTCTTTCCACCATTGTTTGAGTTGTGACAAAATATTTAAGTTTCAGATTTCTACTACGTTCAGCATACCTAAACAGTGAAAAGAGATACAGTTCCAGTGGTGTTACTTCTTAAGAAGGTGATACATGAATTAATTCTATTTAATCAAATTGATACAAACTGCAGTATGATCTTAATATAAATTGATCAAATATATAGGAGAGCATCACGTGACTGCTTGAACATTTAAAAGGTCAGCAGTCTGAATAAAGCTATGTTAAAGCAAGACTGTTGAAGTTACAGATTTGTACTAAATCTGCAGTTCTGCAAATACAGTCTGTTACAGTGCCCTGTCATAAATTTGAATTCAATTGTGCAGCCTGTATTCCTCTCAAAATGGTCTGTGGCTTCAGAATTGTGCTGGGGGCTCTGTAATGCTGATGGCAATGCATGGGAAAGCTGGAGCATAAGCAAACTGGGAGCCAGTTTCTACTACACTGTTTTCCAAGGTTTCTCTAGAACCCTAATCTGGATTTTCACTGAGGCCACTTTTTAACTTCCTGATAACACATTTTAATTTTTCTTACTTCAATGAAGGAAAGTTACAGCCTTTAGAAAAATACAGACGTTTTAGCTAACATTGGCAATGCAATCTATACTTCAAAAACCACTTGAGCATAACTGTAAGAATAACTGCTCAACCTATCCAAAAGAAAAAGAAGAAAAGAAAAATAACAGCCATGATGGAAGTCCAATGCAAGTTGTTAAAATCTGGCAAAGTTATAAAAATCTGGGAAAAAAAACATTATAATAAGGAGCTGAGGTACTTTGTGCAAGTACCAGTGGTAAACCCTGTGTAGATGAAAGACAAATAACACAGATTCTGTCTGTGCATCAAAAATGTGGCCTTTAACAAACAGACGTACTTCATGGGAATTTAGTAACTTCATATCAGCTAAACTTTAGTGCTGTTTTGGTCACATCATATGTACAGACTTGCTCAGCTATGTAAAACCTAGTTCTATTCTTTTGTGCTTGATTCTTGCTACTGTGACTTTAACTAAATAAAGACTTAAGCTGACTTAAAGGAATAAAGAATTAAGCCTATGATGTTACAGTCTCCAACAGTACCATTTCATGCATACAGACCTTTGATTCTGCTATACACTCAGAGAGGAACTTAAAACTTACTGCCTGCCCTTCAAGGAGGTACATAACATTCTGGTGGATGTGTGCTGTGTTCGTACACAGACAGCATCTCATGAGATTAACTGCCTTGAGGAAATGCTCTCTCCATGGAAACATTGCACAAGAAAACATGTTTTGTCTTGTGTGTGAGCTGGGGAGTATGTTTGTTAGCCCATGGCAACAAATTAAAAAGACTGTTTATATTGTCCACCTTGACAATGATTGTTACTAGGCATTTCTCTCTCTCACCTTTTAATAATGGTGACAGTAACTTTGTGCATTTAAGCAATGACAAATTCGTTCCCATGAGGTGTAAAAAACACTAAATGGCAAATAACAAACAAACCTTCTAGAAAACAGGAAAATACAATTTGAAACACATTTATGAAAGTGAACAGCCATATTAAATGAGAGGATATCAAAGACTACTGCTTTTTCAGACAACTTTGCTTGTGTGATTCAGTAAACATTCATTTACTTTATCTGAGTGTCCTGATAAAACATAGCAAGGAGTTTGCCCCTGGAACTGCTGCTTTTAAAGATTTCATTTGCAAGCACAGCTAGACTCCATTTCTTTTTCTACCTGTGCTGAATTATTGCTGTGCAAGATGTATCACCATGAATTTCTGGTGATCCTTAGTTTGGAAGTGATTTTGTTGATGTACTTAAGATAGCCAGTCAAGGTACCTCTGAAATCAAAATTGTACTGATGTAAAACTGGAACAGAATTAGACCCATTTTCTATCACTTAATATAGTCTTCAAATCCCTCCATGGAATGTGTCCACACTAGACTGAGAAGAAGCCTCTTGGCAATACTGAATTATCATATT
This sequence comes from Perdix hodgsoniae, assembly GCA_035772895.1. Lineage (NCBI taxonomy): Eukaryota > Metazoa > Chordata > Aves > Galliformes > Phasianidae > Perdix > Perdix hodgsoniae. Next base: position 23,125,739 of record JAPSGF010000007.1, read on the forward strand.
GAACAGCTTCCATCCATTTGCTGGGACTGCCAAATTGAAATGATGCATGTCAAGGCAACCTTACACTGAAAAGTAAAAGATAGCCTCTTAAATGTTCCATTTATAAAGCTTTTTATTCACAGTCAAATTTAGTATCCCCTCAGAAATATATCACTTTACAAAATTGATACTTTGCCATTACAAGATTTCCACACCATATTCACTCAGCTTAGTAGTAAAAACAAGCTTTCTCTCTTTTCCCTTTGGTGCAGACGATAAAAACTGAGTTCAAGGTCTGCTTCTTAGATCACCACCACTACACATTCCACAGATCTGTAATTCTGCAAGGAAGGATAAAAATCAGCAAAAAGGCAAATAGTTAGGAGCATCAGTAAAATATTACAGGTGCATCATATTGGAATGCAGGAACTATTAGGTTTAAAAACAAAAGACAAAGTTAACACTAAGGATGATAAGATGATCTGCAAAACAAATGCATTCCTGTAGAGCTCAATGCAAGGAATATCACTCAAGCAAGCAAAAATGACAGTGTCATGCTGAAGAACAGGAATACATTTTTTCCTAGCATGTTATAGTTGATTCTAAAATGATAAACTGCTTTAATTACTCATTATTTCTCTTAAATTACTGTAGCCTAATGGGTTGGTTTTTTGTTGTTTGTTGTCATCGTCATTTTTTATCCCTGCCGAGTAAATTTTTAACTAAGAATCATATAAAAATAATTTTAACAAACGCCCTACTTTGGCATCTTTATATCTCAGTTTAGGAAAAGACATGGTTGAGATGCAACCAATTTCAGTTATTTTAAACTGGAACAGTTTTCAGTTTGAAGTTTGCCAGACTTACTCTGTAGAAGAAGCAGAACACCTCTGCGAGGTCTTGTGATTATTTCTCCGCTTATATTCTGATTTTGCATATCACTCAAATGTTAGCTGGTGTTAGTTTTTTTTCAATAGCCAATTTGCCTAAAGAAGCTTTGCTGTTGTTCCCTTATACTTTAGCAGTCCAAAGCAGCTATACGTTACTAGCCAGCCATGTTTGATGAAAGAAAAACGACACTCCATTCAAAAGCCGTTTCATTTTGATAACCAATTTGGTACATATCCCATTTTAATGATGAAGATCAGAGGATGTTTTTCCTAGGTATGAGGGAGTTTTGCAGTTGCTTTCTGTAGAAGAGAATCTGTGTAAATTGAGTCAAAAGTTCAGGGAAATCTTGCCAGAAGGAACTTTGCATAGAACATCACTAACATCAACGGACCTCCACTTGTGCTTCAGGCTACAGTTTGCTGTTCTCAACTGCTCAAAGCCTTCCTGTCGCCACCACCTGCCTTTATGATGAGACAAGGTCTCTTCTTCCGAGATTGCAGAAGCAGGTCTTCATCAGCTCCCAGCCAAAGTATGTCATGTTACATAGGTCACTCTAAAAATAATGCCTCCTCTTTACATAATGGAAATCTAGTTTTTTTCTTTCCATTTGTAATGGTTTCAGCCCTGCAGAAAAAGAAGAAAAAAAAAAAAAAAAAAAAGGATTTTGGTGTCCCTCTGAATTCCAAAACATTTCTCTTTTTATAGTATTCTATAGTAAATATTCTTATAGTAAATTTCCAAGGTAACTTGATCCTTCTTTAGCTTTTATCATTCCAGATAACTATGTTGTGAGATTTCCAATGAAACAGGAACATTAATACTTTCTGACAGGACCTTATGCCAGTATTGATTTTCAAGGCCAGGAGCAATTAGGATGACATAATAAAATATCCACTCTTGAGGATGCAGTTCTCAAATAATAAAAAGACTGGAGGAATAGAAACGAACATCAGTGATATGTTGACTTGCTAACTCACGACTAGCATTTAAAAGAGGGCAAATCAAAGTTGTAGTAAGCATCCTCATTTGTTTGCAGTCACAGTACACTCTATCTTAGAGAAAGATGGGTATTTTCCAGGAGCAGAGCCCAGGTAATGCAGGGAGATGTCAAGGTGCTAATAGGGCTGTGGGTCAGTACCAGACACACGGTGATAATCCTCAGTTTCTGGGGTATTCACTGGAGTTATTGTCTTTGCATTAGAAAAGCCACAAACCCAGGCTTTGTCATCAGAACAGCCACACAAGCCTTAAGCATTTACAAAGTTGCATTTGCTACACGTATACAAACTTTCCTATCACAAATGGCAATTATGTGTATATACTTAATTATACCAGATGGATTTCTACTTCAGTAACTCTTTGCTAATATCCTTGCATTATTCTTGTTTAAACATTTACCAGTGAAAGCTGTGTACTTTACTGGACACTGAATTATGATCGTTTTCAGAAATTAACCTTTTAAAACAAAAGCTATAATTAAAGCTTAAGAGGAAAATCGTGTAATGGAAAAGTTCTTCAATTCCCTTTTAATTAACAGTACTGCATATAAATAGAAGCTGATCTACCTGCTTTTTCCAGAAAAAAAGTATGTCTAAGTATAAGACATTATATCCCCAAAAGTCTCTGCATTAAAACACTTGTTGCTTCTGCTACTTCATACCACTTACATCCTGTTGTCTTACTAACTCGTTCACAGGGCACCTGTTCTTTACATCATATTTTTTTGAGACTAATGTCTTGAACCTTTGCACGTGAAAATATCTAGGCTGACACAAAGTTCACAGACCTGGTTATAATGTTCTACAGATACAGAACAGCACACTTCAAGTCTTCCACAATTTTAATCTTAACCTCAAGAAAAAGACCCATGGGTCCAACTGTGCTTTTGTTTTGCCTAACTGTGACGTTAGCCTGTAGAAATAAAGCATGCTCATCTTACCCTTTAGCTGGCAGAAGTTTTTGCACTTTTGATGTGTATGCTCATGAGTTGCCCTGTAGATCTGAGGCAGCAAACACTTATCAGCATCAACATCTATAGAAACAAGCTCTCCTTAGCTAGATTGCATCAACTGGAATGAAGAAATCCTTGTTTGTTCAGAGTTGATCACAAACAAAAATCTGTAAACTCATACCAGTCACTGAAAATGTTACCAGATATACAACAATTATTTGAGTTTATTAAACTTGACAGTTATTTTATTTTCAAATATTTACTTTTAGATAGTCAGTGACAAGCGAATCTTCATTTTAGCACTGAAATTAATCCATGTTCTGTATAATGCATGATGCAGGACAACACTGAAGACAATACCAATCCACTGTAAATCATTCAACTTGCAGTACTATAATAGGAATACTGGATTTATTTGTGTTAACCATTCCGTCTTTTACGCTAACTGCATTTCCCAAGACTGCACTCTGCTATCCAAATGGCATTTTGGTGGAATAAATTGTTTATTTGTCTTTCATAATTAGCTTGCCCCTACTTTTTAAGCAGCTTTTGGACTAATAATTGAGTTTTTCTTTGTAGCGCACTGAAAAATGAATTTATTAGGTTCTCCTAGAGGAATTAATGTACTCCCTCCCCTAAATGACTAAGCTTCACATTTGATGGAAGGAGACTACTTTGCAAGGCAGAGAAGTAGTAGAGAGAGTAGAGAGAGTATAAGAGTAGTAGATAGAGTAGTAGAGAGTACCCGAGAACAAAGATCTGAAAAACAGCAACCAATGACCACACTCCTACCACCTCACAGCAATTTATCTCAGAGTCAGCAGTGAGAGATGCACACCACAGCCAAAATTCCAATCAAGTTCCTGCACGTGCTGTTTCCTGTTTGCTGTCCCCTGCCTGCTCCTTTGTTCAGGCCCTACAAAGCACTCATTTGGGCTGTTTCTGTTGTGGTTCCCCCCTGCACGGAGGATTAGACACTAGGGTTTAAAGTGGAATTCAGGCTTTTTGCTGGCAGCCCTTGAAACTCAGTTTCTTCAGAGACCACAGAAGTAAGGGAATATGGCATACATGCTATTCCAGGAGCTGAAAACAGAACAGTTCAATATAGTGAATAAACCTTACAATACCCTGTGAAAACAAGAACTCACTCAATGGTGTAATGAGAAAGTAAACACGGGTTTTACATGAACACCACAAACTGGACAGCATTGTTTGAGACTGTTTTAATATTCAAGAGATTAAGTACATACAAAAACATAAGTAAAAAAAAATAATTCTTAGGCATTACAATCAAAGCAATACCAAATACAGTATCAACAAGCATTTGGCAAGTCATTCTCATTTTAATAATAATGAAACATGATTTCTTGAGCATTACATGGCACTTACAGATAGACATACAATGCTTTTTTTTTTTTTTTTTTTTTTTTTTAACCTCAGTGCATAGTTACCTCAGAGAGGAGCATCCTGGACAAAACACAACCCTGCAAAATTTTTTTTAAGTATAATTTAATCAAGATGTTGCTATACAGCACTTCTGTGAGACTCATACAGCGCAGAAAACACATTTTGATAACTCTAGGTGCCTCTGATAACAGAAAGGGGAAAAAAAATTAGTTCATCTTTCTCTTCTTTGCTTTAGCAGGAGTTTGGTCATTTTCAGGGTTAGGTTCCCAGAGTGCATTCCTTACAAATCTGGAAGCTGCTCCTTTATCAAGTTTGGATGCCTTTTTCTTGTCTGCTATTTCTTTGACCTTGTTCATGTATGTTCTTATTCTTTCCTAGAAAAAAAAAAAATATATATATATATACATATATATATACACACACATACACAAGGGGTTTTTGTGTTGGGTTGTTTGTTGTTTTTTTTTTCCCCAAAAACCATTCTACCAAGTTTACCACTAGAGTAAAATCAATGAGTAGGAGCACTCCGCATGGTACCCTTCTATAACACACAGAAAAATAGCATCTTCCAAATACATACCAGGCTCTTTGCAAATTTAAGCCTTCCCTTTCAGCACATTTTCCATAACAAGTACCTACCACACTAATATTTGCATAACATCCATCACCAAAGGAACATGAAGCCCTACAAACCGACTGTGAGATAAGAGAATTGGATTTAATGTTGCTAAAAAAAAAAAAAAAAAAATCCAGTTTGGCCTCAATAAAGATGGCAAAATGGATATTTAGATATGACGTATTTATAAAATTGCACTACTCACTGTCTACGAAAGAGGGGGAATATGGAGAAGAAAGGAAGGAAGAAGAAATCAGCATAAAGTATCTTACACAGAAGTAAAGAAGTCATAAGCACTAAACGTGCAACTGTGCAAAAGCTCTGTGGTCAAGATCCTGAAATGGTCCATTGCTAAGTCTCCCTTGACATATTCAAAGCAGTCTGATGAATTTCCAGCTGTACTAGAGATATTTTTTATGACCATAAACAATAAAAAAGCCTGTTGCCACTGCCATTCTTTTCAAGAGAGGGAATACTCCCTTTCGTGTCACCTTCGCCTACCATGGTCATTGAGTGTCTCATGTCATGTTGAACAAAGCATGGCTTTGATTCAGCCTTACCTACAGATCCCCACCAGTTTAACCATCTCATTTATATGCATGCTCACCCTCAGCCAGTTCTATAATCAATAAAGAAAATTACTTTGAGAGCGTAAACCCTCTAAGATGGGAATCACTTTCTGTTAAGTGCCTGCTTCTCTTCACTTAGTAGAGAGGACACTTGCAGTAATTCTGTACAGCACATAAAAGTTTGGCTCACAGATTTCACATCTAGCTATTTATCCCAACATGGCCTTGAATTGTAGGGCCTTTAGGTGTTACTGTACTATATGCAGTAAACAACAGTAATGTGTGCATGTGTGATGCACGTATATCGTGCTTTACCCAGTGCATGAATTGCAGGAGTGGACTAACAGGACATTTATGGATATTGATAACTAGATACATCCTGGTATTACCTAACCCACGTAACTACTGACAGCTTTTGGAATCTAAAACGTCAGCTACAAGACCTACACTACAGATCTGATTTTTAGTTCTTCACTGACCCTTACAAGCAACTGATTTGTCAAAAAAAATTGGACAATCTTGCTGTATCAAAAATGCACAGCTTTAATGAAGAATGCTTTTCAAGGTCTGAAATCATGATAGACTGTGATAATTTTTTTGGCGACTGAGATGGTTAATGAGAACAAGTGGCAAGCCTACAAATATCAACATGGGAGGAAGCAGCTGACTAATATCAAAATGCTAAAATAAAATAAAAAAAATGAACTCTGATAGCTGGAATGTGAGTTTTATTAATATCATTTGAATCCCAATATTCTCCCTGTACATACAGAAGGAGCAATTGTAAAAAAACAAAAAAATCATGATGGAACAGTCTTTTTATTCCCTTTCCACATGAATAAGAACATCACAATGCTCCTGGAAGAAAGGAAGGAGAGCTGATAAGAACCTAGCCTAGAATTAGTCACTCATTCTTCAAATTTAAAACAACTGGCAATTGTGAAGTAAAATACCACTATAAAACACCCACACTAGAAGAGATATAATTTATTTTTAGTATAACAAAATTAACACAATATTCAGATGCTATATAATATGGGAGGAACAAGAAACTGACTGAAAGTTCATGAAATATTAACTGAGCCATTTTTTAAATGTAATGCAGTCTAGACTACTGAAAACCTCACAAAATTAAAAATAGAAGGATTCTTGTTATTCAAGCTAGCTTTCTACATCTTTCAGTCCTACCTTCTATTGCTCCAGTTACCTAAGGATTACATCTAAGCTAAGTATATTATGATTGCCTAGATTTAATGCTTTCATTTATACCAGAATTAAAAAGGGTAGCTCTAAGTTTTGAAATCTTTTTTTTTTCTTTAAGCTGAATGATTTGATATTTTAAGTCAGCAGAATTTTCAAGATACCATGCCTTCTGTACTGCAGTCATGCATCTAAATGGAATATAAAGACAAACCTAAAAGATTTATTACAGGCTGTAAATATGTCACTAATGCAGAATTACTGGACAATACACATACAACTGGTGCCAAAAAAGCTTTTAGCTTTGTTGCTGAACTGGATTCTTTACTGCTGAGAAAATGAATTAATGGAGGACTTGGAAGAAGGGGGGGCTCTTTCCCGTCTTTGCTAGTAAATCAACCACACTACGCTTTCAGAGTCATACAAAAGTAAGAAAAAGGCAGCCTTACAGATTAACATGATTCCAAGTATTCCTAAGGAAAAAAAAAAAAATGCCATACTGGAAGTTATAAATTATTATCAGGCATGTAACATTTTTCTATTTAACAGACACAAGTGAAAAGCTATTTTGTTCAGAATTCGATTCTCAAAAAGAGAAATGGAGAAGCAGAAAGATAAGATGACACTATTCATCTTGTTGCTTTTTCTTATTTCAGTAGGCTCTACGAATGACACTTTAAACTGCGCTGTTTGGAACGAAAAATACAAATTTCTTAATTTACAGAACCCGGTAGGGCATACTAACAGGCAATTATGTGGTATTACGTAGCATATGTGTGCTATTATGGCAATACACTGATTTTAGAAGTAGATATAAATATACATCTTTCTCTATATGAGTTAACGGCCCTGGACAAGTAAAGTATTGAAAGCACGCAATGTAAGAATCTTACCAGTTCCTGTTTCACTGGATGTTCCTTTGGATTGATTCCCTGAGTAGCCAAGTATACTACAAGAAGAAAACATGGTTTTGATATGGGTGGCTGTGATGACCCAGTGCCCAATTAAGTCATATAGGAAAACTGTAATTGACACGTGAAACTGTTAATCATGGTGTTTAACCACATGGTTAAGCATCTGATGCAATACTGTTATCAAATATTGCTGTTAAAAATACATATATATAGTAAATAAATATCTAAAATACATAATGCAGTTAAACTTTGCCCTTTTAAGAAGGACAGAAAAGGTTGCCAAGAAAAAAAACACAAAGATTCTCAGGCACGTACAAAGCCAGCTTTTGTAATTATCAACATCTTTTACCTTAAGAATAGCAACAATTTGAGTCCTTAGAGTTAATCATCAGTTTCTATCTATTTGGCTATGAAATACTTCTGAAAATAATTTTGATGCTTGCAGCTAGAAAGCATTCAAACAGTGATCATCTGAACCTTGTCCTCCTATTACATACTTACCCCAGAACATTGAATTCAATGCGTATGCTGAAACCAAATCCAGTTTTGCTTGCTCAAGAGGCTCTAACTAGAATGAAAAGAGAAAAATCATTTACACATTTTCAAGATGTGCACACATTTTAGCAATGTGCCAATTTTCAAACTGAGCATTAATGCATTCATAGATACATACTAAATTAGCATATTTTTACAGCACAGGCTTCGTCTCAGTGAACCTGTGTTTTCCTGCCACCACATGACCATACTCTCCTCTCCAAGCATTCACGTCATCTTCCCAGCTTGATCTTAAATGCCACAGTACCATATGGCCAAAATAACAAGACCTCTTAGCGTGGAGCTCTTTGACTCTTGTTCCTGCAGTCAGGACTTTTTTTTTTTTTCTTCACAAAAATAGTTTCTGCTATCACCAGAAGAAAAAAAAAGTCTCAGGATTACTGAAGCTCAGATATGAGTATGCTATGAACAAGTGATGAACATTAATATACATATAACATAACATATTAATATGCATATAACATAATATATAGCGTTAGATTGCATTTGATGCATGCTAGAACACTTACAACTGCCCAGCAAAGGAAGGAAAAAGGTAATGCATTGTTTTTTCCCCTCAACTGTCAAAGTCAATTTATTGGTTTAGTCCTATAGGATTTCCAGAAACTCTGATAAGATCATTGTATAGCTCACTAGTTCTAACATGGATACTGTCAAAAGATCAGTGTTGTCAAGACTGTTTTCCTCATAACTCATTTATGTCAGAAACCCTCAGAGGATAAAAAAAAAAAAGGTTCTCATGTTAGCTTTTCCTTGCCCTAAAGAAAGAAGATATATGTAAGGTTTTAAATGTTACAAGACATATGGACTTGTATGAGATCTTTAGGCAGTACTTTGCTGTCTTTATGTTCTGAGGGAGGAAAAAATACAACAAACACACCCACAAACTTTACAGGCCTGTGCTTACAACACAGAGAAGACGACACAACTCAGTTTTTTAGGGACCAGATTCTGCAAATCAACAGGAGATCAATTCTTGGTGTTGTCAATTCATCTTTATGTCCTTCTATATCAACCAAATTTCTGTGATGTTTGTTGTGAAAAGGCCACGGACAACTTTGAATGAGCTCTCTGCTTAGGAAGAGTACTCAGCATGCATTTTTGGGAAGGTCAAGTACAGGATAGAAGCCCATTACCTAAATGATTCAGTGGTAGAATCTTCACTTTCCACCTTTGAAGAATATACATTTCATTACTTAGCTCATAACATCACCTGGATTTCTTACAAATGCAGAAGTGTCAAATATTGGGTGTGAGAGGTAGGAAGTGTAATATTCGTTATTTCTCTGTGCAGTGGCTAGCCAAACAGACCCTGTATTATTAACAGAAAGGCTATCGAGAGGAAGATGATTTACCTTCTGGAGAAGCTCACTTCTAGAAACTGACATCATTGTCTTCAACATCTCATCTACCGAAGTAAGAGATTTTTCAAACGTTGCAAGATAATCATGAATTTCAGTGGGATATTCTTCTGCGTTAATATCTTCTGCCACTTCCATCTAGAAAGAAGCAGCAAAATCAGTAACACTCTCTGCAGATTCAAAAGACGATTTTAAAATAGAAACCACTAGCATTTATTCATTAAACACTATAAAAAGTGCCTCCTCCCAAAGAATTCCAGCAATCAGCATCAGTAGTGACACAGCTAAAGATCCTATAGCTCCAGGGATAACTCCCAAATGCTGTACAAAACAGCATGAAGGAGAATTACAAGTGAAACCTACTCTTGTACCGGTCCCAAAGCAGTATTTAACTTTTATGGTCTGCGATAGAAGGAAATTGTTTGCTTGCTTAAAAGTGCTCTAAATATCTAGTAAATCACAGTACATAAAGAGCTACACCAAGCACACACATACAAAAATTAGGGATACAGCTTCAGCCCATCCTAGGAACAGACATTACTTCAGCTTCGGACTGGTTATGCAGCCCCAGTTATGTCAGGGTCAGTTATCTCTCTCAATCTTAAATTTAAGAGTTGGTCCAAGAAACGCTTCCTGTGAACTCTGCATCCAGTTCTCTGAATTCCCCATGGGCCACTTTAATCTGAGATATAACTCTACCAGTAATGAGGCTGAGTCGATTTTGATTTCAGAATGCAAGTCTTGTAGACACATCCATGCGAAGCAACTGTGAGATCAGCAAAGATGTGAACGATCCCAGAGCACTCCGGTTTTGATCCCAACATTTGCAGTAACAGGGCATGGCTATTGCCAAGCCATCTGGTCACTGGCTTCCAATCAAGATCTTTAATTCCTCTCCAATCATAAAACACATTATCTTGGAAAGCTGATGTTACTTAAAGCTGCGTCATTTTCTACAGCTTCCACTGATTGAGCAACAATTTATTATTTTTTTTTAATGTTAAGAGAAGAAATACGTTGCTTTCCTGCTAGCTTGCAGGGCTGCATCAAGAACAGTGGGAGCATCTGGCTCACTGCTGTCCCTTCTGCTTGGGGTCAGCGTGAGAATCTCATTCCCAGCTGCTGAGTGCAGAAGGTGGGAGCACCAGTTGGAGAAACCACACTTTCAAAGTCTGATCACTGAACACCAAGCCACGCAGCCAGCACAAACTGCAAGGAAACAGCAAACAGCTGTCACATCACTGCTGTTTGTTTTAGATAAAGATCGGATCTTTCCTTTTTCCAGGCAAGAACAAGGTTTGTGAGAGAGCTTTCTTTTTAGTTACATTGTCTCCTGGAGGTCAAACAGGAGGAAGACTGAGAGGAACAAAAGCATGGCACTGTTTTCCTCAGGTCGGCCTTAAACTCCAGTTTTTAGCCACATCAGTGCAATTCCAAAAACACGAAAAGCCAGTTAACAAGCCCATTTCCATTGCTTTTATTTACATGGTTGAGTTATAATTCTACTCAGATGAGTTTTCATCTTGGTCAGAGATGTGTTACTATACATTGAGGGTCCCCTCCTTACCCCAGCATGTAACTGAAACCATCTCAATACCACTCAGTCAGCTGCAGCATACCTAAGCAAGAAAGCTAAGCTGAACCTACAAAACACTGCCTGCAGAAAGGCACACAGCAATATCATTATTTCTATCCTTCATGATAGCACTGTTCGCGTTTCATTCTGTCCTGGCTATTTGCATTGCAATCACCCTTTTTAGGCTGACTGAGAGCCCACCAGCTATCCGATAATCTTATAATACAGCACAGAAAAATATTTACAGCTACAGAAGAAACTAGATTTTGCCAGCTGTTAACAAAGTTAAGCCTGGTTAGAACACGTCTGTCAGCATGCATTTTACTATACTTACACGTACATGGAGAGAAGTGTTATCCAATCCAACAATCAAAAACAGGATTTACTGCTGCCTACAATAATTTACCTACTATGATCTTAATGTTATGAATGTGCATGAACACGCTGACAAATCCCAACTTTTCTCTCTCTCTTTTTTTTTTTTCCTATGCCGGTTGCTCTGATAAAAACAAAAACCAAACAACAGCAACAAACTCCTACAGCAGGAGCACGTTACTAATAAAAAGAATTCAAGCTATTTCACTGCAGTCGCATGGACAAGCAGTCACCAGAATGTACATTACATTCCTCAATATCCCAAGGTAACCCTAAAAAATGAGGCAGAGAAGGAATACAGATAGTAGGAAAGAAGAGAGACAGCTCAAAATGAGTTCTTCTACAACTGCTGCCTCATGAACCAGAAAGAGGTACATAACACGAGCTATTTATTTGACACTTAATTAGCAAGGAAAGGAAAAAAGCGTGTCAGCCATCACTGGAACAAGGTTGTACACAGGCAGTGAAGGGTAGAGCAGTCAGCCTAAGTCTGCTCCTTGTGCCAAGGCAGGGGGGAGAATGTGTCAAACTTGTGTTTGCAGTTCAGCAGGAACCAGAGCAAGTTCCTCCTCCCGCTGTGCAGGGCCCTCTCTCTTTTCATTAGACTGTTGTTTCAGCGTTACTAATCTCTGAGCAGGATATGTTACAGCGTTGGCACATGCCAACAATAAGGCAGCAGTCAACTGCCTACGACAGTCTTGATAGTATTAAATCAACAAGAACAGACTTATACTGCATCAGAAAACATGCGCACCGGAAACTCCACAGAACTGTTCCTGCCAAAACCAACACACACACAGCACACTCACACCTGCTGAATGACAAAGGCAAGGACTGAGACCGTATCAGTGACTCTGTAAATATGCCTAAAGGTTATACTGCCTTCCATAGTTACGTTTCAGTTATTGAACCACAAACAAGATTTCCTCAAAGTCCTGCAAGTGTTTCCCTGTATATTTTGAACGAGCAGAAATTCAGTTCCAGGAGTGGATGTTTACTACACTGATTTCTTTTGTTGGATTTGCTGACTTTAAACTGTATTTTATTTACCACAGAGATCCAACTTAAGAGTACTGCAAGTATTCAGATATGTGGAGATATGAAAATATTTGCTGATCAAATGTGAGCACTGGGGAAAATTTGGGGAAATAAGGATAAGAACGTATTTTCATCAGCAAGTATTAACACAATGGTGAACATATAATCTATGGTTGTGCAATGACAGTACTTTATAAGACCTTTAATTTTGAGAACACAAAGGAAAGTTCAGAACCCATAAATACAAAATAAAAAAGGCCAGTTTTGATTGAGGACATCGAGAGAAACAAAAAGCGTGGGCAAATGTGGCATGACTTCATGACATCAATCTACTAGGAACAAGTTTCCCTTTTAATCCTATGGCTCAAAAACCCCCATTAGCCTCAGCAGTCAGTTGCCTGCTGGCTCAAAGAGAGAAACAAATCAACCCCACTTCCCCTCCTGCCCACCTGGACATCAAAACTGCCCGTCTTATTGTGAAAAACAACCTCTAATTAGGCTGTGGGTGCATAATGAGAGTTTTTGCTGAAGAAGCATGAGGAAAGTAACAGAAGCTACAGGTATACACCAACATGGCAACATGAACCCTCAAAAGACTTAAAATACATTCAGCGTCACACATGAAATTTTCACCCAGAATTAAAACTGCGCTTTCAGGATAAAAATGATTTATTTGAAGTACTTTGTAACAAGTAAAAAGAAGACAAAAAAAAAAAAAAGAGTTGAGCATCCAGCACTGTGTTTAACATTGCATCTCACTTAGCACTTCCTGCTAGTTCTCACCTCTTTTTTAAGCACTACAAGGCCTTGTTTTCAAACTGAGCTCAAATCTTTTACTTTTTTTTTCCAGATGATTCACTTAACAAAAAAACAGATGAGGTTTTCTTGCTTTTCATTGACATCCATAGATTATGTATAGAAAACCAAAAGAAACCCAGACTTTTAGTCAGGGTATGTAAACTGCTTTCAGATTCAAATCAAATGCATTAGCAATGTGGGTATGACAAACCATCTATGCCAGTATCTAAAATTTGGCACTGTCCTCCCTCTTTCAAGTTCTGAATCAGAACCTGTAGTGACTGTAGGAGATACACAAGCATGGCAGATGTTTATTCTGCTCTAATGTTAATTCAATGCTGCAGCTGTACAGCAACCGAGACGCACAGAACAAACATCTTAAATTTAAAGCTACTGGAGACCACAGCAAAGCTTCTTAATTACAAATATATTTTGGGCAAATAAATCCACTTTATTTTGGACAGAGATATCCACTTTATTCCATAGTTGTAAAGCTGTAAGTACCATAGGCTCTGGTCCATGGCAAAGACTGCTCAGCACTACTACTGTATAACAAGTAATTAGGTACCTGCTAGTTATCACTGTGCCCGTAGAGCTGTTTCTTCAAGGCATCTTGGGGCAGCTGGAGAGTGCATCTACTAATCACGGTTACAGTGCTTCAAGTGCCAACTCACAGTCTTGTTTGCAAAAGCAATTAAGCCTATCATGAAATACCAAATATGCAGCAGCAGCCTTCTCTTGATTCCCTCAAAAATATCCCAACCCAAGCCACAGTAGTTATCCACTGCACCCTTTGCACTATAGTATACATAGGTAACAGCCAACAAACACAGAATCACAGAATGGCCAGGGTTGGAAGGGACCTCAAGGATCACAGATCTCCAACCCCCTGCCACAGGCAGGGCCACCAGCCTCCACATTTAATGCTACACCAGGCTGCCCCCATCCAATCTGGCCTTGAACACTTCCAGGAGCATCCACAACTCCCTGGGCAGCTGTTCCAGTACCTCACCACTCTCTCTATAAGGAATTTTCCTGACATCCAACCTAAATCTCTGCTCCCTCAACTTAAAACCATTTCCCCTCTTCTTGCAGTTATCAACCCTTTCAAAGAGTTGATTCCCCTCCTGTTTGTAGGCTCCCTTTAGGTATGAAATGCTGCAATGAGGTCAGCCTGCAGCCTTCTTTTCTCCAGGCTGAACAAGCCCAGCTCCCTCAGCCTGTCCTCATAGGGGAGGTGCTCCAGTCCCCTGATCATCTCTGTGGCCCTCCTCTGGACCCTCTCCAACAGCTCCCTGTCTTTCTTGTACTGGGGGCTCCAGCAGTATTCCAGATGGGGCCTCACAAGAGCAGAGTAGAGGGGAACAATCACCTCTCTGTCCCTGCTGGCCACCCCTCTTCTGATGGAGCCCAGGATCCCATTTGCCTTCCGAGCCGCAAGGGCACACTGCTGGCTCATGTTAAGTTTTTCGTCTACCAAGACCCCCAGGTCCTTCTCCACAGGGCTGCTCTCAAGGACCGCTCCTTCCAGTCTGTAGGGATGCTTGGGATTCCTCCGGCCCAAGTGCAAAACTCTGCACTTTGCCGTGTTGAACCTCATTAGGTTCACCCGGGCCCACCTTTCTAGCCTCTCAAGGTCCCTCTGAATGGCATCCCGTCCTTCAACCGTGTCAACCACACCACTCAGCTTGGTGTCGTCAGCAAACTTGCTGAGGGTGCACTCGATTCCATCATCGCTGTCATTGATCAAGACGTTACAGAGCACCGGTCCCAAGACAGACCCCTGGGGGACGCCGCTCATTACTGGCCTCCACCTGGACATGGAGCCATTGATGGCCACCCTCTGTCTGCGGCCTTTCAACCAGTTTCGTATCCATCGAGTGGTCCACCCATCAAATCCACATCCCTCCAATTTGGAGATCAGGATGTGGTGGGGGACCATGTCAAAGGCCTTGCTCAAGTCCAGGGAAATGACATCGGCAAAATTGCCAAGCAATCACTTTTAACCCTGACATCAGAGCTAAGCTCCTGGAGGTATTCCAACGTGCACAGAAAAGCCCTGCAATACACCTGGCATCACCAGGTTCTTACTGATGATTTAATCTCTTCAATTCCAGGGAATCTACAAAGTTTATTGTACTAGGGAATAATATTTTTAAGGCTCACTTGCACTTCAGCCCACAGGGATATAATGAGAAATCAAGTATCCCATCCTGGCCCTTATTCACTTCTACCCTATCCACATAGGCAGAAACTTTCAACTTGATCCCTATGATTCCCAAAACATTTTTATTCTCTGTACAGTGTCATCAGCTGTGCTAGACTCCAGAGCTGATGACAAAGTCATTTCCTCAGCCGAACAAATCCAATATACACTGGCTCTTGTTCAGCTCAAACCTGTCAGTACTCCCATCAGCAAGTACAACGATAAAACCAGCTGTCTTTGTGCATGTCCAGAACACCTCTGAGTGAGACACTGAGTTCATAAAAGCTCTCACACTATGTTAGTGCAGCTCAATTCAAGACAGGCTTTCAAGTGATGTTAGATTTGAATGCGTGACTGGTCTCATACTTCCAGCTGCACTAAATATCAAGTACTGGTACAGCAAAACACTATCCCCTAGTACAGTTTACTGAGTTGCATCCACTTTGACAATGTATCTCTGTATTTCCATGTTGTTGGGGTTTTGTTTTGTTTTGGTTTTTTTTTTTTTCAGTTTGTGACAGCAGTCAATAGTTCTGTCCTACCAAATTCCCAGCAAACAGAAATGAACAAGTGCCCTGTCTGCAGCTACTCAACCCTGGAGTTTCTTGCTTCTTCCAACACATGCTGCCATTCGTTTCCACTGGCCACCAGTTCTACATTCCATGAAAAACATACTTCCTTTCATTGGAGTTCCATTTTCTACATATACACTTCATGCAGTACCTTTTTCTGCTGATCTGAACAGTGATCCCAGTCTACTTCTGTCTATTCGTTACTTGACCACATTAACAAAACAACCTGAAATGAACTATTTTAACCACAGCCTGTACATGCAAGCTGTATCCCCTCTTTGACAAATCAGGCTCTTCTTACTATAGACACTGATTTCTTGATATTCCTCGAGGTCCAACACCATTTTATAGAACCACCACAGAATCATTGAGTTGGAAGGGACCTTTAAAGGTCACCTGGTCCATCTCTCACGCAATGAACAGGGACACCTACAGCTCAGAGCTCTAGTCAGTCTGATCTTAGATGTACCCATGGACAGGGCATCCACCCCCACTCTGGGCAAACTGTGCCAGTGCCTCACTACCCTTATTGTAAAATCTTTCTTCTTACATCCAATCTAAAATGTACCTTCTTTTAATTTGAAACCATTTCTCTTTGTCCTGCCAGAACAGACCCTGCTAAAGAGTCTGCCCCCTTCCTTCTTACAACCCCCCATCAGATATAGAAAGGCTACTCTCAGGTCTCCTCACAGCCTTCCCTTCTCCAGGCTGCCCCAGCTCTCAGCCAGTCCTTGCAGAGAAGTGTTCCACCCCTGGGATCAATTTTGTGGCCCTGCTTTGGATGCACTCTAACAGGTCCATGTCGCTCCTGCGCTGAGCATCCATATCTGGACGCAGTGCTCCAGGTGAGGTGTTTCAGCTCAGAGCAGAGAGTCAGGATCTCCTCCCTCACCCTGCTTGCCATGCTACTTTGGATGCAGCTCAGAATATGGTTGGCTCTCTGGGCTGCAAGGGCACAGTGCTGGCTCGTGTCCAGCTGCCATCCACCAGCACCCCCAGATTGCTTTCAGCCAGGCCGTGCTCTATCCTTACATCCTCAGCTTGTATTGCTACCATGACCCAGAACTCTTAACAGGAACCCCACGTTTATGCCCACAGGACGGCATGCCTAGGTACAGCCACCTCCAGGGCACGTTTTCAGCCCAAAAGCCCACAGCCCACACTCGCTTAGCAACTGAAGTTAGGCGTACATCACCCTGCCCGTGCTCACCAACAGAACCAGCGCTGCACGCAGCTCAGCCTTGGGAAGTCGTGGAGCACTCACATTACTGGGACTGCAAAACAACGTGAACCATTTAACGCTGCTTCACAGCTCCCTGAAAGCCTCGGTGGCTCTCGGCCCACACACAGGTTCCAGGCGTGTCATCTGAATGAGTAAGGCAGTAAGGCAGCCTATAACCCCCCACCGGACGAAACGCCGGAGCGAGCCTGCACGCACCGGGCCATGAAATTTCAGTGATTTCAGAGTTACGACACTGACCTTTTCGCAAACGTCACCTCCGCATCTCCTCTGCCACAGACACGCGAGGCCGGGGGAACGCACCCAACGTCTGAGGCCCTCGTTCCCAAACCGCTGCTCCCGGCGGCTCCAAGGGCCCTTAAATCACACGCAGCGACGTGACGACGCCTCCACCGAAAAGAGGGAGAAAGGCCTCCACTCCCCGCTCCTCAGCCCCGCTACCACAGCGTGGCCCTGCTGACGGTGCCGTTCGCTCGCCGCACGGCGCCGTGCCGGGAAACGTGCTGAGAGCGGCAAGGCGACGAGGGGCGGGGCCAGCCTCGGCGCGTGGTGATGACGTCACGTCGGCGCCAGGGGGCGGGAAGGGAGGATGTTACCTCACGGCCTTGCCCCGCTGCGGCGGCTCTGTGGGGGGCGGTGCGCGTGTTAGCGCGCTGAGGAAAGAGTTTCTTGCTGACGTCGAACTTAAATCACCCCTCTTTGGGTTTAAAGCCGTTCCCTCTTGTCCCGTCACCGTCGGACCGCGTGAAATGTCGGTCCCCCTTCTGCTGCCTTCTGTAACAGGAAGGAATGGGGGAAGGGTGCTAGATGTCTGGGGCTCACTGCCCTGCAGCACGCTTCTCGGGGCCTGCAGCCTAATTTAACGTGTCACAAAAACGAGCTTCCTTCTCGTTGGCTGGTTTTCGGAGGGATCTATTCTAATTCAATCAGTATGAACTGCAAATGAGTCGTTCTCCCCACCGCTGGCTGGAAGCGTGTCTGAAGGTCTTCAGTCACAGTGCTGGTTTACATCTTGTCATCTCCTTTACCTCCAGGAGATTTAGATGCTGGAGGTTTTCGGTTTCAACAAAAGCTGGCTGAAAAAGCAATGCAAGTCTGCAAATAATAATAGAACCCATTTCACGGACTTTTCACAGCCGCTTTATAAAGAACACAGCCTCATTCTCTCATTCATTCTCCCCAGTACAACTACAGTTATGCAAAAGGGAGATTTTGTGTATAATATTTTAAAACGCAACAGATTGAAGGGTAACAGAAACAGCAAGACTTGAACTCCTAAATAAAACCCCACAGAACGTTTGGCACACGGTCAACTCCTCCTGATCTCTGTGTGCACACATCACAGGTTGGGTACCCAGAGAGGGAAGCTGACAGACAGATTGATTTACAAAACATTAGGTAGGAAGTTTCTGCAAGAGTCATATTTCCTAAACCCCACGTTTTGTTTCAGTTACAAGATGAAAGGAAAACACAACACACGCTGATCAACCAACACTGTAGAAGAGTGTAACCAGGTACAGCATTAATGCAGTGTAGGCTGGACTCAACCAGTCTTTCATAATCATACACTGTGGCTCTTTGTCGCCTTCTAGTGGATTACTTTTGTTAGAGATCTGTTAGTGGCTCCAAACTGCTGCAGGTCCTCGAATTTCTTGATGCAGTTCACTAAAAAGACTGCCAGGCACGTAAGAATTGTTTTCTGCTACAATGCCTGTCTCACTTGTTTGTTTTTCTGAGAATGAGGACTTAAGGGTTTGCATTTATCACAGCCAAAGTCTGACTTGAGATGCAGCGTATGTAATTGAGTTGTTTTATGTTGTGCCATTGTGAAAGTGTACTATGATGTATGAATATCTATAAAAAAAATGTATCCAAGAAAAGCTGTACTGCCATCCAGAACTTAATGGAAGCCATTTCATTTGAGAGGGCTATGAATGGTTATTGATTTTTCTCTATAATTCCCAAAACAACAGAAAATAATCCTAAATACTTTTGCCAGAATAGTCAAAGTGACAGGCATCTTTAATGTAATTACACCTTTATTATGATTTATCTCACTCACTACATATACACTACATATCAACTCCTGCAGAGCAGGCAGGGATGCCAAATCCCATAGCTTTGACCTCACTGGAACCATTATGCTTACATGAGAGCAGAAGAATTTCTGTTCTGGGGTCATTTCCAGTATTCATATCAGGACAATTAATACTTAAGATGGGCATATTTGCAGTATTTAAGATGAGCATTAATGTTTTGTCAGTTTATTGTTAAAAGTCTTGACATTTCGGAATATTAAACTGCCTCAACTTTTCACTTCAGAGGGTCTGACCCACAGATTTTGTTTAAAAGAAAGCTTCTTGTTGCCTGTTTTACTCTCTCTAATGTCTGTGGAGTCCTCAGTTGTATTTCTGTGGCTTGAATGACACAATTTACTAGTTGGTCCTCCCTTGGACGTTATTTTAAAGCAAAATGCACCTCACTAAATTATGATAAAATTAGATTTTCCAGATTATTTGCATTTTGATAAAAAAATAGCAAGAGATGTCTAATCACTTAAGCCTGTGTCATGTCAAGCACCACAGCCTGAAGTACAGATCAGCTGTGGCAACTCCAAGTCCCAGGAAATAATGCTACTGAAAAAGCCTTCTAACATAATAAATCACTTTTATTCTGGCAAGCCACATCTTAAGCCTCTAGAGATTCACTAGCTGTGCTGAAAATGCTAAAGTAATTCAGACTTAAATCAGATTTAATTCTGTAAGATTACAGCTATTCTATTTTGAAACTAAGTTGAGAAGTGTTGTGGTACCTCTGGTCAGCCTATAGGTTGGCTTTGATTAAGTGTGCTTGTCTGAGACAGTACAATATCACATTTTAATCTGTTTCAAAAAATGAGTTAGTCTGCACCTAGGTACCTGACCTGCAAACCATTTCACAATTGAATTACCTGGCTGTAATGCTATGAAAAGCACAGCAATGACAGCAGAGCAGCAAGGTCCAAGGCTGCAGCAAGTGAGGATTTGTTCAAGTGCAACACTCGTTAGCACAGAAATAAAGGAAAAAAGCTTTCTCCATTCAGAAGGTTTCATGTATCTCTAGCAAAATATTCTTGCTTCCACTGCCATCCCTTAAATGAGAATGGAAAGGCTCCACTCCCTTCTAGTCACTCAGATGCTTTGCCTGCACCTGACCTCCCTTTGGTTGGTCCTGCCTTCCCATCAGGTGCTCCATCAGTGGTTCAGGCTGTGACTCAGCATTTCTGCTACACTGGCCTACCGTGTTTAAAGTCAGTTTATGGCCAAAGTCATTAAAAAGCAAAATACTGGAAGATACCTTGTAAAATCCCAGGCTGGGATATGCAGACCAGCTCAAGAGACACTAGTATATGGAGTACACTTGTGCCTGAAGGCCTTAGCCACATTAAGGAATTTCTGGGCCAGGCATTTCATGATTTTTAGGTCTGTTTCTTTGTGATGTACTCTAACTAAATTATGCAATCTGTTAGGTAGATCAGTAAATTACCAGAAGAGGGTGGAAGCAAGAGTAAAGTGAAGTACGGACATCCATCTGCTCATCTGCCTGCCTACCTGCACTTGCCACTGAGTGCAGGAGGGGTGAGTAGCACCTCATGTCTCCCTTGGCTCATCAGAAGACAAGCACTTGCTAAATGGTAACTACAGGCAGCTCAACAGCACATTTATGGTAATTTACTCTGCCTGTATTCCACAGAGATCAGATACATGCAAGGAATAGGGAAGCAAGGCAGGAGAGAGAATGTACAGTGATTTATTACAAGGCAAATGATGAGTACAGGAAGATGAAGATGTCTGACTGTCAGATTTGTGCTCCAGCCACTAGATTGGATAAAAAGGGAAATGCAGTCTTGTGGCTAACCCACAGGAAAGTCTCTCATCTTCAGGAACTAAAACCCAAAAGCTATAGCAGTGGCACTTAGGATGGTGGAAGAGAAGTATAACCTCCAACATTTTTCATCTTCTGATACAGCCAGTTGGATTTGGCAATGGTATATGTTACACCCTATGCCCAGGTGAACTTAGACTCACCTTTCAGATAAAAAGTTCTGGAAATGTTTTTCTTTTTTTTCCTGCACTCAAATTAAATTAGAATGGCTTTAAACATACTGAGCAGAGGTTCTTTTCCCTTTTGAAAATATTTCTAATCAAAATACAGATGTAAAAGTACGTGGAAAGAAGGAAACTGAGCTCTATAGCTTTGTTTTTGAGAGGAAAAATAATATAATTCAATAAAAGTGGCTTAAACGCTTTGATTAAAGCTTTTTTAACATAACAGATAGGGAGGCTGAGATCTACACTGAGATAAAGACAGTTAATACAGATCAAAAGAGCGCGTGTCCATGCCAGCTAGATTAAATGACAGGATGTGGTGAAGTGGTGGATGCTGTATCCGGTTACTTTACATATGAAACTTTATTTGCTGGATGCAAATATATTGATGAGGTTATATGCATTTATATATGAAAACAGTAGAAGTAGATCAAAAGCAGTCTACCATGCACAGAGTATTTGTTCTGATATTGTTCCAAAACTGCATTTCTTCCAATTCATAGAATGGCTTGGGTTGGAAGGGACTTAACGACCATCTGGTTCCAACCCCCTCTGTGGGCTGGTTGCCACCCACCAGACCAGACTGCTCAGGGGCCCATTGAGCTCCTGGCCTGGAAGGCCTCCAGGGATGGGGCACCCACAGCTTCTCTGAGCAGCCTTTGCCAGGGCCTCACCACCCTCCAAGTACAGAATTTTCCCCAGACATCTAACCTCAGTCTCTCTTCTCCTCTTCCTTTTGAACTAAAGTTTAAAATCCTTCCCCTTTCCCTATCAGTATCTGCCTGTGTAAAATGTTGATCTCCCTCCTGTTTATAAGCTCTCTTTAAATACTGAAAGGCAATGTTGTCACCCTGGAACCCACTCTTCAGCCTAGCTCTCTCAGCTTTAGGAGAGGTGTTTCAGCCCCTCTCATTGTCTTTGTGCCCTCCTCTGGACCCACTCCAACATCCTTCTTGTGCTGAGCACCCCAGAGGAGATGCCACAGGTCTGTGCTACTGCTCACTTCTGCAAGGCAGCAGAAAGGGTCTGCCATCCTGCCTGGTTGTATTACAGCACAAGGAAACATGAAGTAGAGATTCCGTCAGCTCTGCAGGACGATGAATGACTCAGAAAATGAAAGGTTTAGCATGAGATGCAAATTAACTGAACAAATTTTATTAACTATTCTTATATTTTATTGTTATTTTTCATTGCTGTGGCAGTGCTGCCTAGAAACCTAAGGCTTATGGCACTCCAAGTTCAAAATAAGGTACAGCTTCCATAGAACCCAGCAAAATCACAAATAAGAATTTAAGGCTTTGCACCATACTTGTAGTCATTCACATCTGTGCAAAGTGAGAATAATATAGCATTCACACTGTAATGATAGAAATGCTCATGAATAAATAAATAAATAATAAATTGTCCTGAGTATTTTCCAAGACACAAATATTGCTAGTGGTGGGTTTTAATGCAAGCAAACCCTACCTGTGAGAGGAAGAACTGGAAGCAGCTGGGATTTGGAGACTTCACCGTACTTTACTTAAAAGAAGCACTGTAACAGTGAGTCTGAGAATGAGCAACTACTACAACCCAGCCTGGGAAACAGGCTGAGCTACTACCTCTGAATCACTACCGCTGGAAAAGGTCCCATCAGGTCTTGGCTTCCGTGCAGCTCTGTGAGACTTACTGCCATTCTGCAAACCAATAGCTTTCAGAGAGAGCCTTTTGAATGTTTCATAACCTCAAAATCCCAAGCAACCTAAGAGAGCTTGTCTGTGTTTGTTTTATTTATGTTGCTGATGGGTTTTTTACAAACATAAACATAAACATTCAGCTTCACTGCCACTCTTAAGGTCAGGGTTAATGTTGTGATTGGGAAATATCCTGAGAGGTTGGCCCTGCATGTTGACAGGAGAGAAAGTTGTTCTGAGTAGTGAACCTGTCTGTGCATTCTGGACAGGCTGTCCTTACTGTCACATAAAGAGGAGAGAACTTACAGGTGCCTCTGTCATTCTGTAACCCAGCTGTCCCTGCACATGGGCGTGGTGACTAACGGTGGGTCAAGATTTACTAACATCCTATAGGCAGGGAAATGCAGGCAGAACTTCAGGAGGTAGAACTGGAACAGATACATCTGCTTCAGAGGCTGTAGCTGTACCAGTAAGGTAAGGGGCTTGTTCTCTGTCAAATTGACATATCTTGTTAAATCCAGCTGGTCTCCTGAACAGGGAAGCCATATGCTGGCTGCCAACTGGGAACAGCTGATGCTATAGATGTGAATCACACCAGCAAAGTAGCTGTTTTAATTTTATCAAGGTAAATTCTCAAATATGGGTATGATGCATCAATTTTCTAGAGTCTCCTTTTGTCTTATGCTTCCTTTGATGCTGGTTTTGAATACCTTCCGTATCATAGCTGAACTCTGGAAAAAATAGACAACAGATGATACTTCACCCACTTCAAATGTATTGTGGTTTCCCATACAGAGTTAACACCTGTGATCCTCTGCTTAAAATTCAATCCAAATCATGGCTTAAACCTTTATATATATATTTTTTTGGTGATGGAAACAATACACCATAGACCATACATAGGCCCCTTGCATGGAAAACTCTGGGGGACTGAAATACCCAACAGCCTGTACAAATGGTGAGACTCAAAGTAACTGATGTGAAGGAAGAAACTGATGTGTAACAGCTGGGGACCCAGGTGACACCTGTAAAAAACTGTGTGACATTCTCATTGCAGTCATGCCCATAAATAGATCCTGCCACATACATACGAGGATGATTTGCACAGGAAAGAAGTAGTAGCTGCCATGAAGTTGTGTTTACTAGATGTGGTTGCTGATGGCAAACAAAACCATCGAACTCAGAAGCACGTTCCATTCCTGGACAAAGCTGGAGTTTTCCAGGGCATGCCTCAGTACTGCATCAGAGAGGACTTGTGCATTTCATTCCTACTGTGTTATGATTTTATTTAGAACATGCTGTAGCTCTTCAGCCTTCAGGCTACAGAGGCAAGGTGCCAGTCTTCAGCAAGAGGGGGAGGGACTATAAATAGAACAGACTAGGCTGCCACGGGCTGCTTTTGGTCTGCTTAAGTTCCTCATTTTGCTTGGGAAAAGCAGAAATCCAATGTGCCAAGGAGACGAAGTGTAGACACTGGCAGCAGAAGTTTCCTCCAACTAGTAACTATCTTCCTTATTTTCAGGTACACAAATATAGCCCACTTATCCTTCCTGAGCAAACACAACACTATAATTCATCTGTGCTTTCCTCCAGCTCTCTTACTTGTTTGTTGTTTGTTTGTTTTTTAAACAAACTTTCACCATGAAAAACTGTCACGCGTTTCCATGCAACACGCTTCTTGTGAAGCAATCCCATTCCCTACTTCGTAAAACAACAAGATTAATATCAAAATGAAGCACTCAGAGGTAATACAAATTTCATCTTTTTGAGTGCATGGAGCGTTAAGAAGTGTTGTTTAATTAGTTTTTGCTGTTAGTTTGTGTCGCTATCATCAGGCTCACTAGCAGTTCACCCTGGAGTTGCTTGTATAAGGAATGGAAATTGCTGCTGCAGGCCGATTATATAGTAAAAGTATATCACCAAGAGCCCAGTGCTGCACCTGCCATTCTTTGTTTTTGCTTACTGACATCTATACCAAGAGCTTTTTCTTTCCTCATTCTGTGCTTCACACAGAATTACTGTTAAAGAGAGAAACCACATTTCCCCCAAATTCTTCTGCTCAGCATGCCTTTCAGCAAGTATATTTCAATTACAGCACAAAGCTAACGGAGCTCATCTTTGAATGACACACTTTAGACTCAAGAGCTTGACTGCTTCTTTGAAGTGCCCGTCCCTGGCTTTACAAAGAGCACTACAGCTAAGACTGCAGAACAACAGTTCCCTCTACTCTCTTCCAGCCCAGAATACACCCTAAAAGGGACAACATTTGAAATAATTTCAGGATATGCTCTCACTGTTGTGCCATGTATACTAGAAGCTGTGTTACCTGTGTTAAATAGGTGTCTATTATACACACATGAGATATTACACTTTCAAATAAACCATCAAGTCTATGGGAGACAGCTGGATCTCAAGTTTTTGTTTTCTGACAAATATTTAGCCTACGTACCTTGAAAGATCACTTGTGCACCGACATACAACTAATGTGCTACACAACCTGCCTTTTGCTTGCCAAGCCAGAATGAAACCTGCATACCTATCTGCACAAAGCTAGAAGTTAGTGCTGCACATTTTTGACAGATGGACAGACCTCATTAACCTTTGCTCAGGGATCTCAAATTCTGGGCTCAGCCTTAGCAGTTCTGGTGCCTGCCCACAGTGTTGGAATATTTCCTTGCTAGGGCATACCCACAGTTCTGGCCATGCTGCAGGACCTTCCCACTGCCAAGCCCCTGAGCAAGGCATCCCCTCCATGCAGGAACAGATGCTACTCATCGAACTTAAGAGCTCTTTTACTAGAGGGAAACCTTTCTTCCAATTTCAGATACCTCCTGGTTTGCTGCTCTCAGTCGTGCTTTTATCTCCACTGACTCTTGACAAATGCAGGATACAAGAGGCTCTGAATCTGAAGACAGCCTAGAGCTGAGCATCAGCCTATTAAAAGCATAGACTTCCACAGATGGATTTACAGTCTATTGTGGTTTTCCAGCCAACCCCTAACTGTTACACAGGCATTCATAATTTCTCTGTTCCATAAGGTCTAATAGCCTATGAGCCCTTTCTGCCCAGAGGTGCCTATCTTTTTCCTCAGCTGGCTTCATCAATTAACATACCTGGGAGTTAACAGGGACAATTTTGCCTCACTTCCATTTAGCTCAAACCTTCTTAGACTAGAAGAAAAATGTACAGTCTCTCCATCCAACCCTGCTCTCTCACAGCCCCAAAGCAGCTGACTGACACAGCACAAATCTGTGTCTCATTTCTCTTTTAAATTTGTGACTTAGCTGATCCAGTTTGGATCCATCAGCACATTCAGACCATTAAGACTTGCCTCCCCCCCAGCACATGACTTGCTGCAGCAGAAAACTCATCAGCCCTCCAGCAAGCAGAGAAATAGCTTTGCTGAGATTTCAGAACTATTCCCATGCAGCCTCAAGGTTCCTTACAGCACGAGCTCTGCGCTCCTGCCATCCCTCTCACCACCTGATCCTGGATTTAGTGTGACCCCTCTGACAGAGCTCCTCACCTTTCAGCCCAGTTTCCTTATCTAATTTCTATAGCCTCTGGCTTCCACACCACTTCCCTTACTTGCCACTTGCCCCACCTTAATGTCCAGTATTATGCAGTTTCCTTTTATTCCTGCATCTTGCTCAGACAACAGCTGGTGGCAGAACCAGCATAGACATAAGACCTCAGTGCCTTAGCTAAGCAGCCTCTTGTTTTCAGGAGCAGCCTATGAAACACTGGGCTTGAGAAGCAAGGCAGGTGACTCGCCTGAATTTATCAGATAGCAATTCCTCACTCCAAAGCCTGAGAAAACAGAAATTCTTTGCAAATGGACACACAGGAGCTTTCCTGTCGTTAGCTTGGGCAAAGCTGTCACTTTCCCACCACAGTCTGGTTTCAGAAATAGTCACATCCTTTTAACTGAGACTTGTATCTATGCAAACAAGTCAGCTGTAGGCTAATAACCAGACAAAGACTGTGATCAGTGAAACAATTAAAGCTTGCTAACATTATGAACCGGTCTCCTCAGTACACACATAGAGGGCAGTAAGTGGATATGCACGTGAAAAGAAGCTGGCAGAAACATACTCTGTTCAGAGAAGAAGCATCAGGTAAAACAAGAGGAATCACAAAGAAGTTTAGGCACAATGACAGCAACAAAGCTACTCTAGTACAGCTGGTTTTGAAGACATACTGAATCTTTATGAGGTTGCCAAAACATTCTTTCAGTTTTTAAGAAAGGGAGTTAGCTTTAGTAACTCCTGCTGCAAAATAATGGACTTCCAAGAACTACACAGCATTCTTGAGAGCACATCTCTTCTCTAAGCATCAAAATGTTTGAATAACACACTTTATTCATATTGAAACAATGCCGCAAGTAATTTTATTTGTGGAATACAAAGATAAAAACAGATATAAAAGAAATCAACAGAACATTAAAATCTTATTACAAAACTGAAGTAAAATAATAAAACAGTGCATTTTGTGCAAGAGTTTAATTTGGATACCATCTTCAACAAAAACTTTAAACCATTAAACCTGGATACTTAGTACTCACTGTAGTTTCTATAGTGCGTTAAAGAATTCTAAGTCACTTTAACAAACATTCTAACTAACATATTCCAGTAAGCACAGAGTTTCTATGGGGGAAGCATATAGCAGCTTCCACTGCATGAATGCACATGGACATCACTACACACAAAACAGCCAAACAATTCCACAAGCACAACTGGATTTGCACTGTGCTTAAACTGAACGCAAGCAATTCATGTGATTTTAGTTGTGTTAATGGAAAGGCACATTTTATTTTAATGTAAAGTTACATTTCAGAAGGTTAAAAGTTTTATGCCCTGGAAACTTTTTCAAGTCATCGTAGCACAATCAAACAACTCTTAAGTGCATGTATCTGAACTTTCAATAGAAAGATCTGGTTTCTATTTCTTTAATCCAGTTCTAAAACAAGGAAGAAATTAAATTAAAAGCAGTAGGGCCCTCCCTCCCATATTTACAGACTGCAAACTATATTGCTTTCTCATCGGAAATCCCAGTTTTCCTGTCAAACTTTGTTAAGCTTGGTAACTATCAGTACCCTCACAGTTTGGTCAAAGGCACCACAAACACACAGCCCCTTTTTGTCAGGGCTCCAGTCTAGGCTAGAAATCGGCTGTGTTGACAGAGTCACATTCTGCAAGAGGCTGACAGAACCTGCCACCCCCATCTCAGCTCCTTCAGAGTCCTTCTTTGAGCGCTGAGCTGGGTACTCACTGGCAGAAAGAAAAGGAAAACGTGCACTTAGAATCTGCTGAGACAAACAGCAATATTGTTCTGCTCTCAAAAGACCACACAGAAAGGTCTCTCCTGTTCTCAAGATAAGGCAAATGTCTTCAAAATAATGAGCCATCATACCCAGGTATAGCCATGCTGCATACTTAGTAAGTACTTCATAGCAACACAACGAAGCAGGAAGTTTCGAGTCCTGATATTTCTCTCCTATAGCCTTTTACTTTTCAACAGTGATGCTTTTGTCACAGGCAAACAGTTCCACCTCAGCTGCCCCCCTGAAACTTGATGTATCTACTTCACTGCATTTAGGATGACTAAATTATTTTGCTATGTAGCATGAGAAGATACAAAGAATCATTGGAAGTCCAGGCTTTCAGTATTTTTCTAAGATGTAATTGCTCCCATATGAGAATTTTAAGACATGTATTTTCTTCTACTCAGTATTAATTGGGAATATAATTAGATCTTGATTATGTTAAAAAAAGTGAAAAGGGATCATTTCACTTGTGCTATTGCAATCCCATTCTTTTAGGAATTAATTCAGGATTTTAGATTGAGTATTGACACCAGAATCACTTTTCCACTGTACTCGTAGCAGTAATTCTAACGAGATGTTCTGTGCTTGGAAGTGGGACCCTGCATACCATTTTGAGGACAGTTCCTTCTTAAAACAATCAACAGTTGTTTTGTTTCTTATTCCCCCATTATAGACCAGAAGGTCTGTAACGATCACGGTCTGTAACTATCACTTACTATTTCCAGAGATGAAGGCTCCCAGCTCCTCCACTCGTCATAAATACATCTCTGTTCTGTGGGAGGTGCCGAACCTGCCATATGGTGGATTTGTGTGCCTAGGAAACAATCAGCATTGTCAGGAGTCATTTACAGCTGAGCTTTGCAAGAAAGAAAGCAAAAATTTTACACTGCAGTTACCTGTATGAAGAGACCACCCTCCGCTGCAGGGGCGCTGGAACTTTAAGGTCCCTTCCAACCCAGTTTATTCTATGATTCTATGACTGCTGTACTTGATAGTGGAACAACCATTCTGAGGTTCTTCCCTCCCTCCTGCCTTAACCTTGCCGTCACAGGAACAGCCAGTTCCCAGGCAGAAAAAGCCCCACTCCTGTGCAGAGGTAATGCAGCAAAAGCCCTACCAAGGCCACCACACTACTTCAGCTTCTTCATGACCGGCCATCTAAGCATGGCTAAATAGGTCAAGTGGCTGTAAAAGCATGTCTGGAGCTTTGTAGAAGTACTCAATTTCCAGACTATTAGGTGACATCATCACCATGGGGCTAATTTCACCATCTGACATCTCTAAATAACATTACTGTAAGTGAATGTAATACAAACATTGTGCAAACACAATTGAGCATCCAAAATTCAAATTTAAATCTCAGCCAGGCAACAGAAATCTGTAACATGCATGACCTGACCTGATGCACATCTGTCTACAAATGTCTGAAAGGAAACCTTTAAATGCAATTAATGAAAGATAAGAACTTCCACTGTCACAGTGTCATTACTACAAACTGTACTTCAGTGAATACTTTTGGGCTTGGGACAATCTCTTACCTGCTTTGCCTGGTGATGTGGAAAATAGTAAGTTAAAGATATGAAATGGAAACTCAGCCAAGAAGCTTCTCTCCATATGTCCTCACTTACTCACCATACTGCAAATCAAAAATGCTTGGTTCTGAAGGAAAATAAGTATTTCCAGGGCCCACATAAGGCCCCTACAGGCAGGACAAAATAAATAAATAAATGAAAGTGTGTTCAGAGGGCTCCCTTTATTTCTGGTTATATTTAAGATTTGAATCTGCATGCTCACCACAATTTGAAACAACCTGCAACATACATGACCCCCAGCCTACAGGCACAGCTGAGTGCACAGAGCTGCAACAGCAGCCAAAGACCAGAGGAGCCCAAATAACAGGCTATGAAAGAAAGGAAGCCTTGGGAAGCACTGGCATCAGGATGCATAGGAGTCCTTTCGCTTTCGAGGGCCATGCTATCACACAGCTTACCCCAGTAACCTGGGACCCTATTGTCTACCAAAGACAGTAATTTTAAGCCTGCGTTGATTCCAGTTACTTACATGACAAACTTCTGTAATAGATGCTGCTAAAGAAGTTACCCATCTCCCCATACCTTCTCTGAAACAGAAGCAAAACCTTTAGTCGGGTGCTGAGTCCTCATATCAAAAACATGGAATTTGCCCTCCAGTGACGTGGCCACTAGCTTGTTCATATTCACATCTTTTCTGTCAAACTCCACGCTGCAAACCTGGAAATAGAGAAATCAGTACATGCAGCCACTGCTAAAAACATATATTTGTGTGTGTGATCTGCAAATACATATCTAATCACTGGTCATTCTTACAACATCACCAACTTGGTCAACGACTGCCTGAAAACACACACACACAGAAGTCAGAACGAAGCCATGTTTCCATGGCACCTTACCCCATTCTTAATGTTGGTCTCCCATCGCAGTGACATAGTTTTTAAGTCAAACAATTTAATGTCCCCGTTGTCGTATCCAGCACAAACAACACGTTCCTCTTGATTGTAAGCATTGCCTGGACACAGAGACAGAATTAATCACAATACAGAAACCCCTCTTAGGCTGTAAATTTGAGTTGTCTTAAGTCAGCAATTTCAACTTAGATTTATGCCAGCAAAGCATTACTATAGTAAGATTTCATGAGCAGGCTGTTTCTCAGGTCTGAAAAGTATAGAAAGCACAGCCTCAAAACTGGCAGTCTTTTTCTTTAAACAGGGTCAACAAGTTTTTATTCCCCCTGCCAAGCACTGCCTGAGTTACACAGACTGCTTCAGCTGCTGCAGACCATGCTCAGCAGTGCTGAGGAGGCACTGGGTGTTACCACAGTCATTGCCAGCCATCTCAGCACTGCTTCCCAGCAGCCAGGCTCAGGGAGGCACAGCAGCCAGAAGTTCACCTGGATGGAGAGCACAGAGTTTGGGATGGACGTGTCCTGGGCTCAAGCATCTGTAATTCAAAGGCAAATCTAAGGAAGTACGAGGCCACTTTTCTCTCCGTGAGTCAAAACAGAAGGCAAAGATCTCAACAGCAACAAGCACTGAAGCTGGACCTCCTTGCCAAGAAATGCCATCTCCCTGTTTTGTTATTATAATCCATAATCCATGCATGCATTAGCAGCTTGTACAACTCACTGCCTGACTCTGGAAGCAGAAATAGAGCTAATCCAGAAACACCTGCTGGTGTACAATGCAAGCAGCTTGCCCTTTTTAAAGGAAAAGTGCTGAGCACAAGTCAAGCATCTCTGCTGCCTTTATTTAGCTCTGAGGATTGTCACTTAAATTAATGTCTTAACGCTTGACAGCTGGAACTACACAACACCAACTATTGGTTCTCCGTGCTCAACCACAATTAGACCTCTCCAGGACAAAAAGAGTTTCTTTGCTTTTACGTGCCTAGACATAGAAATTTTCAATTCCCATGCTAGGGCTGTAAAAATGCCTAGGAATAAAGCTTGTCTGTGAAGCAACTGACCAAAGATGGTAAGAAAATGATGCCTGAGCCAGATACCACAAAATTTGATGAACAGCCTTTAAAACACATTGAAAATACACAAATTTGGCACTGAACAACAAACCCTGCCTTCAGTAGTTTGATAACTGTCAAAACGCAGTCCCATTAGAGGGGGCTGTTATGGTTGGTTACCAAAAGCCACAGTCCAGCAGTCCCTTTTGCTCTCTCCCTGTGCAGGTTCCATGTTAGCGACTGGAGTCTCCTTCTGCCGCGGGTCCCACACCTTCACAGTGCCTAAGGAGGAGTGCAGAGCAGTCAGCCTTATGGATGCACTGCTCTTGTTTCCCCAGGGAAAGGGAGCCTGACCCCTCCAGAAAAAAAAAATACCTGGAAAAGCACCTGGAAAGTGTAAGATCCCCACAGAATCGCAGAATGGCCAAGGTTGGAAAAGACCTCAAGGATCACGAATCTCCAACCCCCCTGCCACATACAGGGCCACCAACCTCCCCATTTAATACTACACCAGGCTGCCCCATCCAATCTCCAGCTGCTATTTTCTATTTATGCTGCTTTGTATTCCTTCTCAGGTACCACTCACTGGTAACAGTGTCTTTAGCTGCCCTGCAGTTCCAAAAGCAAGGAGAGGAAACCCGTCCCAAGCACGGTTCAATAGAGCATCTGGGTAGGGCTGCCTTCCATCCCAGTGCCCACAGACCTCAGCCAGGGATGACGGATGGTAAGCTGTGCAGAGCTCACCCACTCACCATCTCGACTGCCCGTCACAATTTCTGGTGCACCTTCCCCAATTCCCAGGCCTCCTACACCATCTATGCTGTTGATGATTTCCTTGTGACCTTTCACGGAATACACGGGTATTTCGGGAGCTTCTAAATTCCTACGTGAGAAAGAACAGACAAGGCGGTGTTGCCTTCGGCAGTCAGCATCAGTGTAACAGCCCCCTGCAGCCTCCCCACCAGCCCAGATCTCAGGAGCACAGAATCACGGAACGGCCAGGGTTGGAAGGGACCTCAAGGATCACGAATCTCCAACCCCCTGCCATAGGCAGGGCCACCAGCCTCCACATTTAATGGTACACCAGGCTGCCCAGGGCCCCATCCAACCTGGCCTTGAATACCTGCAGGGACGGGGCACCCACAGCCTCTCTGGGCAGCTGTTCCAGCACCTCACCGCTCTCTGTAAAGAGCTTCCCCCTGACATCCAACCTAAATCTTCCCTCCCTCAACTTCAAACCATTTCCCCTCATCCTGCAGTTATCTACCCTTTCAAAGAGTTGATTCCCCTCCTGTTTATAGGCTCCCTTTAGGCACTGAAATGCTGCAATGAGGTCACGCGCAGCCTCCTTTTCTCCAGGCTGAACGAGCCCAGCTCCCTCAGCCTGCCTTCATAGGGGAGGTGCTGCAGCCCCTGATCACCTCTGCGGCCCTGCTCTCCAGCACCTCTTCTTTCCCGTACTGAAGCACTCTGGACCCGAGACGCTCACCAGATGCTGAGGCTGCCCGCGAAGTCTCCCGTTGCCAGGTGCCTCTGCTGCAGGGAGGCGGCCCCGAAAGTCGCGCATTTTATCGGCTTGGCCTTCTCGATCTGTAAGGGGGAAGAAAAAAAACAGGACGCGTGGAGCGCAGCGCCGAGGACCCCCCGACCGCATCACCACCGGCCGTCCCCGCTCACCTCGCTGAGCAGCAGCAGCCGCCCGCCTCGCAGCTCGTAGAGCTGCAGCACGCCGGTGCCGCGCGGGGCGCTGCCGAGGCACAGCAGGCGGGCGCTGCGCGGCACCCACTTGCAGTCGAACACGGTGTAGCTCAGCGACTGCTGCACGTGCGCCACCACCTGCGGCCGCTCCAACCCCGCCGCCGACATACCGAGCGCCGGAAGCGCCGCGGCCGCCGCGGGAAGCGGGAAGGAGGGCGGACCGGAAGTGGAGCCGCGGGTCCTTCCGGTCGACGGCCACGCGGCGGGCAGAGGGGCGCCGGCTTCGCTGCGGCGGTCGTCGCCATGGAGACCGAAACGGCGGACGAGAGTGGCTTCACGAGCGTGGCTTCCAAACGCGGGCGGAGGAAGAGGAGAGCGGCGGGCGCGGAGCCGATGGAGGCGACCGAGGCGGCGGGGCCGCAGCCCAGCAAGAGGCCCGCCTTCCCGCCGCTCCCCGCCGCGGCCATGGCGGTGAGCGCGGGGCGAGGGGAGCGGCCGGGCTGGGGGGGTCTGCCCGTGTTCGCTGCTCAACGCCCCGCTGTCCGCAGGTGGGGAAGGGAGAGATGAGGAAGGTGCCGGTGCCGGCCAACAGGTACACCCCGCTGAAGGAGAACTGGATGAAGATATTCACGCCCATCGTGGAACACCTGCAGCTCCAGATCAGGTTTAACTTGAAGACGAGGAACGTTGAGATCAAGGTGAGCGCTGCGCTGTGTGTCGTCGTGTTCCTCTTTCTCTCGTCCCTTACGTTTTATTGAACCTGTGTTTTGTGATCGTCTGCTAAAACGCCTCCGGGATTCTGTCCTTAGAACCGTTCGCCCTCCTCGAGGTGTCTCCGGTAATCATCCATCTCTTCAGTTTCTCCCTTCCCCCAAGCGTAGGCTGTAATCATTCTGGTTGAGGATCATCGTGGAATGAATCACAGGATGGCTGGGTTGGAAGGAACCCGCTCAGTTCTACCCTCCTGCCATGGGCTGGCTGCCCCCCAGCGGCTCAGGCTGCCCAGGGCCCATCCAACGTGGCCTTGGGCACCTCCAGGGATGGGGCACCACAGCTCTCCGGGCAGCCTATTGTTGTAAACACAGCATGCACTGTTCGGATCTTTCAATAGATCACAACACAGAAGTAGCATTACATGAATGTAGTTTTGGCTTTTTTTTTTATGGCTAGCCTTTATCTCATAGATTTTCCAAGCCCTGATTCTGTTTGCCCCTCCTTAATTTGGAAACATACCTTCTTGTTCT
This sequence comes from Perdix hodgsoniae, assembly GCA_035772895.1. Lineage (NCBI taxonomy): Eukaryota > Metazoa > Chordata > Aves > Galliformes > Phasianidae > Perdix > Perdix hodgsoniae. Next base: position 23,160,507 of record JAPSGF010000007.1, read on the forward strand.
GCAGACCTGTACAGAGACAAAGGACCTCAGTGCTCTGACAAAAGCAGCTGACTTTGTGAAAGCGTTCATACTTGGCTTTCAGGTGGAGGTGAGTCTCCAAGCAGTCAGGTTGTGGCATCGCTCAAACTTGTTTGAAATCTTCAAGCACTCTGGAAATTACATTAAGAAATCAAAATCTTCACAGTGATTTTTCCATTATGTTTGAAATGAAGACCAGTGTTTGATGCATCAAATAGAGATATGTTACTGATGTGATCTGTTTAGATGTGTAAAGAAAAACTTGAAACTGTGTGATGGTACTGTAATGCTCATACTGATAACAGATCTCTGAATATTTTAGGATGCTCTTGCTCTCATCAGATTAGACGACCTTTTCCTAGAATCATTTGAAGTTACAGATGGTGAGTAGTTTCTGCTGTGCTATTGAAGCAGCCACATGCACTGCCTGAGCACATCTTTGCTCTTTTCCTCTTCTCCATGCATGTCACTTAACCTTGGGGATCAGGAAAACCTTGATGCCAATACATAACGTTATTATCTAGGAAGCTTCATCTCCCAGCACAACCCTCCAGATTTTTGTCCTTGAAGCTGTGTCAGTTTTTCAGATTGTGCAACTGATTGGACTTTTTTCACCAGAAAGATGTTTTTGAACCTTAAAGGTCAGAAGGAATGTTTTGGAAGAACACGTCTGTTAGACTTAATCTGGAACTGGGTTCTCTTCCTCCCAGTGCTATAATAGAGAGCAGTAGGAAACAGACATCACAGACATTTATGCACTGCTGGGAGTCCCTGGAGATGATCTCAAGGAGAGCACCATCTGAAATTGCTGTGTTTCAATACGTGTTGATTGCATGCTTTTCCCTTTGTTTGAGTAGAGGAAATGTTACAGAGGATACACACCGCTGCTGCTTGATTGAGTGCTTTCTTCTCATTTTAGTCAAACCTTTGAAAGGAGACCATCTGTCAAGAGCAATAGGGAGAATAGCAGGGAAAGGTGGAAAAACAAAATTCACTATAGAAAACGTAACAAGAACACGGATCGTTCTTGCTGACTCGTAAGTACTGACATCCTTGCAGTCACAGTGCAATCCCTGAGCTAACCCAGCCAGCTTCCAGGAACTGAGAGAGCTTAAGTTTCTGTAAACTTCTGTAAATCATTTGTCTTGCTAATGCTGAAAGTGCTGTTTTTCGTGAGCGGTGTTGGAGTGTTTGACCTTCTGTTCTGAGTGTCACGGGCTCGTCCAGAGCTGCTTCCATGCAGCTGAAGAATTCCTTCCTGTGAATAACAACCGTCCAACCCTGCAGCTGTCATTTCCCAGAGCTGCTACATAGCAAACTGTAAAATCCTTTAAAGGATTTAGAAGAGGAGAGGCTCTACCGTGTAGAGGATTTTTTTATGATGAAAAATAAACCAGTTTGTTTTGTTGTGCTCAGTGTGCTTCTGAACTCCAGTGTGAGAGATGTGCTATTTATTAATTACATTCATCACTGCATTTCTTACATTAACTATTGTTGCTTTGATTGCTTTTTACAGGAAAATTCATATTTTAGGATCTTTTCAGAACATTAAAATGGCACGAACAGCAATTTGCAATCTAATTTTGGGTAAGTCCTGTTGCCTAATCTCTATTACAGGAAAATAGATTGTTTTGAAAGGTGCTTTCTGCAGTCTCACCTTGCTCCCTGGTGTGCCTGCACCTGCATTTGGAGCAGGTATCTTGCTGAGAGGTGGTGGGTTGTGCCCAAGAGGAGGGGGTCAAATTCCCCACACTGACACAGATTTAAACATAAAGAGCAGAACAGCATTTCTGTAGTACACGTACTAATGTATACTTTCTCTTGTAGGAAGTCCACCATCCAAAGTTTATGGCAATATTAGGGCTGTGGCCAGCAGAGCAGCTGAAAGATTCTGATGTGCAGTGGTGCTGCTATACCAAGGACTGTGGCTGGGGAGTGTGAGTACTGTGGGCACAAGCTGTGCAGTCACAGAGGCTATGGAAGCACTCTGCCTTCTGCTGGACTGGGATGTACAGAAGAAAAATGGGACTGTTTGTGCAGTCTGATATACTCCAGGCATACTCTCTGATTTGAACACAATCTGTGTACAGCCATTAAAAGCTGTTCTAAAAATGATGAAACTGTATACTGAAGTATGGGTGCCTAATTTTGCTTTATTCTCAAGCCAAAACGTGACCGAGAGTGACTTTGATTATCCAAGTACTACAAGACCGTTCACAGGACTTGAGAAAACCTGTAAGTCTGGAGCTGAAAGCAGTCAGCAGCATTAAGTGTTCGTAACCACAGACCAGTCAGCATCTTTCTGTAAAAAGGAAGCTCCCTTTTAAGGTGCCAAGTGGCAGGATTCTGGAAGAGTCTCTGCTACTGCAGCAGTGCATCACAGGAAGAGACAATGTGAAAGCCAAGAGGTAAACAGCACACCTGCACTTAGCTTTAGAACCTGTGCTTATCTGGATTCATGTTCTGTTCTCGTGAATGATCTGCAGGGGCATCCTAGTAGTGATGCTAAGAACCTCCAGGTAAGGACATGCCAGAGCACAGAACAGCTGTCAGTGCTGCACATCGTCCCTCTGAAAATGCTGCATGCAGCAGTAGGGGGAGAGACCGTGCATCATGGGCACCTTATTTCTGCCCTTCACCACTTAAACTCAATACCAGATCTTATGCAAAACAACTCAGTTTAGGTCTGTGAATCAAAACAGTGAAATGAGATTCAAAAAAAACATCAGCAAATTGAGGAAGTGTTTCTCTCAATGTTTAAAGTTAACTGTGCAGCACTTTACAGCTGGATAATACTTAGATACATAACATTTTTACAGCCAAATTAATTCAAGCCTTCAATTACTAAGGGATTTAAGATGTGCAGAGCTGTCTGAGTTCCCTTTAGTTACCTGTGAAGTCTGATCTGTACAGAGCAAAGCGTCCAAGGTAGCTCAGGGAAAAGCAGTGCACAGTAGCACAGTTTGTTCCCTCGCTGTGCATGTCAGTTATCTCAGTGAGCTCCAGAGGCAGGAGGGGAAAGCGGGGCATGGATGTAGGAAAGTGATTTGATCTTTCTCCTAAAGCAGGTGTGTGCTGATACTGACCTGAGCACAGGGCTGCAAAAGGCAGCCCAAACCAGGAGGCCCACACACCTTCAGAGGCACTTTAGAGTGCAGGAATCAACAGGATACATGAAAAGCAACAGCAAACAGCTCCTGGGCTGCTTCTGTGAAGGGCATTAACCACCAGGGAGGACTGCCTTCACCAGCAGAGGTCTCGGATTTGCCTTGAGAAAGGAAGCTGGCTGTTTCCACCTGCAGTAAGGTTAGAGGCTTTTGTTTGTTTTCAAACAGCGCAGCATCAATCGTTCTGAGTTTAGATCAGACACCTCGTATAAGCGGGGCTAAGTAGAGATTCAGATGTGCCTTTAAAAAAAGAAATACAAAAGTTGTCTTGAAACACTAAAACGAAGCTTAGGAGTGCTCAGCTAAGGAACGAACGCAATGAGCAGCAATTTGCTTTTAGAGCAGGGCACAGAGCTGCCTTAGGTTTATTGGGGAGGGTCCAGGTAAGTACTGAAGCACCCAAAGCAAGGTTCAAATATTTTATTTTGTATTCATATAGTATGAAGGTTCTTATAGTTCCCACAACATATGATGTAGCATGCAGAGGAAAAACTAAACATTCAACATAAATCATTTTTCCCCACACAAACTAAAAAAAACCTCATCCCTCCCCTTCCAATCCCCCCTGAAGGAAATAACGGTAGCACTAATTTCTATAACAACAGCCAAGATATGCACAAGCAAGTAAGAGAAATCAAAAGCATTTGCTAAAATGTTTGTAACAAATACTTATGTACAAAAAATTCACAAAAGACCAGTTCCCCCTTGAAGCAGAGCACATGGCAGTTGACACTGGAACAGATACAACCACTGGCTGGGATTATAAGCCACGTACTGATCCAGAGGAAGAAAGTTACATGTAGTGGAGATTTTTGTTTTGAACATTAACATTTACCAAAGTTTGGCAACATTATCGTTTAAATTATGCAAATTATGTAAACAAGAGGAACATTTCAAATCGATCTACATGCAAAACTTCATGTCATGCAAGGACACCAAGCACCTGGATTTCTCTCACAGACAGAGCCCATGGATGTGCAGCACTCAGTTGAAGGAACAGCTATGGCAGACAGGTGCTCGATAGAAGTAGATTCAGACAACCTGCACTTTCCAATGCTGATTATAAAACAATTCTTTTTTAATAGAAAAACTACTATACAGGAAAGATGTACTGTCCTAAAAAATCTAGCAAATGTTTTTCTTCCAGCCAATAGTACCATTGCAGAAAAGGGAAGGGATGATATAAAGTTGTAAAACATGGCTCGCTACTTTTATATCACACAAATATATCAAGTTACCATCCGTTACAAATTATGATATGGACAAATCTAGAAAAGAAAGAAGAAATCCTCCAGGCAAAGGACTGGAGAACTGCAAGAGGTATCAATTTAGATAGCGTGAAGTTTTCCTCCTCTGTGGCATAGGTTAACAAGATTTTCCCCCGTATGAATCCTATATACATACAGATATATATATATATATATAAAATATTACCAGTTATTTATGCTACCTGTAATGTTCTTTAAATGCAGAGGGGAAACTATCGCAGTTGAAACAAGAGAATTTAAATGGCAAAAACGCTTAATAATCTATGTACTGTATAAAATAAGTAGATGGGAATCCTGCAGTTACATAGACCCTAATTTCATTAAGGTAAGCACAAGAGAAAGTCAATGTGTCTAACACCTTGAGCAGCCAGATCTAAAATGACTCCAAAACAGCAGATGAGCATTAACTTTGGGACAGCTGTGACCACCCCCAGTCGCTAGGTGACAAAATCTAGTGGCCATCGAAGCATTCTGCAGTTACTATTTGCACACGAGGGCTGGTTCTTGGCAGTAGCATTAAACTATATTAAGTAGAACTGTAGTAAGTTATTTAGCAAAGAGACACAGTCCCTGGTAATATATTAACAGGTATAAATAAACTTTGTCTCCTGTGTTACAAAACATGTCATTAAGGTAAATTAATAAGAAGCGATGCTTTCTCAGCCAGTCAATATATAGAAACATCTGAACAGTCACAGGAAAAGGAGGAGAGTTGACCTAACACCCAGTTAAAATTTTACATTCTTCTACTATATATATAAAACTGTGTGAAATAAAAGTAAGGATGTATATCCATATATTGAACTGTTAATATTCTGCTTGGCACTTTGTACTCTAGTTTCGTTTCTGAATCAAGTATATTAAATTAAAGCCCACCTAGCTACTACATATAGAAAGCTACATATATATCTATATATAAATACACACACACATATATATATATAGATAGATATTTCCTTGTTATAAAAGATGAAGAAAAATAAATTAAAAAGCCAACCCCTTCCCTTTCTCCACCACACTGATATGCTCTTTCCATCTTTGCTGTCCTTCAGACTTTAAAGTGCTACACTGAGTTATTGAGAGAATCAAAGTTCAATAACACTTAGTTGGCTTCATGAGGCTCATGTTGGAAAATGTGGCTTCACAGAGAAAAATACTTCCATTTAAATACACAGAGAGCATTGCTGGACGTCTTGAGCAGATCTTCAGAGATGGAGAAGAAAGCAAAAGTGTTGGGTGGTGCCCTACAGAGTCACACATCTACCACCATCTTTTTGTGGATATCTAAGCCTCCTACAACCTGGGAGAAAAACAAGCACTCGTAAGCAAGTCAGAAGGGAAAGTTAGCAAGACAGAAAGTGCACGCTGCATTCAGAAGACATATCTGTGCCTATTACAGTCACTATACTTCCATAACCTCCCCAGTCTTATTCACATTTCCCAAGTGCAGTGTGCTATGCAGACGAATTAGGTGTTACCCAAAGTAATTACATGGGTACCAAGCACTCCATCGGGCCCGGCAGAATAGTGCAGGTTACACCACTTTGGTTTCCCTCCTCCTCATCTTCTGTTCTGACTTTGTATTGTGTTTCCACACGTTGGCTGAAAGGCTGTCTTCTAAAACAGCATCTAAAGCAGGGCATCTTTGAAAGGGGAAGTTAGGAGTCCTAGCAAAGCAGCATTCACCACTCTTAGGATGTGCCTGCTTGTCCTTCTTCAAGAACGGAACTGTGGGGTTACTCTCCCCATAAGTGACACAAATCCCACCATCCTGGCCTTTGTACAATCCCTGTCTTCTGCAGAGGGTGATAATCTCCCCAGGCTCTCCCCCTGCAGAAAGATAAACCTTTCTAAGGAGTGATTTGGAGCAGACACCTACTTTAGAGGCGGGGAGATTAACCTGAAGTTAACCCCTGCAGAACACTCCAGCTACCACCTCTGAGAGAAGTGTTCTGAAGAGAGACCTGCTATAAAATTCTGTTCTTACAGTTTCCAGGCAATTTGAAGCATTTCTTCACTCAGCAGACTGAGTATGCTTGCCCCCTGTTCTTGATTTTTTCACAGCCAGAGACTCTGAGAACAACTGAAAGCTCTGTTTCTTTTTTTATCATTGGAAACAGATAAATCCAACCTCCTGTGAAAAGCCAGTAAATTGCAAGTTATCTTTAAACTTTTTTCTGCTTTTTTCTTAACCAGCATGAAGACTGGAATCCAACATACATCCTCATACCAAGCTAACACGTGTCTCTGTATTAAAAAAGTGTTAAGGTCTGGTCTTGTTTTCAGTCCATCATACTGAACTGAGTTTTCCTGAGAGGTTACTTACAGCGCAGAATTCTTCAAAGGATATTCTTCCATCACCATCCTTATCTGCATTAATTATGGTTTTATCTACAATTTGCTGTAACTGAGTGTCTTTGAGATTGTTCCCCACCATCATCTTCAGCACCTGGAAGAGCTCACCATTCGAGATATAACCATCTTTGTCCATATCGTAGATGCGAAAAGCAACTGCAGAAGTAAAACAGACATGAAAAACACTTTCAGCAACAAATGAGGGCAGAGGAGAGCAAAACACATTCAGCAGTACACCAACTGAGAAAAAAAATAATGCATTTTGAGTGAGTGTGAGCTTTCTGAAAAGCACAGAACACCAAAACCAATATAGTGAATAGGACTACTAGAGAGTTTGGAGGAAAACAGTTCAGAAGTGTTAGTTAAGACTGTTTTAGTAATAGGACTCTGTCAACACTAAACTGGCAAATCTTTCACTGTGCCAATTAAAGTGCCCAGGTACCCAGGTCCATTTGCAAGGGAGACAAAAATTACAAGAGATGAATCAAAACCTCACCCGGTTATTTTGCTGCAAACTATTTCATGTAAGACTGCATCTGTTTTCAGCATTTCAATATAGCAAATTTCTTTCCTAAACTTATATTGTGTCTCAGTTACTGCAGGCTGCAACCATGGCTGAACCCATCCACTCCTCACACCAAAGGTTGGGTCACGAGTTCCTGAGCTGCAGTTCTCAAACGAGATGAACACAGTGCTGTTCTACCAAACTACCAGAAATCCATCGTATTGTTAAGCTCCTGTGAAGTACAACACACTGTCTGTGAATTAAGTGTCCTTAAATGTTTTTGACTTCTTTTATATGGGAAGCAACTGAAGATACTCAACCTCCTGAGCTCTCCCTGCAGAAAAGAGTGCTGCCAAATGCTTCACACTAATGAAGAAGTGATCAAGAACTCCCCAACCACCACAATGGTTTACCACTTTGAAGACGACTCCAGCCTTACTGTTCTCTTAGTGTTACCAAACAAGAGTATATTTTGGAGGAGTCAAGTTTTGGTTAGGAAAAAAGAAGTCAAAATACTTACACCTCAATTTCTGTTCCTTATCTCCTTTGACACTGAACTGGGAGACTCCTTCTATAAATTCTAGAATACAGTACAGAAAATAATTAAAAAAAACCCAAACCAGTGTATTTTCAAATAAACCACAGAAAACCTCACTATGCAGAACTGATATTGACAGCTTCCTGCTGCCACCCAAGAGAAGCAGCTCTTGATAATTCTGTTAATCACAGCTCACCATCACACACAGCATAGCATGATCTTTCATCACTGCCTCTTTTTCACAAGGGGATTTTGAACAGTAACACACAGCACTTGGATACAAAGGAAAAAGCCACAAGAAGTCAATGATTCAGTTACACTATAATTTTCCCCAGAGAAGCATGAGTGGGTTTGTAAAGTCCAACTCTTCGGCTTTAGCAGTTTTTCCCGTATTCATTAACATTTTAGAAGTCAGCTCTGTTAATAAAAATGAGGTTTATTAACATTCTCCAAATAAAAGCAAAAAACATGAACAATCTTTCCTAGCGACGAGCTGTAAGAGAGATCTGTATTAGCTCAACTGGATGTTAGATGTGCCACTTCTGAGAGTCAGAGACTGTTAACAAAGTAGAAATGGGGACTTCTGACCTGCTAATCTATTTAAAGAAATATTTAAGATACATTCTTTCACTTGAAGTGAAAACATTTGTTTTTCACTTGAAGTGTCTACCTAAAACCATTAGAAAGATGACTCCCAAAAAGGAGATGTCAACAGAAAACTGTGGACCTCTCACAATTCAGAGAACTGTTCTCAAAAATACTTCAGAAGATCTCAGAGCAGGTTTACAACAAGTACAACTTGTGCACAGACACACAGACACACCACTTACCATCTAGCCACTTGTTCATTGTTTCCTCAGCCCAAGAATATACTTTAGCTAGCATCACAACTGCAAGTCTGAATGAGTGCATTCAAGAGTCACTGCATGGGTACACATTAAGCAGTACAACCTGGAAAGCACTGCTACTGAAGACATTGTCCTTTTCAGCATTTTGAATTTCATTTCATCTTGAGCAAGAGCTGCCCAGGCATGCTGAAGAATCTCGCTGACTTGCACAGTGTTCTGCTGACACTCAAGGTATTAATTCCTTGTGGAATTATTTTCTTATTCTAATTAACAAGTTGTTTTCACCCATCCTTTTTCTTGTGAATGCACATCTAGTTCCAAGGCCCCAGGAATTCTGATAAAATGCCACCACTTTTCACAAAGCATTGTATCTTACCTTTGAAGTCCACTTCCCCATTGCCGTCTGTGTCAAATATATCTATTACTCGCTGCACCAACGGGTTCTGTTGCAATTCAGGTAAAGACATGAACTCTTCCACACTCAAAGAACCAGAGTTGTCCAAATCAAGCTTCTTAAATCTCTTTCCTAGCCGTTTAATTTCATCAGCATCAACTGAAAGGAAAAAAAAAACCACCTATTCTCAGTAAGGCTTCCCAGTAACCCCTCTGGCAGTTAAACTGCTCTCTGATCAGTATCCCTCCTACAGCATTACCACCACTTAATGTTTGCATGGAAGGTTATGAAGATAATGTCAATCTCTGAAGACAAATAAAAGCCTCTCATTTTAATCAAAGCTTACCTTTTTTCCTCCCTGCAGCAGCCATAGCACAGTCAGTCAGCCCTGTGACTCACTGAATGCCACGTGCTGACAGAGCACTCTGAAGGATTGCAGGTACTTAGCTCATTCTAAGGCAGGCAGCTCTTAGGAGTGCCAGGCATGAAGAAATTAAGAAAAAGAACCCAAATTGTCTTAAGAGCTAGCATTATGTTTACACTGAAATGACATATAAACATTAAAGAGCAAATACAAGGTATTACCTATGATGTATAAAATGCACCAACCCTCTTTAGCAGACCACTGAAATCTCACTTCCAGTCCTTGTGGAAAGGATAACACTGACTAAAATTGGAAGACTTGCTTCCTAAGCAACCTCACATGCTTTATAGTTCTGCAATTTCATTGGAGAAAATCAAAACAGTCCGCAGTCCTCAAAAGTATATAAACAATGAGTGAAAATGAAACCTGCAACAAGTCCTGAGTGTGCTCTAATTGACCACGACCACACATACAAGTCAGCCCCACACTGCTACAGCTTTACACTCTCTTATTACACTCAACACAAACTGAAGCAGTTCTGCCTTCACACTGGGCTGCTCCAAAAGTCAGAGAAGGTCTACCTAAGCTGTGCTAAGAAAGCAAGCTAGGAATGTATTTTACTTGAAGCTGGTCTGTAGCTATAACAGGACCTACAGATATGAACTCAAGAAGTACACTTTGTTGGGACACTCAGCAGAGACTCACTCACAGCACACAGTGCTAACAAGTGGCTCTGTACTGAAAAAACGTGTTCTATCATCATCTGCTGGGCATAAGAACCACAGGTAAAAGTTAACTGCAAATGCACAACTGATTGAACACAGTTACAGAACTGCAGTGAGTGCTTAGAAGACGAAGCACTGCTTCTTTAGTTCTGAGGGTGATAATCAGAAGGATTTTTTCTTGAAGAAGGAAAGATATTGGGTACCTTTTTAAACAGCTGGAATTAAAAAGCATACAGTCATATTTCAGTGACATTTTATTTTCATAAAATAGCTTTCAAAATAAAATCATTAAGTAATAAATAAACAAAGGGCTACATTCATTCACAATATGACTTATTTTAAATGTGAAGAGTTTTTGTCTGTCCTTTCTCCCTTCAATTCAGTCATCAGCTGTGACAATTCTCTTCTGCTGAGCTACTTAAGGATTTTGTTTCCTTGGCAAAGGAGCAAATGCCAGTACTATCCAATAGTTTTTTGTTCAGATTTCCTCTATAGATACACACACACATACAACAATCATCACCTGCGTTCTCTTTTTACCAGGCTGGTTTTCCTTCAGTATTTAGCAGAAGGCTGACTTCCTAAAAACTTCACACAGCAATCACCAAGAACTGACTTCAGTTATCAGAGACTGAAAAATCAATCCATAAATAAGCAAATATTTCTCTCCTTCTGTAACACCTCCTTACAGGCAACCTAATGCTCATACAAGCACTCTGAAGCTGCAAGGCACAGGATAATGCAGATACAGCAAAGGTATTTGAACCAGAAGGACTGATGGTGGCAGCAGTAGGCAGCACTCTACAACACTCAAGCTCAGGTACTCAGGATACAGAACTAAACACTGGGTAATCCAAGGAGATCCAAGTCCACAATAGTGTAAACAGGGTGATACAATCACTGGGCAAAATAAGGAGGATCAGGCTTTGTTTACATCACTTGAGGCAGAGCTCGCCTGTGACTCATCGCAGTGGTCTGAGCTCCCTTGAGCTCTGGCTGCAGCCAGCGTTCCTCTAACCTCATGCTCAAGTTTGCCTTTTTTGTGCTCTGCTCCCCAGCTGATGTAAGGCTCTGCTGTGCTTCCTCTACTTTCAAGCAGCCAGTCATCTCATCAGCTTATCACACCTTACAGAAGGACTAACAGGCAGAAATAATACCTGCTAAGTGATTTTCTTTAAAGGGCTTTGCTAGCAGTTTGCTAAAAGCATCAAATAATTCTATTTTAAAGCATAACATTATTTATGTCTGTTTCATAATCAATTCTGAATTCTTTTCACCTTGTAACTAAACACCAGTATTTTCAAATGACTCTTGTATCTCTTATAGCATTAAGATTCCTGAGCCAACCAGACCTGCTTCTTATCCCGAACCCATCTGCATACATCCAGAAATGTGACAAATAGGTTGAAGTGCAACAACTACAAACTTTCACAGAGCAGCACACAATGACTGCAGCTCCATGTCAGCACAGCAGCTGGATCTTTGAGCTGGTCACTCACTCGTGTTCATACACACCACTGAATGTAACACTTCTCCCCAATGCAGAACCTTGGGAAGGATGATTCATCCCTGTGCATGTGTGTTTGTTTCTGAAAGTTTGTTTCAAGCTGTTACTCACATTGCTGATGCTCAGGCAGTGTTATAAAGAGCTGGCAACTCCTAAAGCTTCACTAAAAGCAAATCTCAGGTGCAACATACTCTGCTTTAAAAACAAAAGTTGTTTTCCAGTGAAAGTAAAAGAGCACATGCATGGTTAGACTGCTAGCAAGTGAAAGCTGCAAGTAAATGAATACCTTGAGAATACAGATCTCTAATTGCTTTCATATTCAGATGTGCCATCCCTCCATTGTTGCTGGGCAAACAATACTTACAGAAGCACCTGCACAGGGCACCGACCTCAGAAAAACTGCACTTCTCAGCACTGAGCACTTCTGAAGTGTGTTTATCTAAATGTTCAAAGATGTATTTCAAAGATTGGCTTTGCAGACCTTATTAAAATGCTGGCTCAAAGCTGTAGCTAACCAAAAACAGACCAGTAAATGTGGTCACTGAAAGCCTAGCCTATGCTTAAAAAACAACTGTATGAGCAAGGATATTAAGGCATTAGAAAAAAATAATTTCTGGTAAAGAAAACATGCTGTAAAATGTTACATTTCTGGATAGAACACTCATTTTCCATAAGAATGGACTGTAGAGGTCTCAAAATAAAATAGAGGCGAGAGCTTTAGCTGAAGGTCTCTCCACAGCCCGCTCTGCTGCATGAATATAATGTTTCAGAGTAGCAACCAAGACTGCCATGTCAGTCTTGGGGATCACATTTCAAAAAGATGACGCCCTTGAGGACACATTCAGCCACTTGTCTTGTATATGCTTACACACAGCTGGTCTAATCCTTTTCATGACTTCAGATGTGTCAATTACAATTTCCTAACTTAGAAAAGATATGAGTCGCCTTAGCCTAGAACCACAATATAGGTATAAAACATGGTCTTCTTTGCAGCTTTTTGCTATGGTAAATTTTTCTTATGTTTTCCATAATTCGGCTAACAGCAATTTTTTTTTTTTTCCATGTGCTCAAACAACACAGCTGAGGAAAAAAAAATCTGTATCTTAGGGAATTTGACAATGCTTATTCACATGCTGAAAAAAAAAAAGTTCTAAAATGAAAGGCAGAATTAAAGAAATACTCGTGACTAGTTAATGGTTTGCTTCCCAGAGGTAATGTCCTGAATTTGCTTTCTGTAATGTCAGATTTTAAAACAAAAATGTTCTTATAAAATCAGACAGAGATAACAGTCAGTGCAGTGCTGGGGAGGGCTACGACCAAACACCACCAGTGCAGACAGCACAGATTTGTTATTGCTAACTACCAGTCGCCTAACAATCAAGTCTAACCATTCAAAATCTTTATCAAATGATCTTTAAAGACACCTTCTGGTCTTCCCTGAAAAGTTTTCGTCTTGTCAGCTGACAGCTGCCTGGAAGCAGCACAGCATCAGAAGAACAGGGTGAATGCCTTCCTAATGGAGTCACTCACAGATGTGCTGCAGGAGCATCCCTGTGCCACCCCAAAACCCTCACATCCTCCTCGTTACTGAGGCACACAGTGCAACTGTCCCACTGACCAGTCACAGTCAAGAAAAGGGGTGTCTATGATAACTACATCTTCCTTATAGTTTTTCTTCTCTGCAATAAAAAGGGCAAACAAGCTCAGTAATGAACCTTCAGGTTCATAGCTGCTGCAAATAAGAACAGCTTGTCCTAGAATCAGAAGTTTAGAATACCAACCTGCTGCAACTCAGGCAGAGATACAGCTAGTGAATAAAACTATCCGACACCAACTCATCCCTAAGGAAAATCGGACCAGGGGAGCAGCAGCATAAGAACAAACATGCATGATTTAGGAAAAGGCTGTTGATGTCTTCACTGACTATGAAAATCTACACACATACCCGAATTTAACAACACATATTGACAACATAAGGCAGCATGTAATGCTTTGCTGAAGGGTGTAAGATGCTTCTCACAGGTAGGTCTTTGCTAGCTGATGACTACTTAACGTGGCATAGAGGACTTAGCAATTACTAGTAAAAGCCTGAGTTCTCTGGAAAACATTTAAAAAAGATCCCTCTGCATTTACTTCTGTGTTACTGTTGGAAAGCTGATGAGCACTGCAGATCAAGTGTGACCAGCGCTGTGAAAGCAGTCAAGAAGGCAGCCCCTATTTTGAAGGATTTGTTACCCTGTTCGAAAGCAAGAATTTAGGAACTGAAGAATGGTAACTTTAGTTAGCAGTCCACGCATACATGCACAGCTCTACGCATGATTTAGTGCTAAAGAAAATGCCCAAGGAAAAAAAAAAGACAGTTACAAATATGCAAATCCAGCATTACACCACAGGGATACTTCATAAGACAATGCTTTCTTGGGTTAGTTTTAAGCAAGAAATAGGTCAATATTTTCACAGCATACCCTAAATGCATGAGACAGAACAATTTTATGCTCACACGGCCAACAACAAGTAACACCAACTTAGTGGAACTTAGTGGCTTCTCACCTACATGCCTGCTGCAAGCATACACAGGAAGGAGATGGGGAAAAAAAAATTCTCTTTCAGCCTCGACTTCTCTTTTCTCCCAGGGTGCCAAGACAGCTTGGGCAATATACTTAGCTCCTGAGATAGCACATCCTGCTCCACAAGCTGTTCTGCATCCCTGAGGAACTGACATTAGGACTGAGAAAAGCCTGATGGCTTGTATTAAGTTATAGCACCTCACTGCATAGACAAAGAAATACGAAGCAGACTTCTGATAGCTTTAATGGAAAAACTGCAGGATAAAAATTAGTCCAACAGAAAAAGCCTACATTTTTCAAGGGCAATCTTTCACTTTGTTGTTGTTGTTGTTATATAAATTGAGCAACTTCTCAAGCAGCAAATTCAATAGGTTCGTTGTGGAAAGTTGTATGCTATCTTCAAATAAGATTAACCTCTATCAATGTAACAGTCATTAAAAAACTTACAGTGCGAGCACATTTCCAAAGGGTAGCTTGCCTCATTTCCCTGGAACACAAAAAAAGAACAAAGACAATTATTCCCAGGCTAACTCGGAGCAATCATTTTAAGTTTCAGCACTGTAAAGATCTCAAACAATACGATGTATCCAGAAATTTAAATACGTTTGTTTTTTTTAACCCAACAACCTACTACAGTACTTTACTTAGCAAGTTCTGTTACCAAAGTACACAAAGTAATATAAAACCACTGAGAGGTCTCCTCTGATGAGAATTCCCATGGAAATATCAGGCGGCCACCTGATATGGATTAGTAACATCAATCCAGTATTGCAAAAACAAAAACAGAAGTCACCAATTATTTATAAATTATACAAATGCTTCAAGTTAAGATAGGATTTAAGTTAATTTCAAGATTCCACACGTGCACACAAGCTGCTTTACCATTTTACTTTAAAAGCGAGGACGCATCCTTAACATTCACCATACGAAACTTTACTTAACAAGCAAAGAAAACCCCAGCATGTTCTCCCATTCCCCAAAGGTTTCACACAGGAAGAATGACAAGAAAGAGTGGTTTACATGTCCAGAAATTCAGATGCCATAGTTCAAAGTGTTATCTTAATACGGTCCTGCATTGTAACTGAACGAAAAGTTAAGATTTTAAATCCATGTTGCATCACAATAATCACAGCAAGGGAAACAACAGCTACAGGGGTGCAGTGTCTTTGAACTTACACAGATCATACGGGCACATGGGGAGCTTAAGGGAGACCTGCAACTGCTATGACATGAACTCCAAAGACTAGAAACGAAAGCTGGTATTGTTCCTCAAATGCCCTACTTTGAGCCAGAGGGCAATGCACACACACTTGGGATTTATTCAGATGCAGTTAGCAAAGAAGTGACCAGACAACTGAAGACATTCACAACCAAACCTTCTCAAAAGATATTTGTGAGTGTTTTGCAGAAGGAAAACCATAGTTGTGCCTGTAACACGTTCTGTTCATAAGAGGTCTTCTTATGGTGTGGCGCATAAGGGATCTCACAGCTGAGCACTGGCACAGAAAAAGTCCTCAAAATTATGCAGATTGCACACAAACAAATCATTTGACAGAAGAAAAAAGAAGGACATTTAGACTGGAAGCATGCGACTGCATTTCCTAATAAGGACAGAAAGGGGCAGAACAAACATCTCATGAATTTAAGCATGTCTGAGAAATGTTGGTGTGTGTGTGTGTGTGCATATATTACTTGCTTTTTTTCTTTACGTCCAGAAGATAAACATGTTCACTATTCTTACCAACCAGCCCCCCCAGATCACCCCGCAAGTTCTGTTTAAAAAAGTTACCACACTTGCTTTATGAGAAGAGCAACAAAAAGAACTACAACTTCTTCCCCAAACTCTTCTTACAATGAGTCAAATAGCAGGAAAAAAACAGAGACAGTCTCCCTGAAGCCTAAAAACCATGACTGACATGTTCAACAGGAGAAACCTTCTTCACTGTGGCTGGGGATCGAGCAGAACAGTATCAAGTGGAAAATCTTGGGTGGAACCCAACCAAAGTCTCAGAAAAACCAGTGAAGACTAAAAAAACAGCTGAAGCCCAGTGTGTGTATATATGGTATAAGGTATGGGATGTAAAATGTGGGGAGAGCAGAATTTCGAAACAGGAAGAAACAGGAACCAGGGGATCCAACTAAGCTGCTCTTAAGACACGAGGCCATGAAGAGGCAAGAAAAACACCAGACTGGAAAGCTGCAAATTAAAGGAGAAATGTGAATTAAAACCAGTGCATTTATACACATACAAATATACAATTAAAACTGTGTTAAAAAACCATTCTCAGAATTTATGTACTTGGTGAGATGCTGAGACAAAGTTGATTTCTAACACAGGCCACTGAAATCAATCTAGCTAAAGCAGCATAAAATGCTTCTAAAAACTGAGAAGGAAACAGGAATAATTTTCTTCAGTTAATGAACTAAGTGCAACATTTATGAACATTCTTACGAAGCATCTAGATATGCAAAATGCTAAGCCATTACCAAGCTATCTACATGAAGCTGTCCACAAAAATATTTGGAAAGTAGAAGAAAAAGTGAATAAACTTCAGCTTAGTTTTTCAGTGAAATGTTAATGCTAACAAGAAATGTTAAGAATACTTACCTATCCAGAACTGGAACAGTTCTGCAAAAAAAAATAAGAAAAATCCAGTAAGTGACAGCGCAAGAGTTGCTATCTATTCTGTATTTGATAAGTTATATTTAAATGGGGTATTTAAACAAGCAGTTACCTGTTCTGGATGGGCTGAGTGTTCATTTCCTCAGAAGTTTCTAAAGCAGTTTCTTCATCTTCATTTCTCTCTTTTGGCAAGAAGAAAGGTGTGAGCTACTCACACCCCACTCGTGCCAAGGTTTAGATTTCTGTTTGGATGCCTATGACCTGGGTAAACACAAATAATGTGTTCCCACATCTCAAAGACTTGTTCCTCATAGATGGAAGTTTAATGATTTGTTACTGGGAGCTGGCATTTTTCACAAAGTATCAAATAAGCCTTTTAAGAAAAGACTGGGTGCATACTGTCACTGGTACAGTTTTAGTGCAAAAGGATTTAACATCAGGTAGTATTGGAAACAGTGTTGGAAAGTATCACTCTGATTGCATGTATCAACATGAGAGTTATCACCAAAGAATTTTAATTATAAACCTTATTCAAAAGAATAGTATATTGAGTGTTACTGTTTTAAAATAATGGTACTGAGTTATAAAAAGGAAAGTTACGACGAAATCTCCAAAAAGCAACTGTCTGAAGGGAGCCTGTAAACAGGAGGGGGAACAGCTGTTTATGAGGATGGATAGTGATAGGACAAGGGGGAATGGTCTTAAACTGAGGCAGGGGAGGTTTAGGTTAGATATTAGGAGGAAGTTTTTCACACAGAGGGTGGTGAGGCACTGGAACAGGTTGCCCAAGGAGGCTGTGGGTGCCCCATCCCTGGAGGCATTCGAGGCCAGGCTGGATGTGGCTCTGGGCAGCCTGGGCTGCTGGTTGGTGACCCTGCACATAGCAGGGGGTTGGAACTGGGTGAGCACTGTGGGCCTTTGCAACTCAGGCCCATTCTACGATTCTATGATATTTCATCTCTGATGCAGAGATGACTTACATCT
Source organism: Perdix hodgsoniae (assembly GCA_035772895.1). NCBI lineage: Eukaryota > Metazoa > Chordata > Aves > Galliformes > Phasianidae > Perdix > Perdix hodgsoniae. Next base: position 23,178,370 of record JAPSGF010000007.1, read on the forward strand.
GTGCAGAGAAACAACGTTCTGACAAAACTTTAAGAGTGCAAACTTTAAAAAAAGAACACAAACATTATAATATGAGCATTTCCTGCCAGATCCACATTTAGCATGCCTCACACAAGTGAGTAGCCTCTCATGTACACCATATTAGCACATTCAGAAATGAGTGACACATGGCTTCTTGAAGAACTGCGGCCTGTGTAACATCAGTGCTCCACAACGTATTTATTTGGCACTTACACCCAGTATAAAACATGCTTTCCTCAGCTGCATCTGGGTATTACTACCGTACTGCTGGAATTCAACTCTTTTCTCTAGAGTTACATGATCAAAACCAAGCAGCTGGAACATAAGTGGTATTTTGAATAGCCTTATCCTTCTTTAATGGTCCTGAGATTTTCTTCAGTGCTCAGAGATCCCTACAAGTTACTTCCTGGTTAATCAGCAGTAAGATCATGACTTTTAGACTGAAATAATTACCAATCAAGGAACAGTGCAGAGTCTGGTAACAGAAGGCTAACCGAATTCTGAATGATGAAGAAATATTGGTTCAGCCACAAAAGTCAGAAAAAGTTCAGAAGTTTGCATGGCAAGCAGCTTGTCTTTTAGCAAAGTGTTCTTTGTAATTATATTCTTCACTGATCTTCCTCCTTCCAGCAGCTGTGTCTTTTTGCTGGTTAAGGATAACCTATTAATGGCCTTTAGTCTTTTCTTCTTCTGTAGATTACCCATAAAAAAACTGTGTTTTGGTTTCCTTCTTCAACAGTTACTTCAAATACTGTCCAGTCTCTCTGCTTGAGATCAGTGCTGTACATGCTCACCCAAGGCAGGCTGGTTAAAGGCAACTATCTTGACAAGTCTCCTCCTACTGAGACAGCTCTGAACAGGAAAAAATAAAATGAAAATTGCACATAAATTAAACAATCTGAACTTCATAGCTGCAGTAATTTATACAAAAAACTTGTATACAGTAAGACATCAAACTGCAAAACTGTTCTACATACAGTAAAAGAGAGCTAGAAGGTTTATTTTGCTAATGTATGTTACTTATCAGCATGTCTTTTCATAAGCTGTTAGAGGCTTAAATCTAAGCATCAGCCTTCAGGTAGCTTTCTGCTCTTAGAAAAGCAGACCTAAATGTGTTTAAATGTCAGCAAGCCACAACGTCAGCTTAGGCCTCATCACAAATTAGTCCTCAAAAGGTTATACATGAGTGACTACACCTAGAGCAGATGAAAGTTTGATAGTTTCAAAGCTTTTTATTTATTTCCACAACCAGACAGTGTATTAATTCAGTGCCAAGAGCAGGCTCTTAAAATGAGTTAAGTACATACAGGAATATTTGTCTGGCATTTGCTACAACTTCTGCAGCAAGTACAAACAAAATCCCTCATCCTTGTTGTAAATGGCCTTAAGAAGTGCACGCTGCCTTGGTACTAAAGTTGGCTACTATTCCTACGTACCAAAGCCTCCTCCAGAAAGGCAACAACACCAGTGTTTCTGCATTGGTTTGATGCATGGGCACATCATGAGGCACTGCCAACGTGACATACAGTGCACTTACTGCATTTGTTCCTGCACTTTGTAAATTGCTACAGGAACAAACCCATGTGCAAGTGAAACAGTTAACCAAACGATGCCAGTTGGGGGCCAGAATTAGAGATTAATCAACTGCAAGTCTCAAACTGCACAGAAAGCTGTTTTCTATCATTTACTTCTAAAAGTAGAAAAGGACATAAGTGTTATAAGGTAAGACAGAGTAAGGTAAGTCTTGCAGTGAGCATTTAAAAAGCTTCCACAAACATGCAAAATGTTTCTCTCTCATTCTTCATACCACCAAAATTAGCCATTAGTAAAATTACCTGTTGCAGAGAATTCTTCTTCCATAGATCTTGTTTTCCATGTATTGCTTAGATCATGTTTTCTATGCATTTCCATGTATTTCCATGTACGGATCTTCAGTTTAACACTGAAGAACTGTCAGCCTGAAGAGTTTTGGTGTTGGGTTCTTTTGTTTGCTTGTTTGGGTAAGTGACCATTAATGAGTTATGAGAGCTTTGGCTGTTATGTAGGTTCATTTCATATTCTTCATTAACAGGGAAACTGGCAAGCTAAATTAAGGACAGTGCTTATTATGAAGGCTGCAAAAACTTACAGAACATGCCACACAGACATATCCATAGTTGCTTAAACATTTGTTAAGACGAGTTTCAGACCAAGGCCAGGAGGCTTCCAGCCACATAAATACTCAACTATCTGAATGCATGGTCAAAAAAAAAATTCAATATCTCACCAACTGTAATTTGTACTTTTAATACGTGACTTACTGGTGCAATTAAAACCTACAAGGAGTTTACCAGAGCACAGATGAAAGACCTGCCCAAAGTTTCTGTAGATACCACAACAAATATGGCTTAAAACAAGTCATGCAGGAATAACACACAACTGGAAAAAAAGCAGCAAGAGCATCTCCAGCCGTGCTGTTCAAGAACCACCATGAATATGCTGCTTGAAACCAAATTCATGAAGTTTGTGAGGTTTTTGTTTGTTTGCTTTTTTTGTTTGTTTCCTTGTTGTTGGTTTTAAAACAAACTCCTCAATCGAGAGAAGTAGAGTCACAGCCAGAGAGCAGCCTGTAATACCATGAAGATCAATGAGTTGAAACAAAGCACCTTGCTGATGATAAGCAAACTTGTGAAGATGTCACCGTAGATAAGATCACTAGCAATGCAGCATTTGTGTTTAACTCAAAGGGCAATCAGGCTGCTTTTAAGCTTTTCACTGCAGCCACTAAGGAAAGAATTCTATTTAAGGATATCACAGCATAGTTACCAGCAAACAATGACTAAACTAAAATTAAGAGCTGATAATAGGGCAGACTAACTGCCAAAATATAGAAGTTAGCTTCTTGCACTGCTCCACAGTACTTGCTTTGAGTAAATACAAAGGGCTTGTTCCCACAGATGTCAACCCAACACCCAGTGCAACTCCCCAAACACTCACTTCTCAGAATTAGAGGCTGTCCAGCACAAAACTCCTTGAATAGTGAAATAAATCCACCCTCATGCTTTCACAACCACCCTCACGTCACTTAGATGTTGTGGTTCAAAAGGATTAAGTGAAGCCAAGAACTCAGATGGCTTAATGAGGCACACAGAAGTTGGAGCAACTCAACTGTTGCGCTGTCTAGCCCAAGTTTTCAACCACATTTCAAAGAGTCTGACCGCAAAAAGAACTAAGAGGGTACAACTTAAGTTTAAGGTGCATTACTTCCAAGCTGAATCCAACTCAGAAGATTATTGAGCCAACTGAGCCATCATATGAATTAGTATTTTTAGAGTTTCAGCTCTGCTTGTTTCCCACTCATTCATATATAGCTATATATATTCATGACCATCATCTTGTCTCTCCAAAATTCCAATACAGCATATGAAATCTGGGAACCACCGCATTTATCTCCTGCAGCTTGGATGTCAAATCTGATCTCCGTGTTACACTTCAGTGTATCAGTTACATAAGCAATAGCAGGAATGAAACAGCAAGGAAGCACAAGCAACAAATTCTCAAAAGGTATCCAAGGAATTACAGAAAAACTTGAGGGGCAAGAGGAAGGGGCAAGGAAGAAAGCCATAAAAGCAGCAGTAATGGTACCAGGTTACTAGCACAGTAAAGGACCGAGGCATTTGGCTGCTACCTAAAAATTATGCTCTCTTGCTCTTCTCTGGATAAAGTTTCCACTAAAATTGAAAAAAATATTATTCACAAAATTCCAATATCTGGAGTTGCCATTAAATCTTGAATTTCCAGAACTGCATCAGTCATGAAAGAAACAGAATGGAGTATTTCTCAAATAAATCTTTTAAGATTATGTTAGCAAAACAAACAGGATTTTTATGGGAGCGTGAACCATTTGTTCCTTTCTTCTTTACTCAAGCAGAAATGAGGTGCAAATTCCAGCAACTGAAGATATTTTTCCTCCTGGACATTTGAACATAAACAGCTTCTACAGAAATCAATTACGATGTTCATGTTTTGACTGCAAATCTTGGTATTCAGTTAGCACATCCTATGAGATGTTATATGAGTTTTCCAGGTATACAGAGACAAGAAATGGATTTCAAACCTAATTTTAGGATGCATCCCAAGCATTAAAACACAAAGATTAGACTTTAACAGTGACTTGCTTTTAAGTTACTGTTTTTACGATGCATTTGTTTTCCAAATTATGAGTGTGTGTCATTAGGAGAAGTCCATGAAGAAGAAAAAGTTACAGAAAGGCATTCTGTATCCTATTCTACTACAAAAGTCATTTTATTTAGGAATTTCTCTATCAATTTTACCTTTGACTTGGCTGCAGCACAAGTTCTTGAAGCTTCTCATGTTGAGGACACTAAGCCACATGCATCCCACAATAAAGAAAAACGGAAAGCAAGAACTGCTATCATGCTGTTCTTCCATCTTAATGCAAAAAAGTGCTAATTTTTCCACTTCAAATCTGCTGAGGTAAAGGCAGTATGTTCTCCTTTGCTTTTTATTCAACTAACACAAATGCTCTCCATTTGCTGACTCCACAGTTATGGAAAATGCTGATAAATGTTTCCAATGGCTCAGAGACTAACTAACCAATCCAGTGCTTTAGAATCTAACCACCTTTTCCCTCCCCCAGTATGCAAGAGATGGATATAATTGAGAGGTTTTGTCATCTGAAATACTATACTAGTTCCATTTGAAAATAAAATTTTATAAAAAGAAGAAAAAAGCAGACTCTTCCATTCCGCCACCATATTTTGCTACAGTCTCGATTCTAGGACTTCAGCATAAAATGTGGCCACCCGTACATCCACCAAGTGTAACCATCATTTCTCATAGCCACGTTATGACTTGACCCAACGCTTTCAGTTTAGCTGCTTGCAAGTTTTATCAGAACTGTGAAAAGCCACTGAACTTTTTGTGCTCAGTTTTCATCCTCTTAACTCAAAGGGGAAGACTACTTGCAAGGGCCAGGTCTTACAGCTCATCCTAGTGCTAACCAAGAGCAAGTGTCAAGAAAGGCGACAAATATTTTGCAGTCAAAAAAGCACGCTGGCAGGAAAAGATGCAGCTTGTTTCAACTTACCTTAACTTGGCAGATTTCAAATTGTAAATCTGTTATTCGTTAAATAGCCTCCATTCATTAATCCTGCCTCTGAAGAAAGTGCTCTTTGTCCTTCAGTACTGAAGGAACTCAAAAAAAGATAAATATCTAATTCTTGAGCATGACATTTAAATTGCAGACATCAGAGATAATGAAGCAAGGCAAAGGGGATTGCCGGATTGGGGATTACTGTAGGGATCAAGTCAGGCTAAAGCAGTTACAGTATCCTGGCATTGTTGTTCTTTACAAGTATGCAACAAGTGTCTGAGCTCACCCTGACACATTTAAAAAGACATCTTATGAAAAAGGCATTTTGGATATGTTTATGAGATCTGTCGGTAGCAGAAAAAGCGATGAGTTCTGAGAAGCTCCTGCCCTGATTAGCACATAGGGCTGCACCACGGGGCCCCTCAGCACAAGGCGCAGGAGGTGAGGAAGGCTGCACATGTCTCCGGCAGAGCCTGCCCAGCCCTCCTTAGTCACCAGCTAATGCAGTCAGGGCCGTGCTCAAGCTCTGTCAGGCATTTTAAGGGAAAGCCACTTGTCCTCTGGCTGGCAGCGGGCCAGTCACTTGGGCTATGCTTTATTTAAACCCTACACTGTTCAGGGGTCTCCTCCAAAATGAGATATGAATGGCTTAAGGCCATCACAGTCAAATATCTATTCTAGGATATCATAGGGAAGCCCTAAGCCAATGAAGCAAGAAGTGAAATTAGAGAAAGCTACTCTCGCCAAAATCTCTATCAGACAGGAAAGCTAAAGGAAACAGGGGCACAGTTATAAAAATTCAATATCTTCAGTGTGCCCTTTCACTTAATTACTCTCAGAGGAAAGATAGAAATAAAAGTACATGTACTCAAACAGAACAAAACCACTTGCTTTAGATTTTAAAGTTTTAAAGTATTGAGGATCAAAGATCAATGTTGTAAAATCTGGCCAGTTACGACAGCAACTGTGATTCATATCTGTATACATTGGTGCCATAGCCTTTCCAATCTGAAATCAATTACAACTGTAGATCTTTCAGAAGAAATAAAAGGTTTCGTGATCTTGAAGGTAAAATGAAGTATGTGATGTAATCGCAAGTCTGTACCATACACACAGCACAATGCATTTGTTCATCTGCAGATAAACTGAAGGTGTCTGCAAGAAAAAATTGTCGCCTAAGGTAGAATCCTAAGATAGATTCCTTAAGGACACAAGAGAAACACCAGGGAACAGTTTGCAAAGTAGAAAGAACAGAGACAGAAAACAGCTTTACTGCCAAGTCCTTTTGCCACGTCTGTATGTGAAAAGGAGCCATAAAGTCCAAGGGTACAGTTAGCATCACCGATACCATCATGGGATAGGTGCCTACCCCCCAAGGCACCTTAGGCAGGTTGGATATAGATATAACAACAGAAAGGATAATCGTGTTGCTCTGAACCGACTGTAACTTGATTGTTGTATCTGTAATGTGTTTTGCATATTAAAGTTGACCGTTTCATTTGATGAATTCCCTGACAGTATTTGTAAGATGTCAAGCAGAGATACTTAGCAGCGCTGGAGACAAACACAGTGCAGTCTTTAAAACAAGGTAAGGAAGTGGCAAGATTGTACCATGTTTAGAAAAGAAATAAATAATCCTTGTTATCTGCAGGAGAGGAGCAAAACCTCATATGCATGAAAAACCACAAACTTCCATACAAAATAGCAAGACACATCACTGCCAAAACCTGCATAAATACTGCAACCTGCAAATAAAGCTTCAGAGACAACAATGTCAGGAACAGATGCGGTAACTTTGGGAGCTAAGGCACCATTCCCTGAGAGCCATGGGACGACTTCACTTTTGGCAGACCCCAGCTATGGCTGCTGAGAGGACACAACCCCATCTACGCAATGCAGAGCTGGCATTTCTAAAGCTTGCATGAGTATTGAAAATTCCCCAAGTGCTATAATTTGCCAAACATAAATGAATAATGAACTCTCCAAAAGCCAAGGACGGGACTGTTTCTCAGAAAGATGCAGAAGTAACTTAACCTTTTGTATGTAAAAGTTCTGTCAGCAATGCACTGAAGTTCTCATGCAAGTGAGCACACGTTAGGAAGCCAGGATGGTTCTCTGTACCTTCAAGATAAGTCACAAAAAATTTACAAGGCAGTAATTTAATTGCTCCATTTACGTTAACACACTGGTTTCATCCATAAAACCTCTTACTAGGTTTACTAGTGTAACTGGCAACAGCAGAGAACTTCCAGGCACACAAATTCAAGCCCAAAATATGGAAGAACTTATCAGGCATGTGCTATGCTCTGTCTCTTCACAACTATTCAAGGCCTGAAAACTCTTGGCAAATAGAGGTAATTCCTAGTGACAAGTAAGCTGTGGTCTCAAGCAAAGTGATTTTTCACAAGGAACAATCTCTGTTTTCAAACCACATAAATCAAATTTGCACCATCTGAAAAACTGTTGGGGATCTGTACTCTCAAGCAATATTCTAGGTTACCGCATGTTCAGAAACCTGGCATTGATCACTCTTTCAGATGCATTCAAAGTAAAGTCTTAAGACAGGGACCAAAAAAAGACAGAATCAAGATAGCATCCCAGCCCCCACTACAATTGCATAAGCCTTACTCAGACATTCTCAGTAGCTCTAAGGGAGATGGTCAGAATCAGCAAACCTGTAGTGACAGAACAGCATTAACAGCCCTGCCTGTTCAGGAATATTACTGCAGAGAAAACAAGCACACAAAGCTCTTCTGTGAAGTTCATTCAGTGGCTCTGGCTAGAGAAGAGACAACAGCAGATTTCTATGGGGACTTGCCAGATGAATGCAATGAGCTGCCTAACCAAACCACTCCAAAGCACTGCCTTAACACGGACAGATACCTTGTGCCACATGCTAGGGACAACAAGAACAAGACTGTGCTGCCCGACCAGTAATCCAAGTACAAACCAGCTACAAGACATACAGGTGACGTAAGCTTAAAAACTACACCGACCTTTAAGAATAACAAAAGTGGAGTTGAAGAGTTTTACAGAGCATCTCAAGGAAGTCGATAATCTTTTCCCTTTGCAGAAAAAGTAGAAAGCATGACTGAGGATTGTAACCAACAACTATGGTATTACATTATCAGAGTTAAGGATCAGCATCTTAAGAAATGACAGCAGGGCACCCAATAGATCAAAAACTCCTTGCAAAGAAAAAACAACTTGCACTTGAGGGGAGAACTGAAAAAAGAAACAAAAAGCCCCAAACATATCACACTGATCTTAGAGACATTAGGGGATACATATTGGCAATTAACAGCCACTTAAGATCTTTTGCTTAAGGCTGATCAATAATGAGGAATGTTCTCTTTTCATTGATAAATACCAGCATAGAAAACCCAAAGCAAGTGCAAGCAGTGTGTGGCTGTGTGAAAGAAAAGCAACTACAGATTACTTCATTTTTCCAAATCCGAAGAGCAAAGGAAACCAAACCTCATTCAGCGTTAAGGCAATGCATGCAGGCATCACCAAAAATCTAGGAGGACTTAGGACAGTTCATGCTTCAGCCACTATCTAACATCTCACAGGCTGTCAAATGCTGACACACGAAACTACCATGAGTCAAACCACCAGTTTTACCAGTAAAACACTGGGCTGGCTCATCAGACTCCCTTAACTTCTCCCTTTTTCTGCAACAAATTGGAGGTCAAGGTTTTTGTCTGAAGTACCCAGAAAACAAGTGTTGAAAGCTTCCACACCAATACAACGCCATGGAACAGCAGTCCAACCAAACTGAGAACTAACCCTTGGCTGACCTTCATAAAGATAAGATGATTTACTTTATTAAAAGATATTCATTTGACCCAAAGCCATATTGAACTCTAATTTGCTCTATATAGATATTCTCACAAGGCTGCTTTCAAGTGCCAATTTAATCATGGGCACTCCCAGGCACTACAAAAACAGGATAAACTAGGGAGCTTCAGCAAAGAGCTCTCCTGAACAACTGAGCAAGAACTCAATTTATTGCAATACATCCCTCCAAAATTAACTGAAATAGAATAAAAAAATAATATACATTCTCTATAGTACTTCCAGCCAAACACTATTGTCACTGAGCCCAGATGGGTGTAAAGATAGTTAGTCTTTTCTCTGCAATGCATGTAAATATGCTTTAGCGTGTTATGGAAATTATGATTACTTGTTACTCTGCTTGGAAATTCAAACTGATTTCTGAAACATTATGGAAAAAAAACTTAAAGGTAAGCATTTGCATTACCTGTAGAATGAACAACCCTGACTCTTCGAAGCATGAGCTGTGACCATACAAAAGCAAGTGAGCAAAGCTAACAGCGGCTGTCTTCTGAAGCCTCTGAACTTCCTTAGTTTGCTTGCACCAAAATCAGATATAGCACTGAAAGACAGAACGGGCAGCAAGAAAACTGATCATCATTAGATCAGTTTCACACAACCAATACCCAAAGCTACAAGCACTAGGAAAGGAGAAATACGACTTCTCTTTGCAGAGGGTTTTCCAAAAGCACCAAATGAGCTCTAGCAGTCAGGCAACACCCAGTAGGAAAAACAAATCTTTCCCTAACTTTTCCTAACTTCCCTAACTCCCTTTACATGAAAAGGCAACAAGGCCTGCTTAGGAATATACAGATGTATCTGAGGTATGTATTAGACTGAGGCAAATATAACCTAGCTGGAAATCAAATGGAGCACGTTATCATCGAACAGCAAAAGAAAATATAAGCTAATCTATTTGCTCCAGAATTATCTGGTAAATTTCCCTTACCATAAACAGTTAACTGAACTGTGCAAGTGAGGAATAGAAGATCAGTATCAGGAAAACAGTTATCAAGGCTGCTTTATGGGGGGGATGGGTTAGAGGTAGCATTCACTGTCCTGCTGCAGGAAGTATTTGGAAAGCAAAAAGTAGCAGTAAAGATACATTCTGTATTACCAGAAATCAAGATAACATTGTGTACTACATCACGTAATAGTATCAATTAGTATAGATACTATTATTATGTATTACAGTTGACTAAAATTCCCTTTTCATGGAAATGGGTTAGGAACACTCAAAGCAATGTGACCAGTGCATCTCCCCCTATCAACTGATTCTCCTAAGTTGCAAGATTTTAACAGGTTATTCAGCCATGTGCTAATCACAAAGGTTAAGGCTATGAGAACAGTTGCATGGATATTTTTAAATGGATCTGAGATGGCCTTGGAGAAAAAAGAAAGCTGATGCAGTCAGCAGTGACAGTTTAAAAGAGTCAAATGTCCTTTGGTGGAGAAGTTTAAGTGTCAATTGGAGAGTATCATCAATTCACACAGTCTAAGTTTCAAGAAAGTCGCACAGGTCAATGCACAGTACTTAGTAGAGAGGAGTGTAAGAGCACTGAAACAAGTCGCATAAATAGATGTTGTCACCAGCCCCTCCTCCTCATTTAAGCAGCTTACAAAGAGTTTGATACCACTTAGTGCAAAAAATGGAAGTCCGAATTTAAGAGAAGAGAGATAAGAGTCTTAGGGCTGGCCAGCAACTAGAGCCAAAATGGAAAGAGCATTTCAAAAAAGATCATAAAAGGAGATAAATAGAGCATCCCTCGTGATCAATCACAAAAAGGGCTGGAAAATGTTACAAAGAACCGTGTCAAGGACACACATCTAGAAACTGAGGCAGTCGTTCAAAAATGGGACTCCATGTCATGAACTGACAAGAGAAACTCAAGGAGCCAAAGATGCCAAATTGGAGAGGACGTGCAAAGCAAAGGAAGAGGCAGGCTGTGCTGAAGGGAAGTGGTTGCATAGATACAGAATCTGAAAAATAGATATTGTGCTCTGGTATTCTTAACTATGTCTAATAGCTGATACTGATCTTAATACTTAGCTCTGCTTCTCCCCAAAAAAAGAAAATAATTTCATCAGAACTTACAGCTGACAGATATTGAGACATTTTAGCAAGCTCTGGTTTGGTTTATGACACTCAGGGATGCATGAAGAATTTATTCAGTCGAGAAGAAAGATGAGTCATGGTTTGAAAACAGGCCCTCCCAATACAGCAATCCAAAACACACGGATCAAAACTCATTATAATTAAAATATCAAGACTTTTATTATACATTAAATAGGTATCTGGGGCATTACAATTCTAAGGGGATGGTCTGAGTTTCTAACACTTTCTACTATGCAAAGAAGATGCCATGCAAGCTCCCAAAGCCTTCCAGTTATGATCACCGCAGACTTTCACATCAGAGGAGTGCAAACTGACAAACAGGGAAACACAAAAATGCCACACTGCTCTTGATTCGCCTTCTTACTGCTAAGAAATACTGCAAAGCCTTGAACAGTTTTCTTCATCTGACTTGTACGATGGAGGAAATGCTGACTTCTTCCACATCTCAATGGTGAGGTGACACCCATCCAGGAGTTGGTTATGTGACATACATAAATACAATTAAAAGCAGTATTTTAGGTGCAAATATTTAGTACTCAGTAGCCAATACAGACATGTAGCACTTTTACTACAAGCTAATAGAGGGAGGATACTCAAAAGATAGAATTAAAATCCAAACTCAGCTTTGGTAGCTTTTAAACAATAACAGATACATCAGATATCTGAACAACTATCCAAAATCTAACTTACTTTGGCTTGCATTTTTGGAAGATTCATAGAATGGGCTAAAGAACAAATTCCTTCATCCTTTCAGAAATCAAAGCTTATTAATTGTTCTAATTAGCAATAAGGTTAAAATCAACTGGCCCTGCTGTAAATTTACATTAAAAGTAAATAAAGGCAAGCTTGACAGTACACACAAAGCAGCATTAAAAGAGTTACTGCTACTGATAGGGTCCACAGCCTCCTAAAATAAGCCCAGTAGCTGCACTCCTGCACAGCCCCAGGGAATTCCAGGTGCTCGAGGCTCACATCCCAGAATCCAGTCATCCCACTTTAAGGCACAACCCCAACCATTGCACCCATCCACCAAAGGCTTTGATACAACTGTGCATGCATACACAATCTACCCACAGACCGCAGGCTACTGCTGTCTTTCTGCAGCTTCCCACCTCACCTTTTCCTAGGTTAAGCTTTCTAAAGTTTACTGCTTGCAAACTCGGAGGCATATAATACACATACATTTGTACACCTGTCTGTAAATCAAAGAATGTCATTTTAAAATGAGTAATTTTTACTCAACAGTGTTTGCTGTTTTAAGAGATGCTGGAAAACATGGGTTCATTGACTTGACAAAACAAAAGCATAGATGCTAAATGACACCCCTGAGAAATAATGCACAATACTGTTAAAAATCACTTCACCTGTCACTCAAATCAACTTTTCTCAATTCTTTGGGAATCCTTATCTACTCTGCATCCTATTACAGAACATTCCAACACTGTGTTATTACATACAACACCTATGGATTAAAAACCATCATCTTCTACTTCCTGTCAATTTTAGGCCCTTCCTCTCACGTGACTCTTGGTTTTCTTATCAGCAAAGGGAACATAACCTTCTAGCTATCACAGGCCTCTCAAAAGAGAACGTTTCACCACTGAACTCTGGACAAACTCAGATCTAGTAACATTAGAAGCGCACTCAAATGTTCAGGACTGCATCAGATTCAAGGTTATTAACTTTTTGTACTTTATGAATGTTTTTTGTCACTAACGAAATTTTTCAGTACGCTGCCTGACATCATAACAACAGCAGTGGTGCCCTGTGCAAATGCTTCCAGCTGTCTGATTATTGAAGGAGTCAAACCACATTTTGAACAGAGTCCTTCAGGGAAAACTACCTGAACCTTTCTTACGACTCCTGAAAATAAATGGTTTAATAACATGCAATGAACTGCCATTTTATTTAGATATCCTGATCTAACACAGGGATTAATGTGCTAAGAACTAAAATCAAATATAGAAATCAAGTCTATTTAATTCATACAGTGTTTTTTTCAGGTTAGCAGAACTACAGATCATCAAGCTTTGACATGTGAAAACTGTCAAGTGCTCTTTCAGTGTTATCAGCACTGACTCAGTAGCAACAACACTGCTCAGACACCAGGCCTATTAAGCAGTGGCTTAGCAGTAAATTAAATTTGGGGAAATGGTTTCAAACTAAAAGAGGGGAGACTTAGGTCGGATATAAGCAAAAAGCTTCTTTCAATAAGGGTAGGACAAGAGGTGATGGTCTCAAGTTGTGCCAGAGGAGGTTCAGGTTGGATATTAGGAAAAAGATCTTCTCAGAAAGAGTGGTGAGGCAGTGGCACAGGCTGCCCAGAGATGGTGGAGTCACCATCCCTGCAGGCATTTGAGAAAAGGGCAGATATGGCACTGAGGGACACTGTTTACTGGGCATGGTGGGGGTGGGTTGACATTTGGACTATATGATCTCATAGGTCTTTTCCAACCTTAGCAATTCTGTGACTCTATCCTTAAACCTTTAATAGTTGGGGAACGTACTAAGATCATATTTTTGTGTGAATCACAGCTGAATTCTACTCTTCCAGCTGGTAGCTGGGTTCTTCATAAAGACATAGTCCCGGTCCTCATTTCTGGGCTTTCCATCTCTTATCCTACCGTATCCCACCACACCCCTTCCTCCCAAAATCGGGCTGAAGTTCTTTAGCCAACAAATGTCTTAATACGTTTTTAATTCCAACTTTAACTTGCTTAGGTAATGATATAATTGTGCTTGTGATCTTCAGGCTGACTACAGAAGCTTTTTAAAGGCACAGTATCAGCTTACGGGGGGAGTTCCGGTTCTTTGCTTTGACAGTTTGCTTAGAAATGTCCATCAACACAGACTCCACAAACATTCACCTGAGTGCATAACCTCTCATAACCCATTTACAGCTTGGAAGACAAGATTTTTGTTGACACTTCTTGAGCAATGCTGTCCTTTAATCCAAAGCATCTAAAAGATTTCTAAGTCTTCTTTAACATAGCTAAGTATTATTTATATCATTAGGGTTTCTTCATTATCTGTGGAACAGTGTCAACAGAGCTTGCAAATGCCAAGTTACAGACAAGACAGAGAAGTTCCAAGCCTCTTTTGCTGGGTAGTTTTCATTGGATACAGCAGGCAGTTTCCAGGTCTGATTTCTGAAAGAAGCCTCTCTAAATGGTTAACACAGTGCTACAAAGATGCTGAAAGAAGGTAGCACACTACTAAGCTTTTCAGGTACAGCATACCATCAAGTGCCTGAAGAGACATCGAACTGCCAGGTGGTTGCATGCAAACTAAACCCCAAGACCTCAAAACTGTGAGCAGTTCATTTGATTGAGACTTAATATTTATTTCCAGATTTACCAACACTTTGTATTTCACAGATCGCACCCAGTTAATTTCTATGTAACAAAAAGCCTTGGATAAGTTGTTATCCCTAATCTCAATATTTTTCATTGGTAGAACAAGGGCAGTATTTACCAGCTTCGTGACAGCACAGCAATATAAGTGCTCATGGTCTGGGGGAAAGAAAGAACGTGTAGAAGCAATTTCGATAATCAAGTCAGTCAGTAAGATTTTTACCATTTACAGAGGCAAGGAGTCAGAATTTTCTTATTGTTTTAATAGGAACATGAAAGTAAAAATGAGATATCTATTTTTTTGCAACACACAGCTCATAGCACAAGCACTTTCCACTCCTCTGTCCTGATGTAGGCCAAGGCCTTACATCGTTCCTCCCCCATCACTTCAATCTTTAGTCTCCCATCCTTTCACCATTCTCTCCTCCAGAAGCAGAGGAGTTTAACTGTGTTAGGGCCATTGCACAGGAACACCTTCCCTGTTCCTGATGGTGATTCTGGGAAAGAACTAACATATAGGAAGCACCGGAACAAACAGCTCCTCTCTGGCTTTTCTGTAGGAATAAACAAGCTTAGGAGAAGAGAAAAACATAAGTCAGAGGAAGGAAAAGGTGCAAAAATGCGAAGAAGTGTCACTAAGTGAATTGGTTGCCGAACTACAAGTAACAGAACAGTGCAACTTTTAAGTTCACAAAAGATACTATCCAGAGTAGGGACAACAGGCCTGGGAGGAAGGAGGAGGGGTAAGGAAATCAAGAGCAAATGGCTTTCAAAAAAAATCACACATTTGATCAAATTACAAAAAGAAAATTTCATCCATGAACACAACTCTGGATCATCATTTCCTGCAACTAAATCAAGGTCTTTACAGTTTCATGCTCTACTACCATTCAGACTTCAAACACTTTAGGGGAGGATGCAATTTTCTTTAACCAAAGTCAGCTAATCACGGGCAGCAAAAAGGAGAGAGGAAGGAATTCTTTTGCTAGCTGGGAAATCAAGGCCATGTCAAAAAATCTTATATGTTAACTGAAGTCATACTGTAACACTATTAAGCATATCTCCAATGATAAAAAGCTATTCTGTGACACTACCAGATAGGCAGAGGAAAGCTGCAAGATCTTCACTTTTTTTCCTAGAAGTATCTATAACATCAAACAAACTGGATTAAAATTCTCTTAGAGCAACCTGGCAGCACCTCAGCAGTGCAGTATGTCTGTATGACATGATGAAGCAGAAGCATACCAAGAAACAGTTCAGCACCAAAATGCCTCGTTTCCTCAGAAATCCTGCAATTAATTACTGAGGCTGCCTTTCCCAGCAGCATGGATTGTCAGAAGACAGCCTCATCTTCTTGATGATAAAAGTCCTAGTTGAGATGTCGTTAATCTCACTCCCTCAAAGCTTCTCTTTCAGTGATTCTCTTTCAGTGCTATGTCAAATACCTTAGAAGATAAATAAAGATCCCAAGGCGCTCCCATCACACATCATTTTCCCTTAAATGACTCAGTTTTCACTTCCTTCCCAAACACATCTTCCACTGCATAAACACAAAATTCCACCTTTACTCCATCAATGGAACATTATAACTGTTTTTAAAAGTTTCTTTCCTCACCCATCAACATTCTCCATCTTCCTCTGCAGAACACAGACCTAAGTAAACTTAAATATTCTAACTGGCTTCAAAACTATAGACCTGAAAATTTATTTCTTAAAACAAAATCATACACAAAGTAGAATGCCTGGGGTAAGCCTACCCCAAATCCTCTACTTTCTAAAGACCTCCACATACATTTCACATGTTGGATCCTAATCGGTTAGTTCCTGTGTGGCAGCAGACTTCTAATTTGCTGTCAGATGTAATGGGAGGGAATACTGAACACTTCTCAGTCTGTATCACCTGGACTTAGGCAGCAGGCAAAGCTGAAATGCTTCCTTAGAGTTTAGAGTGATAATAGTCAAACTGTGATTTGGTAGCAGAATAACTGTTATTTTGTTTTTTCCTTCAACTAATGATTTATTTAGCAAGCTCCCTGAAAAACAGTAAAGAAGCACTCAAGACAGCCTTGTGGTGTTTGTTTTGTTTTTATTTCAGAAAGAAATGTTTTGTGGTTCTTGGCTTCAGTCATTCAGAAACACAGTTTTATATCAGCCTGGGAATGAATGGCTTCACCTGGAAAGGATGCTCAAGTGCCAGAAGCACCAACACTGCTCAAGTGAAGGAAGTCACATCTAAGAAGAGACCAGCAATAGCAGTGTCCAAATTCAGACTGGCTCCTTTAATTTCCCAAAGACTCTCTCAGCTTGCTAGAAAGATGCATTATATAACATGGTTTGGGTGACTCCTGCATATTTCTGTCCCACAACCATAAAGCTCAAGAGCTGGATATGAATCAGAGGCCAGTGTGAGGCCCCCTCTGCTTGAACACAGGTGACCCCAACAAAACAGGTTTAACCAAACCCAAGATTGCTTATTAGCATCTATCTGTGGTATTTACCTTTTCATAATACATTTTTCTAGGAACAGTATTTACTGTTAACTCTGACAGAATACAGCAACACTTCTACTATCATGTAATGGAACTATCATACTCTGCTCTCTGCTTGGTAGGATTTTAAACTAGCTATACCAAAATATCCAGAGCTATGTTCTTTTACTTACTACATGCTGATGTTATATCTTAAGCTACCTCCTATGAACATGTTCACCTTTTGTTCTGCACTACAATCGTCAGCCCCCTGGCCCTGTAACAACACAGAAGAAAAAGCAAAGAACTTCAAACTACAAAAATAAGATGGCTCTACTGAAATTAAATAAAGACTGAAACAATATCTGCCCTATTTTGCTATTTAAAGCAAACGCTTTCAAGGAGAATATCCACAGGGTAATAACACTAAGGACAGCAACTAAAACAATGCTTGTGGCAAAAAGCATTAAAAAACACACCCATCTGACAACTGCTTAGTATTCACATGATTTTCTCCAGGCATCTACGATCAGGTGTTACCAGAAATGATACTGACGCAGTCACAGTCAGTGCTCTCCACACTGCTTGTTCTTGCAAAGATGCACCTTTGCTGACCAAATATCTTTGGATATCTGGAATATCTTCTTCACTCATCAGCATTTACACGTGGCAGTTGACTAAAAAGGAATACTGTTCAAGAAGCCAAAGTAATAACCAACATGATTATATATCAGCAGGAGATGTCACATCAGCTTCATTTAAAGCAGAACAAAGGAGAAAAATGGAAGTTTTCATACACAGAAGTCTGATTCCTTAAGGGCTACTAATACACTCATGGGCACCACTGCCAAATAACATTTCCTTTCCTTTTATGCGTGCTGGCATCAGGCAAGTCCTGGAGAGCAAGATTTTCACAGAAGCCCCAGCAAATGGCAGTGTGAGCACAGCTGGTGTCTGGAAGGTGGCAAACGTTCACCTGGATCTTCACAGCACCATCAGCAGAACCACAACCACAGCATCATTTCAAGTTTCAACCACCTGGTTCTTTCAAGCTTCCAACCTCACTAATTCCCCTTCTCTGCCTTCCAAGGAGGATGTGTAGCCATTCGTTGCTCACACTGCCCCTTCAAATTCACACCTAACAGCCACCGAAGCACAAGGCGGGTGCCACGTAGCTCAGCTTTTAAGGCAGAGACCACAACCCCCTGCTTGAAAAACAAGAGAAGAGCCCCTCCTGGGCCCTGCGGGGCGGTGACAGGCAGCTGGCCTGGCTCTTGGGGAGGGAAGGATGGAAAAGCTTAAGCCACCAGCAGTCCTCCAACTGCAAGGCCAGAGCGCTGCCACGGCCCGGGAGAGGAAAATTGGGGCTAAAATACGCGTTTGTTAAAACAGGGCGTTGATTTCTTGGCAGCAGCGGCAGGCAGGAGACACCCCTAGTGTCGGCCCGCAACACTGCACGGCTCCGCGCCGTATCTCCGGGTTAATTTCACGGCAGTAAAAAGGGGAAAATTTAAATCGCCATGATTAAAGGGGAACCCAGATGGATCCCGCACGGAGCTCCCCGCAACCGGCCGGGCTGGGCGATCCAACGCCTCCACGGGCCGGGGATGGGGAGAACGAGGCGGGGGGCAGCGGCAGCACCTGGGGAGGGGGGAAAGAGAGGAGAAGAGAGGAGAGGAGGAGGGAGAGGGAGGAGGGGAAGGACGGAGAGCCGCGCGGGAGGCGGCGCTGAGGGGCGGCGCGAAGCCCCGCCGCGCTGCGGGGAGCACGGGGGCGGCGGAGGGGAAGCGGGGGGCGAGGCCGCCCTCGGGGAGGGGGGAGAGGAAGGGAAAAAAGAGAGGAAGGGGAATCGGGGGGAAAGGAAGGAGGGAGGGAAGCGCAGCGGAGGACGTGGAAGGCTCGCAAGAGGAACGGGTCCGAAAGCCCCCCCCCAGCCCGGCTTCCCCCCTCGCCGCCCACCCGCGCGGCCCGGCCTGCAATATTCGTCGAGGCGGGAGCGGGGAGGCTCCTCACCATGGTGGCGGCTGGGCGTCAGGCGTCGTCGTCCCCTGCAGCCGGATCCGCCGAGCCCCGCTCTGGCTGTTGCGCGCGTACGTTGTGCGCCGCCGCCGGGCCCGCTGCCCGCTCCGCTCCCTCACTGCGGCAGTGGCTGCTGGCGCTGACCCGCAACGGCGCGCAGCGAGCGAGGGCGGGGGCGCGAGCGGCGCTAACGCTCGGCGGCGGGGGCGGGGCCTCCCACATCCGGGCACCCGCCGCGCCCCGCGCCGCCCTCGCGAAGGAGGCGGAGCGCGGCCGCGGCGTCTACGGCGGGGGGGGGGGGGGAGAGCGGGACAAAATGGCGGCCGCGCTCAGGGCGTGGGTTGGTGGGGTGGGTGTGCTGCTGTCTTTGCTGCTGTCTTTGCTGCTGCTGCTTCTTTTTCTTCTTCAGGGGGCTTTGCTGCTCTCCTTGTGCCATTTTGTGCTCTTGCAGAAGCTGCAATGCGAGCCTTGTTTCTGGAGCTCTTGCTTCCTTTTTCTTAGTGCTTTTCCACAAAATAAAGCAAAAGCAGGCATAGGATGCGCTCTGTAGGGCTTTTTTGGGAGGTGTTCGACGTCGTGCGGGTTTATAGGGGGCTGCAGTGCTCGTGTGTGGTTATGCAGAACTAATGGGTGCATCCTGTGCTGAGGTGGTTGTCAAAAGCCTGCCTACCTCTGTGTTGTTTCAGTGTCTGCAGTTTGGATACCTGGATAATCTCCAAAATAAAAGGGCTGATAAGTACAAGCTAGAAGATGCGATCTAAATAACCTCTTTGAGGCAAGATTTAGGGCAGCGTGATTGCTTGCATAAGGCTGACCCTTGGGGAGCCATCCGTGTATTGTGAAGTTTCAAGTAGGCCAAGTGATGCCTTTAAAAGTCTCAGTGAAGGGTAAAGTAAAGTGCCCTTGCATGTGAATATTATATTCTCCTTGCTGCTTTTGTATTTCTTTGTGGTTGCTCTGCTGAGTGTGTTATTTTCTTTGTTTGCTTGTTTTTTGAGCACCCGAGCACAGTGCTCGCAATGGTGTGATGAACAAAGTGGTGAATTGTAAATAGTAATTACATATGGGATATTGTTGCATTTATGCTGCCGAAGAATAAATTCCGTACCATTGTTGATGTTGTCTTTCAGGTGTTTGATATTTGGCTCGCAATAGTGAGATACTTTGCCAGGGAAAGGCAAATCCATCCTGCCGAGCTCAAGGGGAATGGCAACCTTAATTGTGTGAGAAGGGGACACTGGGTTATTTAAAACCACATGAGTGTATTTAGAAGTGTAGCTGAGCATGAGCTCCCCAATCTAAAGCAGTAGTTTTCTTTCTTCTTTAGCTTCTCAGTAAAATAACTGCTTTATCACTGATGTGAGTCTGAGCTGATCTGAGGCCAGCAAATGTCACCTTCAGTGTTCCTGGGGGGAAAAAAAAAAAGCAAAAACACAACAAAATGTTGAGCTGGCAATGTGTAAATGATGAGAGGAACAGGGAATCTTTGGTTCCAGAACAGAAGTCTGTTCTGGAAGCTAGATAATGCGTAAATGTGGAGCTCTAGAACAGATAAAAATTTTTCATCTAAGAGACTTAAAGTATGGTGATAAATGTGCAGGGCTTAGAAAGTATGTGTAAAAACATACCTCAGGTTCTGCTGGGGAGCTGGTACTCAGCATGCTTTCAGATCTGCAGAAGGGGATAAGCTTGACTGGGAGGAATAAAGAGGTTGCAGAGAAAAAATCTACTAGCTATGAGGAAATGAAGAGCGTGGCAATGAGTAAAACTAAATGGCGGCTGATGAAAAGTAGTTGCACCAAAAGAAAGCAAAACAAACAGTAATGCAGAACCATAAGCTTTACTTTAATAGTGAAATAGGATCAAAGGCCTTGGTGATAGGAACCTCAGCCTTGCCACAGCAAGAGATGATACAGCATGAAGTGGTCCAGCCCAGGCAAGGAATACCCCACCTCTTCTCACTGCCAGGTGCAGGCATCTAGAACAGCTGCTCTCAGGGGAGGAAAAAAGTAAAAATCTAGTTGCTAGGATGTCTGGGAATAAAAACTAGTATTAAAACTGACTGGACTGCAGACAAAAATAAAAGTTTAAGAACTCTGAAAGAACAAGAAATTTTAATGTCAAACAGCCTTCCTGCTTACCTGTCTGTCCCTGCAGCCTTATCTAACAGCTAATCTGGAGTAAAAATCAGCTAATTCAAGTTGAATATGGCTAGAATTTTTATGGCAGAAAATAACGGGACTAAAATAAGCAGAAATGAGAAATACGATACCTTAACCGTTACCTTTTTAGGTTTTGAGTAGAGACAACCAAGAGCTCATGAAAATATATATATTTTAGGCAGCTATGTCATTGTTCACAGTTTTGAACCTCTTGATGCAGTACAAAGTCATAGTAATTAATTTTAGTTTTTTTTAATTGTGTCAACATGTCAAAGCTACTTTTGTATCCAGCTTCTAAAAGATGTTAAAAATGCAAAATGGCACTTGTTAGTGCGTAACCAAGTGCAGGAAGCCATGACTTGCATTTAATAATTTACATTATATTATCACATTTCTGAATAGTTTTCCTGCAGCTACCAATGTTTGAATCTATTTTTAAAGTTTCAGGCAGTTCTGCATTTTGTCACTTCCTGGGCCTTAATGAAGCTCCTTTTGCAGCATAATTACAACCATTAAAACTAGGATAAGTGTATATTTTAATGTAATGGAAGGTTGTTATGGTTACAGATAAATGAACAGGTAAGTTAACTATGTACCTGTTTATGTTCTTTGGTGTCATAAACAGTAATGATATGGTTTGCCTAGTACTTGGCCTGGAAAACAATTTCCATGCCCCTGTTTCTGTGACTGGGCTCCTGCTGTAGTTCTTTCATAGCATGCTCCCTTTAAAGTGCTAATTGTGGTGCCTCACCTTTCTCTTATTTACTTATAAATTTGTGTCTTGTATCTGTGGACGTGTAGATATTATGTATCTTTGAGCATCTTTGTCTCCCTTTGTGCTGGTCTTCATACAAACATTCTCTACTTGCAGATGTCACAGGATGTATTTTGCATGGAGCATTTGCCTCTCTGCTAACCCGGGGTGAGGGCTGCCACCTAATTAAATAATCTTCTGTCCTGACCCTT
Organism: Perdix hodgsoniae; assembly: GCA_035772895.1. Taxonomy (NCBI): domain Eukaryota; kingdom Metazoa; phylum Chordata; class Aves; order Galliformes; family Phasianidae; genus Perdix; species Perdix hodgsoniae. The sequence goes on from JAPSGF010000007.1 coordinate 23,200,407, forward strand.
CAAAGGCTGTAAGCAGCTTTTCCCAGCAAAGCAGGTAACCTCTTGGAACAAAGCAGTGAAGCTTGAAAATATGCCATTTTTTAAGCATTTATTTGTTCTTATTGGCTCCAGTTGTGTTTATTAAAAATTAACATTTTTCTTTAATGCTCTAAAAGGCAAAAAGGGAAGCTACTTTTTTAGGACCTACTTTTTTTTTTTTTTTTTTTTTTTTGAGCTATACAGGGATGGGAGAAGGGCTGCATCTCATCAGCAGAAGAGAAAAGATGGTTATAATTTCTATCTAAATAGCTTTTCTCAGCATGTTTGAATTGCACTGGTACTACAGATCCTGAACTCTATAGTCTGCAAAACTGATACACCATATTCATTTATTTCATGCCATTTGGTAATTACTGGTAGAATAATAGGCACATCTAAAGATATAATACTGACTAGAACTGACAAATGCATGGAAAAATAAAGTACTTCTCTCACTGTATTTCTCTTACACCTACATCTGTCTATTCAGCTGAAAGAAATCAAAAATGCCTGCCCTTGTTTTCTTGCATATTTGTGAGCGTGTATGAATTCCCACGACTTGGGAGGAGGAGAAAGAATATTTTTCGGATACAGTAAAGCACAGAAGGAAAAATGGTCAAATAAATGGGTTAGGGACCCTGGGGAACACTGTTCTCTTTACCTAGAAGATTGAGAAGGGGACTCTTTCAAGTCAGGAGCAAAGGAAGGCCACAGAATTCACGTGAAGTTGTAGATTAATAGGGAGCTTTTTGGTAATGTGCTTGGTTGTTTTGCAGCTCTGAAGAGCATTAGATTTCAAATTGCTAGACCTGATTTGGGTGTGAAGTTGCCATGAGCATGTGTGCACTTACTGAAGTGCAGTAAATATTTCTGTAGATCTTACTGCCCAAGGTGTTGTGGAATTAAATGCCTTGAGAGCAGGATTATTTCTTTCAAAGGTTTCCTTTTGAGCACTTAGTGGTAATTAAGAGCCCCCAAGGACTTCAAGCCACAATGTGAAAGTCACTGCAGTAAACTTTTTTTTTTTTTTGGCTTAACTGTGTTTTACCAAGTGGTCTTTTGATTTCCTAAACTTACTGTCAGTGGTGGCTAGGATAAGCTGAGGATAAGAGTGCTTTCTGTATTTTTGACCTTGTACCTGTAGTTGTATCACTGTCTCAGGTAGCTTTCTACAGAACAAATATATGGAAATAATTTGCAAGGAAGATTGAGACTGAAAGGTTACTTTTTTTTTTTTTGAGGCTATACTGTTGGCATAAAAATTTAATATGGTGATATTACTTGCCTAGCAATTAATGGCATCCAACTGTAGCTGGACTTGGTGTTACCGATTGCTTTGTTTGTTTTGTTTTGAAGTTGTTTGTTCTGGGGAATTTTGATAAGAAGCATGGGCTGACTACTCGAAGACTGCATAAAGTGCTGCAAGCATGAGTACAGTGTTTGATTTTTCACTGATATCCTCATCTCCCACAGTTGTAGAGGGTTATTGCTTTTATTCAACTCTACTATGGATACTCAGGCATTGGTCTATGTTGTGAAGGCTTTGTCTTCTTGCAGGAATTGATTAAACAACAGAGATTGGCCTGCACAGGATATTAATGAGCTGTTAATGTACATAACTTCAATCTTGTGGAAATAATCACTTGAATTATCTTAAAACAGTACCTGTTTTCATCACTGGCTGGCTGTTTCAGGCTCTGGCCAGTACAAACTCTGAAGATGATGACTCAAGTAGCAAACAGACTGATAATTCAGTAGTGGAACAGTGGCATCTTACCCAAAATAATGCCAAAATGTCTTGGTATTTTACTTCTTTCTCTTGTAGCAGAGAGAAAGCAGGGGAACTGCTTGATTGTTGATCCCCTAACAGTTTGAGTTGGAGCAACAGTTGAGTACCAGTGAGGAACCTGACTCTTTCAAAACTAACCAACATAGGTGTTGCTGTCACGTTGAATACCTTTAGCATAGCAGTTTGTGTTGTGAGGAGTTTAAGTAATGTAGTGTGGAGTTCTGTGTTAACCCTTTCTGTTCATCGTGGAGGAATAAATGAATGCCATTAAGAAACTCTATGGTATCATACAGTAAACTGTGTCCATCTTAGCTGTGCATCTTCATGTGGCTTTGGTTGCTGTGATCTCAGTGCTCATAAAATCCATTTTAGTTTGCAGTGCCATCATGTGTGTGAAATGAAAGAAGTTGTTAGAGCTTTCAAGGGAAATGTGATGCAGCACAGTCAGATATATCCATGCAAATGGACATTCAAGGCCCTCTCAGCTGAGGACATGGGCCTATGCTGAGGTAAGTAATATTCTTACATTTTCTGAGCACTGTGTTTGTGTGATGTTTTTTTCACTATGTACTTCTGCTCCATGCAGGCACTTTCTCAGAAGCTTATTTTGAGGGCTCTGTGGTTTGTGGTTTCAATTTGAGAAGCAGGAGGGAGTGTAACACTAAATGCCAATTGAGTTTGACTGACACAGGATGTGATTTTTACTATGGAAGTTCTAAGTGCATCTAAGAATTCAAAGAACTTTCATTTGGTGCTAATATAGAATACCACTTGTATATTTTTAGCTGTGAGAGGTTTTACTACTGCACACATTGCATGGCAAAGCTGGTTTTGGAGATGCTCTTTTTCTGGAACACCTCATTTATTGTTGTATCATCACTGGGTACAACACTTTTCTTACTATGGTAGTTTTGAGATATTCTGTGTTTGCAGCAGAGGACTGGAAAATTGCCTCAGTTTCTCTTTGGTGATGTCTATCATTTCATTCCTGCTCTGCTGCTTTTGGTAGAAGAATGAGGTTATTCTTATGCTTCTAGATGAGATGTCTGCATTTGTTTTTGTTTTATGTTGTTTTTTGTTTTGTTATTGTTTTTTGTTATTTCCCTGTAAAGCACATTCAGGTCCTCAATCCAAAGTGTTTGGACATCCTAGATATTATCCTTTCACCCTGATGGTGGAAGGGTTAGATTCTGCTAAACTGTGCTTAGAATAGTCACCTAAAGAACCATTAAAAGACTTAGCTTCTTTGTATCATCATTTCCTTGGAGGAGATAGGAATTTGTGCACTGTTTCATGCACAGTTGTAACAGTTGCTGGGAGCTCTTGCTCTGCACAGAAGGTAAAGAATCCCTTACAGGACTTGCAGTTTCACTGGATTCACTGTTAAACTCTATTAACCTAAAGATTTTATGTGCTCTAAGTCTTCATGCCTTCATGTTGCAAAAGGATTTCTCATTAAGAGCGGCACTTGCCAGTGATGGAACGCAGCTTGTTTCTGTGGTACACTGTTAAGTCCTGAGCCTTCTGCTTCCTTTCTGCTTGGCAAGGTGCTGGTGTAGAATGGATTTATAAATCAGTGGATTTTAAATTAGTTTCTGATCAGTCATGCTGTTGCTGAGCTCTCCTGCAAGAATTTGCTAGAATGGGGGCTTTTCTTTTACAGAAGGACCTACCAGGGGGGAGGAGAACAAACAAAGCAAACAGGAACAACAGAACCTCCAGTCTTAGTTGGTTATGGGTAAAATATGACCAGTAGTGATTCTAATGCTTTTTAGCTGAATCTTTTGTGATGTAAGTATATGTGCAGATTATTATAACTAAATAGTATCATCTCATTAATGTGGTGCTCGGCGTGGGGGGGAGGAAGCAATTATCTTTTAAAGAACTTAACGTTTTTCATGCCTTTTCCTATTCTGCTGAAGTTGGTCTGTGAACGTTTTTTTGCGGTCATACAGATAGCTGGTAAAATTGCTAATACACAGGCAGGTGAAGTACACAGCTGCACTTCCCAATGCTGTGAGAGCTGTGCAATGCTTGTAAATCTTGTTTGCTTTGTTTTTTAAATAATCTTGTTTAATGCTATTATAAGCACGTTACCTCTGAGTTATGCTACAGCTGCACTCATCCCAGCTGAATAAAGATTTAATGCGGTGTGTACAGTTCTGGTGGACCAAGTGTTCTGCACACAGTAGCAGCCCACCATTCTGACAAGCCTTCTTGGTGAAGGTGCAGTCAGTGTTTTTTGCCTTTTACAACTGACACCAAGTTTGGACTAGATTAAACAACACTGTATTGGCTTCCTGGTCAACGTAATTTGCTGTTTTCTGGCTGACTTAGGCTCACAGGATTATCTTGCTACCTCCCTACTGCTAACCACCAGAGCTAAAAGTGTGGCCCATGTCTGGGGAATTTTTATGTTTTGGCCCCCTTTCAAATAGGAACAATTCTGAGAAATACTCCCTCTTTGCATGGTAAAGCAGGAAGCATGCTACTTACTGATTTGGTATGTGTAGCCAAGAATAAAATACAGGTCACAGATACTACCTTGCCCTTCTAGCTATCAAGTCTATTGCTCTAGCAATAGAACCTCAGTAGCAATCATCCAACAGCTTTCATTCCCCGTGTCTGAATACAATAATCCTATATTAGAGTGACAGACTCATTAATGCCTCTGTACTAGGGAACACATGCCCAGTCCTCATCTGATCAAATGAGGTTTAGCTTGGAATGTGGGGGAAAAGGAGGAGTAGGTATATATAATCCTCTTGGGAGTAAACCCTATTCTCCTTCTGCTGACAAGGACAGTCTTGATCAATAGCATGCCAGTTGTGGATACATCTGGTATAGTGAGAATGTGGCTAGCCTGAATGAAGGCATCCTCTTTATTTTTTCACTCAGATATATAAATGATGCTGAACCTTTGCTGAACGACCTGCAGCCCTTGTGTGGGCTGTTAGCTTTTTTTAAGCACTGCTGTGCTGAGTGCAGTAAATAGATCATACTTCAGATTAATTCTTCTGAGAACCTATTTTTCTTATAAAATGGTTGTCTGCACTTTGAAACCTTTGAGTATGGCCTAAAACTGTCTGTTGCAAACTTTAGGAGGTCGGAGCCTTTAAACTAGTTGTGTGGAGTAAGCAGTCTTCTAAAAATAAGGACAAAATGTTCCCTAAATCTGGGCTTTGTTGCTTTCAGGGCTTCCCAATTCCTGTAAAGTCTGAGTGACCCTTGGCACAGTCTTTTAAAGAGGAAATGCTGCTAGCTGATCAAGGTCCCTGAAAGTGCTGGAGAAGGGCAGGCAGTGTCTGAAGCCTGTTAAGCTTTTAGCATTAAAGTAAAAAACAAACAAGAAAACCAACATCTATCATCAAAGCAGTCATAGCTGGAGCTCTCTAAAGTGCTTGGCATCAGTTAATAAAGAAGTAGATTCTTAGAGGTTCTTTAACTGAATTAAAATACAACTTAACTAGGGGCTGTACCACATTTGAATTAACACTAATGTTGAGTGAAATACAAATAAGAATAAGAACCTGCCCTAGTGTGCAAGCCTTAGGAATGCACAGGTTCACTGCTGCATAGTTTGTAAGTATCTTGTTTGTGTAATATCTAAGGAAAAACTCACCTCTCCAATGGTAAATGCTTAAATTTGGTGGTATTTTTCTAAAGTTTAGCCTGCATTTTAATGCTCAGCTGGTTAATTTTGTTAGTCATCGAACAAGTAGATTTAACCTGCTCTGAATATGTGACCACATACATCTGTCCCATCCTACAGAATGCAGCAGGAGGTTAAAGTTAAAGCAGTTCTTGGAATCACAGGTAGTCGTTTTGAATGTGTTCTTAGGATCTTCATTCGTGGGTATTCAGCCTTTGTGTCATTCTTCTCCTGTGTGCTCTTGACAGTCTGGAGATGGGGAGGGGAGAAACTCTGCATATAGGAGATGTGAATGGTTTCCTGTGGATTGTTCTGTTCCACCAAGATGCAAGATTGAGTTAGAAGCATTCTGAATCTCTGGGCAGAGCAGTGAGAGCTTGTTGCTCACAGCAGGCAGCCTCTGCTGCTCCAACCTTACAGCTGGCTTACAGGCTCTCCAGCATCCTCAGTTTTTGTGTATGGTGTAGTCCTGTTCAGGAACCACACACTGGCCAACATCTCCTGATGTATCCTGTGGTAACATGTTCCTATCTGTTGCTGTAGCAATGAAGAGTAAAGAAGGCCAGTTTTTGATTATTTTCAAAAGATAATAAAAGCTGAACAGAAAAGCTTGCTTGCACAACTTCAGGTGTTTAAAAAAAAAATAGAAGAAAAATCTTAAGCTACGTGTTTTCTTCAATTCTATACCCTACAACTATGGTGAATCTATTTTTCTTTAACTAAAGATCTGAATTCTATGATTACTGTTCATTGCTTAACTGAAAATAGGATCTCTAAGATTGTGTGCTGTAGGAGTTTGAAGACAACACACAGTTGTCTGTGTGTTGTTACACTGTTACATCAGTAAGAAAATGTACTCTGAGACTGTTGGTCAGTACAATAAGCAGTTTAGCTGGCTCTCAGCACAGCTGATAGCTCTAATATCAGTGTTTGGGGATGTCTGGGACTTCTCTATGGATTATCTCGCAGACTTTCATGAGTGCTTTGGGAATTGATAATCGTGTTTTAAAGGATAAATGGAGATTGTTTGACCTTATTGTCTCCCTTTGCAGTGATGTTCTGTTCCTAGCATCTGTAACAAAGTACTCAGTGGATACAAGGATCACTTTGATGAATAGGTAAATATTTGTCACTTAAAAATTTTTAGAAAGAAAAGGGCTGCTTAAGATCTTCTTTGATTCCAGTGGTCCCTTGAGAGATCCCAATTCTAAGCTGAATTTCTTCCATCAAATACACCTATTGTCTTCAGTAATAAATTTGCATACAAACTGGAGGAAGCAGCTTGGCCTATTCTTAGAGCAAGTCAAGATTACACTCTGCTTCTTCATGAATAGCTGTACCTCTTCCTTTATTTCTTGTGTACCAACAATGTATGCAAGGCAGGGAAGTCTTTACCATGGAGCAGTTTGCAGCCTAAGTGCAGAGGGTGAATAGTTGCTCATTTCCTTCATTAGGGTTAAGATCCCATGTTTTTTACTTCTGGGTTGTAATATGCAGAGAATATGTCAAACGTGCAGACGTGTATATCAGCTCATGCCATGCTTCAGGAAGAGTATCCACTGACTGTTGTTGCTGCCTCTCCCATTGGATGTTTTCCCCATATGATATATTTACATGGACTGGTGTGTGGCTGCTCCTTAACTCAGTTCTTAAAATGTTATCTGTGTTAGCTTAAACACTTTATGTAGCTGAAGATTTTCTAGAGGTTTGACAGTTGGATTGGGGAATGGATGCTTGTTTGTGGACTGGGGAGAATGGAGGGGGGGGGAAATATCAGTGAAAGAGTGGTAATAGTAAGTGGCTGGGAGCCAAAGCCTCTTTACTTTGCTTACTGTCACCAAAGCCCCACTTCCAACCACAGTTGTAGTTATTAACATCCATCGAGTGGTTAAAGCTGGATTTGATTCTCAGACTTCTGACAGCAGCGTTGGATCTGGGTCAGGCTGAGATTCAGAGGGAGTTCAGTGCACACAGACAGGGAAGAGCTGGCTACAGATGGCATCATAGTGGAAAGAATGAGGCAGCTCATCAGCTGGCAACACTTCCACCGTGTTTTGCCAATCATTTGTTTTACTTCAGGAAGGAATTCAGGGTTTGGTTAAATTTCGTCGTCATTTTTTATAGTCACTTATCCTAGGAAACCATCTTGTCTACTCTGAGTTTAGTATCTTTTTGGCAAATAGTTCTACTGTAATTACTGATTCATAAGCTTTTGAAAAAGGGAGTAAACTGTTAGAGGTTTTTCAACTGCACATTTAAATTCATTTATTTCAGCTTACTGCTTTTACAGTAATGTTAGTTAGGAAATAAAGCTTCTGTTTTGCAAGCAGGGCTGATTAAATTTAGTAGTTGCGTAGAAGTAAAGGACTTATTCATTTTTGATTCAAATAAGAGATATCACTTAAGTTTTATTAAACAATGAAATCCAGTTCCTGTAATCATTCCAGTTTTTCATTAGCAAAACTTAAATCACATAAAGCGAAGCATTATCTTCATCTCTAGGGAGCTGAGTACTTTATTTCTCAGAAGAGCTGGGATTCTCTTTGACTTATTTTTCCATGTGCTTTTTGTTAGATCTTACCATAGACTTAAATCATCATTAATTTACTAATGCCTAATAATGATCATTAAGCTTTAATATGTTCATAAATTTTCTTTTTACATCTAGATTAAAAAAAAAAAGGGAATAGCTTATTGTGAGAAGGACAACTATTTTCTTGAAGGGAAAATTTACCTAATTTATATATAAACATTTATTCCATGCTCATCACCATAGTAACTGAGGCCTCAAGTCAGTGTGCTTTGCTGAGCAGGGTTGCAAGCGCTGCAGTGAGCCAAAGCCAGAACTCCACTATGAAAGTGCAGTTCCTCAGTTGGTTGAGGCACAGCTCATTCTTGCTGTGTGTTCCTGACCTCTTCCTTCTGCTGGTATTTGTATTCCTGTGGCTGTGAGCGTGGTGGGATTGGGAAGCTGATCTGACTGAAAAATAACCCTTCAAGTCACTGTGTGCCAGATCAGCCTTTCTGATGTGACTGACCTGGTGACGGCCTGAGTGCTGGCAAGGCACAGTGGGAAGGGACAAGAATGAGCAATTGTGAGAAATGTGGGGAGAGACAGTGCCCTTTCCTGACAGCAGCAAGTTAAGCTGATGATAAACTGCTGGTAGAGTTCAGGGCTTGATGATGTTGGAGCTAGAATAATTGAAAACCAGGTACCAATGCCTATTGGTTTGGGTGTTCAGTCGCTGAGTGAGGAGGTGATTGAATCCATATTCAATTTGAAGTGTTCTTATGGCTTCAGCAATGTATTCCTGAGCCAAGCATACATTCTGCCTACAGTGAAATGTTGCCTTGAGAGAAGAAAATGCTAAAAAGGATGGAAATTCAATGTCTCCTTCCTGATGGGACCTGTCTTCTGTTCTTCTCTGGGAAGTAGCTGTGGGATTTTAACTGGATGTTCACTTTAGGAGGTGGATTCACTGTGTTAGAGTCAACTTGATTTTCAGCTTTTTATCTAAACAATTACTTTCAGCCTTTTCTTTTTACTGCAGTTTTCTTTGCTGCAGCAACAAAGTTTGTGGCTAGTTATTTCTGTAGCTTATTACATCTCAGATGTATTCATTTCCTGGCTGTTCACTCTGTTTTATGAAACACTGCAGTTGAATGTGTTTGATAACTACATTTTATTCAACAAAACTTTACAGATCAAGCTTTTAAAACAGATTTATCCTAAAAAAGCTTGATGATGGCTCTTATTTTTTATTTTATCTGCTATATTAACCAGGCCTTCATTTTGAGCCTTTGAAATCATGGTGTCATTTTGTTTTCCAGCACACTTCGGCTCACTTCACCATCTAAGGCCCTCATGCTATCGGGGCTGCACGTGCACTCAGAAATGCCTGTTTCTAGTGATACCACTGACTTACTGCTCTTCGTGTACTGTTAGATGATTGGAAGATGATCAGGTATAAAAGCAGTTAAGTTACTTCTGCAGAATCTGCAAAAAGATAAATGATTTGCAGGTGTAACGCTGCGCTATGGTTAATCACACTAGCAAGCCACAATGTGAAATATATTCTTGTATAACCATTTATAGTCCTGAGTTTTTAAGAGCTGTAACTCTGCTTTTGGCTTGGTTAGCTCCTGTGGCTGTTGGTGATTACATCTGCAATCACATTGTTGCCAAGCTTCCACTCTAGCTTAAGGTCATGTTTACTACTGCGCAACTGCATAGTGAGGAGTTGCAGTAAAAGCAAAATAAACTTAAAGACTTTTGACAAAGCAGCTTAGTGTCATACTGTGGGAGCCTCGTAGCTAGTGGATATTGGGCAGAAACTCAACTGACTGTAGACCAAAGCAGAATGTTGTTGGCAGCAGTTAAATTTTACTGCTTCATTATAGCTGATGTGTCCTTGACTGCAGCTCTAATAAAAACATTTTGTGCACGATCGGAGCACTGTTTAAAAAAGACCATAGATGTAAGAAAATGGGACTCTACAGCTTTCCATATGTGGAGTTAGAACTGCAAGGTTTTCATCTCAGAGCTGGATTGAGTGATCTGGTAGCCTCCTAGAAGATATCTGCGTTTTAAATTTCTGGCACTGCTGATGAAAGGAATGCTATTATTGGGACACTTGAGTTGCTGTAACTTCTCTAGGGAATGCACACAAAGGCTAAATGTGGTCCTCCCAGATGTAGGTTAAGGTATGGTGGCAGTGAACTGAAGTAGAGCTTACCATATGGCTGTAACTGTAGCTATTTGCAATTTAAAACAAACAGAAGAAACTCCCCTGCCAGAGAAAGACTATTACACTCAATGACATTTTGAGAAGCATGTTATAGCTAGCTTTAGTGAGGAAGGTGTATGCAGTCATCTTCTGTATGCCCTTCTAATAAATTTGGACTCGCTCAATTTCATCTGTGTTTGTCAAACACAGATGAAAATTCTCCAAAATAATAGATTTCATTTTCCATTTTTCAGTTCCTGAAAGTCTGAGAAAACTGGTATTTGGTGATGATTTTGCTAACTTTCTGAATGTGTTGCAAATAAATGCGTGAAAAACTCACAGAAGAGCGTTAGAACTGGAGGTATAATAAAGTTCTATCTTGACTGAGTATGGTCTGTGTGCTTTCACATCCCAGTTAACCTGACATGATCTGAAACCGTTCTTCAAAACTGGTCTGAGCTCTTTCTTCCACTGTAGGTTACTTTTGCTAATCTTTTATGTGTTATTTCCTAGCATAGACAAGATTAAAAGCACTCTAATGACTTTGATCCTCGTGTAGTAGGGAGGAACTAAACTACCAAACAGGAATCAATTTAGGTTCCTTTGTTTCAATATGATATGCTTCAAATCTCAGTAAAGGTTCCTATATGCTGTCTAAATAAACTTTCTTAAATATCAGGTATCTTTGAGGAGGTTTTTCAACTTCAGTGCAGGTCCTGCTCACATTTAATTGTTCCAAAGATGGAAAGTAAGAACACTTTTGTTTCCATTGATTCTTCACAGTTGCAAATTACTTAGAAATGGTAGTGCACTGCACAGAGTGCTGTGTATTTTTTCTTCCAGCAGGGAGACAAATACCTTAAATAAAGCTGTTCTGGATCATAAAAGATTTAAAAGGACTGAATGCCTTCCATAAAGCTTCCTGCATGTTATAAAGACATCCAAGCATCATGTGCGTGTTTCATGTTCTACACATGAGCTTCCAAATCCATGTATTGACTTTATTGACTTTTCTGGAGTGGGAAGCAGTGTAGTTGCCTGAGTTGAAGTTTCATACTCAAACAGCGTTGTAAGTCCAGCGAGCTGTGATTTGTGTAGAAACTGAAGCAGAAAAGCCCTGGTAAGTGTTCTGTTTTGCTTTGTTTGTATTCTGCACTTGGACTGCCAGGCAAGAGTTAAATCTTGCCCACTGGAGACTGCAGTTGGACTCTCCAGTCACATTTCTGTTCTTTAATTAAAACTGTGGTATGCTTCCTATGCGAGAGTATTGCAGAGAGGAACCATATTGGGAGAAAAGATCTGGTACTCATTAATGATCAGGGTTAAATAGACACGTAGTTTACTGAGGATCACACTCTATCATTTGTTTTTGTTAATTTGGAATAAGTAGTAATTCTGTGTAAGAGGCTTGGAGGTCTAGAGAGACAAATTATTGCTTTAACCCTTCATTTTATTAGAAAGCAATACTTAATAGGGGAAAGCATATTCTTAATGGTTATCAGTCCCATGTCTATGGAGCATACTGGTTTTACAAGAACAGTACAGAGATTGAATAGTCTACAGTATCACTTCCAGTACAATCTTAATTATGGAATACTTCTTACAGAGAAATAACTCTTTAGGCCAAAGTAGTTTTTGTGAAAAATGCTTCATAAGGTTTTCCAGTGACTCAATCAAGCAAACTGTGTTCAACGCTTCTAGTCAATTTTGTGTGTTAGTATTCAATTTCTACTAAATATGCTTGAAAATCAAAAGGTTTTGGCAAAGTTTGAGCTGGCATGTGTTCTGCTAAATCTTATTTGAAGAAATAACTTTTTTTTTTTTTTCTCCAGACTTCATAATGATTAGGGAATACTTTAAGTAACAGGAGACCACTGCTCCCTTTCTGGACTTGCCTGACAATTATCTGTTTCTCAAATTTGTCTTATGTCCCTTTTTCTTTCAACTTGACTAAACCAGAAGGATGTTAACAACTTTGAAATTCAAGTTATGTATCTCAGTTTCCAACTTTGACCAGAACATTTTGGATCACTTTATAAGGTGATTGCTAGAACTGGAGTTAACCCACATAATTTAACAACCTTGACTTCTAATTACCCACTTTGTATTCTGTCATTTGCCTTTTTTGTCTTGGAGTAAAATCTACTCCAGTGTTTTATGTTACTCAGTTGCAGTTTCAAATTGTACACAAATGATTCTTCTCAGGAAGATCTTTAAAAGGTCCATCATTTCTCTTTAAAATTTGGAGGGGTGGGGGGGCGAAGGGGAAAACTAGAAGAATAACCATGGAATGAGTGTAGACATTGGAGCTGCCTTTGGAAGCTTCAAGTCTTGCTGAGATACTTGATGTCAAGTTTATTTTTTAAGTTATGACAAAACGGACCCCGTGAATGCTTCAGATGTGTTCCTCAGAAAAGATTTTTAGTTGACAGAAAGAGAATTATTTTTCCAAGATCTTGGCTATGTTGCAAAACGTACTACCAAGAATGCTTTTTTAATTTGCTTCCTGTGTTAAAGCTTTATCATATGCACGCTGAACTTCCAGGAGGATCTCTGAACATTTGATTTTTCTGAAACATCAGTAACATGTAATTATGGTGGGGAAAAAAAAAAATGGGGCAGCTTCACATAGCTGTCTCTTTTCTCTCTGGGACTTATTAAGTGTTGTACAAACAACTCTCTTCAGTTGCCTTAGGTTGCATTGGGACTTGCAGTCTTTTCTCAAATTATGCTGTCTGGCCTGTTTTGTTTGGTTATTAATATTCTGTTAGCTATTTACATTTGCCAAATAACATGATAATTTTTCAAGGTTTATCATCTATGAGCAAGAAAAGCTTTTTTTGTTCTGAAAAATTACTGTGAGCACAGAGTGTGATCTGACATGGCCTGCAGATTGTTTGGATGACTCGTTTCCAAAATGTTAGAGCTTAGATTAAAGAAGATTGAATGCTAACTTATCAACCCAGAACTGGCCTTTCTGTCCTACCACTTCTGGCTTTCTGTTTAAATGGCTGTGTTGTGCAGCTGAATCTATCTTTGCTAGAGTTAATTACATGTAAGCCAATGCACAGCAAGCATGCTTATAGCACAGTAGGCTTTGAAGTAATAGCAAGCATTGGAGGCAGTGAAGACTTGTAGTGTTTTTTAAGTCATTACTTCAGGAGAGAGTTCTGAGCAGCAGGTGCTGCTTTTCATGTGCCGAGTCATCAATCAAGATAGCGAGGCCTTTAGAGCAGGAGGTGTATTTCACCTGATCCTTACCCCCACATTTGGCTCCAGAGCTTTGATCTGTGTTTAGATCAGTGTGTACATATTTGTATATACAGATCTGTATAAATAGCAATTAGGCAATTAGCAGAACTGTTCCTCCCAACTCAGAGCAAAGCTGGGACTTGGCAACTAGGCTGTCTCCAGTTTATCATGTGCCCTGAGTGCACAGGCTCACTCTGAAACACAGAATCTGATGCCCATGCTTATTACTCATTACAGCAGGCCTCGAGGGCTCATTGTCCCCTTTGTGTGCATGTGTTATTCAGTGCCACTATTGACGATGGCAATAAGCTGTACCCAGGAGGAGGAGGGTAGTGCTCTAAGTTAGACAGCAGGGAACAGTGGAAGTCCCTACCTGCTAGGTGATGTGAACAGCACAGCTTCAGCATCGCTCCCTGCTGGCTTGTCACCTGTGAGCTTTGTGTTCTTTGCTAAGGAAACAGTAGTGGAAGCAGCAACTGTGAAAGTTGGTGATAGCACGGTGCTACCTTGACAGAAACTGCTACTCAGAGCTCCAAGTCAAGCGTGAGACGGAAATTTGAGCAGTGGAGGAAACTGCCATCTGGGTTAACCCCAGAGAAAGCTGAATTTCACCTGTAGCTGAATTAGTAAGTGGCTGTCAGAGAGAAAATTGGCTTGGTTTCTTTCCTTAGAATTCTATTTTCAAATTTGAGTTCAGTTATTTCTTTCAGTTATTAGGCCACATTTAATCTGAAGATGTTCTGTTCTTTGAACTGCTGTGATTTATTGTTCCCCTTAAGGTCTGGTCAGCTGATCCCTTCAGTCGTGTGAGTCAAGTTTATGTGAGTCAGATGTGTGCGGACATAAATGGTGCTGTTGCACTTGAAATTCTGAGATTTATCTGCTCTGTGTACTCCCTACTTTTCTGTATTACGGAGGAGGAGGATGGGGAGCAGTAATAATGTGACAGAACACAGGGGGCTGAGAAAGGGTTGAACTTATAAATGCATGATCTTTGATTTTCGTTTTTTTCCCACATTTTCTGAATCTGCTTTGCTAATCCTGTGTGGAAGCTGTCAGGCGTGGGGCCCTCCAGAAGTGTTTGGAGCTCCTACACGTTTCCAAAACGAGAACTGCCAAAGAACTTGTCATCCTTGTGAGAGAAAGCTCCCTCGTGTGGATGAGAGGAACGGCAGCAGTGATGAGCAGCAACGTTAGGGTCTTGCACTGTGATTGTAAGTTCTTTGGACTTTTTTCCCCAAGGCAAGTCATTCAAGTTTTTTGTATGCACTGCTTTCTAAAGCTGTGTATCAACACCTAGCTGTTTGCTATACGTGTGCAAGTCAAGTTTGGATGGTGTGACCATGAAGGGAGCTAAAGCAGTTGATTATTATATCAAATTTTATGTAATGATTATGAATACGATTGTATTACATACATACAAATCCCTCAATATTATGGAAATTTATGTAAATTATACTTTGTAGAACTTGTATTAAACTTCAAGGTTTTTCTTTTTATTTTTCCCTTTCCTGAGAGTGTATCCCAAAGTGTATTTATGTATTTTAAAAATCTCTGTCAAAGTGATTTTGGATCTTGCTGCAGCTTGGAGTCCTTGGCTCAAAGCCCTATCTGATTTATCAAGTACAGCTGCACAGTAAGTATAAAGATGAATTTGTGATGGAGGAGAATATGTCTTGATACCAAATTTCTTTTGGAAATTTACTTCTGGGCTGAGTAGGATTCATGCTTGTGATCTGAAGGCAGAAGGCTGTATCTCATTAGCAAAACCCGGAGGCATTTACTTCCATAAATGCTAATACTGTTCCCCTGAGAATGAAGTACTTAATGCGGGTGAAGAGAGGCACATAATTTAGAGTTACGGTGGAGGTTTACATTTATCAGCTCAGATTCATTGCTAGGTAGAGGACTGAGACAGCACAGACTGTGCTGACCCACTGCAAAGAAAAAAAATAATAAAGTGCTGCACTGAGATTTGCTACTGGGTCCTGTTAACTGGTAAAATGATGAAGTAAGAGCTTGTTCAGAGCTATCTGGATTCTAGCTTGTGGAACATGGCTCTACAGGTATAACTGAACTTATTGAAGCACGGGATCTGAGATTTTTAACAGTACACAGTGGTGAAATGAGATCTGTGTCTGTTTTCATAAATTCTGCTCATCTTGAGATAGTTTGGAGTTATCTTTTAAGCAAGGGATAGTTACTCTAGTGAGAAAATAGCATTCTCCTTTGAGGGCTGTGAACAAGAAACAGTTGGATAAGCAGTTCTTATGGTTGTTCTCGTCAAGAAATACATGAGCCTGAACTTGTGGGAAAGCAGGAACTTTTCAGGAGGCTGCACATATTGGAGGCTGATAAACAGGAGAATGAGGAGTGCTGGGAGAAGCACCCTGATAGTGAGGTTAGAAGCTGTGCCAGCTCACTGGATCTCTGACCGTGATCCACTGCTGGATCAACACCGCAGGTGCTGCTCCTCAGCTCTCAGTTTGAATCAAAAGATACTCAGCAGTACTGAAAGGATGTTCCTTCTGCATGCAAGTACTTGGACTACACTCTGTGAGATCACAGGGTGTGCTGTGTATGTGGGAGAAGTGGCCTGTGATGTCACAAGTGGGGTGGGGAGTCTTTTTAAGGTGGTTTATACCTTATGTATAACTTCTGCATTTTTGAAGTTCCTTAATGGTAGGTACTTTCTTGCAGTAGCACCTTTGCCTGGTGTATTTTTGATGGTTGCTTTTATTCTTTGGCAGCTCTGGTCTGGATTCTTAAGAAACTGAAAATTGTGTTGGAGTGTATTTTGTCCCGGTTTTCATCCTCTCTGTAGCCTCTACCCCTCAACACTAAATGTTTTTCATGACAGTGGAAAGAGAGGCTGAGTTGCTTTGAACATATTGAAGTTGGATATCTGAACAGGTACAGTAGTTGAAATTAGTGTCTAGAATGACAGAAAGGCTGCAGTGTGAGGTGAACCATAATAATAAAACACCAGAGAATCCGCATGTGATGGACAGGAAATGATGTTCCTTATGTTCTGTGATTCGTTCTGCTGTACTACTGAAAACAAAAGTGAAGTCAGATTTTTTCGTGTTCTTAATATGGCTCTAATTTTTGTGAAGCCACTGTGAGCTGGAAGAACACTGCTTCAAATCCCTGAATGCTAAGCAGTTAATTTTCTTTTACTAGACCTGTGAGAATTGGAATGATGATTAAAAATGCAGGGAAGAAAACTTGGTTGAGTTGGGAGCTTATTCTTGGCTGTAATGACTAATAACTTGTAACCGCTTACATTAAATGAGCACTTGTTTGAAAATGTATAGATTGTGAATGAATTAATATTATGGATGAATGTTCTGATGTTTTTATATTAATTATTTAAAGCAGTGGTTTGGACTGCTTGGATGTAAATGGCAGTAAAACCTTGTCTGTCTTCCAGGAGCTCTACATGAAAGAGGCTACACAGCAGGTAATGCATGACTGGTCTAAGATAGACAGAGGTAGCTTGCTTTTTCACAGCTTTCACTACCTCATCTAATTTTTTACTTCTATGGATTGTATTTAAAAGCCTAGCAGGTAAGAATGAAGATGGGCTAAAACTGATTCTCATTATTCTCCTCAGACAAAGGTCTCTGGGATCAAATAAAATGTTTGGTAAAACAAGCTTAAATCTTGTGAAATGTGAGGTGTTGACATGCTACTTTATAGAGCACATGAAGGAAAAAGGTATCCTGGATTTGATGCTTGAATTATTGACAACTTGTTGGGTGTTTTTTTTTTTACCTTTTATTTGTTATCATCTTCAAAATCAGGGCCAGTGTTCAGCACATTAAAGCACTTCTTTGCATGTCCTTGTGTGCGTGTGACCTACATATCAGTATGTGAGTTCTTGTTATTTTTCTCTGCAGATGAGAACTGTTTTGCTGTAACAGAGAAAATCAGGTGACTACTTTGCTCTGTCTGTCCATGCATCCAAGTTTTATAGTTTGCAGGTATGAAAAAGTTGAAAATAAAATCACAGTCATTAGAACAAGTGGATGAGAAAGGTGATGGTGAAATTAGTCTCTGAATTATCCTGGGCTACCTCACACTGTCTTGACAGAGAAAATGCTTTCTGTAGAGAGAACAGTGTAAAAAGGTGCTTCTTTGATCCTTGGACTTGCTTTAGTTAACATCACTGGCCATGAGAAGCAGTCCTGCTTCTGCAGTATTGATGATTCATGTGACGGGCACAAAATGGTCAGGATCCAGGGTGGTTACAGGAATTCTCACCATCAGGTCCACTGGGATCTCTAACCTCAGCCTTGTACTGGAATCTAATAATGATGGAAAGAATCTCCTCATATTTATAATTTCAGAGACTTACTGCCTGCTGTGCAGTGCTGTCTGCTAGCCTGACCATTTTGGATGTTAGAAATCCAATTACTTTCTATTTTCTGGATTTTTATTTTTTTTTTCTAGCCAGGTATAGATTATATTAAGTATTTGTCAAAAGGTGGATTTCAAAGTAGTTTAGCTTTGTCTTCTATTTGGAACCAGAAATCTAAAAGCAAGGAGTACTAACCAGGGAGAATCCATGTCTCTTCTTCAGTATAAAGTTATTCTCTCCATAATCTGTTCTTGAGACTCAGTAGTGACACAGCAGGTAAGAAAGCTGTGATGGTAACCTGGCAAATGTCTAGATTTTGGACTTTCTATTAGAATGAAGATGGATGAGACTGTTGCTAAGAGGTTAGCCTGACTGTGTTGCAATATAAATTAACATTGTGTTCTACCCCGCTTCTATTGTTCATCAAAGTTTCCTGTTCAGGGGAAGAATAGGATGCAGATGTTAGAGAAGGGATCTGCTGCATGATCAGATTTTTTTCCAGGAGTTGCATTTGATTTCAGCTGAGGTCCATACTGGGAACTAAATGTGCTCCCTAACTTCCTTAGCCATGGAAGTATTGCTTCCTTAGTTGGCTGTAACAGTATCTCCTGGGTACCTCACTGGTTCTGTTTGGATGTAGCACAGCGTCAGAGCACAGCACTCTCTGTGGTCTGTATCACCCTCACATGGCAATTCTGAGTGATGCTGCTCCACAGGATGTTGCTTATCCATTGCCCATCCCACATCCCCCAGGTAAATACATTAAAAACTACTGAATGACTGGGGTCCTTATGAGTTTCAAAAATGGCTACTTTCTGCAGAGCCTTCAAGGCAAACAGAAGTAATAGACTGAACAGCAAATAGTGAGAGAATAGGAAGACCTCTCTCTGCTTTCTCTCTTCCCTCATTACAGATGAAAGATGAGAAGGGTGTGAGAGAGGTGAGCGAACTATGGATATCTATTAGTAACTGCTGACTGCCTAGAGAATGCTGGAGTTTGATATCAAATTGATGGTAAGAAAGTGACAAGTCAGAAGCTTATAGTTGCTTACCTATGAAAAATGTGAGAAATCCTGTAGATTTGAGATTAGCAACAATCCTAGCACAACCTGGAAGGAGTATTAGAGGTGACTGAGAACTTGACTGCCAAAAGAGTTTCCTTCGGGTTTCCTTATATTATAATATTTTAATATGAAGTCTCATAGTTAGTGTTTCTTTCACTGTTTGTGGGTCTTCTCGAAGCAACTCAATGTTGCTTGCAATTCTCTTGGTTTCTGTAGTATCGTGGCTCCAAGTTTGTGCCCTTCCACTGTTTTCCCTTTGGACAGCAGGACAGAAGCTGATATCTAAGATAAGGTATGGGCACTCATGGGTTTGTAGAATGGAGCGTGTAGAATGAATGTGCATTTCCTGTCCTAGATGTGATCTTTCAGGGCTAAGGGCTGCAAGAGGACTGATGAGAAGGCTAATAATCTGCTCTACTGTTCTGATCATGCATCAGTCCCTGAGCTAAGCATGCTCCTCTGTTCCTTCTTGGGTTGCTTATTTGTATCTGAGTGCCTCTACTTCTGACATTGCAGAGCTGAAGTGGAGAAGTGCACAGCTAATTGAAAAATCTCAAAGTTATTTTTCCATCCCTTTTCATTTTTATGGCAGTTTTGTGGAAAGAGATGCTTGATTCCATCCAAACTTCTAATAATAGATTTTTAAGCAAATGAGAATTGTTAGCTATTTTAATTTTAAAAAGAATAAAAGCAAATCTGCAGGAAGTTTTTCAGCTCTGCTAGCTCATAATCATCAAAGAAACATACTTTGTACTAGAAAGCAAGCACAAAATGTTAGCTCTGGATCCCTAGAGAAAAATAAAGGTAGGGCAAATGATCTATAGAGGAAGTCTTTTCATAGTATTTAAAACAAATGCCTTGGAAGTATTCCCTCACTGTGTTATATTTCATTTGTATTAAGATGGCTAGGTCTGAATTTTTACAGTTCTGTTTTAAGCAAAGAGCTGTATTAATCCACATTTTTGCCTATTGGCAAATTTATTCCTTGTGTTAACTACAGTTATTACAGTGGAGCTCTGTACCTGGAGTGAATTTGAAATCTTTTCTTGGTTTGTTAACCTCTGTCTCAGGAGTATCAAAGTTCAGTATAAGGATCATGCCTTTGAAAATAAGATCTGCATCCTTATGTATGATTGCTGCATTGTTCTCATAGGCAAAATATTGAAAGCCTATCAAACAGGTTTCCATCTGCAACTGAGCTGAAAGACTCCTGAGACCACAGCTTTGTTTGAATACTGTTAAATCATTGCAGTGCAGTCGCAGTTTCCATGCAGAACTGAGATGACTGCAGTTTGATTATGTTGCAGAGTTACTCTTTGCATTTACGTTCTCAGCTTGCCTATTTGGTTAGGATTTAGGATTTAGGCAGATAAATGTCTTTGAAGCTAGAAGTAAAAATCATACAGGTGTAGGGTGGGAGAAGAAAATCAATTAACTGTATATAGAATTGGTCAGGGCTTGTTCTCTATGATAAGACTCTGGAATTTGGGAGTACCTTAGCTTAACTTGTTGGCAAGAAACTGTCATCATAGTCAAAATAGTATATTTTGTGATATTATTACAACAGAGACTCATAGTCAGTAATTCAATGTACGGCAGGAGATTAATGATGAGTGATGTGCTTCAGGGTTCTGTACTGGGACTGATGTTCTTTAATGTCTTTATTAATGACATCAACGGTGGGATCAAGTGCACCCTCACCAAATCTGTGGATAACACCAAGGTATGTGGTGTGGTTGACACACCTGACACAGGATGCCATCCAGAGAGACCTAGACAGGTTGAGCCGTGGGCCCGGGAGAACCTCATGACATTCAACAAAACCAAGTGCAAGGTCTTGCACCTGGGTCACAGCAAACCCCACTAGCAGTACAAGCTGGGGGATGTAAGGGTAGAGGACAGCCCTGCCAAAAAGTGCTTGCAGTTAGCAGCTGGAAATGAGCCAGCAGTGTGCCCTCACAGCACAGAGAGCCAACTGTATCCACATCACTGCAGGACTTCTACCACTACGCATCAGCAGTGCTTTCTGTACCCTGTCTTCACTTTATTTTTCTGGTAGCTGGTTGTTTTTTTCATATGCTACAGCTGGAATACATTCTCATTAGTCCCTGTGAATTCCTTCTGTGTGAAGAGGCAGAGAAGGTTATATGTAACGTACAAGGTCACTCATAGGATTATCTTTTCTGAGTGTACAGAAATTCTGTCAGTTAAAAAGAGAAGTAATAGTTAAAAGTAATTTGAGATAGAAACAGAGAAAATAAAAAATATGCGGAGAGGATTGGCTCGGCTCTTACTGGGCTTATGCAGCTTTGTCTTCCTAAGGCCAAAAGCCAGATCTCACAGGGGTTTGAAGCTCTGAATGTTGGCCCCAGGAAGAGAGGGGGAAAGGAATCAGTCCAAGGAATGCTGGCAAAATCTGCCAAGCATGCAGTAGGGAAGGCCTGCAAGCAGGAACTTCCATCTTCCTAGCCAAAGACTGGGGTTAGCTGCTCCAAGAGGACTTTCCAGTCATCCCTTGTGAGCTCTGTTGGTGAAAGGGAAAATATGAATGCTGTGAGACTCCTGCTGCTGCATTGTGCTTCGGGGTTGGCACAGCTATTAAGGCAATATTTCGAGTTTTGAGAGCCGTAGAACGTGTTTCAAATCTCAGGGAAAAGTTAGCATTTAAAGCACTGCCATTTTCTTAGTTAATCAAAGATATACATAGAGGTTCTAGAAAAATAGAACTCTTCAAAGTTAGCACGTGGTTCAAAACTTTACATAGCACATCAGGCAAGTGCTCTGAAAGAAGTGGAAACCAAACTCTGACATGTAAACACCTTGTGCTACAAAACTCAGCTCTGTTGTACAGAGGTTCCATACGTTTCCTATAGGAAGAATGGAACAAATGAGTTTTCTCATTCCTTCAGTTTCTGAAACTGAAGCCAGTGAAACTTCACTAATCACAAATTCTCTGTCAGATTGCAACTATTGTTACAATAAATCATGACTGATGATTTGCTCTTGGATCCTTTTACTCAGCAGTCTGAAAGTGTGAACTGCTACCTAAATATAGATTAAAAAGTAACTTTCTCAAAGCTTCAATATATTCATTTCAATCTTCCTTATGAAAATGAAAGCTGGAAACTTTTGTGGAAACACAAGGGACAGAAGAGACAAATTTTTAAGGCTTTAATGCATAAAATCTTCAGGCAGTGCTTTGTGGTTTCAGCTGGATTGGCACATTATCAGCACTTTATGACAATGTGTTGGAGAAATATAAAAATATATTTAAGCTTAGTATATTGTGTCCTGTTCTGAGTTTTGGAGTTACTCTTGAATGGAAATACTAATTAGAAAAAGGTGTGTAAAGAACAAACTTGTCTGGGGATTAAATGCTGCTGATGGAATAATGCATCAAACTGTCAGAGCAACAGCTGCTTTGTTTGATTCCCCACAAGCTCAATGAATATTTGCCAGAGCTGTCCTGCATGTGCAACATTCAAGTCACTTCTGTATGAAAATATATATATATATATATATATTAAGAATAGGAATGAGGAGAGGCTATAAAGCTGTATTCCTCTGTACTTAAATGTCATGTAGAGGAAAAGAAAGTACAGCTGCTGAATACTATTTACACCTTCCCCAAAATAAGCAGGTGAACAACCTTTATCCTTTTTATCACTGCCACTATCTGTAAAAGGAGGGCTGCAGCTCTGGTCAGTGAAATTCAGCTTCAGGATCTGGAGTCTGTAAGGTACTGTTGGTCAGCACATCTTCTCTCTCCTTTAAAAGCAACTTCACCTGCAGGCTCTCTTTTGACCTCCTCCTGATCTGAATTTCAGCTGACTAGGCACAGGTCTTGCTAGGACATGAGAAAAGAGCTGCCTTGTTCACCATTAACGTACACGTGAGCATTTACCTGGGAAAGGTGAGCCTGTGCTTACCACATAACAGCCCTCCCACGTCAGGGGAGGCTACATTTATTCACTGCAACATTTCTCAAATGCTGGAGGGCTCAGAGGTTGTGGGCCAGGGACTTCAGAGAAGCTGAACTCCAGGTGGAGGTCTGTCAACACCTTTTGCATTTACCAGAAGAAAAAAAAACCTGTTAAATTACATATCAAATGCGTATTTCATGCTGGTGTACTTCTTTCATATGTATAAAGTATAGGTGTAACAAAGTGCAGCAATTTTTGCATAGAAGCAATGCTTTAGTAGTGCAGAAGTGGAACTGATCAACAGCTGGAAATTTGGTATTATTAAAACCTCTATTACCTGGATATTTCCACTCAGGAGCTGGCAAAACCACTTCCATCCAAAATGCAGCTTTCAGTTGAATTTGATGTTCAATTCTTTTTCTTTTTTTCTTTTCATTTTGAAGTGTTATTCACCTAGTCTGGAACAAGTCTAAGAAAGATCATAGCAACGCAGTCCACAGCAATGAAATTTGCCTTTATGATACTGCTCTGGAGCAGAGATGAAGCTGACTAGTTCACTGCTCCAGTACTCCATTACATCAGTACAACAATCAGCCTTTGTTCTGTATTTGATTAAGGAAATATTTGTATTTCATTTTTATCCTGAATCTTAACTTGCAACAGAGTTAATACAACAAAATGGTGTTGCATTTTTTTAGTAATCTCTACAATGCATTATCACATTCCTGACCTGCATACTAGCATGTTAGATCTGTATTTCCTAGAAAGAGCAGCTTTGGGATCTGAGTGTGAAGTGCTTTGGACTGTATTTTCAGAAAGCATGCTCTCTCTGCTGACTTTTTAAAATGACCACTTCTATTTTCTATTCATTTAGCTGATCACACAGCAGAAACTGTTGAAGTCCTTTATTACAAAGATCAAAAGTCATGGTTACCATTTACATACACAATTTACAAATTATTCACAAAGGAAGTAACAGCTATACAAGAACTGACAGCTTACTTTAGCCCAAGTAGGAGATGGGGCAGTACAGTTGTTTCCCTGATTTATTTACTGAAAAAAAGGTGTCTCTGTTTGGTGTTTTTTTTTTTTCCCTATTGTTGTTGTTATCTGTATGTGTTAAACACTGACCTAGTGTTTAGGTAGCACCTTTAGTTGTATCTGATCACATACTGACCTTTTCTTCATTGCAAAGAGCACGGTGCATGTATAAACATGCACTGAGATCTGCAGTTTTGTCACAATGCTGAGTTTTTGTCTGATGGGAATCCTATAGATTTTGGTATAATGTAGTGGCCAGGCTTAACAAAGCTCATTTGTGGGATTTCAGTGATTTTCAGCAATATTTCATTGAAACAAAACTGGAGATTATTATCAAAACTCTTATTCTAAGAACTAAATTGAGGATGGCTGCTATAACTTTTTAATAAGACTACATGATCTTAACATAGATTCTAGCCAGGCTGTTAGGTGTCTAATACCACAACTGATTTATTGCTTTTCTCTCACACGGGTTAGCATGTTTTATACCATTTCCTAAAGCTATTTCAGAGACCAAGAAACTTAACATCAAAGAGTTCTAATTTACCAAATCTCACAAAATAGGATTTTATCACAGGGTATCTTACAGCACTCAACAAAACGAGTGAATTTCCAAATCCCTTGATACGAAAGCACAATATCAACAGTGCGATAGCTGCCGTTTGTCTAAACCTACAGACATCCATAATTACATTTTTTTCTGTCCACTGGGATGTTTAGACAATTACTGAAGGAACACACTGATAAAGGAGCAAACAAATACAGATATGGAAATCACCAATGTAATGTTGCATTCAAATTTTAAGCAATAAAGCAAAACACTTCACAAAGGTTTTTACATCTAATGGAGCTGTTTAGTGGGCATCATCCAAATAGTTATGATAGTATGACTTTCTACCCAGGAATCAAATATTCTCAAAGCCTGCAGTATTCCCAGGGTATAGATAAAGACTTGCAGATGCCATAGTAAACTTGAAATACAGTAATAGGCAAAGACTTCAGTGGCACCACCTGTACATACAGCTGAGTTATTGGAACCTTACAGAACAGAGCGATGTTGCAGTATGCCTTTGGTAAGGCTTCTTGCTGGTTTAAAAAGGTAGATTTTTCTTTAAGGAAATTGTCCAGCAGTATTGGTTTCACTTCTGTTCAGTGGAAGGTCTCTTTATTGATCCACATGAGACTCCGTGTTTCATTTGGTTTGCATTCATACTCAATACTGCCAAAGCTGTTGCCCCATTGGCAGTGATCCCGTTTGTGGTAGTTGTAGAATTTGACTTGCCAGACTGTTTCAAAAACACCAATGTCATTGAACTGTGAGGAAAGGGGAATATTAGTGTTAGTAAGCTCACTTTTTTTGTTGTTCTTCTTATGAGGAACTCATGAAATTAGAACAGAAAATAGCTGATGTATGGGTTATTGTTCCTCCAGTCAACAAATCAAAGATCTGTAAAACCTACTCTAGTGGCTGTAAAGTCTTTTATACTTAAACATGCATAAAACATGAGGGATCAGATTCTCCATTTACTGCCCTCTTGCATTTATTTATGTCTGGTAAAGGCAAGGGAGTAAAAACGTTAAACTTCCCATATGGGTAGATGTTATTAACGTGAAGAATCAGAGCTATAATTCCTCTCAGGACAACAGAGCAGTGGTGGTTTGTTGAGCTCCAATTGGCTTGGTATGCATCATGTAGCAGAGGTCTGTAGTGATCTAGGCTATCACTTCAACTGTATGCTGTATCTGGAGGCTGCAGTGTGAATTGGGAAGATACCTTGTTTTGATCAGACTCAAATATTTAATGTCCCTGTGTTTTTGTAGAGCAGAGGCATGATTGAGACATTTTTTCCTCGTAAGCATTTCCATCACTCACTCTGACAGCTTCTTCACTTGACTCTTTTCCATTCTCATCATGTGCCTGGAAGATGACCTTTGATCATCTACCTAGAATAATCGCACTTGCGAAGAGAGCACGAAAGCTCCTTTATACAGTGACTCTTAATAAGCCTAACCATTTATACTTAGTTTTCTCAGAATGGACATTGCTTGGAAACTCTCCCCAGCTCACTTAGTTTTTTTAAATTCAGTCTGACAGCAGCAGGAGTTACTCTGTGCTGTCAGTGGGAGATTTTTATTTGGCTCCAGTTGTGTTACCTTAAAGGTGTAGCTGAAGTCTTTCTGCCACTTCAGTTGATGAAGGAAGAATCGAAGGTGCAAGCTATTTTATCTCTCTCAGCAACTGAAACTTTTATTAATGATCCTCCACTAAAACCCTCTAAGGGTAATCCTAATACCACTTATAAGGTAAGATAGTGAAGGTTAAGCACTGCGCACAATCTGCATAGAGAAATCTTTAGTAGAGGAGAGGATCAACTGCAGTTGTCTAGAGACTGAGGAAGAAAAAAGATTGGTCCAGAATTTCCACTTCCACTACTTGTAGAAGGCAATAAGATACAAGAGCAGAGTTGTATTTCATTGATATGTAGAAAAAAAATCTGAATTTCAAAAAGAGATGAAGGAAGAAAAGTTGTATTCCTCTAGTAACACCATTTGCTAATCTACTCTGGTGATTTGTCTGACTTTTATGGATTTCCACAAGAAGGAAAGAATTAATTGCAGAGCTTTTTTACTACCATGTTCTGCTCAGCCCAGTGCTTGCACATGCACCAACTCTGTGGCATCATGAGGAGTATCCTGCATCCTCAGAGTTCCTGTGGCTCCTGCCACACCGTGGCTCTTCTACGGGCCAGCACATGGTCTTCCCCAGGGAAGATGGATGGCTCTGCACTTTGAAGGTTAGATTTAGTGCCATAGGCACAGGA
>JAPSGF010000007.1:23227067-23270094 GCA_035772895.1 Perdix hodgsoniae
AGGTTTCTAATTTAGTTTACAGCATTTGCCAGACAGTTTAGAGTTTTCCAGGTCTTGGGCCATAACTAAGCAGTCAGGTAACAGAAACACATCCTCAGAGCAGGCAAGAAATAAATGCATCATTTTCATGAATGCTTTGCCTTTTAGGCATTATCAAAATGGTTTTGATGTCAGGGCTGACCTCTCAATCTATTTCTAGTGCGAGTACAGACTTCAAGCCATAGAATCCTTTTCTGCCTAGGATACATCAGTATTCTGCCTGTTACAGAAAAAGAAGTGAAGGCAGCAGTTCCTCCTAGCTGAAGGAAATAGGAAAATGTAAAGCTGAACACAGTAACCATAGTTTTGAAGATTTGGGAAGTAGGCATTAGTAGTTCTTGAAATGGGATGCCTGTAGCTAGTTCCCTAAATCTGTCATAGGTCTGTCTAGCTAAGCAGATAAATAATGAGTTAAGCATGTAAATATAGGCAACTCAACCAGGATTTAAGACTTCAAAGTATCAATTGTGGACATCTAAGTGTGTACTGAAGAACCAATCTGTCAAAAACAAATACTAAGAGAGGCTAAAAACTTGCTTAGCACTTGCAAATCCTAATAACTTCACAGTTAGTACATCAGGATTTGTTTTGTAAAGCTGCTGTTTAGACAAATACTGTAGCTGCTCATTCTGATCTACAAAAAACAGCTAGGAGCTTGTGTCTGAAAACCAGACCCTCCTTGCATTGCTTAAAATTACTCAATTTGTGGTAACTGTTATTAGTTACTCATCTTGTAATTATCAGAAAATTCAAATTAAGATGATACAATTCTTATTTAGAAAGGGATTGCCATACTAAATGGTGATTCCAAAAGAAGAAAACAAAGAAATAGTAAAGATACTCAGTTAAGATGAAATCCTGAGTGGATGGAGCAAATGCGAAAAAAAGCTGAAATCTGACAGGCTTGGAAAACTTGGCAAGGTCCTAAACTTGTATAAATTGCAATGGACCTTTAGGAGAGCTTCAGCTGACAATGGCTTACTGTTCCATTTCCACTTTCTGTTATAGGATCTACAGAATAAACAGCACATATATTCCTCACAGCTGTAATTGAAGGGGAGAGACAATGGCAGCCAAAGCAAAATCTCCCTCTGATGCGTGTTCTCCCACACGTGCTCACATACATGCTTTCAGCCTCTAGCATGCTCTGCTCCTAAAAGCTCTGGAAGGCTAAAGAGGGTTCTCTGTATTCCAAGGGATGGGGGCATCATTCCTATCCTGGGATCCTGATGGGAGTTCCTGGTTTGCAAATGCCCTTGTAGAAGAGGTGGGAGGTTCAGCTCCCATTTCTTTTACCTGCAGCCCCCCAGAGAGCTAGGCAGATCTCTACAAATCCCCCTAGTACTTCCTGGCCCCTGCTACTCTCATGGCTTCCCCTAGGGAAGCCATATTTGTGTTTTCCCCCTATGCTCTAACTAGCAGTCTCACTGATGCGAAGCAAAGAGGAGGGCAGCAGCTGTGAGCAGGATTTGCCCTAGAACATTTCACCTCCATGCTTTCCTTCGTAGGTGTCAACTCTCTGCTGCCCTCTGTGCCTTTCCTTGCTGGGCACCTGCTTCAAAGAGGACCACCTACCTGCATGTTGACCTGGATGGGCTGTCTCTCCCCACTCTTGGTGTGGGGCACCCCTTCTGTGTCGTAGATCCCTGTGTAAGAGGCCACTTGTGCATCCCTCGATTTCTCTTCCAGTGGGACATTGACACCCCCGATGCCCATTGTCCTGCAAAGAGATGGGATGTATCCTTTCAGCAGCCCTGCAGGCCCCCTTCCTAGCAGCTTGGAGCTAGCAGGTAGGCTTGAATCCTGGCAGCTGGGGATGCTTCAGGGATTTTAGCAGGCCTCCAGGTGCTGCTGACTCACTGGGGCTTCTGAAAAAGGTCAGGAATCTCAGGGCTCAGCAGTCGCTCAGGGAAGGTGTAAAAAGGAAAGGGAGAAGGGTGCTGATGAGGGGTGGGAAGAGAGATGATCCTCAACAGCTAGGGAGTGGTTAGTTGAATCCCTTCTCCAGAGCTGTCCTCTAGCCAGAGCCATTTTCCCATCTGCATCCTCCCTGCTCCCAGTCTCTCCTTTGCCATGGTGCAGTGAGGCTTGGACTGGAGAGCATCCCCAGCTCGCAGGGCTGGAGGAGATCTTCTCTAGGGATAAAAGGAGCTGGACCTTAAAGAGTCTTAAGGGAGGTGGGGATGGAGAGAGAAAGAAGCAGCTCCTAAAGGCAGCCTCTCTCCCAAGCCAGTCTCATGCTGGCTGGGCAAAGCAGCAGGAACAGCTGGCCGGGGATCTGGAAACAGCAAAGCAAAAGGGCGGGGAGGGAGAAATGACGGAAACCTTGTTCTGTCAGCCTGCCAGGAAAAAATATTAAACCTCTAAAAATAAAAGCAGCGGGAAAGGGAGGGCTGCGGGGGCCGTGATGGAGAGGATGCACTTACGTTGCCTGCACGGTGCCGGGCCGGAGAGCCACCTCAATCTTGTATTTGGCCCCGGTGAGCAGCTTGATGGTGCGGTTCTGGCCGAAGCGCTGCCCGTCTACTTTGAAGTACACCGCCCCGTCGTTGGGCTGGATTTTGAGGGCGACGCTGATTTTCACGAGGCTGGGGATGTCAACCATCGCGTGGCTGCGGGGTCTGCGCCCGTCTCGCCCCCTCCGCGGAAGGCGGCCAGCAGAGGAGACCGAGACGGCGAGGGAGAGGAAGAGGAGGAGGGAGAAGGAAGAGGAGGGGCTGCCGGATCCGAGCCAGCCCAGCCCTTCCCAAAAGCAGCGGATGATATATTCGTTTTTCCCTCCCCCGCTAATCACGGAGCAGCATCTGTGCTGCGGATCTTCCCTCCATCTCCCTGTCTGGGGGACATTTGCAGCTGCTCAGATGGCCGCGGGTTAGCAGGGAGTTAATCCGGCCTCGGTTATGGCAGCTTTAATCCTGCCGTCATTCCCGGACCGGGCCGGGCGGGGCGGTTCAGCACCAGAGGCGCGGACAGCAGCACGGCGCAATCGGGCACGATTTGTGTTGGCATCTTCTGCTATCGCCTCATCCCGAATCTCATATTGTCGCAGAAGACAAACAACCAGACAACAGCAACAACAACAACAAAAGAAAAACAAAAAAACAACCAAAATGTTTCTAAGGACAAAGATCTTTGAAACTGGAAGTTGTAGAGTCCAGTTCTTAGCTCTCTGTCCATTTCATTCAAGTTTGAAAAAACTACTTTTCATGAGGAGCAGAAGATTGAGGCATCCTTTCCACTCTTTTGCATCTTTGCTTTTAAAACTGCAATTTTCTCACAGTTGGCACAGGATTTCGGCCAAAAAAATTTGCAGTAAGGCCAACTGTGTTCTGGACTGCATTAAAAAAGGGGTGGCCAGCAGGGAGACGGAGGTGATTGTCCCCCTCTATTCGGCTCTTGTAAGGCCCCATCTGCAGTACTGCATCCAGGCCAGGGGCCCCCAGCACAAGAAGGATGTGGAGCTCATAGAGCAGGTCCAGAGGAGGGCACTGAGATGATCAGAGGACTGGAGCACCTCTCCTATGAAGAAAGGTTGAAGGAACTGGGCTTGTTTAGCTTGGAGAAGACTCCGGGGAGACCTCATTGTAGTGTTCCAGTGTTTGAAGGGAGCCTATAATCAGGAGGGGGAATGGCTGTTTATGAGGGTGGATAGTGATAGGACAAGGGGGAATGGTTTTAAACTGAAGCAGGGGAGGTTTAGGTTAGATATGAGGAGGAAGTTTTTCACACAGAGAGTGGTGATGCACTGGAATGGGTTGCCCAAGGAAGTTGTGGATCCCCATCCCTGGAGGCATTCAAGGCCAGGCTGGATGTGGCTCTGGGCAGCCTGGGCTGCTGGTTGGTGACCCTGCACATAGCAGGGGGTTGGAACTAGGTGGTCATTGTGGTCCTTTTCAACCCACGCCATTCTGTGATTCTATGATTTTATGACTTTATGACACTTCATGATTTTAGTAGGAGAATTTCACAGCTACATACTGCACTAGGCCTGAACTACTCTTTGTTTTTCTAGAGCTGAGATGTACGTGTGGTAGTAAAAGGTAATGCTGCTAAGTCAAATGGAAGATCTGACATTACCCAGCTGCTTTTCTTTTTGTGTGCATGTTATTAGTCTATTTAATTATGAACAGTAAGCAAAATAATACATATTGCTGAAAACTTGTGCAATGTAAATCTTACTGTACTTGCCTTACTTACATATTTGGCTAAGAATAGGCTTCATATTTCATTCGGCCAGCAGCCAACAAAAATAAGAGCAGAACACGATCCCTTAATCTCACAGCTGTGTGTATAATATGCTCTGTACGTAGTATCCCATCTTTGATAGCAGTTACTGGTAGCAGGGACTGTCGTAGAGGGAAGTTGTTACACGATGCAGTCATTGCTCCTCCCACTGAACAGTCAGCAGTGAAATCCATGAACCAAACCAATGTTTGATGAGTAGCAGCATTATCAACATTAGTATATGAGGATAATGTTAAGGGCTTGATGAGTCAGTTAAAACCCTCATATTGCTGAAGGATATCTAATCAAAAAGTAGTTACATTTAATCAAGTAGTATGTTCCAGGAGCATCTCATCCTGCAGTGAGGGCCAGCATTTAATCACAAACCATACACTGAACTCCACAGATTTGTTGCCTGGATCTTTGCTAACTTTAAAGATCCTCAAGAGTAGACACCAAAAGTTAGGTAAAGTGAATCCTTCCAACCCTCCAACCATTGTCTAAATCAACACTGAATAGTCCTGAAAATATATTGGAAGTTATCAATTAAGTAGTGTGTGTTCAGATAAGGAAGCAGTTACTATAATTAGACAAATATCTCATAACCTTATGGCTCAAAAAAACCATGTGTGCATTTTTCCTCTTCTTATTTGATCATTGAAAAAGACTTCCCTTTTTCCATTATGTTCTGCTGAGAACTGCTGTGCTTTGTGGCTTGTTGAAAATTTTGCTTGCAGCAATTCCCACTTCTATGAGTTTAAATGTAATTCAGTAAGAAACCACAGAGGCCTTACACGTGGGTAACCTGATAGCATCACTTAAAGTGGTGTGAAGAATAATGGCCATTGCCAGGGATCAGTTTTACTCCTCTCATGAGCCAGACATATCATGTTGTAGTAAATTGTGTGTAGCTGAAGGCATTGATTGCAATTAGTTTCCCAAGTACACGAGAGGTCAGATCTATAATCAGTTTTTTTTTCACCTTATTATTTCTGCCTGCATGATCATCTTTCTCTGGACACAGCTCAGGCAGTGATTTTATTCCAGACCACTATAGAAAATAAATAAATAAATAAATTTGCAAAGATGAGGGAGATTTAAAAAGTGTCATAATGTGGAGCACATATGCACAGCCTAGGTAACTGTTTTAGCATGTGGAAGTGAAATGTAGTAAAAGTTGAGCATTTGTAATAAGAAACAATTGTAAATGTAAGCATTGTCTTTCTTTTTATTGATCTGATAACTTCACCTGCTTTTAGTGCTCTCACTTATCTGACCTTCCAGGTGGTTTTTATCCATGTAGATAACAAGAGAGGAGTTGTCTTTCATAAGACTTTCTGGGAGGTTAGTATTCTTGCTGAAACATAGCTACCCACTTTAATGGCCTTGATGGGCTTCAGTTAAGGCATTGGCTGCAGTCTCTAACCCCTACTTCTGTACATGAGCCCTACTTCATCTCAGCTCTGGATCTTCAATTCCTGTCTTCCCTACATGCAGGAGTGCTGGTCTTCAGCTTTGCTATGTATGCACTTAACTATGGGCTAGATTGATCCTGATCTTCAGGCTGACCACCTGGCTTGACCTCAGCCTGCTCCTATGGAGGTGCTGTGGGCTGTATCTTGCTTTGCATCCTCAATGAGAGAGATAGGATGGGTCTTGGAGAAACCAATCCCCTACCATTTCTCGTGGGGATTTTCACAGGGAGCTGCTATTATGCATGACTTCCTGTTGGTGAGTTCTTCATGTTCTGTGCACAGTAAGATAACTGAAGGGAGAAGTAGGCAATATGCTGGGATTTTGCTGGGAGCACAGAGCAAACAGAGCGACCCTTACAAGGTTGAAAGCTAACTAGATGTTTCTTAGGACTTGAACCAATATCTGCTTTCTCTTAAGCCATAGCAGTAGCTTAGTAGTACAGGTGGATGGGCTTATCTGTTTTTTCTTCCGTTTATTTTTTCAGTCTTTCAAGTCTAGTCTTTGCTTCCCTCACATCTGAGACTTCCCAGTCTGTTGTTCAGGGTCAGTAAGGTGTGTTAAGCTATTTCCTTTCTCTTGGGATGGGAATACTGAACCATTCTTGTGTGTACTGTTGAGCCCCTTAACACTCTTGAGGAGAGCAGTAAGCTTTCTCAAGTGATCTGCTGCCAGCATACTCAGTCATCCTCATCTCTCTTTCCAGAACTACAAAGGTCTTTTCACACTGCAGCTTCATCATCCTACGTCTCTGTCTTGTGTTTTGGCTGCATCACATACGTGTATCACTGATCTAAGTCACAGATGAGGTTGGATGTATTCTGTGCCAAGTCAGAGCTAATGTGCATGCAAGCCATGGTATATGCGATGTGCTGATCCAAGTTGCCTAGGAAACATTCTGATTAAGTCCATTTGGTGTTTTCGATCCACCTTATGTAATCTTTCTATGCAGGCCATGCCAAGTGCATTAACTTTTCAGTATTACTATTTATGCAGGAGTTCCTGTTTTTCTGCTAGTGCATTAATCCTGCTGCACAGCTCTGCAAGAATTAAGTGTATGAAATGTGCCTTGAGGTCACAACAAGATACCTTGTTTATGGTGAACATGCAGTATTTAATTTCCAAGGTGACACGGATGACCTTTTCCCACTTTCTTCTCCTTGGTTACTTTTTTAATATCATGCTGAATTTAGAAATGTCCTGGTTTGGGGTTTCTTTTTGAGAAGTGGATGTAAAGCCACAATCTCTTATTCACTAAAAATAGCCATACGTGTGACGCCATATGGAGTGAACTGTGCTGAGACTTGCACTCACTAGATCTCAGTTCAGTACTGTAATTCTTTTGAAACCTCTGCTTCTGAGTAGAAGCAAGAAAAATTTTACTTCTACTGGTAGCTGGACTGGGCCTTTATCACCTTTGCAAGCCTCTTCTATTATTTTTCATGTAAATCATCTTGAACATACGGCGTTTGATTTAATTTCTACTGGGAATTCATAGTGATTTGCTGGAGAGCTGCATATTTCTGGAGAACTTAACCACTCTTTTACAGATGAAGTGGACATATGGCACTTATTTGGAAAAAAAATGAATAAAATCATGCAAGGATGGCACAAAGCAGCAAAACTGATGTAACACTGAGAAACTACCTGTATTCCTTGCAGCTTACACATTTATTTGCAATGAGATAGCTATGATCTTGGTGTAAATGCACATCGCTCTCTCAACTAGATTCCTCACTCACATAAAAGCGGATGATTACTTTTTTTTATTGCTTGCAGGAGGGAGTCCTGAAGTGGCAGGAGAAAATGTATTCTAATGAATTAGAGCAGAAAGATCTCTCTTATGAGAATGGGCGCTTGCTAATAAACTGAGCTAGACTATGAACCTGTGTTGCAGACTGTGCTGTTGTGGCAAATGGAATCCAGCATCGCATACCTTTATCTACTTTGCACAGAAATGAGAACAAGGTAACTTACAGCAGGCTTCACAATGCCTGTCACAATCTTCTTTCCCAGAAATCATCCCTTCTTTGGAGAGACACAAGGAAAACAGACCTTCCTCTCTCTTATGCCTAGTGGTGCTTTTTAGGTGCAGCTCATCGTTCATTGGCCGTCCACCCTGTCCCTCACACTTGCTATGGCCACTGCAATGTTAAGAACCTTTGCTTTGCTTGAGTGACTTAGCTGATCAGCACATTTCTGTCTGGGCAAGGTGAAATGCTGATTCCCTGTGGCAGTGGGTGATAAATGAAACCAAGTCAGAAGGACAAAAGGAATAGCTGACCTTTGAAGATGAGATATATATATCTACAGTATGTATATATTTATGAAGTTATAAAAGAGGGTGATTCCAGCTAACACTAGATAAAGATAATTCTATGCTTTGACAGTGCATTGCCTAGGTAGCTGATGGTAAATTCTGGAGTCGTTGGCTTGGTGCCACTGTATCTATAATTGCATTTCACACATCTCTAGGGGCTTTTCTCAAAGGTAAATGAGAAATTGAGCTTCCTTTGTTTAATGATGGTGTCAGCACCCTTTTTTATTCACAGTAAACCATTTCTTAATATAAGGTCATACAGACAGTTCTTTTTCCAAGAACAGTCCCTGGACACTTTCTATCATAGTTTATCATGGAGGACACTATTCCTGACTCAGCATAAACACTGAACCAGCAGGAGCAGCAGGTAAGCAGGGCTGCCAAGGGGAAAATCTGTGCCTGCAGAGAGAAAGATGCTGACAGATTCCTCTGTCTTTGTTCCTATAAGCCCTTCCAGCTTTCTTTTTCTCAGCTGAGGAAGAGAAAGTAGTAGGAGCTGTGAGCCACTTCTTGGTCTTTCACGTTCATCCTCAGGCTCTACAGTTTTATATCCTTGAGGCCTTCAGTTTAAAGGTTTCCAGGAATGCAATAAAAGATATTTGAGTTGTTACTGTTAATGACTTGTACTGTCAGTTACCCATTCAAGGAGGAAAAAAGTGGACCTTTCAATAAGATGGAAACAGCAAAATGGAAGGAAATTATTCCCATTCTTAAAGCAAAAGGAATCACTTAGCACAGAAACACTATGCAGGAGGATGTACAAGCTCTGAAATACGCCAAACATCACAGTGGGGCTGGAGCAATCACATAAACAGCAGGCAGATGAGAATGGTTTGAGCGAGCTTAGAGCAGGTCATTTGGCCATGGACCTTATCTGGTAGGAACACTGCAGCAACTTCGTAAAGAGCTAACGGGATTGCTGACCTGATTCTGGAGTTCAGAGGAGCATCCCAACCAGCAAAGACCTTTTTATGTTGTAATAATGATGCTGCTATTTGGAGGAAGCTCCAGGCCTTGTGCCTGTCAGGTCAAAAGACCTTTGCAAGTGGCTGAGGTTGAGTTAACCCTGGGTTCAGCCCCAGCCTAAGTGGGCTTAGCTGTGAACTATCTTGTTCAGGAATCTTGTTGAGGACAGAATTGTTCTTGGCAGTGCATCAGCCTCTTCATTGCCTCCTGTGTAACACTATCCTTCCTCCTGCATGGAAAAGAGGGAGTGTGACTGCTATAACACCCAATATTGGAAAATGGTTTTATCGTATTTTTTAACAAACATTACCAAATGGGTTTTGCCCACAGCTTTTGCACAAAGATGCATGTAGGAAGTGATATTTTGACATCTAACCAGTTTGGGAAGTCTCAGTATTAAAATCCAGATTTCTTGTATCAGCAGAGGGCGCAGCATCATTAACCAAGCAAAGGCTTTCGTGCTTACTGCCAAACCCTACCTGCTTGTGCCTCAGGAATAAGGCTTCAAAGGTGGGATGAAGTGACAGAGTTAATGAGTTAGAAACTGAGAGAGGTCCTTTTGGTAAGAGATCCTTTTGGTAAGCAGAAAGCCATACGATACACCACCCTCCATTGTTTTGCCAGAGTTCATGTATTTGTGGGGTGTACTTTCTTCATTGCAATTAGGCATTAAAGTGCTTATTTAACTTCCCAGGACTCTGTCATCAAGGCTGGCAGTGCCTGATAGAGGTGAGCATTTTGCTGTGCTGTTGCCCGTTCTGTCAGAGGCAACCTATAAATACGCTCATGCTTCTATGTTTCCCTATCTCTCACTCTGTAAGAGGAAATGGGCTTGTTTTCATGTGATTAGCAGGCAGAGGAACTTGTGAAAGTGACACAGCTGTACAGTAAAAAAAAAAAAAAAAGACAAAAAAAAAAAACCCAAAACCCCACCCCGCAGAGTTTGTTACCAGAGGTGCTTAACTGCTGGCTCTGATAGACCTGAGAGCAGGACTGCCTGCAACATGGAGCGAGAGCCGATGCGCATAAGGGAGGGCTACCTGGTTAAGAAGGTAAGCAGGCAGCCTTGGGCAGAGTGGAGGAGAGAGCTGACTGAGCAGGCTGGGGAAATGTAGGGAAATGTGCTTTGCTTCCAGTTATTTAAAACTAAAAAGGCTTTTTTTTCCCCCTAAAAAAGAAGGTGAATGAAGACAGTTCTGTGAGTAGTAAAACAACGTGATTATAGTGATTACAGAAGTACTGCTAGCAGTTATACCTTGTTACAGTACTATATGATGAGGCATTTCTGTGTTTATCCCACAGTACTTCTAGATCAAATATATATATTGACTAAGAAATACAAATGCCTTGGTTGGATGCTTGGTAAAAATAGGTAACAGCTCAAAATGACCAGAGCCTATTTTACTGCGCTTTATCAGAGAGTAAAATATTAGAGAAGCATGCTGCTATCCCTAAAACAGGGGGAGCTTGTGGGACCATGCACTAGGCTTAGGTTACAACTTTTATTGAAATCCTTAGTGAGATCAGTCTGGTGTCCAGCAGTTTAAACCAAGTCAGTTCTGAAGCAAGGGAGGAACTCTGCTGTGGGGTCTCTGCTCGTCAAAACCAGAATTCCGGTCTCTAGAGCTGCTGTCTGGAGAGCTTTCTAATCTGCAGCCACTGTTGCATAGAGGCCACTCCTCAGCCTTATTTCCATTGATGCTGGAAGTAGGCAAGTTTATACAGTAATCTCAAAGCTGAACTGATGCTGCCGTGAGGAAGGAGATGACCAAATTCACTCATAGCAGACTGCAGTGCTCTCTAGTTCTCATGGCCCAATACTTAGAGCAAGAGGCTCACAATCTATATTTTTCC
The DNA here is from genome assembly GCA_035772895.1 of Perdix hodgsoniae. Taxonomy (NCBI): domain Eukaryota; kingdom Metazoa; phylum Chordata; class Aves; order Galliformes; family Phasianidae; genus Perdix; species Perdix hodgsoniae. The sequence goes on from JAPSGF010000007.1 coordinate 23,237,944, forward strand.
ATGGCAAGGGAATGGCTAGAAACTTGGACGCAAATACTGTATCTGACTGGGCATGCCAGGGAAAAGATGTGTACAGCTGTCCAGTGTGAGTTCCTGCCATTCCTGTGGGTGCTGGGTACCCAAGAAGTCTCTCCGTCTGGGTACTGCTAATGGAAAATTGCTGCTGCATGCTGTTTCAGTAGCAATAGAGAAGTGGAAATTGTGCCCCTTTTCTGTAAAGTGGTTCTGTCCTTGCTGAAGTGAGTTTGTGTTGATGGTGAAGAGCAGCAATGTGCCAAATGGAGGCTGGATGGCAAAAGGAGAAGATGCAGACCAGGCTACCAGCAGCTATTTGATCTATCAGTAAGACTGCAGTGGATTCTGTAACCAGAGCTTCCAACCAGGATGGGCAAAGTCCTAATCAATCTTACCTGCTACTGAAGTACTCTCCTCTTTTTTGTTATGCTTCTAAAGTGAAGCTATGGAACATGCCTCCCATACAAGTCACTCACACAGCCACAGTTGTCTTTGCCAAGGGTGAAGGCTGTTTTTCACTGGCTCTCTTTTTTTCTAATTTACATCATAGGAACATGCTTGAGTGTCAGTGTTTTAGCTGGTACAACGTGACCTCTATTACATATGCATTCAGTTTTGGTTTTGTGGCATCTTACGTGTAGTTGGGGTGACTTTGTGTAATCTTCTGAGCAAGCACAGAAAACAGCTCATCTTCTACTCATGTAGTGGTGCAGAAGTTTTTTTGTTGTTGTTTTTTATAAATTGTTCTACCAAAGAGAGATTGTGTGAGTTTTTAAAGCAGCTAATGATTTGAGAGACCAATTCAGAGAACATCCATCTTTATATGAAGTTTTTGGAGCAATCCTTCTTTCTTGTCTTTCATGAGCTGTTTCAGCTGAGACCACCATGACCACATTTCAGCTTTGCTGACAGTGGACGTGAAGCTGCCAGTCTAACCTAGCTGTGCAGTGGCTTCCATTGGCAGAGCACGTCAGAATCTTCAGGAAGTATTAGCAGAAATATCAAAAGATGTGGTAGACTGGCAAATATAAAGATTGTGTGGTGGCTCAAGTCTTGGCTCACCATCTTGATTCCTTAGCATAAGTTCAACCTATGGGTCCACTCACGTTCTCCAGCTTAATTCATACAGCATAAATCCATACAGCTTAAACAAGCAAGAAATCAAACTAAAGGAAACAGCATTCAATCCCTATGTGCAATCCATATCCAAGACAGGCTCTTCTTTGTAACTCCTGGGTTTCTAGAAAGCCTCCAGCACAGTAATTTTTCCTTTGGTAGAATTCACTTGTAGGGATCCTTCTGCCTCCAGTGAGGGCTGCAGAGGCTGGGAGCAGGTCCCATTCTTAGTAACATCCCTGCTGACAGTTTTCCCTCTTCACCCTGTAGTTGAATGTAAGATCTGATTCAGAGTGTGAAAGGCCATAGAAGGCAGAGTAGGAAGAAGGATGTGATGGAGAAAGGCTATATTTGGGGAGTGATGGGGTGGGAACAAAGGAAGATGGTTTTTCTGTCCCATTCACATGTGTAGAAATGCAAATGCAGCTAGTGCAGTCCCTCTCTCATGTTTGAAGATCAAAACAAGCCACTTTGCACAGTGTGATGGTGTCTGCCTTGCTTCTATCTGCAGCTTTAACACTGTCCAGCCACCATGGTAGAGGGGGGAGGATAAATTGGGGTCTCTCTTTGTGCTGGAAAGACTAAGGACAACTAATATTTTTGAAGAATTTGGAACCTGTGTATGTCTGGTGCTCTTCAGTAATTCTTCAGAGAAGCTGTTGATATTCAGCATATCTAAATGTTCATTTGGATGAGAAGTAAGTCACTTCGGTGTCTGGGATTGTGACTGTTTTTAAAGCTGTCAGCAGGCTGAGCTAGCTAGAGCACCAGGTTCTTAATTCTAGTGCTTACTCATGCTAACTGAGCACAGAGAAATGGATCGTTGCTCTTTGAGTCCCTGAGACTTTGGCCATTTATTTCACTATATGTAGGTTCTGGCCCTGGCTTTCTCTATATTTCATTGTCTAAAAACTGTGATTCAGAAACAGGAAGTAAAAACTTCAAGAGATGAAATGAAGCACCTCAAATTCTTACCAAAACGGTTAGGGATCTGCACCCTAAGAACCTTAAACTACTCACTGCTATTTGCCTAAGTCAAGAAATCCTCTGCAAACTTAGAATCATAGTATCACTTGAGTTGGAAGGGACCATTAAAGTTCACCTAGTTAAACAACCCTGCAATGAACAGAGACCTCTACAGCTAGATCACATTGCCCAGGGCCTGGCCCAGCCTTGCCTTGAAAGTCTCCAGGGTTGGGGCATCTACGGCACCTCTGCGCAACTTCTTCCACTGCCTTGCCACTTTTATTGTAAAAAAACAACTTCTTCCTTATACCCCATCGAAATCTCCCCTCTTCTAGCTTGAAACCATTTCCCTCTGCCCAACCACAACAGACCCTGCTAAAGAGTCTGTCCGCTTCCTTCTTACAGCCCTCCATCAGATATTGAAAGGCTGCTCTCAGGTTTCCTGGATCCTTCTCTTCTCCAGGCTGCACAGCCCAGCTCTCAACCTGTCCTCATAGGGAGGTGTTCCATCCCTGGGTTCATTTTCGTGGCCCTCCTCTGGACTCTCCAACAGCTCCATGTCTCTCCCGTAGTGAGCACTCCCCATCTGGATGCAGTGCTCCAGGTGAGGTCTCACAGTGCAGAGCAGAAGGGCAGGATCACCTCCCTCACCCTCCTGGCTGTCATCTTGAATCAGTGTGGCTGGGACAAACTGATTCTGAAAAGAAATGTCTACAGGGAAAATGTTGGAAAAACTCACAGGTGGGGCCACTGGAAGAGGAGGTAAATGGTGGTCAGAAGAATAACAACAGTGTGTTTTAAATGCATAGTAAGATGGGTGCGGTTGTGGCTTAGTGTTCCCCTTGAGACATGATAACTAATTCAGAGTCAGATGTTCTGTGCAAGATCATGTCTTCAGTGGATATCATGTGAACAGTGCTTTCTCAATGCAGGGTAGCATGTTTAATACCTGGAAGCCAATGTGGGTTGTGCTCTTAGAAGATGGAATTGAATTCTACAAGCGGAAGTCTGACAACAGCCCCAAAGGGATGATCCCACTAAAAGGAAGCACCATCAACAGCCCATGCCAAGATTTTGGCAAAAGAATGGTAAGTACTTCTTTTTCTAATAGCTATGATTGACAGTATACTGAAGGCTCTAAAAGGGCACAAGGCTGGTAGTTAGATTCCTTATTCATAGCCTGGTGATCACTTTCATTTGTCTTAGAAGGTCACAAGCAGGCTTGGACTTTTGTAGTGTTTGAAAGGTGCGACTGCTTGAGGAACAACTCAGGATATTTCAAGAGGAGCAGTTCAGAAAGCAGTTGTTTGGATTTCTGACTCTTATCATAGTGGATCTAAATTGTATTTTCATGGTGCTAACAGCCACAGAATAAAATTGTGGTAAACTGTCTCACAGGCTTTGGAAAAAATGTGATTATTTCCAGAGAACACTGATTAGCTTGCTTGGGTGGGAAGGAGATAAATGCTGTGATACAAATGCCCTAAAAAAGCTGTGATCCCAAACTGTTTCATTACCATTCAGTAAGTACACGAGGTCAGGTAGTTCATATTCATATAACCTGTTTTATTTGCATGTTGTGTGGTTATATGTAGAGCTTTTACCTATGACTAAGAGCTAAGACCTAAGTGTTTACTCAGAGTGAAAAACCAAAACTGATTTGGAGAGATCAGTTTAAATGATGCTATGCATTTGGGCTCCCTGTGGGCAAGCACAGTGTACAATCAAGAAAAAATAATATAATTGAAAGGTATAATCAAAATATAATATATGTATAATCAAGGTATGGAAATAAACCTACAAGAGAGCTAGGCACAAGGGGAACAAAGAGAAAATAGATGGAACGTTTACCCATGTAGAAGGCTTGCTGCAAAAGGCTCCAAAGGAGTGGATCTCTCAAAGGCTCCAAAGGAGTGGATCTCTCAGATGAGACCCTTCCTCTCTGGCAGTCAGCACTTAAATGGGTCTGGAGAGGTGGAGCCTGGCTCCACCCCTTCCTGCAGCACAGGTGAATTGCTTTCACCTGTGCTTCCAGGGCTGACATACTGCTCGCCTTAGATAACTAATCAAAGGTTCAGGCTGTGATTCAGCAGCTCCCATACACTCAGCAAGCAAGGTAAGGTCCAAGTTTCCAATGAGATGCATGCATCATGATATTGGTAAATTCAAAGTCTTGTTTGAAAGAAAATTAAAAGCAGGAGAATGAATGTGTGAGAATACTTGTTTTGTCACAGGGTTCCTGAAATATGTGTGTTGGTAAAACAGGACTTCCAGGATCAAAGAATGGTGTATTTAGCCCAGGAGGAGACTGTACTGTCGTGTCTGGAAGGAGAATCTTATGATTGTGTATCCTTATCCCATGCTCATCATAGATACTGCAATACCTGAGCTGTCAAGGGAGAGCATTCAGTTGATTCCGAAGCATTTGAGACCAAAGCCATCTAGTCCTTCTTGCTGACAACTTCTGCCCTGCTCAGCCTCTGACTGGGCAAGCCTTACTGATAACCCCTGCAACTTTGGATCTGATCTTCTGCTTCAGCAAGCATAGATGCAAGCCAGAGCTCTGCATTACTGCACTTAACTTCACCTCCTTTGCAAACCCTGAACAATAAAGGTGAAGTGCAATTACATCCAGAGACTAGAGCATGGGGGAAGAACAGTAAATAACCAAATGAAGGAACACAGTATATCTGTACATATTTGGTTCTAATTCTGTCAGTTTGAAACTATGTCTCTACGTTATCTAATTAGGAACCCTCTGTACAGCTCTCCTTACTCTATATGTGGGAGGAGGATACTATGTTCTGGAGTATCAGATCCTACAGTACAGTACTAGACATTCATTTTTTCCTTATAAAGCATTTTTTTCTGGACAGTTTTTTTGTTTTTTTTTGGTGGGTTTTTTTTTTGTGTGTGTGTGTTTGAAGTCCTGATAAAATCACTATTGTTCTGTACTGGTTCCATGTGCACTCCCAAAATAGGCAGAAGGGTCCGAAACGTTCAGGGTCAGATCAGGAAGACAAGGCACCGTGCTTTTTCAGAAGTAACATCTGATGCTGTTTATTGAAGTCAGTGGAAATGGTCCCAGTGACTTCATTAGGTGTTGGAGCAGATCCTCTTTGCTAGGTCAGTGAGATCCCTCTGCAAGTCCATAGACCAGCAGCCCTGAAGAAGTGCAAATTTGCACTTCTCCAACAGTCAGAACTGCAACATACTCCTTCGTACAAGCAGTGCTGTCATTGGGATTGTTCTTACTAGTAGTTACTTCTCAACATCATTAAATCACTGCATATATTCCTTGAAACTATAGGAACTTTATTTTTTGATATTTTGCATCTTTATTATGCAGCTGAATTCAAAGTCTTTGTATTGCATTGTACACTCTAGTTAATTGCATGCTAAAACATACACCTGTGCTGCTTATGGGAATTATTCTGGTTCACAGTGGCTTGAGTGCATTTATAGCACTAAAAATGGAATGGTAGTTTTGGCTCAAGGTTTCTGTAGGGTAAGAAGTGGGATAATTCTAATTAGGTCTGTTTTAAGTCTAGTCTTATTTGGATTCACATTGGGGCAGGGAATATTGAGCTGTGAGCAGACTTTCATGTTCATCTGGTCAGATTTCGGATGTTTGGGTAAGGTAGACCTCAGTGCAGTGATACAGACTGAGACCTCAAGGGTGCATATCACCAGCATAATTAGTTTGGTAAGTCAGTTGCAAAGAGCAGATGTTGAGGGGAAAGGAAGTAATCTTGGATTTGTTAGACAGAAAAGGTTGTTCCCAAAAGGCGGTGACTGCATATTTAATGATTTTAATTGCAAAATGCACTCACTGCTGTTTACTGGTCCTGATGTGAATCTTTATCATTGCTCAATGTGGTGTTAATTCTGCTATATTCTTTCTTCCTCTCTCTTCCTCTGGATGGCATTATCATGTATGGTTCCTTATAGTGGGATTCATTTATTATGTTGGTGTTTAGTTCAAGCTAATGCTCTAATTTTCTCAAAAGCACAAAAGGATACACATCTCCAGAAAGGAGGTTGTTCACTTCTAGGATTGGAAACAACTGATTATTCAGAGTCTTGATTTCATTGCTGTAGATCCACTGTTCTGTGCCCTCTACTTGTCCCTATGGATCCATGCAGTTTGCTCCCTTATTAGCGTGATGTTTCCAGTTTGATGCCTACTGAGCCTTTTTATTCTTGTACAGCTATGGAAAACATAACAGTTCCTCTTATGGGGAGTTGTATGTTAGAGGAAATGGAAGCCCTCTTGTCTGAGTAATTTGACCTGGATTTTCCATCCAAAAGGTCACTGGATGAAATCAAGATCAAACAGTCTGAACTTTGAGGGTTTTGGTCTTTTTTTTCCAAGTTGGTGTTTTTTTTCTTTCTCTGTCTTTAAATGATCTGTTCTCATTTTATGTGAATACAGGTTTTCCAGTGGGGTCAGTGTTTTTAGAGAGGCAGTGATCATGATGTGTATCTAAGAGTTGGATTTATCATTTCCCTACCAAACCCTTAGAAGTGTGCTAAACTGCAAACAAGTGCAGCTACTCTCCAATGTGACAGTTTTCTTCTCTCTAAGCAATATGGTGTGGTTTGTTTTTTTGTTAGTGTCTCTCCTCCAGACTGACCACATCTCTAAATAGTGAGACAGGTTTACACCCATGTAATTTTGCAGGGGATGGGTACTTCCGTCTTTCAGCTGTGTTGAACTTGCCAGCAGATGTTAAAATCATCAACTATATCAGTGCCACTCATTTTCTGCTGATGTTAGCTCTAGCTGGAAAATAACAAAACTCCATTATCTGTACTGCCTGTCCATGTTTTTCTTTAGGATTACTTTATTTGACTGTGGCTCTAAGGCACTCTCCAAAGCCCCTTAGGTGGACTGTTTGCCATGGTGGCACTAAAGTAACTCAAAAAAGACGTTGTTTATCCTTCCAGTTTGTCTTCAAGCTCACGGCAGCCAAGCAACAAGACCACTTTTTTCAAGCCTCCTACCTGGAAGAGAGAGATGCTTGGGTACGGGATATCAAAAAGGCAATTCAGTGCATAGATGGAGGTCAAAGATTTGCCAGGAAATCCACGAGAAAATCCATCAGACTGCCTGAAACAATCAACTTGAGGTATGTTCTTGTTGCTCTGCTCCTCTGTTTACGTATCTGCCATTGCCTGCAGAGGGAAGTAACCTCGGCATGGCAGAGCTATTAGCATGTGTGTCTGTGCTACCTATCCAGTTTCCCTTGGAGTCCTTTCTGCATAACTGACAGTTTCAGCATGGCAAAAAATAACTTGTGGTGAGAACGGGGAAGAGCTTTTTTTAAAGCATCGTCTTTTTAAAGCATCATCTTTTATAAAAGCAAGCTAATTTGTCAAAGGATTTTGCTTATGAGCAGGCTTCTGAGTACACTGCAGCACTACATGTGATTCTTCTAGGAGAAACATTTTCACACAGCACAGAATTTAGTGTAAAAATGTTTTTGTATTTATTTTATCTCTGGACAAATACTACTGTTAGCAGTGGTTGTTGCATGATGAAAACAGTGCCTGCCAGAGTAGTTGGAGTTGGCTAAGGGAGAAGGAAATATAAAGGGCACACTCAAGATGCCATCTGTTTGTCAGTACAGGTCAGTGTGATATTTGTCTCTGAGCAACAAATACAAAGATACAAGTGAGCCTGTGGTCCTTCTTACAGGACAGTGAAGCAATAAGGGGCAAAGATCCAACTAAATGTCTTCACTGGATTCATCAGAGGAGCACCCTGATCGAATAAAAAGCTGAAGAATTTAGCCTGTGGCACTTAGTGTTTGTCCTTCTCATTTAAGAATCTCAGAGAATTCATTTTGAGCAAGTGAAAAGCAGATGGGAGGAAGGAAGTCAGATCAGGAGTCACTGGGGTTACTTGGGACCTCTGAGAGCATATGGGCCTTAGGGATGTCCCAGTCAGAGGCTTTCTGCTCAAGTAGCCTCCACAGTAGGGATTCCTCTCTACAAACTACAGTCATCACAAGCTGGAACAGTCTCAAAATGGGGGTAATTAATGATGAGGCCTTTGTGCACCATTCTTATATTTGCGATGGCAATGGTGAAGCCTCTGTGCTTTGCACAGAAGGCTTTTCAGGAGAAGAATACTAAGCCATGCTGTAGCACTGCAGAGAGCACTATGCTAGCAAAATATGAAGATCCTGTGAAAGAATATTTCTATAACAGCCAGATATAACTTTTAACATGCTAACATGCTAATGTTTTTGTTGTTTGTTTGTTTTATGCACAGTGCTTTGTACCTCTCAATGAAAGATCCTGTAAAGGGAATAAAGGAATTGAAGCTGGAAAAAGATAAAAAAGTGTTCAATCACTGCTTTACAGGTAAGGAGCTCTTGTCCTGTTTTTTTTTTGTTGTTGTTGTTGCTGTTGTTTGTTTGTTTGTTTCATTCAATAAAAAGAGCACAGGGCTAAGAGTCTAAAGATAGACTAAAACAGCTCTAAGCTATTTAGAGTACAGTTTGTGAAGAAAGTTTGAGAGGGAAGCCTGACAGAGGTCATCTTGACCACTGTGGGACATGCTCAAAGGATGAAGCTTGAGAGGGTTCAGATACAGTCACAGTGCAGCAGAGAAAATGAAATGATTTTCTCGGCAAGATTGAAATAGATCTTTCTAGAAAGTTTTGTGAAACAATTCCAGAAGAACTGTTTCTCACTGAATTTTTCTGCAACAAACTGTGTCGTGTTTTAATTCCTGTCCTGCTCCAAGTCCAATCTGTGGATGCTAAGCTTGAATGTCAACCTCTTTCTACAACACTGCATCAGTAACACTGCAGCTTGAAAGACTATCTTCTCCATGCTTGGCTTTTCCAGTCCCTCCTGCTGAAGCTTCCCAGCTCAGCCCTGCATCTTTTCCCAGTTCTTTTCTCCTGGAAGTACAGTGTTCAGGAGTTGTATTGGCTCAGGACATCAGCTGGATTAGCTGTACCTCAATGAATGACACAGACACCTTTGCAGATTAATCCTCTGCATTGTCACTGAGAATATCTTTCAGGAGATTTATGTTTAGATGGAGTGGATTTGTTGCCGGTGGTGGTATTTATTTCTTGTTTTTTTTTTTTTTTTTTTTATATAAGGTTTCTGTGTGTTTCTCTTGGTTTGTGGCTGGTATTCATATTATTAATTCCTTTATAACCAGGCACTGCTGTGATTGACTGGCTGGTGTCTAGCAACTCCATCCGAAATCGCAAAGAAGGCCTCATGCTTGCCTCCTCTCTCTTGAATGAAGGCTACCTACAGCCTGCAGGAGATACATCCAAGGCTGCAGCTGAGGGACTGTCAGATACCCCTTTCCTGGATCTTAGTGATGCCTATTACTACTTTGTGAGTGCCGTACTGGTTTTCCTTTGTTTCTGATTTGCAGATATTCTTCTCAGGCTTGAGCCTTGTTTTTTAAGTCCAGGGGGAAAGGTTGTCAGAAATTGAGAATTCCATGTTAAATATCTTTCTCTGTGTGATGCTCAGAATAAACTGACTCACATTAACATTTGTAAGGTCAGTTCTTCTGTCGCTCTGTGTGAACTGAGTACAGAGATCAAACTGGGTTCTTTTTAGCTTAGGCTTTGTTCCCAGTAATTTCAGCAGTAACCAAGACTTGGCCACCAGCTCCCCTGATGATTCAGTAAAAGGGAAGAGAGTAATTCATCATCATGAGGCTTCTTAGAGCAGCTCAAGCTGGAAACACATTTTTGTGCTCAGAGCCATCAGATGTGACTCAGTTCACATACACGCAAGCAGAGCTTGCCTATGAGCCAAGAAACAAAAGTTTTAAATATCTACCTCTTAACCCCTGTCCTGGGTAGTTTAACCAATCTTTTCAGTTTATTTCTTCAAATCAGTCAACAGAATACGAAGAAATTGTGATACTGCAATCACAGTCAAATACTGTTTTTAAAAATGCTTGGCTTATGAACTTATGCTTGCAAAGAGTATTCTTACTGTCATGTAAAATTGCTTCAGTTTTACAGTTCTGTTTATATTTACTGCGTAGAATCATCCTGCTTCACCAAAATGAATTTCCCCAGTGCTTGCTTTGTTTTTCTGGAGTATCTCTGTGGTACCTGTGCAGAATCACTGGCAGTGCTGGTGGAGGCAACCACGTAGCCATTGTGGTTCCTGGCTATCTACCACACTTCTGATAGCCATTGTGCACTCTGCTTGCTTTCAGCTTGCTTTTAGTTTGTTTCAGTACCAACATGGTCTGAGGGAGGAAACTCCAGGTCAGCACCTGGCTTGTTTTCATGTGAATTGGAAGTACAAAAGCTTACTGTATGCAGTACAAATGGTTACCTTCATTTATACCATTTGAACTACGTAGTTTCACTAAGCAGCATCACGAATTATCTGGTGTGGAGAAGACAGCCTGGATGGAAACATTTCTTCTTCTTCTTCTTCCCAGATTTTAGGTGCTATGTAGGAAGAGGAGAGGTACATTGGGCTGGGGAATGGGCAGCCCAAAATATATTGGCTGTGCCAGCTTCACTTCATGTAAACTGTGATGCATGCAGGTGCTCAGGCTCTCTTCAGAGGCTCAATGGCCTGCATTCATAGTCCTCAACTGAAATGTTTCCACTGTGACATGGAGAGGTCCTCAACTTTACTGGAATGTTTTTCAGTAAAAGAGTTGGGTTTTTTAGGTATCAAAAACAGAGTGGAAGAAAGGCGAAGAAGCCACACATACGTGATGTATAAACATGTACCATTTGTGTAACTACTTCATGTTCTCTTGTGATCATGCAGCCTGACAGTGGATTTTTCTGTGAGGGGAATTCTAGTGATGATGATGTGGTCCTGAAAGAAGAATTCAGAGGCATGATAGTCAAACAAGGATGTTTACTAAAACAGGTTGGTATTACATACCTTCTAGCCTCTCTAGCCTAGGGTACAGGATTATTCTTTTCTCCTTAAAAGCTTTAAAGAAGAGAAAAATAAGCCTACGCCACGTCTTACTTTTATAGGATTTATCTATGTCTCCCCTTTTATACAAAGAACCCTTACTGTAGCATGGCAGCAGGACTTCTGAACACAGTTGCAAGACTTATTGCTGATAGTATAGAACAAGATAGCTTAGTGTTTTAATTAAATACAAGAGAATGCTGAAGTAGGTGTTTCAGCAAGGGTATCTGCTTCTTCTGGAAGTCTGGTGCCATGAAGGAAAACAGAAAGTATCTGTTGGGAACATAAGTACTTTTTGGTAGTGTTCAATTGTATTTGTCTTGTTCAACCATGCTACTCAAAAGCAACAGAAGAAATTAGGTATGAGTCTTTCTGCCAACATTTACCCTGCCACATTCACCTCAGCCTGGTTAGTAGGAACTTCTTGCAAGCAGCAATAGTTAGTTGAGAAACTAATATTTTGAAATGCTGAGAGGAAATGATTCATGATGTTCCTTACCAATTAATCTAGATTTGGTCACCCTCAGTGAACTGTGGCTCACTGTAGGGACCGCTGCATCTGCTGATTATGTCTGTTTTCAAGACTGGAGTGATGGATAGGGAGAATCTAGACTTGCTGTGTAATGGTGTTACTGCAGTTACATTGTGAGTGCTGTAAAATGAGTCAGTGTTTCAGCTTCCTGAAACGCTTCCAGATCTGATGCCCTGGGATGTCACCCAGCCTGTCTTCCATGCAGCTTTTCTGGTGACTCATCCTGTTCAGGCTGGGAACGTCAGGATGGTCGTATGTGCTGGAAGGGAGATTTCCTATCTTTCAGGAAGAACACAGGGCAGAACTAGAAGAGCTGGATGTAGTCCATGCATGCCTAGGGTCCATGTGACCAGTAGGAGCCTGTGAGGTGACCAGCTGGCCCAAACGGAGCTTTAGGACGAGATCTCCCAGAGCTTGAATGCACTTAAACAACACTGATTGATTGGAGGTGATGGACTAAAGGCTGAAGTGACTTTTGTTAATATTTGGATACCTGCAGTGTATGGAGCTAAATCCACATGCTGATATTATGCTCTGAGGGCAGCCCCTAGAGGTAAGGTGCAGTGCCTGGAGCCCCAGGAGGACTGGGTGGCTCAGAATGGCATTGCTAGAAGGCTGTGAATTGGCATGAAAGCTTACCTCAACCATCCAGCTGATGCTGTGTTAGGATCTGAGCCCGTCTGCTAATAGCAGTGATTATATATATGTGCAATTATAATTGCAGAATTGGCCACAAGCATTTGCAGGGAGGGCAGTTCATGACATTTGTGTTTTTGAATTTTTCTAGGGGCATCGGAGGAAAAACTGGAAAGTGAGAAAGTTTGTTTTAAGAGAGGACCCTGCATATCTTCACTACTATGATCCTGCTGGAGTAAGACACGTTTGGTCTACTTTGAATTATTTTTCTGTTTGTTTGGCAGTTTTGCTTTGGGGTTGTATTTTTTTGTTGTTGTTGTTGCTGAAGTTTGGTGAGTATTTTGTTTGTTTGCTTTTCAGGCTGCCCTCCTCTAGCTACATGAGTGAAGTATTTGCTTAGGAATGTGTGATTAAAAAAAGGCAGGCAGGACAGTGGGGCAATTTATGTTCACACTAGCTGGCCACTCTGGAAAAGTAAGAGGGAATGATAGTTTTGGGGGCTGGCATGTCAGGGTGGCAAGTGACATCCTGACCTGGGAGCAGTCAGTACTGAACTGTGCTCTCACCTCTTCTCTGTGGTCAATTGGAAGTGAACAAGTTGAAAAGAGCAAATTAAGGCAATACGGTCACTTTGCAGTTTATAATTTTCCATGTCAGACTGAGACATGGCATTTTGTTTGTCATGTAATTGTAATAGTCCAAATACTGTTCTGAAAAAGGAAGGGGCATCAATGCAAAAAAGCCTACCCTCAAAAGCAGGTGTCCATGTGGGTTCAGCCCATTGTGTGTTTATTTTGTCGGGGACAGCTGCAGGAGCAGTTGTTGTGGGTTACAGGTTCCCCACTGTGCCTGTCCCTCTTGGCAGAAGCAGCTTAGACACAATGGAGAGTCAACACTGAAGAGTTTGACCTCCATTTCCAGTATGTTTTCCCAATTCCTGGCTTTCCTCCTAGAATATTGAACTGTCAGCTCATAGGAAATGCTTGCTTCAGGCTTATGCTAACAGAAGTGCTTCTTCATCTATTCTTTGGCTATCACAGTCTAGAAGCATAAAAGAAGGAAAAATAGTCAAAGTTACAACAGCTCCTGCTGTTTTTTATTTTTCTAATTAAGCTAATAAAAACTTTCTAAGATCTACTCTTCTTTCTAATTAAGCTTCTTTTCACCATGAAAAGGAAAGCCTGTAGTTGGCACAAGGTGGTTTATATTCTTTCCATGCCATTATTCAGGACATGCAAAATACTCTGCAGATCCCGAATTCCAAACTCCAAAAGAGGTTTCTAATTTATTTACAGGTTTGCACACCTCTTACCCTTCATATTACACTGGCTGAGGATCCCTGGTTTTCTAAGGTGACATGCTTAGTCACCAAATGTTTTTGTTTCCTCTATGGAGCTGTAGTCAGTTACTGAGATGTGAAGATTTTCAGGAGTGCTGTATTTTATATTGGTTTTGTATCTTTCTCAGGGAGAAGATCCACTAGGAGCAATCCACCTGAGGGGCTGTGTGGTGACTGCAGTGGAAGATATGCCAGACTGTAAGGAACCATAGTGAAAGAGCTGTTATAGGCTTTTGGTGCATTCTTTCAGTCTGCCAGAAATCACAAGTGATATTTTTTTTTTTACTCAGAAACAATCTGTTTGCAGCAATTCAGTAATTGCTCTAATTACTCTAATAAGGTTATCTTTAATTACTAGAGGAAGGTACTGTGATAAAGGTAGCAACAGCGTATCTTGTGCTTTGTTGGTTGTTTAGCCTAGTCAAAATGATGACCTGGCATCCCTATGTTGAGATAACTGGCCACAGAAAAATAAGCTGAGTTCTTTTTTCAGTTTGTTTTTTTAGGTTACAAATGGTAGTGCCAATGAATTGCTATTCTACATATTCTGTTCCTTCCCCAAACTAGAAGCTGTGGGAAGAGCAATGGTTAGCATTGCTGCAAGGAACAAGAAACATTTACTCTATGCATTCCCTTCTTCATTGAAGCAATGATGAATTGTGCAGAATTCATATTTTATTACTCCAAAACAATGACAGATTTCATTGGCCTAATTTTGCAAACTGTTCACAAAGGTATGGGCAGGCATGGCTACAGAAAGGAGGCAAATCCCTTTACAGAATTTAAAGGAAGAAACATTTTAAATGCAAGACTTTGATCACTCTTAGCTGACTTCCTTATTTCTTTCCTATAGCCAAGAAGTATGACGTTGAAAACAACCTGTTTGAAATAATCACAGCAAGTGAAGTCCACTATTACTTGCAAGCAGCTTCATCCACAGAGCGTGCAGAGTGGATCAAAGCAATTCAGACAGTTGCTAGGACTGGGAAATGAAGATGATCCACCAGTAACAAGAATGACAACTGAAACTGATTGCTCAAAACAAAATGGGAATTTGAGCTTTTCACTGAGATAAAGTCGTGTCAACCAGAAAAGCCTCCTAAGGCTTGTGGGTTAGGAGGGGGGAATAAGTTTCAGTTCTGTAGTGGGCACAACCACAACAGAAGAGGAAAGTATCTTACTAAATTATAGCATAGAACATGTTACATTAGTGTGTGCTTCTTGTAGCATTCAGTGTACCTTGGGAAGGTTATATCTTATGCCTTTCCCTGCTGCCTCTGCTGATAGCGAGAATTTCACCATTAAGAGGTGACAGGATCTTGTTGCTGTCTGTACACAAGGAATAGCCACTTATGATTCGCCTTTACTGCTTGATTATGTTCTAATAACTCAAGGAATTCCCAAGGCAAACTTTACCCTTTCTTCTTTACTAGCCCATCTTTCTACTGCCGTGTTCAGCTATCCAAGTAATGCAATAGAGCTAAGGAAATAAATATTTTTTGGAAATGTGATCCACACCTTTATAATCCCTCAGTGTTAAGGAAAGGAAGAGTACAAACAACTGTGGTAGCACTATGAAGAAAGCATGTGCGAATCAATGACAGCAGTATGAGTGTCCATGCAGGAAAATTCTTTGCCTGTGATTCTTCTGAAGCAATCTCAGTTTTTCTGTACCCGCTTCATTTTGACCTTCACTAAATTTCTCCAAAAGAATCTGCTCCAGGATCATTGTTTTGCTTCATTTAGATCTCCAGTGCAGCTGCTGGAGTGTTGTGCACTGCTGATTTGGCCTGTATTTGAATTAAGAATCTTTCAGGAAGAGGAAAAGGATCCATATATTGATACTTGAATTCCCAGCTAAGGTCTTGTTGATTAGGGTCTTTCTTAACTTAGAGAAATATACTCAATGCTTGGCTCTGTGCTTTAAGTCTTATTAGAGAAACCTTATTAGTTCTGCAATAAATGTCGTCTGATGGTGTCAGCTTACCTGATCAATCTTTGTTTTTTGTCATACTGTATGCCTCAAATCTACAAGTTTTCAAACTTTAAGCAAGAACTGGATGTTGTCATGTGAGTTTCTGCATGTAGCCTTTTCTTAAAAAAAGAACTTAAAAAAGAAACTTAAAAAATAATTTGATTCCTCATCCTTAAGAACTCTTATTCAGATTTCTTGAAACTAAGAAATAAATACGGTTCTAAAGCTTATCTTTAGTTCTGTTTCATTATATGTGTATTTACCCTGTTCACACATATACCATGCAAACAGAGCCAGGAGAAGCTGCTACTTCAGCCTAGGGTAACCTGATTAATGTTCAGGAAGAAACTTCATCTGGTTCATGGAAGCTGTATTATCACAAAAGCTGTTGTTGTTTCAGTAAAGCAGTAGTACAAGCAGCTTCTGCAGTAACTGCACTGTGCCTTGGTCCAGCTTGGTGATGATAATCTCCCAGTGGTGGTGCTTCAATTTAACATGAAAACAAAACTTTGGTGATCCACTGCATGCATTTGGGTTGATATGGTTATCTGCACAATGGAAAGCTATAAATACAGTAACAGACTGCTGATAAGTTTGTGATTTTTCCCACATTTGGAGGGGAAAGGGGTATGAATGCATCATCATCTCATTCACACAGCAAAAACAGGTAATAGAAAGCAAGTCTGAAGAGATCTAATCTAATGTACCTGAAGGTTGATGGCCTAAGTATGGCTTGTTGCTTTCTAGCAACATTATACCAATACTGTGCCTTTTGCCTTTGTGTTCATGTTATGGAGTTGTGGTTTGACATCGAACACCTGCAGAAGAACAAGTACCCCTTTTTTGCTGGGACCCTCTTGTGTTGGTAAATCTCTGCAGTAGAAGCCAATGTAGTCTGATGAGATCTGGACCTCAGAACACTGTACTGGCCCAGAAGGAAAACATCCTGAGCCTTAAACTAAGCTCAAAGCTCAACCATGCTTTCTACTCTGTTTTTATCTCCATTTGTTTATTGGTCTCTAGTGGTTTTTGCTGTTTTTTTTGTTTTGTTTTGTTTTTGTTTTTTGTTTGTTTTTTTTTTAACCCCCAAAGTGCTTGGTTTTTCAGAATTTGGCATATTTTTGACCTCAACAGTGGAGAACAGCGAATACTGGCAGTCAGCAAAGTCTCCATTATCCTAAAGGAAACATGGATTTGCTCAAGAAGCTTCTTGTCTTTGGGCCTGAATCTGAGTGACTTTCTGCTATGTGTGGTAGAGCACTCCTGGTGTCTCTCACTTCCTTGAATTACTTCTCGTAAAGGATCAGATCTTGTTTAATAAGTTCTGAGTTTCTTCTCAGAAATAACAGAAAATGCAGCTGTGCTGAGGCAGCAGGCTGGCAGAGACAGTGTTGTCACATCCATTTAGGACATAAAGGAAATGGGTTTCTAGCAGGCATTTCCTGTATCTCGTGCAAGCTGACAGGATCGCTGAAGCCTGGTCTGTTATTCTGAGGAAGGAAGCCTCACAGTGAAGAGAAGATAAACTATTTGCTCAGCCCTGCTTTTTTGATAATTGCTTTGTGGTTTCTGCTCATTTTTGCCTCAGACCTCGCTAACCCCAAAATATCCTACAGCACAGGAAAATGAAAAACAGAAACTCACCCATCTCAGCATAGCAAAGGAGGAACGCAACTGTTGGTACAGTGCCTACATATGGATGGTATGGTAGGCAATGGTGGTCAATGTATTTGTGGAAGAGTGCTGATGTTTGTACCAGACAATAGGTTATCTGACCTCCTAGGTGGTTCTTTTTAATGTACACCCCAAACATTTACAGGCATCTTTTCTTCTTGGAAGGAACACGAAGACTGGAAGTTTATGTCTCATGCCACCCAGCCCTCATTTCCTTCCATGAAGACTTTTGTTTGCCTGAGAAGGTACTACAGAACCCCAAACCAATCTTCCTTTTATTCAGGTTCCTACACATCTTGACACAATTAATTACCTCCGCATTCCAGGATGAACGTGCTCTGGTGAATTTTAAAAATAGACATGATAAGAAAAAGGTACGTTTCAGCAAAGCCCA
This sequence comes from Perdix hodgsoniae, assembly GCA_035772895.1. Taxonomy (NCBI): domain Eukaryota; kingdom Metazoa; phylum Chordata; class Aves; order Galliformes; family Phasianidae; genus Perdix; species Perdix hodgsoniae. Next base: position 23,255,534 of record JAPSGF010000007.1, read on the forward strand.
AACTTTTCTTTTTAGGGTGAGGCACCTCTGCGATAAGTTTTTCACAAGGGATGACGTGGAGACAAGTGTTAATGTGGGCCTGTTACACAAAGATACTCTACTTTCAAACACGTGGTAGCACTTCTGAAAATCAAAGTAAGAATTTAAGTGCCACAGGCAATCTGACATTAAGAATTGTGCATGATACAATGGGAATTGTCGCAACCGTCCAACTCAGTAAAGGTGCTCAGAAAACAGCTGCTGGAGTTGAGATAAGGTGCAAAGGCTACTGTAATAGTCTACAAAGGAAAAAAAGAGGATTAGTTTTATGCCTGTACAATTTCCAGATATACCACACAGATTTTGTCCAAGGATATCAAATATTAAAATTCAATTCTATCATAGATTATGAGGCAAGTCCAGTTACTCAGAAGATGGGGAAGAGAAGAGGCATACTGAATGCTAGCACTAGAGTGAGCAGGCCTAGTACACGGCCAAGTAAAAGACAAAGAAAGAAGAGCAGATGCTTGTGCTTCTTCCAGCTCTTTTCACCTTCTCTTTAAATCATCCTTCCACTCACTCAGTAAATACTACTTCAACACCAATAACTTTTTTTTCCTTTTAAGATGAATTGGTCTTTTGTTATAGAATACAGGAAAGCAAAAGAAACCACTGAGACTAAGGATTATATTTATAACCTTCATTTACTGTAAGACATGTACAATGTCATCTACAGTGAAGATCCTCATATGTTTGATTTGCCATAATTTTTTCTCCCCTGGCATGCTGCCCACATACTCATCAGAGCTGGTTTTCAGGTATGTCTATTAATGATGCACCTACAAAAACACGCTTATAAGTGTGAACTTCCTTCTTCCACGGTTTGAAAGAAAACGGACCAAAGCAAACCATGCACTTGTACATACTCTGAAAAATATAACATCCATGAGAACTGCAACAGCCTACTAATTGTTCAGCCACTGGTGTTGATTTTTCCCATTATCTAATAGTCCCTTCCCCAGGTGTCTTAATGAGCTTCCAGCAACGGTTTTCAAAAGATTTTTTCTTTTTGTGTGTTCTGGCTTTCCCTTGAAGGGTAAGGTTAGTGTTCTTGTGTTGTTCCATGGTATTTGTTATGGCATTCTGTCTTTGTTTTTGGGGTGAAATAAAAAAAGTGTATTTTATTGATGTAAAGTTTGTTCATAAGGAAGATAGGAAAATAGTTAGGACTTCTGAGGTGTAATCTAGTATGCTGTCATACTTTTCTTCCAGATAAAGTTGGTAGCTGTGCTTCCTATATTGTAAGTAATGCTTTCATGGAGTAATCCTGCTTGTGGTTTTAGACTTTGTTTTATTACAAATGTTATATAACAAATATTGTTTTGCTGATTTGTTCTCAAAAGCTTTAGAAGGCTGTAGAGGTTATTTAACTGTAAAACAGGGGTCTGGGTAAGCTCTTTGTGATACATCTCTATTTCTTCTGAGATTCAGGCTTGGACAGCACCAAACTCCCCTTAGGAATCCTTTTTGAGAATAAAAGAATTTAGTTTTTCTTTTTTGGAGCCGTAAAAAAGCATGCGACTGAACTTCTAAAGAGTGAGAAAAGTAGGTAAAAGTCCTTTGTTTTTTCTAGTTGGTATTTCTACTGATGTCTTTCATTTATGTTTCAGAAAGCGTGTATATATTCGTTTCTGACCTGTGGTCATAATGTTGCTATTCGGAGATCTAATTGTGCTCAGTGTGCACTTCTCTGTGCAGTAGAAAGGTTGACTCTGGGCTTCTAATTTTCCTCTCTTGTTTGGGTTTCCTGCGGGCTGTGAGGGCAATGCTCTGGGCCTTTCCTCTCACCACACCGCCTCTCTTTAAGGAGTGTGGGGGTTTGACAGTTTTGGCAGCATGAGAAAGCTGTGTGCAGCACACAGAGAACTGCCACAAGTTCTTTAGTAAACCTGTTTGACTTGTACCTAAATAAATGCACTGTGTTGAGTTTGTCTTAGAGCAGGTAAAAGTGAAGTAAATGTGCTCATACATATTGATAACGTGCCACAATATACAAAGTGCTTCTTTTCAAAGACTGTTCTCACAGCCTGTGTTTTGAAGGTTTGCTTTCAGATTATATGTATGTAACTATATTTATACTGTATAGGCTGTATGCAGTTATTAATTAATGAAATGCCAGATCTTTTCCCTCCAGCAGCAGGGTTCAGGGTGGAAAACTCGGTCCTGCGTCTCGTGGATAAGCGTTGATAAGCTCCTCTCCCTTGCTTTCTCTCCTACCAGTGTGGTTCCTGAGTAACTATGACCTTTCTAATTTGACTTGTGTGATGCTGAGGAGCACAAAGGAGACTTAAAAAAGCATGTGATAGAGGCAGGATCAGTGTTCAGAATGATGAAGTGCTGCTGCTTTTCCAGATGACTTTACCTGCCAACCACATGTGGCTTAGAGCACTCCTGGTCTCTGCAGTTGGTGGATTGGAACCTAAAAGAGGAGGGCATCTCTTGCCAACTTTGAAAATGTTCATTGGTGAACAAGGAAATAGAAATATAGAATATGAGACATAGTCCTGGGTGATTTGCAAAATGAGTGTGAAAGGAAGCCAACGTGCAACCATGTGTATCTGTCAGGTTTTTTTGTTGTTGTATGGGATGATAGTATGACTGAAGTTCGAATCTGATGCATGAAAATAATTTGAATATGGTTGTTTCATGACCCTTTGACGCTATAGCTTATTTTAGGAACTCCTTTACATATGATAATGGAGATTGGTAATTTGCAGGCCAACTAAACAGAGAACAACCTTGATAATCTTTGACTGAAGCCAAGCTTCTTCTGTTGTTACTCATGGGACTTCTTGAAATAGAACTTCTGACGAAATAAGTGTGGTGTTTTTTTCCTGGATTAGAACATATAACTTCTTGCTTTGTGTTTAGAAGCAGAACTGTGGCTTTCCCCTCTGTGTTTCTGGCTCTGATTTATTTTTCTTTTTTTCTTTCCCCTTTCTGTTTAGTTGAAGAGAGAGTAAAACTATATGAGGACAGAGAAAACTGCTTCTCGTACTTCAGCTGACTTCCATTTTAAGTGAGGTAGGGTATAGTCAAACTCTTCCCCTTCTTTGCATAGATTCAGCCTTTAAGATGGCAACGTTTCCCTCTCGTGCTCCATCACGTTACAAGAAGGTGACTGAGAACAAGGGAGGAAAAGAATGAGAGGGAGATGCTGATGAAAAGAGTAGATTTTCATTTGAGCAGTTCAAAGAGATGGAATTCATTAGGTTTGTTTGTTTAATTTTTATTCTGTATGTTTATCACCGAGATCTTCTACCTCCTCTTCCCTGACTCTGGTGTATTAAAGAATTGGAGATGAAATAGTTCAGTTCTGTTTCTCCTTTCTCCTCTGTCCCCCAGCTACGTCCCCTTTCTTAAAACTACTTTAAACAAAACTTTCTACTTTAAAAAGAGTTAAGAGAACTTGTGGCAATTTCTGTAGGCATCATAGAATGCAACTCAGATACATAAATATAAATGTCTGGTGGTATTTTTAGCATCCTACTACATACCACATGGTCTTCAGTCATCCTTCTAGAAGAGCAGAAATTTCTTCTAACGTTGTCATATCCATGTGTATGTATAGATGTCTGGTTATTTCATGGGCACTGAGTGTCATGGTCATTTCCCTGTTTAAACATTTGAGTTGCTCTCAGTGTGGTTATCTCTAAGAACGTGTGTTGATAGAAGAGTTGTGTATTAGAGCGATTTTAATGAGCAGTATATCTTAGTGATAAAAATGCCCACAGAGCTGTGATCTTCAAGAATAAAGGTTCATTAGAAAAGCCAGTTTGGTCAATACATTAGAAGAAATAGTATAGGCAATTAAAGCTATTTATGGCATATTTCTATTTATAATATCTTGCAAAATCTTGTCACCAGATCTTCCTAGCTAAACTTGCAGAGTATTCTTTCTCTTTAGCATTGTGGTGGAAAAATAGTGGAAGCTATTTAAAATACGTCCTCAAATGAGCAGATGAATGAAGGTTTTTGTGGGAGTATTGTCATACTTCTTTGCAGTGGCAGCGTTATCTTACACAGTTGATAAATGTTTTTTTTTCACCATTCACTCCCTTCCTCTCCACTAGGATTAAAGTGTCTGGTTTGTTAGAAGTTTTCCTACTGTTTCCAGCTTGCTCAACCTATGCCTTCCATCAGCCTTCAAGTTGAATCCTTAATGAAGTTCCTGTTAACACAGAATCACAGAATGGTTTGGGTTGGAAGGGATCTTTAAGACTATCTAGTTCCAACTCCCTGCTATAGGCAGGGACACCTCCCCCTAGACCAGGTTGCTCACAGCCCCATCCAGCCTAGCCTTAAATGCTTCCAGGGAGGAGGCATCCATAACCTCACTGGGCAACCTGGGCAAACAAGGGAGGAAAAGAATGAGAGGGAGATGCTGATGAAAAGAACCTCAGCCTGTCCTTGTAGGGGAGATGCTCCAGCCCTCTGATCATCTCTGTGGCCCTCCTCTGGACCTGCTCCAACAGCTCCACGTCCTTCTTGTGTTGGGGTCCCAGAGCTGGACGCCGTACTCCAGGTGGGATCTCACAAGAGCAGAGTAGAGGGGCAGAATCACCTCCCTCGACCTGCTGGGCACATTTCTCTTGATACAACTCAGGACACTGTTGATCTTCTGGGCTGCAAGCACACACTGCCAGCTCATGGTGAGTCTTTCTTCAACCAACACTCCCAAATCCTTCTCCTTAGGGCTGCTCTCAAGCCATTCTCTGCTCAATCTGTATCTGTGCTTGGGGTTGCCCTGATCCAGGTGCAGAACCTTCACTTGACCTTGTTGAACTCCATGAGGTTGGCATGCACCCACCTCTCAAGCATGTCCAGGTCCCTCTGGATGGCATCCTTTCCCTCTAGTGTATCAACTGCACCACTCAGCTTGGTGTCATCTGCATCTGCAAGACCACATGTTGTGGTATGCTGTGTTTGGTGTTCTAAGACGTTTAGTACCAGTGCCAATACACTGTAGTGTCTTGTGGCATCTTTGTATTGGCAAACAGCATGTCCTTTGGCTGCTACAGCTTTTAAGAACTGTGCATTAAAACCAGCACATGCACTTCTGTGATCTCTAGGATATTTTAAAATGTGAATACTGTGAATACTGTTTTTAATCCCTCTCTGTCCTGCTTTGTAAGTCAATGGTTGCTGAAAACTGATGGCAATGATGAACTGGACAACCCTCAGAAGTTGGAGGGGGTTGCAAGTAACTATTCTGATATATAGTATTATCCTCTTATTTTGCATCTTGGTAGGGCCCCTGAGACCTTGGAGTTTTCTGTCCCTCACTTCTAACACTTCTATCCACAGATCGTGATGTCTGGAAAAAAAAAAAAAAAACACAAAACATGTTGTTAGGAATGTTCTAATGATCTGAAGCCACTGCTGAGTTTCAGCTTTAAGGGCAGAGGGTGAGACATCATTGTGGCCTTTTGAGGCTAAATAAAAAAGACGGAGACAAACTTGGTACATATTCTGATGGTGATACAACATGAGACAACAGCTTTAAACTAAAATCTGTGTTAATTAAACATAAGAGTGCTTTCTTTTTTGATTAGTCTGACTTGTAATGCCAGTGGCCCTAAGCCACATCCTGCACCATGATAAAATAAAGCCAAACTTACAGCTCCTTCCTCCAAAAACGGAGCTGTGCAGCAGTGAGTAGTTGCCGAGGAGGTTCTAAAACCACAGTCATTTTGGAAATACAAAAATAAAATACGTATTCTGGGGAACCTCTGGTTCAACTTTGGTGCACATTTTGATGCTAAGCTGCATAAAGCAGCTGGGGAAGTTTTTGTGCAGCAGAGAAATGTCCTTTTCATCACAGAAACCTGGCTGGTTTGAGCTGGGGTGTGGGAGGAGGACAAAGTATTTGCTCTGCACTACACAAATCTTGTGAACTCAAAAGATCTTTTCTGGGAAAGCGGTGGGTAGAATGGTGAAAGGCAGCAAGGCCACGTAACTATGAGGAATCCTGGGTGGTGGGTGCCTGAGGCATCCTTCTGCAACTGAAAACGGAAGAGTAGCAGCGTCAAAATGGTGTGCCAGCATCAGGGAAGGTAGGTGGAGCATACTGAATAGAACTCTCCACTTCCTCAAAAGTTATGGGTAAGAGAGCGTGGTACTGAAGCAGAAAAAGGGCTTCACCAGCCACCCAGATATGAGGATAGCTGGAGTGCATCCAGAGGAGGTAGATGGCTTCTGCATGAGTGGCCTTTGCTGAGGTTGCTCTCTGGGGAGAGATACCTAAGCACTAACAGTAATTTAAATATGTATATATTGGTATGTTCTTCCTACTGCAGTCAACTCAGCATTTTTGCTTGAAGCTACGAGGGTGAAGAGGCAGGTGCAAACCACAGCTGGTGGTGTACAAAGTGCTGCTGTTTGGATCTATGGATGCTGCTGGGGTGACATTGAAGGGGAGAGTATAGTCAGCCTTTAATTGGGGTGCAACTGAGCAGGTGGTATAAAGGTAGGGAGGGGAAAACAGGACCAAAACTGATGAAACCATTTCTGAAGGGAATTAAAACCCTTAAGGAGGAGCTTGAAGAGGGGAGAGAAATCATGCTTGTTTTGATAGTAACTTGTACTCACTGAAAGAAAAAGCAATGTTGAAAGAGTGAGGCCTTGTCTAATTGCATAGCTGAGCACTTTTAACTCCTAACGTGTTTAAAAAGGCACAGCCACCTGAAGTGGACAGAACTAAAGGCATGATGAAGACTGGTAATTCCTGAGCTCATAAGAGAATGGGGGAAGCACTACAGCTAAGTGCATGCTGTACCTGAGACAAATGCACAGAAACTGATGGCTGATGTGGAGGAAATGGGCAGCAAGAAGTGAAAAGCAGCTGAGAGATGAGGACTGGAAGTAATAGGAGGAGATTGGGTGAGAAGAAAGGTGAGGGATTAGATCCGTTATTGTGCATTTCTCCTGTATTGCAATTAATAATTTGGGCCCTCTTGAGGTGATGAGAATAATACAGGCAGCACATTCTTCTCAATTTAAGTGCATCTTTTCAATTTCTGTCTCTTTAAACTAGAGTAGAAAATACAGTGAATAGGGTGTGATGCAGTATCTTCAGTGGAAAAACTTATGTGTTTTTTTTTTTCTTTCTTTGGGTGACAAGGTATAATCTTAGGGCAGAACAGCTAATAATAAAGGAAGTGGTGTTTGCAGTTCATTGAAATTCGTGCTACACCCACTGTACTTAGCAATATTCTTTGCTCTAAGTTACACTTGAGTTGTGTCTGTGGTGGCAGTGTGATGGCATGAGGTTCAGTGAACTTTAAGCATTGCATCCATTAAAAAAGATAGAAGGTTGAGGAAGTGGGTCAGTCTGTGGAATGCTCCTAACTAGAAAGAGAATCAACATATTGTTCTTGGAAGCACATTAAAACTGTGGTCTTCACCTGGCTGTTCTGTGTTTCTTTGCCTTCTGGATAAAGGCACCTAGAATAACAAAAAAACAGCTGTGAGCCCAGACTCTTACAAGGACAGGGGATAAAAATATGTTTTCACTAGATATTAAATAACTGTGAAAAAGTAAATACACATACATTGTAAAGAGTTCTGAACTGTTTATTTAAACTCCATCACCACCCAACAAACAATGTCTTAACCCAGGCGACCATGATACCTTACTTTTCCTGAACAAAGCTGCTCTACTGCTCCATCTTGTGTTACTGGGCATGACAACATGTAAGGGCTGGACCTCGTTTTACTCAACTCCAGCAAGGACCTGACCTGGTCCTGCTGAGCCTGGAGCTGTTGACATAACAGTCCTTACCACGTGCTGCTAAAGGGCCTTTTGCTACAGAACACAACAGTCAATTTGAAATGCTTTTGCATTAACTGAGTTTCTAGGCATGGTAGCACTCTTTCAATATTGAATAGGTTCCAGATCAGTGACTTGTTCTAGGCACTACTAAAAAAGTAAAAGTAAGGACCTTCCCACAATTTTCTAATTACTTTTTAGTGCAAAAGTGTAGGTAGAGAAAGGTGACACTCAAACCAAATTGTAAAAAAGTGATCTTGCAGTCATTCTTTATGTTGAGTAATGCAATGGGCATCTCTTATACTAGCAGCAATTTTTGAAGTCACTGTAGAGATCAGTGCTGGTAAATCAGAATCTGTCTGATGGGAGATCACAACACAGAAAAAGTTAAGTGTTTCCAAATGGTATGACTGTGTGAGGCAACTTTATTTTCATAGAGTATCTGAGTTACTTTGTTCAAAAGTAATAAATGGAACTTGTTTTACTCCCTGTTTCACCACCATAGCTGATCATGGCTGTCAGTAAAGTGACTGCTTCAGCCCTGCTGGTTGCCCTGATGTGTGAGTCCTCATTCACAAGTCCCAGAGCTGGGCAGTAGAACTGCAGTGCTGCTCAGCACCAACACCTCCAGATGTGCAGGCTCTGTCCCTTGAGGTAGATGTTGGCATGTTGAGCCACTAGGTGGCTGTCTCGTCCTCTTCTTTCCAATTTGTCCTTGCCCGGCCTCCCTTGATGAACTCCCACATCATGCTGCTGATACAATACACATTGAATCAAACACTTATATTTTTTTTTAGAAGTCTTTTAAAAAAAAGTGCAAACTGAAAGCACAATCAACGTCTTTATATAATACAGAAGATTAAATTTACAAATATGAAATTATTACTGAATACTGAGTAAGACTATGAGTCTTATTTAGAATTTCACTTTTTCTATCAGTCAATCTGATAAAGTGCAAGTAAAAAGTTAGTTGCATGGTTTGTGGGTTTTTTTTGTTTTGTTTTTTTTTCTGTGAAGCTTTCTTTACACGTTTGCAAATATGACTAATTTAAACAGCAAAATATTTACAGGCTGGCAGTCCATGTGTTGATGTAAGGTTCTTGAGTTGCAAGCAGCAGTGGTGTCCATGTGTTGTCCAAGGTTCTTGAGTTGCAAGCAGCAGCGGTGGTTTCTCATCTCTCTAGTTCTGCTTCCAGGATTTCTCCCCATGTGTCAACATCCATCGGATACATGCTTTTCTCCGGCAAGTTGTTTTGTGAGTGAATGTTACTGTATTTCCCACTGAGCCATTCTTGTTTTACTTTGCTTTTCCAGTAGTTTCTTAGTAATGTGATCTGATGGAAAAACAGACAGCTAAAATCTTGGAAGGAAACTGAATTAAGCTGCATTCAATATGAATAAGTTTTTTGCATTGGAAGAGTTAGTGCCAGAAAAAGGATTTGGAATGTGTCTCTGATACCTGAATGCCAAGCCCAAAATGGTGTAGTACTCTCAAGAAGCAGACTTGGGTCTACCTCCATCTTTTCTAAGTGAGGCTGAACATCATTTCTTGCCTCAGTTCTTAGAGGTTGAAAATGATGGGGAAATGAAAACCCTAAACAAGAATTCATCTTCCTCCTCATTCATAAAAACAAAACAAAACAAAACAAAACACAAAAAAAACCTTTCACTTTCTCTTCCTGTTTAGTTTTTTTAATGACCTTTAAGTTTGGCTCAATGCTCATAATGCAGGCTGGTTGTATTCTTCTATTCAACCAACCTTTTAGCACATGAAATACTTGCTTTATCTATTTGTTGCGTGTTCCCCCTGTAAAATAGAAACAAAATAGAGATGTAGTGCAGAGAGATTTGTAAACTGTTGTGCAAGTGGTGAAAGATGGCTACATTTGGAGGTCAGCGACTTGCTGCTTAAGGCAGGGTGTGCAAGTCCAGAATTCTTTTAATTACTATTTTTTATATTTCGCTTGCTCTCTTTTCACACCTCAATGTTTACAAATGCACCAGCTCAAACAGGATGGGATCACCCCCTAGCAATGTCAGAAGAGTAACTGTGAAACCATCCTTTCCTGATCTACTTCAGTTTGGAGGCTAGACTCAACAGCGTTCAGCGCATCCAGCTCCTCTCTCTTCAGGGCAGCCAGAACCAGGAATGTATCTACGTGTGTGTGGGCTGTTCCAAAACAGCTTCTGCAAGCTCCTGTGAGCTCCTTCTTTCTTTTTGGTTACCCCATGCCCATCTTCCTGGACGCGTGTTGCTCAAAATGTACTGAGATAAAGCTATCTGGAATTAATTTTCAGCAAATTTTTCTTCACAGGCAGTATCATTCCAGTGAAGCACAACAAGAGCTCATACACTGCCAGACAGTCAGGCTATGCTATTTGGCCACCTGGGTGCAGGGCTGGCTCACATTCAGCCAGCTAACAGCCCCACAGCCTTCACCTCCATCCAGCTTTCCAGCCACTTTGCTTTGGTGATCCTGGGACTAACTAGAAATCGTAGAGCAAGCAAAGGAGGTTCTGTGTAGGAAAGAGGATATCGGAAATAGGAAAACGTTACTGACAGTTGTACAGGGTAAGAGGAGATGTGTTTGTGTGCATTTCACTGGATCCCCAGTTGGGTTTCGCTGCTGAGCCACGCCGGCATTGCAGTGGTTCTCCAAGCATCCTGCATTAGCCTTGGGCAGATGAGAAACACAGATGTATGCAATTTGCTTGCGTATTTCTGCCACGAACCCCCTTCAAAGCCGCCACCACAGCCACCTCACGTTCCGTTTACCTTCCACGAATATCCGCTCCCCCTGTCGCCATCGATCTCCCGCTGGCAGACAGCCCTCATCGCCAAGCAGTGGTTCTTCCACAGCCAGTCGTTGCCGTCAATGGCGAGCCGCCAGCGCCTGCACGTCATGGCAGCGCTGCACAGGCTGCGGGGATCGAGGGAGCCGAAGATCCGCACGCTGACTTCGGGAGGCAGGAGCGCCACGAAGTCGGCCGGAGCTCCTCCTCTCCTCTTCCTGTCAGCAGGGACGAGCGTCGCTTCGCCGCAAGCCGGCGACTGCTTGTTTCTCTTGGGCGTCTTCTGCATCGTTCAGAGCTCTGGCCGACTCGGGTCGGCGCGCCTGAGTGAGGAGAGAGCACCGCCCGTTCCCGCCCAGCCGCTGCCGGCCGCGGCCCGACCGTTGGCGCCGCGCGCCTCCGCACCTGTCCGCCTTCAGAAGCGCCTCCGCCATCAGCACCGCGCCTTGTTGACAAACGGGGCGAACTCCGCGCATGCGCGCGGCCCTTGCCGCAAGGCGTGCCGGGACTCGTAGTTCTGCCAGACGGCGGCGAGGCGCGGCGGCGGCAGCGGCGGACTACAACTTCCGGGTTCGTGCGGCCGCGCTGGGCGGAGCCGGGAGGGATTTAAACCTCAACAGCGGCCGCCCCCGCTCCGTGTGCGGCTGGGACGGGGCAGGAGCGGCGCTCGGCATGGCGGGCGTGCGGCTGGCGCCGTGTGACGGCGGCTGCCCTGTAGCGCTGCCGCCCGGGGAGACGCTGCTGGGACGCGGCCCTTTGCTGGGTGTAAGTGCGGGCGGGGCGCGGCCGGGCCGTGAGCTGGGCGCTGTGCTGAGCCGAACCGCCCGCGATCGTCGTTCAGCGATGTGGGGTGGGAACGGGTGCAGCGGTGCTCAGATGGCCGTCGAATGGCTTGGGTTGAAAAGGACCACAATGCTCATCTGGTTTCAACCCCCCGCTAAGTTGCTCAAACCAGGCTGCCCAGAGCCACATCCAGCCTGGGAGATGTTTTTGCAGCAGTGCAAGAGGTGCAGTTCAGTAACTCCAGTTTGTCCTGAAAGCGGAGCGTTGCTGTACTGTTATTTCTCATTTTCTTTTGAAGCAGACTTTTTCTTCCCTGGGCAGAGTAATTTTTGTGCTGATAGTGATCCCATAGCACCTACTGGTAGCAATTTAAAATCTATACACCTCTTGTGTTTCTCTTGGTTGTGAGATGTCAGCAGTATCTTCAGCCACCTGTGCCTTCTGCGTAATCACACAGTCATACAACAGTTGAGCTTGGAAGGGACCTTAAAGCCTGCCCAGTTCCATCCCCTGCCGTGGGCTGGCTGCCCCCCACCAGCTCAGGCTGCACCAGGCCCATCCAACCTGGCCTTGGGCAGCTGCAGGGTTGGGGCCCCACAGCTCTGTGGGCAGTAACGGTGCTTAGCAGTGAATAGAACAGTAATTGGACACCCTGCCCCATCCTGTGTCAATGAATTAACTAATGTAAGGGTGAAGTACTCAATAAAAAACAAACAAAAAAAACACCCAGGGTTTCAGTATATTCCTGAGAAGTATTTTGTCTCTGGAGCATCTGGACAGGCTTTTAAAACCGGATCTGAGCAGCTGAGTAAACGATCTGCAGAGCTGCAGATTTGTGGCCTTCAATGAGAGCTTGCTAGGATGTGCTGGATTCCTTAGGCTTCTGATTCTGAAAATTGGATCTTAAGTATACGGCTCTCACATTGGTTTTTTATCTCCTTTTCAGATTACTGATAAACGAGTGTCCCGAAAGCATGCCATATTGGAAGTGGTGGGTGGCCAGGTTCGCATCAAACCGGTAACTTCAGTCTCTCTATTTACACCTATGAAGCTAAGATACAGCTGCTGTAGTTTATTTTAGATTTTCTTGTGGTGTTACACTTGTGATCTGAGATCAGCATTCAGTTTTCCTTGCTCTCATTTCATAACCTTTGCTTTCGCATTGCAGTGTCCTTCTGATTTCAGGTAACATTACTGATGTTTTCATATGGAATGGTGATTGGGTGAATCAAATCAAATCAAAACACTGCGGAGGCTTTGTATGTTACTTTATAGTCCTGCTTTTGAGACAGAGATCCATTCCCTTTACTGATTTCCTCTGATTCTTCTCAAAGAAAAATCTCTGAATTTACAACCTTTGTTGTTCAGCAGGTCATAGAATCATAGAATGGTCTGGCTTGAAAGAGACCGCAATGGTCATTTAGTTTTCAGCCCCCCTGCTATGTGCAGAGCCACCAACCACTAGACCAGGCTGCCCAAATAGTAGTCTTTTTTTCCTTCTTTTCCAAATAAACTCAGTTGTTGATAGAGTGAAGTTTTAAACTTACTCAAGTGCTTGGCTTTTTAAAAATTGGAGGTGTTTTTGCAGTAATTAACTCGTCAAGTCTTTATATAGTTACAGTGAATTGGGAGCTTGTGCATAGGCTATGCTAAAGCATTTAAGATACGTACGGATGCTGCTATTTCTTTTAAACAGAGTTGTGACTGTTTTGCTCACTAGTGCTGTGAGGGCCTGTAGGAGCTGCTTTGGTACCACAGGTTTATCTGTGCTGGTATCTCTCAGATTAAGGCTTCATTTATTTCACAGACTTGGCTGAGTGTTGCAGGAGTTGTGTGCCAATGGCATTTGTATCCTAGTTCTTCAGTCCACATGCTGCTAACTCTATAAATGTGAGCTGTGGCCCTCATTTCTAGGTCTGGAAACCTTCTAGGGCCATGTTTACTTATGTTTTCCCCTCTAGTTTTGAAGTTTACCTTAACATCAGTTCACACTTGGTTTTATTTTACATTGTTTGTGTTTTATTTTGGGTTTATTTTATTTATATTGGGGCTGGTTGTTTTTTTTTTTTTTAGTATCAAATTGGATTGAAATGTTAAGAATCATTTTTGGATACTAAAATAACAAACCACCTTTTCACTAACTAGTTCAGTTGTGCTATCCAGTGTATATGCCTATTTTTGTCTTCAGTGTTTTGATGTTGCAGCATTGCTGTAGCTATTCCTATGGCATGATGATGATTATGGCTATGCTTTGTATGATTGAGCTTGGTGGGTGTTGTCCAGTCATGTTATGTATATATGTGCTTTTTTAATGCTAGCTGTTCTTTCTGTCTCACAGATTCATGTAGATTCGTGCTTTTATCAGTCTCCTGAGAACGGCCGTCTGCTACCACTGGAAGCTCATGAATGGCACTCGTTGAAATTTGGTGATAGCTTTTCCCTGATGGTTGACAAATACATCTTCAAGGTCCTTTCTGCTCAACCTGTGGAGAGCACAGAGAGGTATCAATATCTGCCAATTATGATCCTGTTCTCAGTGACCGCTTTTTTTTAATCATTAAGTAGAGTCTTTTTCACATAGGGGCCCAACAGGTGATGCCCAGAAACCAGTAAGTCTAGAAGGTGTGTATGACAAGTGATCTCAATTCTGGGAGTATGGTGTTCTGTATTTTATGTGCTTCAGTGTTATTTAGTTTACATCCTCTTTTTGGAGAGTGTCAAGAGCATTGCATGAAAGTGTTTAAGAGTGAAAGGAGTGGTTTTATATTGCTTGAATGTAAATGTAAGTACTCTGGTAACTGTATCTGTGCTCATCTGGTATTATGCTTTACCTGTGTAATGATAAATTCCGTTTCCTATCACATTAGTTTGAAATGATGTTAACTGCTTGCCTGAAGGAAGAAGTCTTAAGTACCACTGCCAAATGCTGAGTGCCTTCCATAGTCATCCACATATCCATGTTGTGTGATTCTGCCATAACTGAAAGTAACTACACTCATGACATTTCGACTTGGTATTTGCTTATCATGAATGCTATTTTCTAACATTTGGGGAAAATAAAAAGAAATAGTGTCAGAAGTATAGTCCTCATTTTGAAAGTCATCAGATTTGTTTGTTTACACACTCATTAGAATATTTGATTTATTAGGTTGTGTTATTATAGAATATTTGATTT
>JAPSGF010000007.1:23270104-23398310 GCA_035772895.1 Perdix hodgsoniae
TAGAATATTTGATTTATTAGGTTGTGTTATTATAGAATATTTGATTTATTAGGTTGTGTTATAGTTGATTATAGTATTAGATTTGAGAACTGGTTAAACTTTTCTTTAAATGAAACTTAAGGAACATCCACATCACTGAAAGCTGTTAACTTCAGGAAAAAAATGGTTTGCTGTGTTCTAATATTTGACCAATGGCAAATATCCTCAATGCAGCATGATATTTACATCAAAAAAACTCGAGTCACTAAGTCTAGAAAGTCAAATACATGTTTGGAGTTCAAAGATGACAGTGGGAAGTAAATGAATGTAATTTGAATAAAAATTGTGTTGTTTCTTATGAAGAAACATGCAGCAATTTATATATGGAAGGGAGCTAATACTGTAAGCAATCCAAAAATGGATTTAGAGCGTAGCAAATTGCAAGCAACAATTTCAAGTTTTGTTGTGGCAGTGGATGTTATTTATAATGAGCTTTAAAAAAAAAAAACAAAACTAAAGCACTACAGTAGGGATCAATAATCATTGGAAAATTGCTGGTTCAAAATTTTGTGGGAGGTAGAAAGGCATCTTTATTTCCTCTAAAAATTGATGTAAGAGCACGTTAGGTTCACTTTGTAAGTATCATAGCAGAAGTTCAGATCGGCTTCTGTGTTAAAGAAGGACATGTTCATATTCATGGAGGGTTTGGCTACTTAAGAATGATATTCTTTCCTCAGGAATAATGAAGAGGCTGATGTAGAAGCAGCAGTAAGTGCTCACCCTGTTGAGATATCTCATAATTCATCATTACCTGAGCCGGCGTGTTCCACCTCTGGGATGCAAGGTAGCACAAAAATAAGAAGAAATGACTCTACTTCCACACATCTGGTGAGTGCTTAATTTTTTACAGTAAAATCTGGTATAAATAAGGATAAGGATGTGTGTCTTTCTGCTTTTTTTCTTGGGAAGTCAGCTCGGGCAGACCGAGTCATCTGCTTGAAATATATTTGTTTATTGATTGGCTTATATGCTATAGAAGTACGTAAATTGATGCTGGAGGTTTTTTGTTTATGGCAAGTATGTTACAGTCATTTGTTTTCTAAAATGCACAGAAATAACATAGCTGTTGCTATCATAATATTTTGAGCTAACAGTGCTAGAGCTGAATGTGGTACTACAGAACCATGTCAAGCTCTAGTCTCTAGTCAGTCACTGCCTGCAAAGGGAATTATTCCTAGGGGAATAAATGGTAGTTCTTTCAATCAACCTGAAAAACTCTAAAATTTATATCTGGAGAAATTGTATTGCAGATGCCTTGAGCTGGCTGTAAGTGCACTAGCAGCCTGTTCATTTGAATCATGCAGCAGTGATGGAGTTGTGCTGTCAAAATCTTCACAGACATATATAAATAGCTTTGTTTTTAGAGCAAGCATTGTGTGGTGTTCTTCTGTTGGTGAGTAAAATTGTCTTCAGACAGTCTGAAAAATCCCTTTGGCTCCATAATCTATTTTTCTTAGATTTTCTGTTGTGTACCAAGCATTAGTGCTTGCTAAAAGGGATACTTTGAGTAACGTCATTTTATGGTAGGTAGTAACTAAATACAGTAAATGAAATGTTGGCCTTTACTGGAGTTGGGATTCTTAGATTATTTACTTACCTTTTAGCAAATAGTGCCAAATTGGTGGTATTTCAGTAAACAAGTGTGTATTAGACATAAGTTTGTTATATTTAACTTCTTACAAACGATGTTTAGAGTGTGATTTCTTTCTGGAGAAAGAAATTCAAAGAATGCTCGCAGAACTTTAAAGTTTTTTTTGACTAACAGGCATTTGTTGTTTGTTAAACCCATTTACTCCTATCTTTTTTTTTGTAAACTACATAGCAAGATCTTAAAAAAGGTGTTCTATGAAACTTTCAATCTTTATTCCAGAGGGCTGAGGAACTTTGTACTGAATGAAAGCTTCTATAAATGTCATTTCTCTGAGTGAATAGAAACCATTAACATTTTCAGGCAGTGGGCCCTCTCTGAAAGGCAGTAATCCAGGCTACATTTGAAGGATCTAGCTGATGACAGACTTGTGTTCTAGTTTTACTCTCTCTTTTGTAACTGGTAAAAAGTATTAAAGAGTAAATATTGTTCCAGGTTCGTTTTTGTGATGATGATGAAAGTGAACAGTCAAAATCTATTCAAAGGAGAAGGGTGCTTCCGTCATGGATGCTGGAAAAAGACCTCCTGGTTCCAAGGATTTCTGAGCCTATAATGAGAAGAGGTAAGTTTGGAGTGTAGTATGGTTGCATACCAATATCCAGTATACGTAGAGATGTATTTTAAAGCACAAGTATTACTCCTCTAAACAAAGTCCAGTTGGCAGTACGGGAAGTGGGAAAAGTTGTTGAAACCATGCATGCACATCTGCTGATATTCCTCATGGCTTTTACACAGTGTTCTACTTAGAGTTAACTTCAGATTTCCACTGTGTTCAGGGTTTTGCAGTAAAAGCTGTGTTCCAGAACTTTTTTTTTCTTTTTCTTTGAAGGTGATAGAAACAAAAAAAGCCAAGGAAGGGGAAGAAGCAATATGGAATCTTTAAAATCAGAAGTAAATACTCTGCAGAGAAAAAGATCAGCTTCTGAAGAAATTAAAGAGAATTTTGAAGATGAGGAGCAAAATGAGGAGGAAGAGAGACAACTGTCCTCCTCTTCATTACAGGTAAAGTTTTGCTCTTAGCAAAATGATGGTATTTCAAAAATGAGAATGTAGTTGGCAGTGTCATAGTTTAAGGTTGGGTTTAGAATTTAACTATCTGTTCTGCTTGTAGTTTGTGTTCAACACTTGTTTTTGAAATACCAGCTCATTGGACAGCTCTGTAACAAGGAAGCTTTCAGAGACTTGGTAATGAGTGTTTTTCTTGCTTCTTTCTTGGGACCTGGGATCTTGGCTGTGATTGTTTCATAGAAACACCATACTTCCAGCTTTGCAGCAAGAGATCTGGAAGATGGGACGAAGTACTGCTCTAGTGGTCTCACTGAAAGTGGCTTGGAGCATGGTTTGTTTTTCTGAGAAGTCTTTAGGGCGTTAGGTGATGGATGATGATGCTGATTAGAGGGCAAATGTGGACTTTACCCAAAGTAGTGCCATTCCAGTTGGTTAAATTTTGTGGCTGGAACACTGGTACAAGCCCCATCAACTGCTACATTTTGAAGAAAGCTAGTGAGGAGTGAAGTAATGTTGCAGTAGGAGTCAAAAATGGAGGGGTATGAATCATCTGAAATCTGAAATTGTCTGTGATTGTGAGCAAGCAGAGTCTGCAGTCCAGCTAGGCAATGAGTCTGTGTGTCTTCAAAGTAAAACTGCATTTTTAGGCAATTATATGCTTACTGATAGCATCCTGCTAATAGTGAAAAGGTGTTTGTTGTTGATAATGATCCTCAAAACTCATTCTGGTGGGAACAAACTAAGGCTTTTACTGATTTTTTTTTAAATGAACAAGTTGGCGTTTCTAGCCTCTAACATTAGAACTCCTTGGATCTGTTACAAGGTCTGAATAATGCTTTTTGTTTGTATGCTTAATCATTTTTTATGCTGCAAAACATGTATGTGGATTGTTTCTGAATCTTTGTTATTGGAATTACCTACTTGTGGAGAGTTTGAGCTTAATTGTGGGTAGTCTGAGTTTATTACTTGTGGGTAGTTTTTATATAGTGTAATATATCTTAATCTGAAAACTAAAAAAAATTGCCTCCTGAACTCTGTAGGAAGAAATAATTATGACTTTTGCTTGCTCAAACCAGTCACAGAAAACTCTGAAACATTGAAGTGTTGATGTTGTAGGTGAAGACAAAGAGCCTTACCTGAGCTGTCGTGCCAACCAGCCGCCAGGTGGCAGTGCAGTCATTCCAAAGATGAATGCAACCTGCGCTCCTGTTTGATTTACAGTATATTTCTTCTTTTAAGAAGTCATCACAAGATCTGATAACATTTAATTAATTTCCTGTATTTTATCCAGTGAGGGTAAGGCACAGAGTAGTGAGAAGCCCCAAGTGGGAGTGGCAAGTAAAAAAAAAAAATAAGTAATCGAGTCACATTTCTGCACGTGGAAACTTATTTCCTTAATTGCTATTGTTTAAGCCTTATGTTGGGAGTCACAGAAGAGTCATTTTTGACCCTGAGTTGATTTACTTGCTTCATATGGTGCTGCAAGGATCACTTGATTCCTGCTGAATTTGCCCTTTCTCAGTAGCATTGCTGCTCATTTACACTTGCCTCAGGCTGTGGTGAACACGTTGTTAGTTTTGCATTGAAAAGAGCAAAATCAAATAGGAAGCAACCAGTTGATTTTCAAAGTGTGCCAAACACAGCAATGTAAACTAAATATGAATTTACAGGAGGTGGCAAATCAGGTAATAAACTGTAGAGAGTAGAGATGTTTGAATAGTTATTTTACTTTATTTTATTTCAGGGTCGTTCAGCTTTAGTATGGGTATGCTCCCATGTTACAGCTTGGTTATGTATCTTCTTCCTCTGAGGCATTTCTCTTTTAAATGTATATACTACTTTTAAGTGTATGCATTCTAAAATTTGAAATGCAGGGTTTGTCAAAAATGCAGTATTAGCCTGATGAGCTGTTTTATGATTTAAGGTTATGAGCTAAAGCATTTCAAATGCCTTAGAGGTGAGATTAAGCTCAAGGTCTGTACTTATTGATTCCCATATATCTCTTGTATATAGATAACCCATGAATCTTGGTACTTAAATATTAAAATTGATTCTTGTAAAGTAATGTATATTCTTCTAGAGTCTGCTGTATCCTGACATGTATAACCCATCTTAATTTTTAAGGAGCAGTACTTTAAATCTAAATTTAATTTAAACTAAAATCCTTAGACTACTTAGAGGCCAAGGTGACAGGAGAGGAGCATGCCTACTAGTGAAGGAACTGAGGGTGAGGATGGAAGCTCTAGGATAAGGTTTTCTTTGTATTCTGTGCATGTTCTTAACTAAAGCTTTTCATTTGGCAGCTGTATGTGACAGCTGACTGGACTTTGAGAAGTGGAGAAGATGATTTTGGAAACTGGAATAACAACATGGGGAAGAGTTTAACCTTAATGCTTTTCATTCTGTAGAGTGTAGATTTTCAAGGTGTTCATAATGTAACCTTGTTCCCCAGAATGCATCTGGATTTCCTCTTAAAAGTACCATGGGAAACACGGAAAGAAAAGGCAAGACTGAAACAAAAAAAGCTGGAAGTTCTATGGAAAAAAGTGACAGGCAGCTGCATAGCAAACGATGTAAACCATCAGGTCACATCTCCAGTAAGACCAATAGACTTGAGGAATCACAAAACAAAGGACACCTTGCTTGTTCCACAAGCCAACAAGCTCCCCGGGGCAGGACTTCACCTACTGGTGCCCAGGAAGGTGCTCATGAGCCCAGTGCAGATGTGGATTACGACACTGAGGTTTCTTATACAACCAAAGTGGCTGAGGGTTCAGAAAGCTCCAGAAAGATGAAGCATAAGAGGACACCTTGCATGTATGGAGCAGGCTGTTACAGGTAAAGCAAAATTAAAGCAAGCTTAAGCTAGCATATAATTGAGAAGTAATTTATTAGCTGTGTAAGGGAAAACAGTGAAGTCGTCACGGGATTTGATTTAGGGGCAAAAAAATATTCTGGTAAGCACGGGACTGATAAAGTTCTTTTTCTGTGGTTTGTTTCTTAAAATACAAAAGGAAGAGCCAGGTGGTCTTGTTAGCTGCTAATACAACCAAGAAAGGGTTAAAGTACTTAAGCAATTTAAAAGAAAAAGTGGAAAGGGAAATAAAGGAAATAGGAAACAAAAATCCATTTTAAAAAGAGAATAAATTAAGAAACCTGTACATGCCAGCTGGGCACAAGTACCAGCAGGGAGAAGAGATGTAAGTGGTACAGGCCCAACCTAGACCCCGTAGGCTTGTTTTATTAGCAAATAGAAATTTTATAAGAGAGTTCTAGTTATGGAAGTAATTGCGTGCCTTGTGACTTGAACATGCAAAATACTTTTGATCTGTCATCCCTATGTAATGAAGAATTATATTTATTGTAAGTTGGCCAGGTTTCTTATTTAGCTGCCATTCGCTGCCCAAGATACAGCACAGCATACTTAGAAATTCCATGCTAACCCTTATCTGGTTCCCTTCTTTGGTATATTTCAAGTGAAGTGCATTTCTTTTGTTCTCCCTCTCTTTTTGGTGATTGAAGATATGTTGTAAAAGTTGTCTGTGAGATACAGATGTTACAGAGAAGTCCCACAACATCAGGAATTTGTGTATGTTCTGTTGCTAGTTTCTTCTGCCCAGAAAAGATTTGGCATGCCATGTGCTTCTGCAACAAAGAGAAGATGCAAACCTAGAGGTGATCTTGAAGCTAGCTAGTGAGCACTGTAGTAGAAGGTGTCTTTGAGCTCTAAATACTTCTGTGCAGACAGGAATGCAAGAGATAAGGCTAATCCAGGAAACAGTCAGTGGGTCCAGTGGTATTCAGGAAGCTTGAACATAAATGAGAACAAACTAGCACTAGTGTATGTGTCTACACGTTGTCTAATGCTACAGACAGCAGGGTAAATCAAAAGCTTAAAGATGCAGCGTTAATGATTGTCAAATTACCACTTTTCATATATCTTTTTCATGTCTGTTTTTGCCCTTAATCCCTATCATGAAAACATTTTATTAGCCCATTAAGCTGATCCAGTAGTACAAATGCAGCATTTGTCTTGCTCCTACTACTTTATTTTGTCTCAAACTAGTTTTCCTGCATATGTGAGTTGAGTGGAATTAAACATTAGGAATCCTTCAGTAAATCAGAAGATTAAGAGAGCACGTTTTAGTTACAAATAGTATAGAATAGGAGTCTGCACGTGTGCATTTCTTCTTAGGTCTTGATTCTAAAATGAACTTTTGGAAGCAGTACTTTGAGAAAAAGTACTGCATCACAAGAAAAAGCACAGTATGGGACAATACACAACAAAATCTTACTCAGTCTGGTTGCTGCCAGATCCACTTTCATAAGCTTGTTGGTTAGGGGCATGCATTTATACCTTCCAGTGTGAAGGTATGTCATTTCTATAAGCTGGTGGATTCAGTAGAGGCTGCCAGATGATTGATAACCAAGGGTGGTGATTGATAAACTGCAGGTGGTGACAGCTGCATTAGAACCATTACCTTCTGGCCATTACGTACACGTTGCTCTTGCTTTGACCTACTGGTGCTTCTCTCAGCAAACATCAGGCCCTTGTGTAAGCTGTGGTAACCAAAACCTGATCAGAAGTGGAGTGAGTAGTTAAGAGTACAGTTCACATAGTACATTTAATTGCAACAGATGTTGTGCTCTTACTGATCAAACCTTTTGTGCCTAGAAAAAATAAATATCAAAACGTTCAAACAAATGAAAGCCTTTATAAAAGGGAAGAGATGTGCATGTAAGCTTTAGATTTTCTGCAACAAGGGCTGTTGATACAAGCTGTGCACATCTCTGCTTGTATTTGTTTTGCTAGATATCATTGGACAGCACCTAGGAGTGGAATAAGCACAAGTTATCCAGGTAAAGGTAAGATGAAAGACATTTGTACTAGTTTTGAGCATCTGAAGTACATGTTTAAGATGCTTCACAGACAACGTGTAGTTTGAGGAGCATCATCTGCTGGCCCAAAGAAGCCCTGAGCCCATTGGAAGATATCAAGAATCTCCTTTTTCTTCCTTTCCCTTTATACCTTTGGAATTTGTTTGATATGGCTTTCATGAGGAGGAAGATCAAAGTTGTGTTGCTCAAGTAGGGTTTGAAGAAACATTTTGGAGGAAAATGTGCATCTTCTAAAAAATAATAGCTTGTCTAAATGGCAGCTATTAGGAATTCTTTCCTTGGTGAAAATAATGAAGTACATCTCTTATTCTAGGAAAAAGTAGGAAAAAAAAAGTAGAAAAAAATTGATTTCACAGAACATTAGTTGCTTCCATATCCCCTTGAGGAGATGAATTATGTCTTAAATGATTTTGAATTCTTGCAAATATTGTTAATAAGTTAGTTTTGTGCACTTAGAAAACAGAGCAAGTAAAATGATTTGGTTTCATCTCATTTATTTTTAAATGGGAAAGGAAATGAGCAGCCAGCTCCACAGTGCCTGAATTTCATTTCAGAAGTGATGTTTTCTGAGAACTTGTGGTAGAATAAATGACAAATAAATGCAGTCCTGCAGTGGTATCTAGTGAAATAGTATGTATTTATCCTACAGCTTGCAGAAATTAACAGCAAAGACCAGGACAAGAAGGCTGTCACCTTCGTAAATATACGAAAGGGATGCTGTAATTTTTTATAAGCAGCTCATTGAAGAGCTTATCTGTGGTTCTTGTGTACTCAAAGAAGTTAGTATGATAAGTCACTGAAGTGTTTTCTGGATATCTTTGGAAAAATCATTTGTTAACATATCCCATATTCCTTGCTTTTAAGTGTTATATTTGAAAAAAGTACCTCTTAAACAAATCATAGGAAAAAAGCAGATGTGCTTCTGGTAACAGCATATTAAGTGTGTCATTTTTGTAGTGTTTATTTTTTACCTGTCTTGAAATCACAACTCAGTTTTCTCTTTGTTTTAATATCACTTAAAAGTTTTCTAAAGCTTTAAAGTTCTTCAAGTGGTGTTTGTAGCTTCCTTGTCTTGTGCTGTGTGCATTCCAGCCTATTGACTAGAAGCAGTTACACAGAGGTCAGTTAATAAACCATTTTGTTTGCTACATCTTGGATCCTTCCTGTGTAAGAGTTGTAGAGCAGAGGGCTTTTCATGCCAGAGGTGTGATCTCACTGCTTACATTGCTGGTTCAGCCAAGTGCAGAGCTGTTATGTCTTGTAATACAGCTTCATTTCCTCATTGCTCAGATTGTAATGCGTTGCTTCAAATAAAATGTCACAGTAGTTGATGCAAACTGTACAAACTGTAGTTAGTGAACCTTTCAGTAGACATTTGGAGTAATGTGACAGCATTTAAGTATTCAAGTGAGTAAGAAGTTGTACACATACCAGAACTACTTGTTGATACAGGTTGTTTGAAGCAAATATATTATCCCCTGAGCGTACTTAGTCTGTTACTGCAGTGCTTTGGTTCCATACACTGAGCCTTCCAACTCCAGATGAGGCTGCAGTAGTAGTTTCTGTAACTCTTCTAGTGCTCCACAGGGAGCCAAGACTGAGCAAGTCAGCCTCTGAGCAGGACTGGTGCTGTGTGATGACTCTAGAAGATGGTACATGGGTTGGAGATCTTGAAACTTGATACTGAAGGCTGACAGGAAAATTCATGTTTTAACTGTTGCTGAGACAAAATGTTCCTTCTGTTACCCTGAAAGTAAGTCTTATGTGCTGCATAAACATGAAGAAATTGTACTTGTGTAATGACAGAAGAATGAGTGTAAATGGAACAGTGCATTCTCCATATATGTATTTGTCTTCTGCAGGAGGAATCCCGTTCATTTTCAGCAGTTCAGTCACCCTAATGATGATGATTATTATGAAGCACATAGTGTAACTCAGGATGACAACGATAACCGCCCTGAATGTCCATATGGAACTGCTTGCTATAGGTAAGAAGCACTGTATGAAGTGGCTTTACTTATTTTACAACTTAAGACTGTTCTCTGCAATCACAGAGTGACACAAAAGCAAAGAACAGTTCTTGAGTTAAATCTTGAGTGTAACATACCATTGTGGCTCATTTTCTTTGTCTC
This sequence comes from Perdix hodgsoniae, assembly GCA_035772895.1. Taxonomy (NCBI): domain Eukaryota; kingdom Metazoa; phylum Chordata; class Aves; order Galliformes; family Phasianidae; genus Perdix; species Perdix hodgsoniae. The sequence continues at coordinate 23,279,831 of JAPSGF010000007.1, forward strand.
ATTGCTTTTTGAAATTTACTGTGGGTAGACTGCTACCTTACAAGCACTAAAGTCTGTGCAAAACGTTTGGTAGTGATTTCAGCCTAGCAAACATGGAATCTTAACTTCTGGAAACTATTCAATAACATAGATTTTTAATTTTAACAATAACACCCTTTTTAACTTCTCACCATGTAGCAAACTCTCCTTTTTTAGGAAGACTAATTTATTGCTACGTGTGTTGTTCATGATGTATCACTTTTAGTTTAAATTTTGATAAAGTCTATTTTGAGTCTTTATTCAAGATCTCTGTTTTAATTAGTATTTGACTTCCTAGAAAGCATAATTTGGGTAGCAACAGTAACATCTAATTGCTGGTTTACTGTAGTTTAGTTTCTTTTATGCGCAGTTGATTTTCTGAGAGATTGTTTTATTTCATTTTTTCTTCAGTGTTTAAATTTTAAACATTTATTTAGCAGATCTTAGTATAGTTCAGTTGGAAGGGACATACAGAGACGAGGTGCTGCTGCCTGACCACTGCAGGGCTAATCAAAACTTAAAGCATATTGTTATGTGCATTACCCAAAAGGCTTTTGAACACTGGCAGGCTTGGGGCATCAACCACCTCTGTAGGAATCCTGTCACAATACTTGCCCACCCATTATTTTGTTAGTGGCTACTGAATAGTTGACTGTATGGACAGAAAATAGCACTTCTGCTCAGGCATATTGAAGTTTACAGCTGCTGTTAATAGAGCTTGTGTCTGAGCAGAAACATTTTCCACTCTTCTCTTCCAGAAAGCGTAGATGATTCTAAAGAATGTGTTCTCTATGAAGTACAACAAAGTGTTGTGGATGAGTTTATTACCTCTGAACAAGAAATCTGGGTTTATACCAGGAGTGAAATTGCCAAGATGCATTTCAGCAGTGCAGTGGCTACTGAATGCAAAAGCAAAACACAGAGAACAGAGCATCTTTAAGATAATCAGATCTTAATCTGTTAATTATTTCGAGGCAAAGGATATGAGGCACTGTGAAGCAATGCCAGTGCTTTAAACTTACCAACAGATGTGGATTGAGGAGTTTTCAAATAATTTTTGTTGTTAGCTACAATTTGAAGAGAGCGTAATCCAAGAGAATGATCTAAACACTGTGTCTTAAGCTCTGATCTAATTGTCTGATACTGGTGATAGTAATAGAGTACTGAAGTAGGTAATTCCTTCTGTTATTGTACCAAGTATGTTGTAGGAAGCAGTATTTCCATTTCTCACTTAGATAAATACAACTTTCAATGCATACGTAATGTATTTTCAGGGTGGCAGTAGCTATGGAATTGTAAATCAAGTTGAAATGCTTGAATCTGTCACAAATTGTGACATATATATATATATGTACATAGCTGAAGTGTGTCTGTATTACTCTGTTCCTTGAAGAATAAAACATAAATAAGCAACTGGTTTTGCAAGGCAGTTTTTGTAGCAAAGGTGTTTTGTAAAATATGCAATAGCTGCAGTTGCAGACTCATCTATAAGTTTCAAGCACTTCTAAAGGGAGTGTCATAACTGAATAATGGATTTTAATTGTTGTTCAGAAGCAGAAATTAAGATAACTGGTTTTCTTGACGTTAGAAACTTATTTTTGTACGGAAAAAAAATGGAAAATAGAGTAGAAACAATTTGAACAGGCAGTCCCAAGAAAAGCCTGTAGTATACTAACAAAATAAGCACAATACTAGTTATATTACACTCAGTTAAAATTTATTAGAGTAGCATTGCTTAGCTTAACTGTTTGCAGAGGAATTGTGAAGAGGGGGAAAGCGTTGATGTGTGTTAATTACCTGTGGTAATCACAGCTTGGAGGAGAGGAACATCTTGGCAGTCCAAGAGTGAGTTGACGGTAAATTTTCATTCATTCTTTTAATGCTATATATATAAATATATAATATTATATATATATTTTTTTCCTTTTTCAGAGTATGTGAAAAATTGTCAATTGAACTGCAGTAACATCCTGCAGAAATGAGTGATTCTTCCTGTAGTCACTCCGTGTGATCCTTCAAAACAAGCAGTTCTTTCCAAATTCTTTAATTTCCCAAACTATTTTATTTGTATTCATATACTACAAAACATGGTAGCTACACCTGGGTGTTTCAGATCTGTGATGTGCATTATACTTAATGCAACAGAAGTTATATTGTTCTCATTTTTTTTATTAGAGTAATAATTGAATTAGGTTTTACTGTGTTGAACCAGTGCACATTATATAACTTTGAAGACTTACCTCAATTTTGATCAACCAGCTATTTTCTTAAAAAGAAATAGGAACTGTTATTCAATCTGCTTTTTCTCTTCCACCTTCATTCTACAAGCACAGAGACTGCAGTAAAGTACTGATCACAAACTTTCTTATTTTAATGAACATTGCTTAATGAAAATGGTTTTTGTGGCTGTAGCTGGGATGTAACATAGAATTCTGTGCAATAGAACAAATAGCATGATATAAAAGGTCTAAGTCTCTGCAAGTCTTCTGTAACAATACCTTGATTAAAGTCTGAAAACTGTATTAAAAAGAGCAATAAATTCTATAATTGTATGATTGTATAATTATATCGTTCTCATACAATTATACAATTTTATGATGACATTTGATTTTTATTTTTTTCTTCTTTATAGTGAGTTTTCAGATAAAATGTGAGGGGAATATAGGGAGGAGGTTGCTGCTTAATCTTATGTTGAGGATTCAACTAACAAATCACTTCATTTCTTCTTTCAGGGTGTTCACCTTCTCCTGATCTGTGTCTATATCCAAAAAATACCATGCAGTTCTGTGCTGTTTATGTGTTGAACACAGAGGCAAATCATGCTTTTGTTGTTTTCTTCTTTTCAGGAAGAATCCACAACACAAACTTGAATACAAGCACACTGTACCTCCAGGTAAGCTAAACTATTCGATATAGTTAAGGCTGTGTATGTGGAGATATAAACCAACAATAGATACAAAAATGTGGAATAACCAGGTTAGATCACGCAGTTTTTAACATGTAATATACAAGAGCATAAAAACCAGATAAAAGGTGCCATGTGGCAACTGGATATTTCCATGAATATAATAATATTGTAATGAGTATTAAATAGGATATAAATTTATAAATTAAATACAGCATAAGTATGGTATCTTACATTAGCAGATCTCTCCTACCTATTCAGAGCTGTATTAAGAAAATGAAAGCGGGGAATATATTTCAGCAACTGTCAAAAAACACATTTTTTTTGTGTGTTGTTAAAGAATTTGAAAAGGTACTTCATGTTTTTTATGCCTTTTTGAGTATTGGACACTTTCTCCACTTGAAATCCTAGTGCTGTGAAGAAGTCTTCAGAGCAAATCTGTTATGGACATGTAATGATAATGTACTTCACCTAATGAGTTAGAATTATGACATTATTAAGGAGGTAACTGTAAAATATTTAAATACTTCAATTTGGGATTTGAAAATACCAATCTTAAAGACATTTTTCTTGAGGAAGGAATGGTTTATAGTTCCAAGAAAAGGTCACCTGGTGAATTTCTCAGCAATCATTCAATACAAAATAGTTTTTTGGGGCTGTGTGTTAGGGAGGAATTCTTGTTTGTGAGCATTGCATAATCACTGCAGTGTTTAAGAGGTCAGTCACTGTAGCAGCCTCTATGAATGACACTTCTCCTGAGTTGTACTCTGTCCTCATTAATAACCCTCTTTTCTTTAGTAACTGAAAGACGAACTCGACAACGAACTTCCAAGAATGGTGAGTATGTTCTAATTCTGTGAACGGACACGTCAGCGTGGGCCATAACCCACATGCTTAAGTTTTTAGGCACTTAGTAGTGCTGGAGATACTTGATAAAGCTTACCCTAAGAAAAAGTCATTGTTTCATTTTTAGTGAAAACCTGCTTGCTTTTTCACAAATGAGAGTGCTGAAGGTCAGTTTGTGCTAAGCTTCCTGAATGAGCATATCTTTTCTTCTCTTGGAAGCAGACAAGAAATCAGTCTGATGTTTTACACTTGAAAAATGAAGATGGGTTCTGAGTTCATAAGTTACTGGTGTTCTCTCTTGTATACTGTGCACCCACAACTCAAGTACCTGAAGCTCTGGTCTGAGGCTGCTAAGAAATACCCATGGTTAATATAAATATGAGTGATCTGGACTGGGGTATACAGCTGAGGAAAAAAACATTTATAACTTCATATGGAAGATAATGATAAAAATTGCTCAACAGACTTTGTTAGGTTATCTTTAGATGAGATAAAGGAAATGACAGTCTGGGAGGAAGGCTCAGTACTCAGCCCTATTAGGGGCACACTTAAGGTGTGCCAGGGAGGTGGTGGAGTCATCATCCCTAGAGGTGTTCATAAAATGTTTACATGCTGTAATGAGGGACATGGTTTAGTGGGAAAAATTGGTGATAGGGGGATGGTTGGACTGAATGATCTTCAAGGTCTTTTCCAACCTTGAAGATTCTATGATTCTAAGAGGAATTGAATGTGATTTTACTCAGAGGTGTGTGACCTAAGGGCAGAATAACACAATCAGAATGTTAATGCAGTGTAACTAATGAGAAATTGTGGACACACAAGGAAAAGGGAGATAGTGTAAACTTGTAGAGCATGAGTTATGCATGTCTGTCAAAACCAGGAAATGAAATAAACTCGTTGAAGATTTGCAGCTACTAATAAATGAAAGAAGAATGCACTGCTGCCATGGGAGTGCCACTACAATGCTGCTGCCAAGACAGAGCTTCACATGGCAGAATTGGTTTAAATGGGTAAATTTGCCAACACATTTGAGCAATAAGGGAACACTATAAGACTATCTGTCCAAAAAAGTTTCGGAATATGATGCAAACAGCATCTGTTTCTTATAAAAAGAGGCTTTTTGTCTTTGCCTGCCATCAATACATATATTATGAAGGCAGAAGGCAGTTTCATCACAGAGATAAGTTTTTAAGGTAGATTGAAGACATAAAATCAGAAAATTGCATAATAAAATAGTCCAAATGAACTGGGAAAAAACAGGTAGACTACATTCATCTTGGAAAAAGAAGTGTTTAGCGTTTTCTTAGCCCTTGTTCAAAAAGAAAGCATAAACTATCCAGCATAGATCTTAGTTTAGAGCTTGGGATGTGTCATCTAGCAGCTTGTTGTCTTTTGATACTTATGAAAGATGTGAACAGGAAATAAAAGATTATATAAGATTATTATATAAGATTATTGAGGAATTGGAGTATAAAATAGCCAAAGGCAGAAAGTGTAGGGGCAAAATAGTGATCTACCAGTAGCTAGAGATTAAATGGCAAGGAAGATGTATAGTTTAGCTACAGATGTAGTCTGTGATATGTTTTTTTTTGTTTGGTTTTTTTTTGGTCTTACTTTGCTTAGACATTAAATCTGGTTAAATAACTCACATTGTTAATACCAGTGATTTATTTTTTTTTTAAAGGAGGTTGGGACTTCATGAAAAACACAGATTAAGCAACAGTGAAAAACTTTCAGACCCTGAGATCCAGTCTTGGGTTGTATATGGTTCTTGAAAATCATGAATAATTGATACGATCATAGAGACTAGAACCAGGAAAGTTCTTGCTTTCAAAAAAGAAGCTAGTGAGCTATATGTTAGTCAGCTTAAATTCTGGTTTGGGAATGGGGAGGTCTGATACTGATAGTGAAGAGGCAGTAGATGATGTGATTTTTTTGCATGTAATTCTATGAAACCAGCTTGGCTCTGTGATATATCATTATGAATTATGGTTAGAGACAACAGGTAAGTCACAGACAATTGTCTGTGCCCTGGAGGGGACAGAATAGAGACTCAATCATAGTGTGTTCGAGATGCAAGTTACATTTATTTTAAATTCATAGAATGATACAATTGCTCAGGTTGGAAAAGACCTTTAAGATCATGAAGTCCAACTGCAACCTAACCAGACTACCCTAACTCTAAAAACCCTCTGCTAAATTGTAATAAACTGTATTCTGTGCTATAAAGGGTAATCATAATTCCTTAACTTTTCAATGTTACTTCTGCAGAAACATGCCTTGGGCTGTTATGCAGCATTGATAGTGTTGTATTTCATTAACTAAATGACTGTAGGTTAGCTGGGCAGTACCTTATATCTGCCCAGAATGGTCAGTGTCTTACCTGGGGTTTTTAATGGGCTATGACATTGAGGAAAAGGCTTGGATCCCAGAAAAGAGCATAAAAAAAAATGTAAAAGATGAAGGAAGGATCAAAGGTAGTATAGCATAGGATAAAGAATGTTTGGGGAGAAATATGAAATAAAACATGCTGTAAGGAGACAAGTCATACATTTCATAGAATCACATGAATGGCCTGAGTTGAAAAGGACCACAATGCTCATCCAGTTCCAACCCCCTGCTATGCACAGGGTTGCCAACCAGCAGCCCAGGCTGCCCAGAGCCACATCCAGCCTGGCCTTGAATGCCTCCAGGGATGGGGCATCCACAGCCTCCTTGGGCAACCTGTTCCAGTGCCTCACCACCCTCTACGTGAAAAACTTCCTCCTACTATCTAACCTAAATCTCTTGTCTCAGTTTAAAACCATCCCCCCTTGTCCTATCACTATCCATCCTTGTAAACAGCCATTCCCTCTCCTGTTGATATGCTCTCTTCAAATACTGGAAGGCCATAATGAGGTCTCCCTGGAGCTTTCTCTTCTCCAAGCTAAACAAGCCCAGTTCCCTCAACCTTTCCTCATAGGAGAGGAGCTCCAGCCCTCTGATTATCTTAGTGGTCCTCCTCTGGACTTGTTCCAAAAGCTCTGTGTCTTTCTTGGAGGCTCCAGGCCTGGATGCAGTACTCAGAAGAGCGAGTAGAGGGGGACAATCACCTTCCTCTCCATGCTGGCCACCCCTTTTTTAATGCAGCCCAGAACACTGTTGGTCTTTCAAGCTGCAAGTGCACACTGTTGGCTTATGTCCAGCTTCTCGTCCATCAGGATCCCCAAGTCCTTCTCCACAGGGCTTCTCTCAAGGAGTTCTTCACCCAGTCTGTATAAACACTTGGGATTGCCCAGGTGCAACACCTTGCACTTGGCCTTGCACTTGGCTTTCATTAGGTTTTCTTGGATCCACTTTTCCAGCCTGTCCAGGTCCTTCTGGATAGCTTCCCTTCCTTCCAGTGTATTGACTGCACCACTCAGCTTGGTGATTGGCCATTGTCTATGTCAGTGATTAAGATGTTAAAGAGCACTGGTCCCAAGACTGACCCCTGAGGGACACCGCTTGTGACTGACCTCCATCCTGACACAGAACCATTGATCACAACCCTTTGGCTGTGTCCAGCTAACCAATTCATAATTCACTGAACAATCCATCTCCTTCAGATCCACACCTCTTCAATTTAGAGAGAAGGATGTGGTGAGGGACACGTATCAGAGGCCTTGCAGAAGTCCAGATAGATGACATTGTTTGTCCTTCCCTTGTCCACCGATGCTGTCACTCCATCACAGAAGACCACCACATTGGTCAGGCATGATTTGCCTTTGGTGAAGCCATTTCTGACTTCACTGTAAAAAGGAACTCTGCATAAAATGAGTAAGCAAAACTTGAGGTGGTCAGACACTTTAGTGATAGGTGTTAAAGTTCTGCAGATGTCAGAAAGAGAGAAGATGGTTCAACTTGTCATGAGGCTTTTATAAATCGAACCATCAATTGTCAGAATTAGGTAGGATGCTTCAGTTGATTCTCTGTCTTCTTGGGATAGATCAACTAAGTAGCTTCTGGATGAAGTTTTATAGTTATGTTTCATGAATGCATTATTACATTTTTGTCCTTCCAGGAAAAACGGGTTTAGAGGAAGACAGTGATAATGATGGTGAACCAAATGAATATGATCTCAATGACAGCTTCGTAGATGATGAGGAAGAGGAGTGTGAACCTACTGATGAAGACTCTGACTGGGAACCAAGTTCAGAAGAAAAGGATACTGAAGATGTTGAAACACTTGTGAAAGAAGCACAGGGATTTGTTAAGACCAGAAAGCTGCACTGAATAACATTAAGAATGTGCAATCCTGTTGTGTTAAAATTTGGGTGTGCAAGAACAGAAATTGCTTTGAAAACTTTTTCCTCAGTGATGTGGGAACTACGGGAAGGGCTTAATGGTGGTGAAGGGATTCAGCAATACCTTTCTTTTTGTGTGGATTTTATACTTTTTTTAAGTGGTGGAGTTAAATGATTGAGCTCTGGCATTCTATTGTGTGTCGGCTGAAGTAGGACTTTGTAAAATGAAACTTTCTCAGCTATTTCTTCTCCAACATCATTAGTCTGGCTGTACGAAATACAGTTTTAAAGTTTTATAATGCTTTATCTCTCCGTCTAAATATTGACATTAGAAAAGCCTTTAGATTTGCTGAAAAACAATATATACTGTGTTAAATAAAGAGGAACTAGACTTCATACATACCTGTCATGTCACAGGCTGATTCTTGGCCATCACCGAGGAAATCTGTCTAAACCATTTTACTTTTCAGTTATTGATACTTTACATTTCATTAATCAGCTACTGGCTTTCCTTTTAAGCTTTACTTCTTTGATTGTCTTGATGTACAGCAGTTAAATACTGGTTGTCTGAATAACTTCAGAATATCTAAGTGTACTGAATGTCTGATGATGTCCCCACACAAATTATGGTGTTTTTGCTTTAATTACAGTACCTGCTCAAATACATGTACATCTCTGGAGCTGTTTGGTTCACCAAAGAGCTGAAATAAAAGGACTATTTTTGCACAATTAAACTTATGATAAGCCATGAGGGGAAAAAAACTTATAACTGCGTCTCTGTGGTTTTTCTTTAAAGACTTTGTTGGAAGATCCTGCCTTCAGTGTGTTCACAGCTTTACTGAGCTTAAGTTAAAAAACTTGATTGTGTTTCTGGGCAGATGATTGAAGCCATGTTAATTTAAGAGTTTTTTGTTTTGTTTTGCTGTTTGTTTGTTTGTTTTAATATATAATACAGAAATTCAGCAGGGATACTGTTCTTATGTGACTTTGTGAAATTCTTCCTAATTATGGTGGAATAATAGATATCCAAATGCACTTTCAGCATTTCAGTGGGGTGATGAAATACTCTCTGCTGGTGAACTTCTGGGAGTACATATTCCAGCTGATCACTTTTCTGCAGCATATTCCCAGCATGAAGAAAATTACTGTTTTCTAGGGCTTCAGAAGAAGATTTTTGTAGTAATTTCCTGTCTCTTTAATATGCTTTTGCAGTCTTATGTTTCTTTAATCATTTTTATACTGTTATATCTTTGCTTGAAGAGATTGAGTGTCATCGAAGCAAACTCTGCTGTTCAGATCTGTATTCTGACAATGTAATCTTTCTTGCAAAGCCCGCATAAAGTTACTTAGAATAAATTGGAGTAATTGGATGTGTTCCTGCAGATTGGTTTGGGGCTAATTTTGGGTGCACAATACTAACTTGTAAAGTGTGACTGCAGTTCCTCTTAAAATTAATGAAAATACAAATGCTCATGATGGGCAACCGTTCAGTTTCTGTTGGCTGAGGACCAAGGTGATATATACTGTGTCAGATCAGTTCTGTGACCTTAATCTTCCTCAAGTAGAAACACTCATTACTGTAATGTTATCCTGTGAATGGCTATCTAAGCTGCTCAAAGGAGATACTAGCATTTGGAAAATTGAAATAGCTTTTTGTCATGGGAGGCTCCTAATGAGGTGTGTAATCACAAAAGCAAGTGTGCATGTGATTCATGGTTTGTGTGATAGCTTAAGATTTACTACTGATACTCTAGAACTGAAAAAAAAAAGAAGTAATGTCAAAGGTATTGTATAAGGGTAGGATGAAGCTCTGTTCAAGTGAAGTCTCTGTTCAAGAGTATTTTCCTCATATTTTCTTTTGGTCTCAGTATATGTTTTTATTCTTCTAGATGGAGAATCTTTTTAACTGCAAGATACTCGAATGTTGATTGGAAGTACTCAGTTTGTGATACAGGTAAGACCTCTCAGTTAACAAGAGACTAAATGCCAAGTTCTTCTGTGTTTCAGTCTGTCAGATATGCACTAAAATTCAGTGGAGTGAGATATAGTCTAATTCCCTCTGTCTGGAATTTATTCTGTAAATATACTAGTACTGCTTTGGGAGGAATTTCCAGAATTTAGAAACTAAAATGAAACCAAAGTATGTCATCAAATGTTTTAAGCCATGGATGTTAATAGAAAACGTGATAAATTAAGTTTAAAGCTATGGGTTAACACTGTTATGGTTGCTCTGAAACCTCTAGATTAAGCGTCAGGCTTTGCTTGGAGTCTGAGATGTAAGACAATAACACATAAGGAATGAAAGGGGTGCCTACATTAATGAAAAATTCCTGTTTCTGAATGAGCATTTGGAATACTGAAGAGTGCAAAATAGAGCACGTGCACTGACTTTGTCTCTCTAACTGTCTGTATTTCTGCCTCAATTGAAATTAAAAAATAGTTTACTTCATCTACGTCTAATGAGGCAAAGATCAAGTGCAAAAAAGCTTTTGACTGAATACTGAAAATTAATGATCCATGTCAGTTAAAGCTATTCAAACTGTGTAACTAGCAGACTTTTCTGTAGAATTATAATTTTTTTGCGTATGAACTGTAGAGTTTTGGGGAATCACCTGGATGAAGCAGCTTAATCAAGGACTGCAATAGAAAATAGTGTGGGTGGAGAAGTAAGAGGAAAAATGAATGCAAAAAGTGTTTCTTCCTCCCCATTAACTCACCTGAAACAAAAACCAAAATCACAGCAGCAAGTTATAAGAAAAGGTAAAATGGTTATAATAAAACCAAGAAGAGAGAAGCGTGGCTAAATGAGATGGTCAGACTTTAACAAGAAACCTATTACTGATGCTTCTACAACTATCATAATTTAAATAAAACAAGTTGTTACTTTAGACTGATAGTAAACATACATTCCTTCATAAAGTTACTGTATAGAATCTCAGATTGGATTGTTTCAATCTTGAGGAAATTACTACAGCTCAGTAACAGGAAAATGTTGCAATTTGTTACAATTGTCTCAAAGCTTCATTGAAATAGTGGTGTTATATATATATATATATATATATGTTTTCTAAATTGTTCTGTCTTCTGTTTTCTAAGTTTAAGTTCTTCATAAGGCCACCAACAGAACTTTGCAAGTCTGCTCTTGGAGGATGTGTGTTCTTCAGTCTCGCCCTGGGAGCACTGTGTGATTGCAGACTCTGAATGTCTGGAGTGGAAGATTTCCTGCCTAACTAATATGGACATTATAGGCGTCATCTAAGTCCATATGTCACGTCCTCAGAAATAGTCATCTTTGTTGCAAGCACATTGCAATGTTGGCTATACTTGGTCATTGAAATACCCATGTGAAAATCGTCAAGGGCCAATTTTCTGTTGCTGCTGTCTTTCTGTACACACACTATTGGAATTTGTGAAGAGCTGTTAGTTGTTAGGAGTGCCCCTCTCCTACTGGCTTGAATTCAGCTGCCATAAAATGTGTTTTGGCTGTGCATTCCTTTAAAAAAGCTGAAGAAAAAAGGCCTTTTCTTCTACCTTTTGCAGTCCTGTTCTCTGCAGTGCTCTACTCCATTCTAGGATGATGCTTCCTAAAGTTGAAGAAACTGTAGAGTGCCCATAAGTATAATATATTAAACAAAAAAAAAATTGCCATCTATGTGCCACTGAAGTAGTTTCACAAATTTTAGCCTATCTAGAGTTCTCTCTTCCTGGTGTAGCTGCTTCTGTGTTTGCACTGCACACTGTATGAGATGGAGCAAATCCTATAACAAAATAGTTAATTTTAATCAGAACCATTTGTCCAGTCCATTTTGCTTGTACAATGAGAACAAGAAGGTCTCTCTTAGTCTTGTGTTGCTGTTAGCTTGTTTACACCTACTGGCAATTTTGGTCTTCTTGAGACTTCAGATGAAAACAAATTCTACAGTGTGTTTCTGTGTTCATTAGTCAAAAAAACAGAGAACTTTAAGAAAGTGAATGATTCTTGACAAATCTTATCTTACATGGAAGGATCCTTATATAAGCATTTTTATAAGTATGGGAAAGAAATCTACACAATTTGTTTTGTTCAGAGGCAAATTCCACCTGTCTATTGATAACTATAGAAAAAGAATTATTGCAATCACATGTCCTTTACAACTGTGCAAAGCAGGCTAAACTTTTTTTCCAGTAGTGTTGGAATTCTTTGAATTTTGGATTTGGATTGAGCTAGAACATAAGGAATGATGATTTCATTTATTTTTTTTTAAAGCACCTGCTGTTATTCATCTCGTGTCTGTCTCAGAGTTGTTTTTAAGGTAAGAATGACTGATATAAACCCTGTGGACTCTTGTTTTTCTTCCAGTTGGAATGTTGCTGGTGCACAAAATCCTTCCTATGGTAAAAGGAGAACAAGTCAGAGACTGCCTCATGAGGCTGTGATGTGTTGCAGGTGGGTCAGGGTGGTCCCTGATACGTGTGCAGAGTGGGAGAAAAACTCCTCGAGATCAACCCTGCCAGGAAGAACTTAGACGGTCCTGGTTGATGAAAAACTCAACATGAGCCAGCGGTGCACAATTACTGCTGGTCTTCTGGACTGCATCAGAAGAGGGGTAGCAGCAGGGTGAGGGAGGTGATTGTCTCTCTACGATGCCCTCATAAAGCCCCATCTGGAGTACTGTACTCAAGTCTTCGGCCCTCAGCTCAGGAAGGGTGTGGAGCTTTGGGAACAGATTCAGAGGAGAGCCACAGAGATGATCAGAGGGCTGGAACACCTCCTGCGAAGAAAGGTTGAGGGAGGTGGGCTTGTTTAGCTTGGAGAAGAGAAGGATTCGAGGAGACTCCGTGGCAGTGTGAGGGGAGTTGATAAGCAGGGAAGAGAAAGACTTTACACATGATGGCTTTACACTGAAAGAGGAGAGGTTGAGGTTTGAGTTCAGAGGAGTGCTTCATCCTGCAGCTTTTGATGTTTTCTTCAGACCACCACTCCTGAAGAGTACTTCATGGTGCAGTTAGATACTTCTGATCACCACCCTTAGAAGGGTCTTGAGTTGGGCATGTGATGCTGCATAGTAGAGGTGGCAGCTGGAGGGTGCTGTTGCCACAGGAAAGCCTGTCACACTCAAAGAAGTGGGAATAGCATTAAAGCTGAGCTTCCTGAATTTCTCAGGGAAATTTCACATCGTACTGCAACCCACCCCAGCCTGGGCTCTTTCTTTGGTAGAGGGATGATGATTGTAGTTCCTTGTCCTGCTATTTCTTTATTGAAATACTTTGTTCTTTTTGCTGGGAGTAGCTGCTGTTTTGTCTCTTAGTCATTCCTGTTAGTTCTTTGGTTTCATCACTTCATTTTCTAATTACAGCAGTTTCTTAGGTTTGGTTGGTTTTTTTTGTTTTTTTTTTTTTTGTTTTTTTTTTGTTTTGTTTTGTTTTGTTTTAGTTTGTTTTTTAATGACTCCGTGTGATGGAGCAGAGAGTAAACTTTATGCCAGTTCTTCCTCTAGGAGAGGATGGAGAGAGAAGTGAGCCAGTGTGTGCTGCCTCACTGTTTCCCACAGCCCTCATACTCCTTGCTGAGGAGCTGTACCAGAGAAACAGCTGAGCAGGGATCAGCAATGACAGCACCACATCCTTGCCTTCAGAAATAAAAACCAGGGTAAGTCACAGTGTACACATGGTTGCATGTGATTTATGCACTGCATGTTTGATCTAAACCCTCCAAGCAGCTCTAACATGGATGCATCACCTCCAACTCTCTCATCATCTTTGGCACATCCCATAGTTCTTGCTGCTGGAGCTAATCAGGGGCATGCAATGGATGCTGATGTTGTGCTGCAGTCTTTACTGTCTTCCAGTGGGTGAGAGCTTGTGCTGGAACAGGCTGCTTCTCCTGCGTGGCAGATGCTGCCTTCATCCCAGCTTATGCTTTTTTATTTTAATAAGGCTTTTACAAGCAGAGCTCCAGAACGGCGCAGTCAATTTTCAGTTCCCTCACTGAAGTTTACCATTCAGTGCAGATGAGAAAATATTTCTCCAGGGAAATGCAGGAAGCCAGAGGTTAGGCACAGCCTGACAGAGAAGCAAGGAAGCACCCAAGTCTGGAGCACCTGCACGTAGACAGTTGCACTGCCTGGGGCATGGGTGCCCAACTTTTTGGCTTGCTGGGCCACACTGAGTGAAGAGGAATTATCTAGGGCTGCGTAAATGTAGGTTGCTCTGAAAGTAATGCCTGCTCTTTATTTCCGTGGAAATTGCCAACAGATACAAAGAGCACAGTAACACTGTTTGATAGAGGAAGATACACAGCTGAAAGCACTATTTTTCAACATAGTCACCACCATTACTTGTGGATTTTTGCCAGTGATGAATAAGAGCCTGCATGCTGTGCTTGTAAAGATCTGCATGAGCAGAGGTGACCCACTGCTGCTACTGCTGAAATACACCACCTACCACCTCACTGTCCACTGTTTGGTCTCTATAAACGTTCAGCAAGCATCAGTTCATGTCAGCAGGTGCCATTTTTTTTTGCATTGAAGAAATTCAGTGCCACAACTTTGCTTAATACACACTTCCATGTCAGGCACCATTCTGTCAGAGTACTTCTCTGCTGCCATCTGTCACGTGGCAACAAAATGTAATGGGATATGATGGGAAGGTTCAGCGTCTACTACCATCCCAACAACATCCACCTCTGATGTTGTAGGCCAACATAATAGAATAGGAGGCATTATTTTCAAAGCAGCTCTCATAATTAATGTCTGTAAGTAACAAAACTTATTTTAATGTTTAATACTTTTTTATTTAAAAAAAGAGCAACAAATCCATTGCACCAATGGGGTATGTGACCCTGTTTCTGCGACACTGATGCATCAGTTTGGTTCTGTGGCAGTGGCTGCAATTCTCAGTGAGCTCTCAGGTGTTCATCAGAGATTTCTGGTGAAATTTTACACCTCCTGTATTTCCTCCTTGAAAATAATTGTTCACAGATGTATGCACGACCAAAAGGCAGTGACATGAATAAGGTGTAGCTGGGAACCAGGGGCTGATTTTCTCTGGTAATGAAGAGCTTATATAAGTCTGGTGAAGAGGCATGATCGGATTTTTGAATTGCATGTCTGATTGCAACTCGATAATATTTCATTTTAAAATTTGAGGAAATGTGTTTGACTGAAAATGGAGTTGCAAATATTAAAAAAAAAAAAAAAGATTTTTTTTGTCATTCTAGGAACCCATTCTCAAATTCCTTTTTCAAAAGGGAAAGCATGGCTGCATACTTTTTGCTCTTTGCAGGACTGTGTTTAGTCGATGTATCACAATGCATACAATTATTTGCCCTAAGTGAGTCAGCACTGAACCGTGCCCTCACCATGCCCTGGTTTCAGAAGGAATGGGTTTGGGAAAGCCATGTTTGTTTTTTGTTTTTTGTTTTCTTTTTGTTTTCTATTTTCTCCAAGCTTTTGTGCTGGTGAGTTCTGCAGTGAAAGCAAGATCTGGGTGCTGCCAACAAGCACCCATTCCTCTCTGGTCTTTGGACTTTGAGGGGTGAGATGGACAGGGCAGGACAGAAGGCTCCATGAACGGCAGCAGAGAGGGCTGGAGCCAGGAAAATGCTCTGAGCTGCCTGCTGACCCCAGCATCTGGGTGCAGAGGTCTGAGCTGCTGAGTTTTGCTTAACCTGGAAGGAACGGGCGGGGGCTCAGAAGGGACAAGTTGTCCCTGTCCTGCCTGTGAATGAAAAGCCCTGAGATCTCCCTACAACTAGAAACTCAGGAAGTACATAGGAGGTGTGCACAGAAGCCCCCAAGCTGCACAAAGAGGTACATCCATGAGGAGTTTGGTGCCACTGTCAAGGACTTTCTTTCCTTGTGCAGCCCAGAAGTCTATCACCATGTGGCCCTGGAGGATGCTTTTGAGAACGTTTCCCTTTGGAATTCAAGGAATTTCCTTTTGTGGGGCAACAGAGCACTCAAAGTGATTTCCAGAATTTTAAAGCATGTTTTTTTCTGGTGACTTTCGCTTGGCATTACTGGTGGAGGTTTATTTATTTTCTAGTAAATCCTCCTGAGGTGAATTCCCAGATGTGGAAATTGTTCGTTGCTTGACTCTCACCAAGAATAGTCAAGGAAAAATAGGTGGGAGGAATATCAGGACACTCTAACAACAGGTAACATTCCTAGCTAATCCCTGATAGCTACAACAGACTCTAGAAGATAAGTATGGGCAGATAGTTTCAGGAGAAATTACAAGATTAAAGTTCTTGATGATGTAATACTACGTCATTGATATTTTTTTTGGTAGGACGGGAAAACAGCAGGTTAAGTACTTTTCCCTATTTCCCTAAAAATGCCATTTAAAAGAATGACTTCAGTAATGGTTTTGCCTCAGAGAGGAAATTACGCGATCTCTCCAGCACATATTTTTTAAGAGCAGCTAATGGCAAGAGGATTTGAGCACATTAATGGATTTGAATATCTTTTTGCCATTAAAATTAATTGGTCAGCCTGGCAGTTTTTCTTCAACGGACACCGGATAATTCATGTTAATCGCTTGAGTAGAGAAATGATGGCTAAGGGAAAAATATAAAAAGTAATTCAGAATGCTCACAGTGACTCTGTGTTTGCTGTTTTATTAGCAAGATTTGCTGCTCACTTAATATTCACAAGTAAACAAATTATTTACAAAAGCCATTTACTCCAAAAGTAGGTGCTGCCACATACTTTAAAACAGGAAGCATTTGTTGTCACAATAGAAAAGACTGGATTTCAATACACGATAGTCCATGGCATTTTATGTGTAGTTAAATTATGTGCCTTACTGCTATGGTCACCTGTTTTATCACAATTTCCTGTTAAGAAACGCTCGTTGTGGAGTTGCACAAAATGAGAATAGTAAAAATGGCACTGCGGGAGGCAATGCAGAATTTGTCTTGAGTTGTTGCTTCATGTTTGTCCAGACAATGAGCTACTCAACTGAAACAGTGACCAGCTTGATTACACCAAAGTCTGTCTCCATTGCTTGCAGGACACATCACCTCAAAAGCCTTGTAATTTTGGCCCTGCTTGCATTTTATTTTGAAGGCATACACAGACTGGGTAAGCTGTTTAGGTATGGTTCAGCAGGGTGGACTTTTTCCCACCAACTTGCTCTTCTTCCTGATGTGTCCCACTGAAAAACAGGACAAATCCTATGAGAACAAATTGAAACACATGAAATTCCAGCAGAGAAAAGGAAACAATTGTACTGGGAGGACTGAACACTGGCAGAGGTTGCCCAGAGAGGCTATGGAGTCTCTATCCTTTGAGTAAGTTACAGCTCAATGGAACACAACGCCGGGCAACCTGCTCAAACTGAGGGTAGCCTAGATAATCTGGAGACATTGTTCACCACCCCCACAGTTTTGTGATTGAGTCTGTGATTCTGTGAAGTGCTCAGTGACTCAAGGTAGCAACAGCTGGCCAGACGGTGCCTGGAAGTGAGAGATGGAAATCGTCCCTCTTTAACTTCCAAACACTTCATAAACACTCTACAGAAAAATAGAGGGTGGAATGCTGATAACGTATTCTTAAACCAGATAACGCATGAAGAGACTTCAGGTTCTTACTAGACTGAGAAGCAGTATTCAGCTCTGTAAACTTTGTAGAGAATGTGCCTTTCGTAAGAGCATGCTGCACACTGGACAACTGAAGCTGGTGGTCTGTAGGCTTCAAGGAGTCTCTTCATGAGAGGTAAACTGAGAGTAAAGAGTGACATGAAGCAAAATGGGCTTTTTTGCTATCTTTCCTATCTTGCCCATGAGGAAGCAGAAGGAAAAGGACACCAAGCAGCTTAAGAACAATACGCTCCAAGAGAGTGAAAGATTTCTGTTCTGAAGAAACGAAGAGACATCATGGCTAGGAGAGATGGTCAACTTTTCTGTCTTTGAAATATGCTTTAATGCATTCACTGATTGTTTTTGTTGTTGTTGTTCTCAGTTTTAAAGAGCTCTAAAACAAGTGCCTGCATTCCAAATTTATGGATGGGTAAACTGACGCACAGCATCAGTCTGAACTATGGGATTATGCAGCAGTCCAGTAGAAGGACTCCAGTGGAAATCCATAGTATGCCGCCTTCTTCAGGCCTCTCAGCAGTGGGTCTTTGCATGGACAAAAGAGAGAATCTTCTGAGGCGGTACTACTTCCTGCCCCCCTCCAAAATATGAGATTAGAACTGCCTAAAACTTACTTCAGTTTTATGCAGTCTACCTCCTCTGTGACTGGCATTGCACTTGTTCTGAGATCTAAGTCTGTGCTAGATTTACTTCCATGGTATGTTGATCTCCATCTGAGCAACATGATCTTCTTGAAGTACTTCATGGTGTTATTTTTTACAGTTACAAAACACATTGTGTTTATCATGCTGTTACTCATAGCAATGCATTCAACTATGTAAAAAGCGGTAAGATAATGCTTCTCTTTCACGAAGATTGTGGGGAAAAAGTCACGGACAATGGTGAAGCCATAGAAGGGTGCCCAGCAGAGAACATAGGCGGTCAAGATGCACATCAGTACCATTACAGTTTTTCTTCTGCATCGAAGCCTCTTCCTGATTTGTTCTGTCTGAAATCCTGGTACGGTTTTAAACCAGAGCTCTCGAGAGATTCTGGCATAACATAAGGTCATGGTAATCACAGGTGCAACAAATTCAATGCCAAAGATGAATAGGAAGTAGGATTTGTAGTACATCTGTTGGTCAACTGGCCAAATTTGACCACAGAAAATCTTCTCCTGGTTTTTTACTATAAATAATACAGTTTCAGTAGCAAAGTATGCGGATGGGATAGCTACAAGTATGGAAACAATCCAGACCAAGGCGATCAGGATGGTTGCTGTTTGATAATTCATGCGTGGTTTCAGTGGGTGAACAATGGCCAGGTACCTAGAACAGACAAATACACTCAAAATGAAGTCTGTAAACAGCATTAACCAGAGCACAGTTCAAAATACATGTGGACAGAATTAAGCAGAAGGAAACTGCTGTGATTGTTAGAGACTGACATATTCATTTATGAGGAGTTAAAAAATTTGGCCTAATTCTGGTAGCAGCCTAGAATGGAGAACCTAAACTAGGACAGAAGTTCTGGAGCAAGTAGCTGAGGAGTTTGTTAAGATAGCAGGTCTTTGGCAATCTGAAACCTGACTGCACATTAGGAACTCAGTCTTAAACTCCCACCTGCTCACAAAGTCAAACTGAAAAAGATGTAGTGTTATATCATAAACCTTTCTGTTTTTAACAGGAATCATGCATTTGGGAGTTACGGATAGACTGGAAGAAGAGAAAGAGAGGGAATATTCCTGTTACTGAACAAATACATTAGCAGGAGCTAACACAATATGGGGATAACAGTGTACCCAGGACACACCATGATGCAGCATCTGGAATACTTTGGTGGGCAGCACACCTACAGGTAAGTGTTTAAAATATGCATTAACATACACCTAGTCTGGTGCAGCTAAAAGCACAAATACATAGAAGGAGGAGAACAATTTGCCTATACAGAGAATTATTTGAATCTATATCTATCTATCTATATTTTTTTAACGTACATGACAGTGCTTCCATTATTTGCTTTGTTAATCTACGAAGTGGAAAGAGTTGAAGCTGACACTAGCAATGTTTACAAGTGGTTTTCCAGCCACAAGCAAAGGACTGTATGTCCATTTTCTGCTCACGCACATATTTGTTTAGGCTGCTGGAGGTGACTGTTGCTAATAATTAATCTCAAATATGCTTTGTTAAGTAGTGTCTGCCATCCTGTACAAGTTGAGTTAGGTGCTAGCACTTCTTATTACTGTAAAGCTGCACAGTGCGCTGCAGTGTTTCACCAACAAATATGAAGAAATGGAAGTATGACGCTTGCAAGACCAAGTGCCCTTGTTTCAGTTAAAAAAGGGTTTAGGACCAAATTGCATTCACTCTGGGTTGCAGGGTTCTGGTTTGTTTGTTTTTTTTGGTTTGGTTTGGGTCTTTTTTCCCTAATTTTTGGTTGGAATTGGGAAGGTTTATTTTTTAAGAAGCTGCAAATATAAGATGAGCTTAAATTTGAATGCTCTCTAACCCAGACAGATTAGAATACTGCTAAGAAGAGGAAATTTTTATCAGAGAAATTCCAGAGCTCCCAATGCAGTTGTATTTGACACAAAGGACTGTTTGAAACAGTGGCATTTCTCATTCATTCAGAGGCTCTTCTGTCTGTATATATCATATACACAGATAGCATGCACAGGATTTATTCATTCTAAAATAAAATGGAGAGTCAGTAGGGCTTTTCACAAGCTAAATCTTGGAAGCAGATAAATTGCTCACTGCTTTTAACACCGCAGGCTAGATGTCAAGGGTCAGCAGAATTATTCAGCTTCATTGTGGAGCTGATAAATGAATATTTCTAGATCAGGTCCTGTAGAAAGAACACTGTGGGATAATGTGTATGTAGTTATAGGTATGCATATCAGCTCAGCACAACGTTTGGCTGAATGGGTAAATCTCCACAGCCGAATCAGAGGAGAGCTTTTGTGAAGGATTTCCTGGTTGCCATTGCTTACCGCACTTTGCTGTCACTGTGGAATGGTGCTGGAACACACAAACTGGATTTAGATGAAACTGCACTGGAAGATGTGATCCAAAAGAGCACTTAAAACATGCTAGGTGCTCGTGAGTGTTCAGTCCAGGGAACCCAGCTGCAGCCAACCTTCCCTTCTCCTGAACATTAACAGCATGGGCATTAGGCACTTAGCACAACATCCTCCTCTTCTGATCTTCTCCATTCACACTGCATTATTCTTTAAGATTTTGAAATTCTTATATGTTTTCTGCAAATAGGCATCCATGTAGATGAAGAAGAGTCAGACCTGTGGCAAGTCCTACAGGGCAGGATTACCCTCTCTATACAGGGAACCTTTTAAAATGGTTCTTAAGCTTTTAAACTTAAGCTTTAAAAACCTCACACCCTTAAATACGTGAAGAGAAATCTAATAGGGGCGAAAGTCCACTACCCACATGACACAACCAACACAGCTGTGAAATGAATTATCTTTCTCTACATTTACTAATTCAAAAGCTCACACATAACAGACAATGAAACCAGAGCAAAGTGAATGAACTTCAATGATTACACAATGAACTTCAGTGATTAATTATTTCCAGGGTTGTTTTTAAAGATGTGTGGGGAGATATGCTAGAAATCTTCCTATTTCCTTTCAGACATAAGGGCTCAGTGACTTGTATTACTTCATCAAACTGGGATGTAGTAGAAGGGTTTTTTAAAAAATAAAAAATAATAATTCAGAAGTAGAAAAAGTAGTAAAAAATGGTGATGTGCACATGACAGTGCTAAGAAATTAAAGTTCCCTAAGATTATGCAAGAGGTACTGTGCTGCAGGCTGATTGAGAATTTGTTTCATAGGAGCTGATTGTCCTTTTCCCCAGAGCAGGCAAAACATTTCTGAACTTCCTCATCATCTTTCTGCAGATTTTGTGTTGACTTCAACAAAAAGTTAAACCAGCTGTGCACAAGCCATCTCTGTAACTATCAACAGGGTTAGACTGATCCTGAGTTATCTTTTGGATCAAGTGCCAAAACCTAGGCAACATTAGGCTAGAATATACAATAGCACGAGAGAAACTGACCAAAGGCTAGTGGTGGAAATGCTATTAACAATGAATGTAAGAAGTTCTTGAAAGAAATCACACAGCATGCAGATGGATACACAAAATATACAGAAATATATATGATCATACACAAGAGGTGACTTGTAATGGTCTTTGTGCAAACAATTTACGGTACAGGTCTCTGGCTTTCTGTGAGTTGGTCATGTCAGGCTTATATCAGCATGAAGCTGATCTTCAGCACTTGGGTCTGTCAGAATCCAAAGCACATGGGACTAAGAGAACAGGAGTTGTAAGGAAGACTATAGTTAAATGACTTGTTAAAATTCCTGGAGGGAAAGGCAAGCAGAGAAATATCTCAGGGTTACAGCATAAAGCAGGCGTGCTTTATTTTTATTTATGACTACAGCATAAAGCAGCAGTGCATTCAGCTCACACCATTATGAAGGCTGTAGAAAAAACCTCTGGAAGGCTGCACTGATGGAGTATTTTATCATTTCCTGGACACTGCAATCACCACTGTTTCATGGGTTCTGTAAATGGCATTTGGATATTTCCTAGCCTGCTGCAATGTCATCCTCAGAGAGGCATGTAAAGAGAGAGAAGAGTATTTCAGTGAAGAAGGGTGCTAATCATACTCACTGAGCATCCGCTTCTGGGTTGGAGCATCCAGCTAAGACCTCAGTACTATCAGATGTTTAATGTAGTGGCTATTGGGTTTGCTCAGTAGAGCATGACAGAGAATAATAACCCCATTTTGCAAGCTAGATAGAGGTCTTACCTGTTATTCTCTTTCACACAAAAACAAAAACTGTGAAAAATACTTTAGAAGTGAGAAAAACGTATTCTGTGGGGCAGTAACCCTATCAGGAAACTCACCTGTTAAATTCTGTGGTAACCAGTCAACTATTTCTCTGGAGAATACTTACTTCATATTTTGCAGTAAAGGTGGGGCAAAAGGAAAAGCTCTGTAGCCCAGTTTTGGAAGTTCCTTAGAGATACATAGTTTGTAACAGGATTGGGTGAAACACCTTCCTTTTTGGTCTACTGACTGTTTCTAATTTCGCTGTCTCCTCTTTCCTAAATCTGTTACAACAGTTGAGTTAGATATATTTTTTGGGGGGGGGGGGGGGGGGGGGGGGAAAGGCTTTAATAAATGAACATTCTTTTCACCTGAAAAGTTTAATCAAGAAAGTTCCACCTCGTTTTCTTTGAGATGATCTTATGACCTCATGCGATTAAGCTGTTACGAAACAAGATACCCAGGTCTGTATAGCACCTACCTTACTGTGACCACATCCTACAGAACAGCTGAGCTTGGTAAAAATCTAGAAATCTGGCCTTCTCCTTGTGGAGTTGTAAGTCCTCACCTACCTGTCAACAGCGATAGCCAGGAGAGCGTTGGTAGAAACATAGAGAGAGACGGTCCGTAGGTAGTTGACCGAGGCACAGAGGACATGGCCGTGCTCCCAAGACAGCTGCCGTACCACATAGTAGTCCATCTCAAAGGGGCAGCACACGATGGCAACAATGAAGTCTGAGATTGCCAGGTTGGCAATCAGCAGGTTGGTGAGGTTTCGCAGCTTCTTGTAGCGGGCAAGGGCAGCGATGAAGATGAAGTTGCCGATGCCACAGACCAGCATGATGCCAACAAGAGCCACCCCGATCACAATCTTGGCTGCAAAGAAGGTGCGAGTTTTGGTCATGTCATCTTCACTGTCCAGCGGCAGGTCATAATCACTGTAACTGAAATTGAAAGGGAAGGAGAAATTTCGCATGGAGGTTAAATCTCCGTCATGGAGATTGTAGATTGCAGCAAAGTTGAGACTGACGGTAGCATTTGGGTTATGTTCATCTTGCTCCAGAACCATGTCTGTCTTCTTTTGACACATGTGGCTTGGCTGACCCTTGGATTTGTGTTAAAATTACCCAGGGTGTCAGGGAACAACAGTGGCAGGCAAGAGACCTCATCCAAAGTTTCCTTCTGAGCAGTGAGTCACCTTGTCTTTGTCCCCATGAGATTATAGAGCAACAGCATCATTTATCGTCTTCTGTGGGAACAAAAAGAGGAAAACATTTCCTGAGAGGAAATTACAGCAAAAATAATGTTCATAGGGGAAGCAATATCCACCTGATTGCCTTGCAGCTCTATTGCTGTCAGTGCACAGTGGGAAGAAATACCTTGTGAAAGGATGCTTTGGTTATCATAAAATACCTGGAGTTGCATAAGACACTGGTTGTTACATCTGGCAGTTTTATTTACCAAAGATGAAATTTTGTTTTTAGCACAGAGTAAAGTGACAGTACAGGACTGTACAGTCTGTTTCAAATATCTGCCAGCCTTCAAGTCCATGGTGTTGACATCTCTGTGCGAGGTAAAAGAGATAAAAGGAGATGGCACCTTGGTTTGCTGAGAAGCATCTGATGTCACTTTGGGGCAAGGCTTTTGCTTTATGCTGGTTGTCTGTTAGGGCAATACGATAAACAAGAAAGAAGAGAACTGATGTCCTAGCTTATAAATACATTTCTTAATTAGTAAGAGTTGCCAAGACCCAAGAAAAGAGCAAAGCCAGCACTTTCTTTTTTGGCAGCCACGTAGTGAGTGTTGGGGGAGGGATGACCAGATTTCCAGCCTGCATAATCTATCATTGCTTCTCTCAAACCAGTGTAGTACTGCCAGTCTGCATGGACAAGAATTTATCCCATTGTAAGACTCTGCTGCAAAGGCAAACCAGCTGTTCAAATGAAGTGTGCTTCCACAAACAGGTTCACCCTTCCTCAACAGGTTCACCCTGAATATTTGAAAATAGAGAAAGAAGAGAGGATACTTCCCTCTTTGTACTGCCTGTTGTACCAAACATTAAAAACAGATTTATTTTCCACATTGAGGAAAATATCTAGTCTACTCCTTAATATTGCCTTTCCCTCTGGACCAAAATGCTGAGAAACTTGTATTCTCTCATCCTCCCACAGTATGTTTGGGAGTCCTCACACCAGACTCCCAGATATCAGGACAGTCGTAACCCATCCCAGAAGAGAACTGAGGAGGATTGCTGCTTTTTCTGTATTACAGCAGTAGGTCTTCAGCTCAACAAAGGTACCGAGCAATGCCCACAATGGCTACAAAGGACAGTGTACAGTGGAGCTGTTGTTCTTCTTCCCTCCCTAGAGCCACCCTCAGCCCCTTCATGTACCAATGCTTCATAAATTTGAGAGAAACTCTTCTGTACAACTTCTGCCTCCACACTGCTTTTCACATTGAGAGTTGCAGAACAACTGAATAGCAGAAAGCCAAAGCCTGAAACTAAACAGCATTTCAAACAATTAACTGCTTTGTAAGACATCCCCAAAGCTGACTGGAAGCGTGAACCTTTGCAAAACACTGGTGCTAAACAATTACTGGGACACAAAATCTGTATATTGGTCATAGCAAGGAGCAACATCTGTTTTACACAAATTTCTCTGCAAAATATCAGGAAAGATCATTAAAATAAATAAAAACAACCACACACAAACTGACATAACACCATCAGGTAACTAACTACCTGCAGTTGCTCTTATCTTCTTCAAGGTCTCTGGGACTCTGGGTGTAGCCTCCTGGATTCTCCCCTGAAAATACGTTGCTGTAACGGAAGCACAGAAGGGATTACTACAAAAGCAGCCAAAAGACTTTGCTGAATGATCATTTCTCTACCCTGTAGCTCAGAGGGAGGATAGCTCTGCTGTCTCGGTGCATGCATCTAAAGCCTTTTCTCAGTGGGAGGCACCTTGAAGCTGTCCATGCATTTCTAATTTTAAAGAGGCAGTACAATACAGAGACAATACAGCACAGGTCCCTAGCCTTATTTTTCCACTCTTTGAGTCGCCTGAATGCAGCGAACAGCAGAGTGTCTTTGTTAATGAACCTGAGCATAGAGGGCGTAAAAGCCCGGTGCGTGCTTGCTTTTTGAGTTTTGTCTGTGCTGGGCAGCACCTACCTATACCTGGTGTGAAACAGAAGCAGAATACAAAGCTCCCGTTGGAGAGGAGCGGGAGGAAGAAGAGTGAACTACTTTCCCAGGGACCTTTCTCTGTGGATATCTCTGCAGCCATTGTCTTGAAGACTGCTACTGTGGCAGCTTGTGCAGAAAGGAGGGTCAAGCATTGAACAGCCATAAATCAGAGGACTTCTGACAGCTTCCCTTGACCTCTAAGGGAATTAGTCAGAGTAGGAAAGTGGCAGTGAATCCTTAAGGACATGGTATCCTTTGCTGATGCTGCCTCCATGTTGCTCTGAAGGGTGCGTACCCCAGCAAGCGCTCTTTTCGCTTCCCAGTTCTCCAAAAGAAAAGGAAACATGCTGCAGATCTCCTGTTCTCTTCTGCACCTCTGGTCCTCTTCACCATAGCTGACATTTTTCAAGGTGTGGAGTTGGGACACACTGCATAATTCCTGGTATGTGAGACTGTAGGAGGCTAGAGGAAGTCTGGAAGGGTGTTAGTTTGCAGAGAACTTATAATTTGATCTGCAGTACACACTTACAAGACTTAGCTATTGTGAGCTAGGAGGTCCTACCTCTGAAAGAGGGAATTAGAGCAGTCTGTTAATTGTCTACAGAGGTGAAACGTGTTTGGATGAGAGAGACAGTAATGTGACATTTGTACCAGAAAACCTGCGGGTCAGAGTCTGCACTATCTAGAGCTAGCAGACATCATTATGAATTTTGCATCCCTTTCACTTGGTTTTATTTTAGCAGTCATTCTAGTAAGTGAAAAGCCACTTTAGACGTGTTTAATATGCTAAAAAGGTCCAACCAAATGCACAGTGAGGAAATTAGATATGGTCTACTTGTTGAATTCTATCACAAAAAAGAATCTTTGAGGAAAAGACAAGGTAGGTCTTGTACATCAGAATCTGGTCTAAAACATCCCTAAAATGAACCACAGACACTGAAAATAGCCTTTAGAAAAGCTAATGCAAGCTAGTTTTTAATGTAGCTCTTGCAAGCTTTACATTAAGAATGCTCATGTTCTCTTTAAGACTTGATCTGCGGTCTCACATTAAGTTATCTAGTGAGTTAACCAAGTAACACGATATCTAAATATTTATATTCCTTTAGGCCAGAACCTCAGCTGCTGTAGAACAGTCTATCCTCATAGACTCAAGGCGAGCTGTTCTTGGAGCCCTGTTAACTGCAGCTCCTCCAGATCTGCACTTCATGTTTTATGTGTAGCAGCTGTACAGCTGTTCACCCACCACGGTCCAAATAATTGTGCTATATGTGTCAAGCTGTTTCTTAGAAAATACTGGTAATACCGTGAAATGACGCATTTGGCAAGGACTGTGCAAGGCAGTGCTTTGTGGTTGCTGAATTGAAATCGTTGGATAGTGAAACCAAAGATCCTGAATGCTGCCTTAAAGCTATACAGGTATGCTGAAGGTTAAAATGGGGCCCCAATAACTGGCCTGGCAATATGCCTTGCTACAGCAAAGGCTGAGGTGGTAGTAGAGGGACTCTAAAGCCAGTGGGTGTGTGCAGGATTTCCCAGCTGTAGATGTGGTACAGGAAGTCAAAGCCACCTTCCAAAAACCAGAGTCTTTGATGTAAATGTGCTCAAAGAGTATCTCCCTGGGCAGCCAGGCTGCAACATGGGCAGCTGTCTGTGCCTGGCTGGGACTTCTTCATCCCAGTAGCTGTGTAGCCAGTGAATCTCTTTTCCTAGGGAGAGAGCACTGGGAGGCTGTGGTGTGCCTGAGGGCATTCCTTGCCCACCGCCCATATATGATGATATCCATTTATCGCATGCTTACATTCTATTATCTGCATGTAAGTCTAGTGTTGGATTTCTGCATATGAGTAGGTTTCTCGTTCCTAGCTACTTCCCCAGTGCTGTCACAACATTTTAGCAGCACATTTCCTGAGACCAATGTTACCAGTTTGACCAATTCAGTCAGAGGAAAAAAAAGTCTATTCTGAAAACCATCATGTAAACAACTTGCATTCCTGGGCTTGGTTGGTGTCGGTAATA
The DNA here is from genome assembly GCA_035772895.1 of Perdix hodgsoniae. Classification (NCBI taxonomy): domain Eukaryota; kingdom Metazoa; phylum Chordata; class Aves; order Galliformes; family Phasianidae; genus Perdix; species Perdix hodgsoniae. The sequence goes on from JAPSGF010000007.1 coordinate 23,307,487, forward strand.
TGGTTGCAGTTTGAACGGGGAAATTGTTTGCAGGCTAAATTATGCAAAAAAAAAAGATTGCAGTGCAAAGTACTTGTTTAGGGACTTTCAAATAATGAATGTCTAAGGCTAACATTTAGCCTGGTAACAGAGCTAAGGACTCAGGCCTTTTATTTCAAAACAGCAAATGCACCATCTATTGTCCAAATTTTCTTAATTGCTAAATAAATTGGACTCAGAGCTATGTAATTAATCCCAAGGGACTTACATAAGCTTTGCATGAAGTGTAACTGGAATATTACAGAGATTGCTAATACAAATCAGTTGGTGAAATGTGACAGGAACTCAATAGAACAATAGCATCGGACATCCTGCTGGTATTCTGGAAAGATGAACAAAAGGTAGCAGTGCACATGGGTTACCACTGTCAGTGTATCTTTGCACAGTATTCCAATCAGACACTTAATTTAGGGGTGTTACTGAGAGTGTGTATACTGAGCACACTGGTATGTTCAAGAAGGTTACGTTCAAGAGAAGTTATTTGAGATATAAAGGGCTGACAAGAGTTCAGTATCAATCCAAGAAAGAGATTAATGTAGTGTGAAGGCCTTTCAGCAGGTAACCTATGCTGATTCTTTCTGCACGTTCTTGAAATGGATCTGGGCCCAACAGAATGATGCTTAATGGCTGTTTCATTTGACGCTGCTCAGAGCATGAAAGCACAGTCCTGGTGTCAAGATGAGTCATGACAAGCTGCTATCACACCTTATTTCTGCCTTGAAAAGGTTTTATGGTTCTTCAATGTGGTTTCACAACTGCAGGGTCAAATTAACCTTCTTCTCATCATGGTTTTGAAGTCTGAGAGCATCACTGTTGAAGTGACTGCAGTGAGAGGAGATGAAAGGTATGTCTTTGTTTCACAAACTAGCTGGAAGTGAAGCAAATCCATCCTAGAAGATACACATCCATGTTTTGGTACAATAGCTGTGCCCTCTCCCAGACACCCCAAGACTGACTGCTGTGTGAGCTACCGGGAACGTGGTGGAGCTCATGTGCTGTTGCCTATCCGTGGCACTCTGTGAATACATGCTGGGACTCACAGTATCTGTAGGGACATAATCACAGACCTGGTGACTAGTGATATCAGAACAAATTGTTAGTTCATTACGAGAAATAACATTCCATGGCATATAATACAGAGACCAGCTTAATGCTGTTTGAGAACCAGAGCATAAGCTGGGGACTGTGTAACTGGAGGTTACTGTGGTTGAGCAGATCTCCAGACTGGCACGTTAGCTGCTGCTCTGGGGCTGCAGCAAGATGGCTTGCTGGTGGACTGCCTGCTTTTTTCCACATTATTCTTCTGAGCAAACTTTTATTTAAATGAGATTGAAATCTTAAGCTCAAAGTTTTCCCAGAGGAGATATCTAATGTAAGGCCAGCTGTCCTTTTCAAATGGAATTATTTATTAATCAATTTATTGTCATTAACCACTGGGAGGCACACCTGTAAAATCACTTTTAACTGTACAAAAAAATCAGTTTCCCAGTCTCGTAGTTTATGTAATCTTGCTGCAGGCAGTTCATTTTGAAGAGAAAAGGATGACAGATTGGAGATTTTGAACACAATTCAGGAAGATTTTTAAAGTTTGTTTCCTCTACTAACGCTCTCTTAAATCACCTTCAGATGCTTTTCTGTCCAGTATCTGACAGAAATGCACATACCATCAAGGTTTCTGTCTTATGGATTCAATATTTTACCTTTCACTGTCAGAGATGGCTGCATATTCCAGGTTGATAGCTCCATGTTGAACCTGACCCTGCCTTTAGCCAAAAGGGATTGCAGTGAAAGGTGCTAAAAAGTTGTCCCCTCCTCATTACACAGGGACATTACAGTGGTTTTTTTTTCATCCAGGGCAAATAGACTTTCTTGAGCTTTTTGTGTTCCTGTGGGCAGAATACTTTTTGGTTGTATTTTCCTTCTGTTTGGCCAACTGAATTAGGGGCTCGTTTGCTAAAGCCCACAGAAAACTAGACCATGCATGGATTTACATCAGCCCACTTAGGAAGGCACAGACACGATGGTGTGAAACACCGTGTGAAGGAGACTTCTGGGATGCAAGGAGCCCACTTCTGTTCCCATCTAAGAAAGATCAGCTTCAAGGCACACTTTGAAAGGACCAGTGCTCCCAGAATATCTCAACTGCCTTTTGTGCCTCAGGGCGTAATTTCTTTACAGTGAAACTTGGCATCCTCCAGCCCCATCTCATGTGTACATCTGACTAAAGAGATTAAGTCAGAAAATTCAACATCAGCCAGATGGAAATGTGCCAGCCTGCTCCTGTGAATGAAAGTTCCCCCTCAGCTGCAGTTGTACCAACCATGAGGGAGTCTGGGTATGGCGGATGAGACAGATGAAGAATAAAATGCTGAGAAGTCTCAGCTATGTCAGGAGCAAGTCTTAGAGATACTGGCACTTCTTCTGCATCAGAGCAACTTAGGAAAAAAACTGCTCTAACGTTTTAAGAGTTCTTGCAGCTGTCCTTATGAGTTCCTTCCTCTATCTGCAGGTAGGCCAAATCTCTGCTCTGCTACAGCACTACCCTTTCCATTTTGCCCAAGCCAGCCTTTTTGCTGGCTTTTTAAAGTCTTCTGATGCTGATAAGGAAATCTAAAGCTTGAACCATGGCATTGCAAGGCAAGAGTCTAAAACAATTTCTGTAATTAAAAGCACAAGCTGTTGGTCATTGACATCACTTTTCTGCTTCCTAAAGGTGAACTATAGAAAAAGATCTAATTAGAATGAGATTTAAAAACTAATCAAAAGAATTGGATCACCCAGGGTTGCTCAGAGGTGGTAAACCTTTCAGAACTCACACAGGGGAAAAATGTTGCTTCTGAGCTGAGTGAGGAGGGAGGGTGATGCAGAGACACTCTTCTGCTGTAAGTGTTCTGTAAGTGCTCCTGTACCATCATAAGTCTGCCGTGGTAACCCTGTGTTATGAAATGATATATTTGAAGGCACATTGAAGCTCTCATTGCCTATCAATTCCTGCTTGACTCCTCCGCCAAAAGAAGTGACAATTCCTTTCTTTAAAAACATGATGTGATTTAACGTTTACAGAAAAGATATTTCAACTGCTGTCCAGCAAATATGACACAACAGAGTAAGATGTTATCCATGTCCAAAAGCAAAAAACTCCAAACCATGAGTTTTCCACAAGTTTTTGCATACTGTCAATACTAGATCAAGCATTTCTGTTTATCTCCTGAAAGGTCAATTTATTTTTTTTAATGTGAGGATTGCTCACAGTTCCTCAAAGATCATTTCAGTGGGTCTGACAGAATTGGGCTTAATAGAGCCTGTCAGGCTGTAATACGAATGGCTGAGCAGTTCCTTCTTGCCACCATTTATCATACGGTGAGTATGGATTTCCCATAGTACTGAATTAAGTATTCAGGTATTCATAACCTTTAAACATTGTCTTATTTTTATCATTCTTTTGGTGGTTACAAACAATGAATGATGGACAAAGCTTGTGCTCCTCATTCCTCTCTTGCTCAGGGCAAACCACTAAACCAAGATTTCTCAGAGCAGCTGGTGATGTTGATCACTTTGAGCTTCGAGGCATGCAGAGGAGACAGACTTGATAACTCTGGCTATGCAATTACTGCTCTAGGCACGTCTGCTCTCGGAGCAAGGATCACATCTTTGAAATGAGCTCCTAAAACAGACACTGAAAAGCTGCTGAAACAACGACACATGTTTCTGATAACGTCAATTCCACCAACTCAGTATCAGACTCTGTAGGCACTAAGGGCTCTTAACAGCCCTGACCAGCCTCACCTGGAGCCTACATCTCCATGCCCAACAGGTGTACACAGGAGCCCAATTTCAGCTCAGTCCCATGCAAACCTCTCTGCTCTATCCTGAGTGCACTACAGCCGTGTCCCATCTCCCACCTTCCTCCTGGGTGAACCTTGAATTTATGCTGTAGCTTTGCTTTTGGAATTGTCTTAAGCTGTTCTGGCTTGCCTTTTGGTTTTTGTCTAGAAAATCATCCTTTGCTGAAACTCTTGCATTGAGAACTGTGGTTTGGAAATGTGGATTTTATCTTGACTGTTATCTTCAGGCTCAAGAAAGATTCAGGTGCCTGTTTTCAAAGCAATTTCATATGCTCTATGACCTTGTGCATGCAATGTTACAAGCAAATATAAAGTCACATGTATGTACCAGCTTTAGGAATTGTATTAGAATAGACAAGTAACAAAGTATTTTTATGGAAGAATTGTGATGCTTAGGGGAAAAAAAAGATATCCACAATTATTTCTGAGATTGAGATTTAACAATGTTTTTTTCTTATATCTAAGGAAGTTCAGTAAAATGCACTTACTTGATGTTGCTGTAATCTGTCATGTAATTTTGCTGAGAGGCAAAGATTCCTCCCAAATCAATTCAAAACTCTGCATAACAAAGAGGAAATATACTAAAATATACCCCTGAATGTCTTGATACATGAATCAATTGCGTGGCCCAAGGCAGGGAACAGAGGTCAGAGGCCCATGTTGTTAGCTTTACTATTACTATTAGAATTTTAAAGTTGCAGAAGGTGATGAGGATTCCATCAAAATTGTATTTCCAGTGGGTTGTCATCAGTGGAGTTTGGGAAGGGAATTTAACAACAGTTTATTCTTGGCTTGGTTACTGGCTTACTGGGTAGCTGTGGTTAATTTGTATGCTTACTTGCTTTGCCACCCCTGAAATGGAGGGATAATATCAGTGTCCTGTGACAAATGTTTCAATATCTGAAGGATGACAAGCACCATATAGGACATCATTTAAATTATGAGATTTGTACTATGTTAGTGCTTTATTCCTATTAAGTCTGTTACATGTATTAAGTTTACTATCCTCTTTGAAGCAAGAGCATGTAGTCTTAATTGGCTGAAAGTTCAGGGCAGTGTGTAACTGAGCTTGACTGATTTGTATTCAGGTGGTGGTAGCAGCAACAAAAATGTGCAGTGTTATATGTATTGTGATTAGGGATTCGTCTGTGGCTGGTGCAGGAAAGCAGAGAAATCTTGGGCAAACCCTGATCTGTGGTGGGCGTAATTAGTGAACTGACCCACGTCATCTGCAGGAGAGAACAGCTGGCCTAGAAAGCAGCGGCTTAGGTGAAATGGGTTAGTACTTGGCAGCATGTAGAAGTGAATACCATTGAAATACAGTTTTCGGATTGCTGCAGTATCAGAAAGGGAGGTATTGATTTTTTTGGGATGATATGCTGAATCAGACCACCATTGACCAAAATGTGAATCCATTTGTAAACTGCTAGATCAGCAAATACTGGATTGGGGTAGAAGCTAGCATTTAAATTGATTTGACATTTATTTTCTAATAGGTATCATGGCAGACATAAATGTCTTAGCAAATGTTTTTCTATAATTATTTTGCCTGGTACAGTAACATGCATTATTCTGTCCTGAGTTTGAAATTGGCTTGTGCAATTCACAGAAGAAACTGCTTTTTCCTTCTGAAAGACTGTGGAAGAAAATTTTCAGAGGAGATTTTCCTTAAGTTCTTTGAGGTCTTTCAAAGTTTAAAATTATTATTGTTATTATTATTATTATTATTTCTGATTGAAAAATAGCTCTTTGAAGAGATTTCTCTGTGGAGGTGATGACTGGCCTCTGGAATCACTGTAGAGGCAGTAAGATGCAGTGACAAGATAACTGCATGTGTAAGGTTGCTCAACCTCTGGTAGTACAGCGAGTAGCTAAAATCTTTTGATATAAATGCCAAGGATTTGACACAGTGTCTTGAAGAAAGCCATTGAAGAGGGTGATAAAAATGTGAATTAAAAAGGAAGAGATTAACAGTAGATCAGTAGGTAACTTTGTCGTTTTACAGAGCTGTTCTCAACAGAAGGCAATTTTTAATGTTTTTCCCCACAAAAGTCACTGTTGGGGAAATTAACATTTTCCTGGTATTTTGAAATAAAGGAAACTATTTCATCATCTGCGAAAGAACTCTGATATGTAGGAATTTGGCTGACAGGAGAACTGAAATCTACTTGGGAGGGGAAGGCACAGCAAATACAAGCTACTAGTTGGGGACAGATTCTGTCCTTAATTTTATACTTAGGAATTTATCGCTCACCATCAAAAATTACCTTTTCAAAACGTCTTGCTGTGCTTTCATATTTCAGAACCTAATTCACTGTTGGGTTGTCTTCTCCACTGGGGAAAGCATCTTCACAGGGAATTGTTTATGCTCGGTGGAAGGAAATTATAAAACCATTTTTGGCTTGATTTTAAACCTTATGCTTACAGAGTATTGTCTTTACCTTGAGAAGAACTTGAGCCAAAAAACAATTTCAGATGTTGATTTTTTGTGTTGTTATTTTTAAAAAGGTATCATGGGGAGTTCCCTCAGTTTGTGACTTGGGGGTTACTGCCACACAAGCAAAATCACAGGTGGTTGTCTTTATTAAAGCCAAACAACTAGAGAGGCAGAACAGATGTAAGAAGGCCATCTGCTTTTGTTGGGATCCTGATGAACTTTCACACTTTGGGAGTATGGTAACAGGTACTGTATTTTCACAATAGTCACTAGATGTAGCTAAAAACCTAATAGATTATTAAGCAACAAGCAACCATCAGTGAGTTTCAGCTTTTGACTGTAAATTTGGTATAGGGACTTGCAAGTGTCTAATTCTGTGTGTTAAAGTCAGAATGTCCTTGAGGTTGGACCCTCTCCACTTGAAACTAATTTTGCTTCTCTTTGTAGGTCCTACCATGCACAGGACTTTGGTAGTCGTTGTGCTTGTCACCACAATGGGTGACTTGCCACTGATGCTGAGTAATGGTGTACGTGCTTCTTGGGTAGCAAACATCATTGTGTGCGTTGGGGAGATGGGGTCAGAGCCTGGCAGTGTCAGGAAGATTTTGGAAAGCTGGCAGTGAAATGTGCATATTTCAGTGACTTCATAAGCCTGTGTTATGTATATGAAAATGGCGGATGTTTTAAGTATCATAAAAAGATTTTTCAGGGAATGAATTTGGCTTTAAATAAGATGGTTGGTCACATGAACAATGCTTCAACAAGTACTGTTGAAATGAAGCAGTTCTTATCAATGGTGTTTGATGGTGCAGTTAAAGGTATCTCCAAGCAGATCTGTTCTAGTACAGTTAATGGTAAATGCTGCTAAACACAGACAGTCTGAAAACAGTGTACATTCTCTTTCTTGCCAGAGAAAGTAAAATAGTGCCCACACAAATCAGACCTCTGATCTGCCATACTTGCTCAGCTTCTCAACTGCTAGTTCTATAAGCCTCTTCATTGTGATGCAGCTCTCTCTTTTTGCCTGGAAGTTTCCCTCATATCACACAAGTTTTATCAAGTAAACATCTGCGTATCTAGTATGACTCCTCATAATTTTTTATCCCAGTTTGTCTATTAATTTAGTATTTACACTCCTGAAAAATAGTTCAGCGGTACAGGAAGAACTGAGAAGACTGGAAGGACATCCCAGTTCTGATCTCAAAAGGACTAAGTCTAATTCAGCCTGTACATCTGTTTAGGATGCCAAATAAAGAGCTCTGTACCATGAAAAACCATAGCAAGCCATTAAGGAGCCATTTTTAAAAGCTGAATAATGGAGAAATTAGTCTAGAAAGTGGCTTTTTTTGAAAGCTTTTCAATTGACAAAAGCAGAAAAAAATTCAAAGACTAGAAAGAGAAAATTATGTAAGCACTGTTAATCTCAAAGGATGACTTGTCAGGACGTGAATTGCTTGGGAGATAAACGTGGACAGTGGAAAAGTCAATGTACCATGGCAATGGGAGCAAAGTACAGTTCAGGCTGAAGATTCAGAACCCCACTGGGGCAGATAACCTCCAACAGAAGTTCTCTTCAGTTAAAACTTTTGGTGTACTATGAAGGTGACTTTGAAAACAGCAATCAGGAAAGAGGTTTTGTTCTTAAGGTGCTGGTAACTCTCTTATAGGGACTGTATCTAATGGAGCCAATGTAGTATCAATCAAGCTTATGGCTGGTGGCACAATGTCAAACTGACTGCAGCTTCTGTTCAGGTCATGTGTTTGTTGGTGTTTTTTTTTTTCTTCCCAAGCTCCAAAATGTCAGATGAATCATTGAGGGATACCTAACAGCATTTGACTTTTCTTCTGGAGTTATCCCAAGACTTAGAAATACATAGAGACTAGAGTATATGGACTGGCCATTCCACTTGCTGTGCTTTCTCTAGTGGATTTTAGGGGCTTTTTCCAGCAGCAGTCAGATCCTCGGTGACCTTGCCTCTGCAGCACATTTATGCCTGTTTCCAATGAAGGTGAGCATTGCTCTGGCAGAGCAGCAGCTGTCTGTCCTCAGCTGCTGCTGCTTTTTCTTGAGCATAATTAAACAGACTGCAGACATAGGGAGAATCAGCCTCTAGAGCCATATTTGCAGCTCTGACTTAATTTGCAAGATAAGAAACGGAATTTATAGAATCATTCCAACGCTCTTAGGAAAGATTAAGTAAATCCACGATGCCGTAAAGTTGAAGCAAGTTGCACTCTTCCCAAGGGCAGAGAGATTTTTATAATGCCTTCATGTGCACCCTGTAAAATTAAGACGGCGTTGGTAGATACGCTATTTAAAATCTCACTGGTAATTTTATATTAGCTTCAGTACTGCAGATGATTGGTTTAGCACACTGTGATCCTGAACATTTAATAGTGGTGAGGAACACAGTTTATTGGAAGAATTGGTGTGGAGCCATGGGAATAAGGAGAGGGTTTGATCTGCTGAAGACTTTATCCCTATTTGCCTGTTTCAGAAGAGAAGGTTAAAAATCTCGAACATTAAGGCATGCATAAATGCCAATTCAGAAGACTGCATGCAGGTTAAAGTAAATGGAGATTAAGGCTGTTTGGCTAGCATGTTTCTTCCCATGAAGTGTTTTCTGTGCCATTCGGACATCTCATTGCCTTGATCTAACCATGTCACAGTCAGGACTCTCTTCTTTCTTACCAACACCTGGCTATGGTCTCTGTGTCCTTTCCTACTGGGTGAAAAGCTTGCTGCTATTGTCCCTGTCTTGGTTTTGTATGGTTATACTAGGGTTTACTTCAGGGTACATTTGGAGGCATTTAGAGTTAAATTTTTGTAGCTAATAAGGTTATCCATAACGCTCTGTCAGCAAGGCATCCCATGTTGTCTTATTATCACTGAATAGTTGCAGCTGGTTGCTTCTTGTTTCAGGTAGTGAGAACGGTATTTCTCTACACCTCTACTTGGATTTTGGCATTATTCCCAACCTGGCCTGGGAGCCCAATTTGCATGGATGCTCCCTTAATCTACAAGAGAAACACCACTGAATGGTGGGGAAGCTCCGTGGGAATTTCAGTCTTGTGTTTAATGCAATAGCCCAGCAATACGTTTAACACACTTGGTCATTCAACAGGGCTGTGCATGGAGAGACCACCAATTCTTTAAGATTTGGTCTATTCGACTGTGGAGCAGACATTAGCACAATACTTACAGATGGTCTTTGTCCCAGCTGAGCTACTGCTTTAGATTATGAATGTTTTTTGCTGCATTTATCCTTTCAAATGGGCACGATTGTGTTATGACTGTGCCATGAGCACACAACTGGCAGAGTGAAGGCAAGTCGGTGAAATTTTGCATTGAGAAACTGTGCATATGGGAAAAGTGCCTGAGGGAGTGCTTTGAAACCAAAGCCAATCTCTTAAAGGTTGAAACCAGCCTAACTTCTTACTGGGAATTACTTACCAGGATCAGAAAAGCTACTACAAAAAGGAAACTAGGTGCAACATGACTGCTCCTGTACAGTATCCCTTCTTTCCTATGGGCTATGCATCAAGCATTGGAGTCTAACTGTAGTTCCATATTCTGCCCATTTATTGTTTCTGCCAGAAGGGGAAAATAGAAGCAGAGCCTCCTAGAGCACTGAAGCTTTCCCTGCTGTGCCAAGGCTACGTGTGCTTTTGTGTGCACCAACCTGAGCGCAACACCTGTCCTCCATCAGCTCTGCTTGAGGCCCCTGTGCTCTCCAGATCCCAGTGAAGAAACTCCCAGTCCTTGGGCTGTGAGATGGGGCAGTGTGTGGGGAGTTTAAGAGTGATGACGTCTTTCTGTGTGAATTTAAGAACCTTGACTTTGAAGTGAGAGATGTCTATGCAGGTCTTTGTAAAGAAAAAGAAAAAGAAGAAGCCTCCATTACTTTCCTCAGCAAAGAGCATGTGACTTAATTGGATGTTTGTAATAATCTGAGTTTGGTGATTTTGTAATCCCTTAAAATGCAGTTTGGAAAGCATATTTTGGTGGATTAACTCATTGAACTTCAAATTTGCTGCAGTCTCCCTTAAAGACTATTTTAAACCTGATTTACTAGATTGGTTGGAATGGCACATATCAATTTTGCAGGGCACAGAGCTGTGAAGCCATTGCTTTGTTCATTTTGAGTCCCTGTGGATGCTTCCAGGGATTGTTCATGTAATCAGTGCGGCCGTTTTACACAGGGAGGATCTTGTGAATTTCATTAGATGTAAGATAAGCTAATCAGCCACCACCTGTGGCTTTTCCTTTGGTAACGCACGGTAAAAGCTAAATGTTCCACTGCTGTGAGTTTTATCTTGGGCACTAAAAATACCTCTGGTAACACTGAAGTAGGACTATTCATCTCAAACGTACGCTGTTTACTCCTGCTGCAGAAAAGAAAAATGTCAGTGTCTCACTCTCTGTTAATCTGATCTGTGTATTTGCTGCCTCCCCCATTAACTTTTGAAAGAAGTTAATGAGAGAAAACATTTTGCTTTCTTTGTTAAGATAGATCCGTTCTATGTCTTAAAGCTGCCATCAAAGGTTGCTGGATAGTTAATCAAAGCTGAGGCTTAACATTTCAAATCCAGCTGTTTTCAGCAGCGAATGCTTGCAGGTTGCTAAATGCACTTAGCCCCGATTAATAAGCCTTAGAGCAATTCTCTTCGACTGGGGAGGGAACAGTTTTCAATTAGCATTTATCTTCTGTTTATCAGTGGCTTTCCGTAGAGTTTTGAGCTAGTTGCCTGGCAGGTAACTTGCAGCCTGGCAGGTAGCTTGCAGCCTGTCAGACACGATGGGTATGCTCTTATCGTAGAGGAACAGGGCAGATCTTCTGATGGAGTAAAACCATTATTGATTTGTTGTATTCACAAAGCTACCTGGCAGTCTATCTGCTCGTATTGACACACATGACTTCTGCCAGTTTTTTGGAATACAATTTCCAGAAAGATGAACAGCAGAATAGGGCTTTGATTTTTCTGTAGTGCAGGGTTGTTGACTGGAAAACTGGATATCTTTTAGTTAGATACTTATCATTTAGTACAGAACAAAAATAAACTTTCAGCTTGTTAGCGAGGGAGTACAGGGAAGGATTCATCATTCACTCGTTTCCAACATTAGGGAATGCTGAGGCTCAGCTTGGTCACCTTTTATCCGCTTGTTATTTGCTGGGTGATGGGGAGAAGCAAACAAAATAGGGTACCAGTTTCTCTGTGTTTTTTCATGTTGTTATAGCTTCATTTATTTATTTATTTATTTATTTATTTTCTGCCTTGGCTTGCTAACCAATTCCTAATATTCTTACTCCTGCATAGCTAAAAAGACCACAGTAATATTGCACGAAAACCACAGATAATGGTACAAATCCTTTCTTGCTTTTCCGCAGCTATGGTATGAAATATCATGCTGCTCCTTGTTCAGCCGGCAGTGCTTCAGGTTATTGGAGTGAAAAGCCATAAAACTGATCCTTGACAGTGCATGCATATGAATTCAATGGTTTTGAGTGGATTAACCTTGATCCAAGGGGAGTGACAGCCTTGTCTTGATTTAGAACGAGTAGTTATGTTACCAAAGATAGCTAATTGGCTTGGAATGTTCTTCTCTATGTGTATTGTATTGCATTAGCTGCTGTGCTATTCACGGAGAAACTGTCAGGATTTCTGTGACTAATCATCTCATGGCCATCCCCGAGATAGATGGCTGACTCTATCTAAAACCTCAGCATTTATCTCGGCTGATCATGCAGTAGAGGTGTGCAATAACTGCTTGTGATTTATTTCCTTTGTGAGGACAGTTATATTCAGAGCACCTGAGCTTTGTTGTTACTGCTCTGACCTTTCTCTGAGGGAGTCTCACTTTTCAGAAATTGTAGTATTTTGATGAGCTGAAATGCTGTAAATGGCAAGAACACGGCGAAGTTGGAGAGATGATGCACCTTAGTAGTAAACAGATCTTAATGTCTGAAGTACTCTCCTTCATTAACACTGACAGCGTATCTATTAACAATGAAGCATCACAGCTCATCTGTGCGCTGTCATCACATGGCAGCTTGAATGCTCGGTGAATTTGATGCGGATTTACAGTTTTTAAAAACCAGAATTACTTTGCTTAGACAGCAGTGCTAAGCAATAACATTTTGCACCAAAGCACGGTCTTTCTCACCATCTCTTCGCAACTGAAAACTGCTTTTCTTTAATTCTTCTTGAAGAATACATTGAGAAGAGCAGCAATAACTGGGGAGTATCTTAGGCTCTGTGGATAGGAGGTGAGAAGCTGTTACTGAACTCGTAATAGGTGTATTTTCAACAGTATCATTTGTTGAAGATCAGTGCCTGGCAAATTGCTATAAAATAATAGAAAAGAGAATAGTATCTATATTACTTTTGTTGCTCTGTTCTGACTTTGATTTAGATTTTCAGTCTTATTAAAATCCAGAGGGCAAAGTAGTGTGTCTAGAGTTTGTTTGCATACTGTTCCAGTTTCCACGTTACCTTAAAATAAAATAAAGGATCAAGCCTACAGTGTGCATAGAAATAATTTTATTCACAGCAATGTGAGGTACTGATTGCACTTCAGACAAGCTTGAGTTACAATTTCCATCCCTTCTGAGCAGCAGCTTACTTGGCAAGAGGAATCTGAAGTTACTGAATAGGTTTTTAACTTGGCTTTCCACCACCAGACAGATTTAGTAGGACTGAAGGTCTGTTCCTACTGCCTACTGTGAGATGCAGGGAGAAGCAGGGGAAAAAAAATTATTGGGAGTTAATGGAAAATTATGGTTTGGTGGGGAGGCCTAAGGTACCCTTAGGTTTCCTGATACTTATGAGGATCAGCATGTCAGAAACTCCTATTTATGAGTCTGTTGATAGAAGATCATTGAGGACAAGGGCATCCCTCAATTTCCTGTGTAACCACAGAAGACTGCCAGTCTGGCTCCCAACTAAGAAGCTCACAAATCCTGATTACACGTGGCAGAAAGGCAAAGGATTTCTGGTAGAGCAAAGTCACTTCAAACACTGTAGCAGTGTACTGAAAGCATCTCACATACTTTTAAACTAGCAAGCTCTGAAATAAACAGATGAATTAGTTCTTAAGTTTTCCTCGTACGTTCTTCAACATGATTTCCTAAGGATGTCAGGCCAGTATGTGTTAAATGCTTACAATACTGGATTTCTGTATTATGCGTTTCTCCATTTCCCTGTTAAGTAGTTGATGTATGCTTCTCTTTAGTGCCAAAATGTTCAAGTAGCTCTTTCTTCCTGATCTTCTGTTAACTTTTAGGTTCTCCTGCATATTTTTACACATCTTAAAAATTTTGTTGTATTTTTTTTTCTTTTGCTTTTATCTGCGTCTAGCCATTCACACCATCTGCATCACGCTGTATAGAAGCAGCCTGCCTCGGAGCTGAGTGCAGAAAGCCAAACGAGCTTCTTCACCGCTCACTTTGCAGCCTTGTGGCAGTGTGCCATGCCCCACAGGGATTTCATTCAGACAGACATCAGCTGACGGCACTGATATTGCACTTGTTGCGTGTCAGTAAGAGAGTGGTTCTGAGCTGTTTTTCTGCCTTCTCTGAAAAACAGACTGGGATACATCAGAAGTGCTGTTGAGTTACTGAACATCACTCTTCAGTAGTACTTCTGCTGCCAGTAACTCTGTCACAGACCAGAACTGCAGAAAAGCAGTTCTGTGACCACAGTAATATTTCCTCTGTGGGCTGGAGGTGAAGTAAAACTTCAGGCAGTCTGTCTATAGAAGGCCTATTTATGTTAGTGTCCTTGATAATACTTAATTTTTTTTTTCTTCCCCTTATCAGAAGAAAAACAGACTGTAAAAGGATGCGCAGATGGGACTGTCTCACAGCTGGATGTAGGCAGAGCACAGTATGTTAGCAATTCTGGTTGCCCATGCAATCTACAGAACAGCTTCTGGGGCAGGGCTCAGCTGCAGCCGGAGCGTCTGCTGTGGGCTGTGGCTGTGCCCAGCTGATGTGTCCTGCGGTGGGGGCCCGAGGATCTCAGTGTCCTGGCCATGGAAGGACAAGGGTGATTATGAGGTGATGCAGCTGTGCAGCCTTCTCTGTGTGGATCTGTGAGCCTCTCATCAGGCTTTTCTACTTAGCTGGCCAGAGCATTCAAACATCACATGTTTCAAAATGCCATTTTTGTGACCAAACTCATGAAAAAGAGAAGAACTTACTTTGTTCCCTTATCTACTATTTATTTGTTCCAACACAAGCATATATTTTCCCCATTCACTTCTGCTGCTGCCTCATAATCATGATAATCTTTGAAGCTGACTGGATTGCTTGCATGGGAAATTGTACAAATTTCTGCTTGGCTTTGAAATTGGAGGGATAAGGCATTTATGGGAAGAAGTTATTGTGTTTAAGATTGTTGTAGACACACGATTGGTGTAGTGGGACTGTTAGGTCCTGGCTTGAACTGCTGATTGCACACCTGGTGAAGGGCTGTGGCTGCCCAGGGAGCACAAATTGTTTGCACCTGTGCTCCCCAGGTGATCAGAAGGGGTGGACTCAGATTAGGACCTCCTTGGGGACATATAAAGACTAGCCACGGAAGGGAGAGCAGCTCTTGGACCTGGGCTGTTTCACAAGGAGTGCTGGACAGCCAGAGAGCCCCTTTGCTAGCTGGGTGAGTTAAATTCTTTTTTCTGCTTATGACTCTTGGCCTACCTGTGAATGCTTTACCTGATATCACTAAGAACCTGTCAGAACCAGTTTCACTTCTTTGTGAGCACAACAACTGGCAGACCCTGTTTTCTGTTAAGTTCTGTGGATATAACTGAGTTTAAGAGACGTGGCTGTGCCCTGAATGCAATGACTGAAAGAGATGGAAATGAAATCTGGAAATAACCTCGAAAATATCCTTCACAATTGTACCTTCAGTGCCTACGCTTGCTAGTTCAGTTACTGCTGGTGGGGTTATGAGATGTTAGTAGTAGAAAACATGCTATTTGTTAGGAGGGGAGGACAGCCACAGAGAGTGCTGCAATTCAGGAGTTTTCAGTGCCATCTCAGCAGTAGACTCTCCACCTTGGGAGCAGTATGTTGATGGTTGCTCTCCTCTTTCCCTTCCAGTTATGCTTCCCAGGCACTGATCTTTGTTTTGGCATCTGTAATTTCAGTATCAGTCTGAGTTTCCAGTTGCTGCCAAGTGTAAGACTTGTAGAACTTGTGAAGAAGTGAATTGCTCTTGTTAATTTCGTATCAAGCAAACGGTCCTGTGGCTATAGAAACATGAGTTTTTCATCAGGAAGGAAAGTATGTTGAACTTTGCAAACCATGACAGTTCAATACACGCAACTTCCAGAAATTGTTTTGCCCTGACCCGGATAATAGAATGTCACCTATTCAGTGGTAAATTTAAATACATAATTCATGTAGACTGGGCTGTGGCATCCAAATTGCTACTTCTGTATCCTTTGACTTGTCAGATAATTACTTTGAAAATTGTTTAACTAGTTTAAGCGCTGAGGGTTTTTGAAAGGATTATGCTTAACTGTATGAAGATGTGTTATTTAGTAGGTATTCTGAGAATTTGCCACCCACCTGACCTACGAAGATTTTTGCAGAGCAGACAAACTAGTATTGGATGCTTGCTTATCTTTAATCCATGTAGACATTATATTGGTTTTGGAGAATTCGTTTTCATCTATAAGACACAGTGAGTAAACTGATTCTACTAATTAAGCTCATAAGAGAGCAGTGAGGAAGACACTTTTTTAATGCTCGTTTCCTACCTGCTTTTCTTACTTACCTGCACCAATAGCTGTGAGATAACCTTTCAGGTGTTTCTCTTGAGCTAACCTACAGTGTGCATGTACCAAGACATGAGGTACAGTACTTCTACTGCCTACCAGACCCCTGATCGGATCATATTTTGGGATGTTTCATCAGGGCTGAGAAGCCCCCACCAAACATCCTTAGAAATAGCTGATAGTGAGTTTGATCCTGAAAGGCATTTTGCTCTCCTGTGCTCAGTTTTTGACAAGCTTTTGCTGGGCTTGCTGGTCACCGTAAAGTAAAGGTTTTATCTATGCACCGAATGTCCCCTTCCCACTTCACAGAACTTGTTGTTGTTGTTTTAGTGCTTTGTGTTCAAACCACGACTTGTGTTTTAGGCCAATTTGCAGCTGAATGCAAGGGCTTCTTAAGTTTGACTCCAAATCTTGGTACCAACACTACTGAGCAGTTATGATGCCACTGTTTGCACAATTATAAAGCATTCCTCAATGTACAAGGGACTTTGGTGAAATCTAACATAATAAAGGCTTCATTCGGAACTGGGCACTGCAAGAGTGGGTACCCACCAGAGAGAGCCAAAAGGAAGTCCAGTCTTCTCAGGGACACGCTGCCAAAGGTCTTTGCAGTCTTAGGAATACTTTATGACATATTGTTCCTCGCTGAAAAGATTATGGGAAGCAAGATGGACTTTCTGACATGGTCAAGTTTGTGCTGGGCCTGAGCTATGAGCACTGGAGCTGTATACATAGGCTGAGAGAATGGGATTCAAGGAGGGGGACAAAGGCCACAGAGAATATAGAACTGAGAAGGAAATCTTCAGGAATATTCCCAACTATTAGAGAATTAAAATGTAATGATTCTCATATATCTGGTAACAGGCATTTGCTTTCCCAGGGAGGCTGAATTTCAACACTTCATATCTGCCTAGCCTGATCTTTTGTAATTATCTGATTGTTTTTGATTGCTTGAGATTGTCTCGAGGGGCGTGGATACAAATAACTATTAACTTGTGCATTTTGTCACTTGGGAAAGGTAATCTGTTTATCTCTGCAGGTGGAAGAACGTCATCAGATACTGAGACCTAGATAGCCCTAGGATTATTGCCTGTGCCAGATCTAGGCAGCTTGTTTGGTGCATTTGGGATTTGTCTGTCTTCTGTATGTGTGTGAAGGAAGAACTTTTCTTTTCTCAGGGAGAAATCAACCATTTCAACGCAGCCTTTATTCTTTTCACTCACCCATTTTTATATAAAATGGCGAATTCTCCTTTGCTTGCAATTAGGATTCTTCCATGACTGGTTTGGGGTCAATATGAGCAGCTTTTGCTGCAGTGCTCCCAAGTTAGTGGGATGTTGCTGTGCCCCACAGATCATTACCAGCCAGATTCACTACATGGACGAAGTTCTCCTGCAGTGCACAGGATGGCCTCTGTTGACTCTGTCTGACAGATGAGAAGTTTCAGATCTTACCAGTTCAGGTGCAAGTATTTTCCAGACAGTTCAGGCTGCCATGCTACACGTTTTGTCTTAAAAGCAATAATTTTGGTTTGATTTTTAAGATTCCTTTAAAGAATCCTCAGCCCTGAGGAGGCTTTGTTTCATGTGTCTCACCTGTGCTAGGAAGGCTCCTTGTCGCAGTATTGCTGTTAGTGACTTTCTAATCCTTAACAAGATTTTGGTTAGGAAGAAAAGTGCTACTTATTTTTCTCTTACGGGCACCAGATATTGCTACAGGCAATGTCCTTATTTCCACCACTGTTTTTCTCTAGTTACTGCCTCATTTTACCATTAATGAGAAGGGTTCAAAGAAACATAGCCTAAGCTTTCATCTGGAATTACAGGATGCTTATGTACAATAGAGCAAACACCCTTGGTCTGAAACTCTTACTGTTTGTAATAATTAACAGAGAATGATTTGTGTGCTTGATTGTAGTTATTGTGTTGTTTTAGTGATTTTTTTTTTCAGTCTGAATGTCCCACTATGAATGATGCACTGCAGTTCTTGACTGCAGTTAATGCCTTTTCATAATTATGACAGAAACTTGCCCCAGATTGATTCTGATGAGAGCAGCTAATCTTCATTGAATTTTTTTTGTGTGTGTGTGTGTGTGTGTTCACAATTCCCAGCTGTGAAATGGTCTTGAAATTCATTTGCACTCACCTTCCATGTTTAGACAAGGACATCTTGTGCTCTGTACTCAGCTGCTACTATTTTAGTCCTAAGATGGATGATGGGTGCAAGAGAAGAAAGGGGAGGGAAGGCAGGGTGAAAGTTGGAACCCAGCAAATAAAACACGTTTTAAAAGTAGTTTCATTTCTCTGTGTTAGCCTTTATTAACAATGCTGCAGAGTTTTTATAGATTGGAGTCTTTTGCACAGAAGTCTGGGTTATAGGGAAGCCTTTTACTACAAAATGGGGTTGGGGATCTTATAGAGATATCCATGAGGCTGAAATAAAACTAGCTTTGCCTTTTCCTAATGTACCTGTTGCTCAAGTAAAATATATTATTTCTTCTGTAACTCTACTTGTGAAGTGCAGGAGCCAATTAGAAACAGCTATTACACATGTTGGACACTTTAGTACAACCCACATATGTGCTTCAGTCACAGTTATGGGCCTGTCTTTTTCTTCTTTAGATCATCTGTTTTTTGTATTATCACTCAAGTATGGTGCATGATCATATAATTACATGCAGATAAGCATTAATTACTAATAATGCTACAGCTGACCTTTAAGTCAGTTTCTGATGTGTATTTCTCCACTGTACACATTCATTATTGACTTAATATCTCTTAGCAATAACCTCCACAGTCTAAATGACAATGGTACAGCTTGCTGGTTTGATATTTGTTTTGTCTATGCAGGAAAACTGCTGGAAAAGACAGCCTATCATTTTAAAATCAGCATTGTGGGGTTCCTACTGTGAAGTTACAGCAGAAATGCTGTGATGAGCAGCACAGCTGAAGGCAGGTCCATAGCAAACATCAAAAGCCAAGCAGTCACTCAAGAAGCAGTTGTGAGGAGCACCACAATGATGTGCTTTGCAGACAGAAATACCTGTTGGCATGCTTTTTGAAAAGAAGAGTGTTTTTATGTTAATGGTAAACTAATCCTTTGAATCACCTGGAACTGAATTTAAAAGTATTCAGTGAAGAGTGCAAAGGTGGTATCTAATGACTAAGGATGAGATTCAGTGATGTGTTAACACTGCTTTATAAAACTGGAATCTCACTAACAACAACCATTCTTCTTTAATTCTGTGGTCCAGAACACATACTTTTCATCTACTGAAAGTAGGAGTGTTCTTTATGCAGCCTATTGAGATGTGCTGGAACAGATGTTTCTCCCCTAATTATTTAGTAATTAGAGTTGCCCAGAGCATTAGTAGACTCGGCCTGTTTGACATCAGTCATTCTTTTATAGGGCTGGGAATATCAAAGGGCAGAAGTCTGTGAGATGTTTCTCAGTGATGCACCATACCACCTTTTGATCCAACTGCATTTAAGTAGGTTTCAGTTGTTGCAAGTAATATGTGCAGCGGGATAAAAGTAGATATAGACCGTCTTGTCAGCCTTTCTTTATTTCCCTTTTTGATGCGCACTTGTACCGGTTGAATATGTTTTATGCAAGGGCTTCTAAAAATGTGATTCTGTCTTGGGCTGTGTGATTTTTATTTATTTATTTATTTTCTCCCTGAGACTTCAGATATTTTATTTTGATCAGGTAGCATGGTTGAAGGGATGAAAGCAAGTTTTGCTTAAAGGTTTAAGGATGTCATTGTGAGGAGGATGCACACATAAAATTACTTATTACACTTCTTTTTTTTTTTAATGAACATTTGTGTGAACAAAATGTGCTTCTGCATTTCTAGAAACAGGAGCCATGAGGATTGTGTCAGAATAAATGTATGGTTATGGATGTTCTTTATGCTTTTCAAATGGTTTCTCTGAGGTGAGAAAAGGTATAGAAGAGCTTCTATTTGAAGCTGGCAGAGACCCAGATGTCCATTCCAACCTCAGTTATCCTGTGATTCGCATTTGAGTGAAATCTCATTATGACTGAAACAATCCCACTGCTCACCAAGGTGTGTTGTCTAACTGCCACTGCGTTCTGCAGTGCTGCTGTGACGTAGTTTCTTAAACACTTGAGTATGGAAATGTGCGTGACCAGAGAATCATAGAATTGTGGGATGGTTTAGGTTGGAGGGGACCTTAAAGATCACCCAGTTCCAACCCCCCTGCCATGGGCTGGCTGCCCCCCACCGGCTTAGGCTGCACAGGGCCCATCCAACTTGGCCTCAGGCACCTCCAGGGATGGGGCACCCACAGCTCTGGGCAGCAGTGCCAGGGCCTCCCTAAAGAACTTACAGGACTTCCTCAAGTACGGTAAGAAAGTAAGAGTTCACACTTGTGAGCAGTGCCAAAGTGCTGTGATCTAGTGCATGCCTGTGTTTTCTTTGTATCTGATGTTCCACAGAGTAATGATGTTGCGTGATGCAGGCAGTAAGTCAGTGAGGCAAAGCATTGCCTAAGGGGAGGAAAATAGGCTGATGAATGTGGCCTTCAAACCCATGTAAGATGTCATCGCTACTGGAGCAAATGCTAATTGTGTTTCAACCGCAGTTGAGAGGTACTGCACTGGGTGATGGAGCATATGGACATACTAGCTCCTGAATCCATCTCCTTCTTGGGAAAGGAGCAGGTTGTTTCATTGTTTCTGCTCCCATCCCTCTCTTGCTGTGGTGTGCATAGGGCTTATGCTGCACATGTAGGTAAGACAAGTTGGTGTGGGATGCTGTAGGATACTGGGATAAGCTTACAGATACTCATTCTGTTTCTTATAAGCTGCATGTTACAACCACTTCATTTGTGATTCATTGTCTGCTCCAGCTCGCTTACATCAGTGCTGTATTGTCATCTGCAGTATAAATGGATTTCAATTTTTTCTTGCTTTGGGTGACAAGGAGAGCCCTGGTCTCAGATGGAGACCATGTAAGACATCAGAGGTGCAAAGCAAAGGAGATGAGTACAATTTAAGAGAATTAGTAAAGGAACAAAGAAAACAATCTACTGCTCTGAAAAAGATGGTCTAATGCAGATTGCCAGTGCTTTCCCCACTTGCTTCTTAGGAAGAAAGCTGACTTAACTCTGTTCCAGTCACTCGGCTAAATGTGAGATAGCTGTCATCTGCATAAGCTAATACAGACTCTCTGTAATGACACTGAGTGTGTTAGTTCACTGTGGGGTTTCCTGGCGGGCAGTATCATGCTGCATTAGCAAACTTCCTATGACTTTAACAAGAAATTACCAAATTGTTTGTTTACAGTGGCTTTCCTCTCATTACCCTGAGTAGAATGCACAGCTTCTTCCAAACGCACTTCTTATGGTCTTTCTCTGTCTTAGATGTTCCTATTTTAAACAAAAAACCATGCAACGTGAGTCAGAGGGGAGAAGTGCAGTTGACACGAGGAAGGAAAAAGAACAGAACATGTACTAGAGAAAAAGAAGATAGAGAAAATGAGAAAAGTATTGGTCCCTTAATGAGCTGGGTAGTACTGAAGCAGATGAGGGACTGCAGATAAAACTGAATAAGTTACTTTACAGCAGTGGATAGGATGAAGCATGTCAGAAAACTAATATGCCTTGACTCCCTCCGGGTTCAACTTCATACTGCAAAGCAACAGACCTGAACTGGCATAAATTAGTATGAGATGGGAGGTGTCACCGGTTTGAAGCTTTCAGTTCTAATTGCATGCACTGCTCTGCTTACATCTCTTGGGAGTAAACTTAGTTATAAAATATGTGGTATTTCATAATTAGTTTTTGCAGGAGGAGTAGCTCTGCTCTCTGCAGGCTTAACACGTTTGATGATGTAATGGCTGCATTGTCTGCCCCAGCGTTTTCCCTTTGGAATAAGGCATGGCCATTAGAGGTCTTTCTCTGAACCTTCTGGCAGTCTTCTGCCAAGCGTAGATGGTACACTTACCTCTTCAGTAATGTGGCTTTGCTAAAGTGCTCTTTGGATGTGGGGAAGGTTCTGAAAACCACCTGCTGCTATCTGGATTGGTTTTCTGGGTGGAATTGTTCCGTCCAATCCTTTACTCAAGTGATTTTATTATTAATCCTTTAAGCAAATGTATTTGTTATTCTCCTCCTAAGAGACATTAAAGAAACCCTACTTCAGTTATGATGCTCAGCTCTCAAGAAAAAACACAACTTTTAGGTTTTTTACATGTTATCTAATGTACTAAATATGTAAATGACTGGTAAATGTATAAATATTGCATTTTTCTATGCTGATCATCTCCCTTTTCCAACAACTTTGCTGAAACTTGAGCTCTGTTTCAGTTCGGCTCTTACTTCTCATGTACAGATGGAGATCACTCTATAGATATTAAAACCTTCAGGCACCTCACCTTCTTTCCTGATTTAAAGAAATAATAATAAAAAAAAACACCACTAAAATCTTTGTAAAACCAAACCAATGGTGACCACTGTTCTTATTCAGCCCTGTGGTTATCTCTTCGTGTGTATATATGATAAAAATAGATGTAGACACTTGAGGGGATTTTGCTTTTATTTGCCTGTGCGTGTATGGCATCTGATTCTCATGCCCTAAAGGCTCTTTATGCTACTCCAGTAATATGAGGGGCCTTTAAACATTACTACCTCATTTGAAAGGATTGCCATAAAAAGATTTGAGCGTAAAGGAGAATCAACTTTGTTGCAGTTTTATTGGGAATTAAGCAAGTAAATGCACAGTAATGTTCTGCTTAAATTGGTGTAGTCATTAAGAAGGGATATTTTCTATCCTAGAATGGGTTCTTTGCAGCCTCCGTTATATGAACCCAGATCTGTGACGTTCACCATAATGCTGGGCCCATGCAGTGCTCAGAGGAGATGAATTTTCTGGCTGAGAGGGCTCTAAAATAGTGGGATCTCTTCTGGAAGCTCCTTCTGGTGAGTGAAATATTTTTCTACTTAAAAATCTTGCTCAGAAAGTGGCTGTCTCTGGATCTCTCCTCTCTGAAAAATCAGTGTTTTAGTTTCCTTCTGAAGCCCTTAGTACAGTGTTGAGGATGTTGGGTTTGTTGATACAAGGGTAATGAATAAACTGGTCTGTCGTCTTTGCTGTGCCTTGACAGCATTGCTGCTGCCCCAAAGTGGTTTGATTTAGAGGCTGAAAGAGACTCATCAGCACACAAGTGCTCTGGCCTGATAATGATTTTGGTACAGTGTTCTTGGAAAAAATAAAACAGCAGAAGGTCAGTTTCAGGCTGAGTTGTGGTCTCTAGGTCAGATTACCTGCTCCTTGGAAGGAATGTAGCAGGATGAAAGGCGAAGGAAGAAAAAGATCTGCATAGAGGCTGGGCACCATATTTTTGTTTTGGCATTGAATTTTATGGCTTTGGCAATGAAGTAGCATTTCATTATCACTTGCCATATCGCAGACCCTGAGGGTCTGTTCTTAGTTCTGAGGCACCGTGTGTTTCTGTCACAGTAAAAGCTATCTTTATAGATCACACAAGGAATAATATTCCTAGAAACCACATTTCAAAAAATATAGATCTGTAAGCGTACTGAGAAGTCTCATTCTCTGTATTCTTCTGCTTCTGTGCAGCAGAATAAAAAATGTAAAAGAACCCAAATAAATAATAACACAGGAAAAAAAATCCCAAACATGATCTCACCTTCTCCAGTACAGTATTATTCATCTTAGTTTTTTTCTGTTGTTATTCTTCCTCCTAGAGACTGGCATAAGTTGTAAGATCTATTTTTCATTCAGGATATATATATATTTTTAATAATATATATCCATAAAATTGACTTTATCATTATTCTGGAGAGTAGAGTTATGTAGAATGAAATTTGCCTCTCTTTTAAATCGTAAATGACAGATTAATGCAGGGAGTCCCATGTTATAATTAACTCCTGTGACAACAGACATTAGTGTTTTCCCTTTGGGTCTGGGGGTTGTATGCATGTATGTGACTTGGAGACCTCATCTGTATCTTTTTTCCCCTTTCCTATATTCATATACAATTGGAAAATAAGCCCACTGGCAATGAACCAGCGTGTGTTTGCCTATCCATCCTATGCATGTTGACTGTTCAGTGGGAAGCAGGGAAGCTAGACTGGATGCATGAATATCAGGCAGCTAAAAATCTATTTTACTTAAGCAAAATAATCCTGCAGACTGGCCTGCGAAATGTAGGATGAGAAAGAAACCAGCCCCACTTCTTTTTGGATAAAAATTGATACCCCCACAGACTAAAGGTTAAATGCTGGATTAAAAACAAAGATGTTTTGAGGTGACTATCAGTACTTTAATGTACCTTTTGTATCTGAACTCAAAGTACTTCTGTACATGGTTAGAAATCACATTTTTCACTGCAAATAGCTTCTTATCATCACCTTCAAGGTTCATAGTCATTTCTTACTATCCTGATCGATGCTTTTTCCTGATTATCTTTTTCAGCATTTTTGTACCTTGTATTATAGCAGTTTGCCTGCTGCTAGGTTAAGCTTAAACTGCTGCACTCAAAAGTTGCAATGATTTTTTGCGTGCATACTGTGATAATTGCAAAAGAATGCAGAACATTAACCTCACATCACCTCTCCCCTTCTTCCCTTTGTAAGAGAAAATTCCAGAATCCTAAACGTAGCACTACTGTTGTTTTTATTTCCCATGTACTTCTTTTGGTTAAAGTAAAGCACTTTTGGCTGAGCTACTTCTAAAGGAGCTGAATTTCTTTTTTTGGTCTCGAACTTGATGATATAAGCTTTCAGCACTCAATGCAGTGGATACAGATAGCGAAGGAAAACCAGGCTGCTGAGCACAGACAATAACTGCTCTTTATTTTTACAGGAATGTTACATATTTAATCTTTCTGAATGCTCTTCATGCTGATCTTCAGTATACTTCCTCTTCTCTGATAGTTGCATCAACACACCTCTAGTAATACCCTGCACATTAAAGCCTCTAATGATCTACACTTTCATAAATGAATCTAACATTTTGCATGGCTAGCACCCAGACCAGTTTGCAAATGTTTTTTTAATCTATTACATAAAATGTCATTTTTTTTAAAGTAACAAATGCTTCTCCACCCTTTTCCTATATGCTTTACGGGTTAGTGTCCTGAACTTTGCACTGACATTGAGGGATTCGTTATTGCTTTGATCACGATGCTGACATATCCGTTGTGTGAGAACAGCAGCTTGACCACGTGAGTATACGCTGTTAAAAAAGTAAATAATTCAGTGCTAGACAATGATTTCTAGTGCTTTTCCTTCTGCTTTTTATCATCTCTCAGAGGACATTTCAGCACATGTCTTTCACATTCTCAGTCCTTTATTTTGAAGAAAGAAAATCAGTGATATTCTCTGTTATGGGTGTGCTGAGCTGCCTCTAGCCATAAAACTGGTGCAGCAGAGCTGGGAGCTCTGCAAATCCTTTTCAACATCATTATTCTTCAATGAGAATCAAAACAATTCTCCTGATTTTGGAGATACCCCATCTGTGCTTTTTGATTTTAAACACAAATGTGCTACACTTAAACTACTGACTGTCCTCTCAGTTTGGGAGTTTTATTAACAATTGGGAGGGAAAAATACTGGTTCTAAGTAATCCACTTTGTAATGATGGTTAGCCATCAGCCAGTTCCATTCCCAACTTCTTGGGAAGATTATGTTATTGGTTGGACTGTTTATTTACTTAAACTGACAGTAAGATCTTTAAAGAGCAGCCAGTGCAGTTCCTTCAGAATCCATGGTGTACTGAAGCAGGCATCAGATTTGCTTCTCCATTAACTACTGTTCTGGCGTTCTTCAAACCAATGCTTAACTTTATGTGCTTCCCTGGCTTTGGGTGCTTCGAAATCGCCTTGTTGTACCAGCCACTTAAATGTTGTGGTGTCAGCACCTTATAATCATAATACTCACCTTTAGCTACATTCTTTAGCTCAGTTTATTTGTGGATCTGCAGTACAGTCTGAACCGTTTCCTTCTACAGTGCTCTGCGTGAGCCAGGTGTCAATCAGTTCTGGAAGGCTGCACTCATCACGCTGTGTCTGTGCTGAAGGCCTTCATGTTCTTTGTGAGTGCTGTGTTGAAAGATACCCACAGAAAACCGGGATGAACATAAATATTCTCTGCGGAAGGAAAATAAAAGTAAATAATACATAAGAACAGAGGTGTAACTGCTTTGAGCTTGATTATCAGGTTTCCGTCTGTGGTAATGTTTGGCTATTTTCTTCTGAAAATTTATTTCTAGAAAGTTCATTATCTAGCACTCAGACTTCCATGGTTATATTTCAGGCACTCTTTCGTGTCTTGCAAGGGAGTCTCAGACTGCCTTTGGGGCTGGAGGATATAGCACTGCTTACTGATTTCACATAGGACTGCAGGTGCCTCATTGGCTTTCATAGCACCTTGCGAGGGGGTGGTGACTGATGTCAGGTTGCTGCAGTCCTGCTGTCTAAGGCTAATCTAACTTTCTCTTCATGTTGTGATGCTGAACTTAAAGGTGTTAATGACTAAGCAGGCAGTAATAATAATAAAAAAAAGCCTCAGACAATGTTTTATAGGGCAAAAAGTTGGAAAGAAATAATAACAGTGACTGTGTTGGCCTTTCTTGGGGATATGGGTAAGCAACACAACAGCAAGTGCTGCTTTAAGTTCGTGGTCAACAATTCCAGCTACTTCAGCACTTTATTGCGTGCTATGATACAACAATATCTGCAGCATGAGTGGTTCCCTCTCTGGAAAGGCTTACTGGATAAACAGCAGCCTCTGAAGAGAAATAAAAATGAGAGTGTGCATAAAGGATGGGAGGAAGATACCAGAGATCTAATGAGCTGAAAGTAAAGCATTTGAAATATAATTACGTGAAGAACATTTGTTTTTCCCCTTGTGATTTTGTTTGAATAATAAGGGCTGCATTATCTGTGAAGAAATTGGGAAGTAAATAACAGTTACTTTCAAGAAGGGCAAGATTTAAAGCATAGTATTTGATTTAAATGATCTCCTTCTGAATTTGAGGTGCCAGCCAAATAAGCTGAAATCTGTTTATGTCAGATCGACCAGGTCTCTTGTTTACACAACAGTATAGTTCCAATTAAATTCATGGTAGCTGTTTTGATTTATTCCAGTATGCAGAGCAGCAGTTGCAGAAGTACTGGGCTGCCTCACTTGCATCCAAATGCCATCTGCGTGTGTAGGGTTTAATAAACCACGTTCATGCACCTCAAATGAGGGAACGGGACTTTGTGCGTCCTTTGGATGGGAGAGGGGCCAGGTGGTTGGGGGTAGATGCATTTCTCCTTTTCCTTTCTCTTTGAGTCAAAGTGTTCTTCCACCAGCACGAAGCGCAGTCTAACTGGAGAACAGTTATCGAGTGAGGTGTGGACAGCCCAGGGGCTGCTGTACTGTGCACTCAGACTGGAAACTGCTGTAAGATTGGTTTAATTACATAAAGTATGCTGCTCTGATATACAAGGGTTGTTAAAGACCCGATATTCTCAGAAAAGAGGTTGGTCTTTAAAATCGAATGACTGAAAACAGCAATTCAATTAAAGTTTTAGTGCTTCTGGGAAGGATTTTATAATGTAGCCAGAAAGACTGAGTTTACCACACTCTGATAGTTTGCCACTGAGTGCCTGTTGCCTGGGACCAGTGCCAGTGCCTCTTGCAGCCCTCACCAAGGCAGCTTCAGTATCTCCTGCTTGGATCCCAGCTGCATCCCAGAGGCCACACCAGCAGGACGTCTGTCATGCTGATCTTGCGGGTGCTGCTGGTCGGGCCTTTCCTTTTCTCACCCATACCTTCTGTATTGTGTGTGAAAGTGGTTTCTCCTAACCTTATGTTTCCCTCAGTTAGATGTTCAACCCCAGGCAGGCTGCCCTAAGTTGGATGTTTCTTTCAGAAAAGGGGAAGAATTCTTTTGCAGGTGTCCTGTGAGGTGGTTGACCCCTAGAAGGCAGCTTACTTGCTTTATAAAAACGTCAGCTCTCAGCTGACGTCTTTCTGCTGCAGAGCAGCTGTGCAACAAATGTCAAGATACCTCCTTGGCGTTCTTGACTCTTTTCTCTGCATGCTTTCAAGTGATTGCAAACTGACAGTAAGGTACAGATAAAATGGGTCTGCTGGAAGCTTAAATGTGGTATTTAGCATTTAACGAGTAGAAGTTTTGTGTTTTTTTTTCCCCTCTGAATTCTATGTACTCTATTTACTTCTTCATTTCTAAGAAGTATGACACTTATAGGGAATCATGAGAGGCTAAAAGGGTTATTTTTAAACTAAAATATTTTTCATCTTCCATCTACTTATTGGATACTACTTCAATCCAAGAAACAGATTGACATGCATCAGGTCAGAAAATGCCACCTTTAAAGCCCCATTGTTCAGTACACAACAGCTCTTCTGTCTTTTGACTGCAGCACTTGATCTGGCTTTGAGACTGGATGCTAGGATTATATATATATATTTTTTTAAATTACTGGCTCTTCTCCATCAGAACAGGAAAGCTTTCAGCTACTGTCACTGAGGCTGGAGGCAGAATCCGTAACGAAGTTTTTTCTGGCAAAATACAGCATTCTTAACTTCTAGTAAATTAGAACCTTTCAGACGTTTTCCTTTGTCAATTCAGGATTGTAACATTTTATCTCTTATGCAAGGAAATGCACTTTATCTTACTGCAGATGAATACCAATTAATAATCTTTACTAGTCTTGTCCAGCCTTGTCACTGCTGTTCTTGCCGTTGTGACAGATTAGAGTGGGAATTAGAGTGGGAATTAAAGCATTTGAAAATGCCTGGTAGAAGTGAAACCGATCAATTTAGACATTTTCCCCCAACGTTTGCTCCTCTTGTCATTCTCCATCAACCCCTTTGCAGTGTTACACTTGTGTGAAAATGCAAGCTTGTGATCAAATGGGATTTCAATTTAGAAATATTTGTACCTAGAAATTGTAGGTCTCAGATTACAATATTAAAAAGGAAGAATAAAAGAGATTTTTTTGAGGCTGGAATGTCTGGATTGTTCACTGAAATTTCTTGTGCTGAGTAATTAATACAAGATTATGACTAACGATAATCATAAAATATAGAATCCTTTGAGTTGGAAGGGGCCCTTAAAGGTCATCTGGTCCAACTGCTTGGCAATGAACAGGGACACCTACAGCAGAAGACTTTTTCCTTATATTCAGCCTAAATCTCATCTCTTCAAACTTGAAACTATTTCTCTTTATCATTTCACACATACCTTGCTACAGAGTCTGTCCCTTTCTTTCTCACAGTCCCCCTTTAGATACTGAAAGGCTGCTCTCAGGTCTCCTGGAGCCTTCTCTTCTCCAGGCTGAAAAGCCCCATCTTTCTCAGCCTGTCCTTGGAGGGAGGTGATCCATCCCTGGGGCCATTTTATTGCCCCTCTTCTGTATGCTCTCAAGCAGGTCCATGCATAATATATGAAAACAGTTTCAAATTTCATTAGATACTATCTTAAGGTGCTCCCAGTAAAAAATGAAGTCTGAATCTCTCAGCCAGTGATCCTAAACCAACAAATTAAGAATGTAAAACATAAAACTGAATTTTCTGTAGGATTCTCTGCTGCCTTGTTTGATTCGTCTTGGTGGTGTTCTGGGCTCTGCAATCCTGCTGTCAACTCTGTTAAAATGAACAAGCGAAACTGTTGCTTTAACAGCAGAAACCATTTCTGTTTTTGAAAAACCAAAAAACATGTTTGTGTTTCTGTGCAAGATATCCAGCAGGACTGGCAAGTTGGGCCCAATTTAACTTCAGTCCAGTCCTGCAGATTGTGTAAGCGTGAGTGCATGTTGGCACAGAGCTCTCAATGTAAGGGGCATGCATTGCTGTCCTGCAGTGTCCTCTTTACCAAAGAAGAGCTATCATCGTACTCATTCCATTGATCTTTTCGTGCTACGAAAAATGCTGAGCACTGCTAGGGGGAGCAAACCATCTGAGCAAGTGGAAACAATAAAGTGCAATCTGTGAATTTGCGTTTTATTCCCCTTTGGAAAATCACTTGCTGTACTTTTTCTGAATGCATTTAAAATCTTTTCTTTAAAAATTCTTTTACATAAGTACCTGAGAAGCGTTTACTTACTGTTGATGTCTGCTTTCATGGTTTTCTGCTCTGATAACTTTCAAAATATTAAGAATATTCAAAACTTCTATTTTTCACTTACCTAGCTCTAGCAGATGTGCTAGTCCTGCTTCACAAATAGTTGTGGAGGTTCAGGGAAGGAACAACTTCAGCATTTATCTACTGAATAGATGCAGTGTCCTCTGCTCAGCACAAGTTGACCTTGATTTCTAAAATTACGTTTTAAAAGTACTTATTTATCTTTTTGTTGGTATCAGCACTATGAGCACTTCTTCATTAATGGTAGTACTGGGGAGATGGCACTTTTGGCTTCCATCAATGGACAGTTCAGCACTCTTAGTGAGTGCATGAAATGGTAAATGGACTCTAGAGAAGCTACTTGTGTTTTTTAGTTCTCTGATTACTCATTAGTCTCTGTGTAGAGCAGGCACTAGAAGTCAGGACCTACCATGGTATCTGTCAGAGCAGTTGTGTGAGATATATGATAGATGACTGCTCAGAATAGAAAGGTCAGAAAACGCCTTGCACTTGTGACTGCTGGCCACTGGAATACCTTTGAAATTTCAACCTCAGCCTCATCAAAATGCTTCTTTTTCCATCAGCCCTTTGCCAAAATGGAAAGTTCCATGATTGTGC
Organism: Perdix hodgsoniae; assembly: GCA_035772895.1. Lineage (NCBI taxonomy): Eukaryota > Metazoa > Chordata > Aves > Galliformes > Phasianidae > Perdix > Perdix hodgsoniae. Next base: position 23,338,337 of record JAPSGF010000007.1, read on the forward strand.
AAATTCACCAGTGTTACGTTTCCAGTGCTGTGAATCCCTCATAGCTGCATCTGGGGTGGAGTTCTGCATCCTATGGGGCTCAGGGCACTCAAGTCAGGTGTCAAAATTCTGCAAAAGAAGGGGATTTCTGATGCATCTCTGAAGTTAATGATTTTAAGAAACTGTTCCCATGCTTACAGCTCTTGACATGTTCTGTGAGTTGTAAAAATAGACTCCAAATTTCTGGAGCTCCACCAAAGCATACGGCCCTGGATCAGTGCTCTCTGTGATCCATGTGTGATCAAGGCAGTACCTCCTCCTGACTAGGCCATGGCTCCTTTTGTGCATTGGGCTGATGAGGGGCTGGCTGTGTACAGACCTGCTCGCCAGTCTGATTGAAATTAAAACTGGGCCATGATGTGTACTGAGGTGTGCATCTGACAGGCAGCCCACATGAAGCACTGTGAGGGCCGAGTGGAGGAAAAATTGAGTGGTTTTCACAGAGCACTGCAAAAGGGGGTGACCAAGCCCATAGCTGGGGAGGATGTCAAAGGGGCACGGCTGTGGCGTATCCATGATGACGTTTGGAAAATGTCTAGAAAAAGCCAAGGGAGAGCAGTCTCAGAGGAGGAGGCAGAGTGTGAGTGTGAGGAGGTCAGTCGGGGTGCAAGAGAACAGCTCTGCGCCTTTACTCCTAACCTGTAGGTTTGGTGAGTGAGTCTTTATCCCAATTTCTCCTCGTTGGTAACTGAACAGTAACTTAAATGAAGCCTCACAGTGCTCCTGTTAAGACTTTTGGGAGAGAGGGAGACTGGCTTAGAGCGTTTTGGCATTATTAGGATTGCTTTTCACATTAATAAGTATCTGAGGTCCATATAATGGATTGGCCATAATGCTGCATGGAAAATCTTGCATGGAAAGCAAGCAAATGAGTCTCCTTTCCACTAAGCCTGCTGCCCCTGTAAGAAAAGCAAGTCAATCTGATTGGTGTATGGACAGGGAATTACAAGGAAACATCCCTTTGAAGCATCTTCCCTTCTCAGCCAACATCTAATCCATCACACAGGGATGCACTCCAGGTGTATTTTGCTGGTCAGTCATTGCTGCAGATAAATTTACCAGATCTGCATAGGGAGAAGAGGAAGGGGAAGAATTACTTCCATGTAATTCCTGCAGTGTGCTAGGGTGTATGTATACTGGCTGTGCTGTGTTTTATGATGTGGGTTTGGATCTCTGAGTACTGAAGGGGGGGGGGGGGGGGGGGGGGGAGGGTGATCAGACTTGCAAACCTGAGTGCCTGGCTACTATTCCTTCCCAACCATGCCTGGTATGGAGCAGGTGATGAGCAGGCTGTGCCTCAGCAGCAACATGCAGCCACCAAACATTTGCTTGGTTCAAGTTTGCTTCTTGCACTGATGTGACAAAGCTCAGACCAGAAACTCATTGAGTTGATGTGGGACTGTTCCCAAGCAAATCCCTTTACCTCTCAGCAGCTCAGCAGTCACACTGCTCTCAGGTCAGAGCTGCTCGTGTCTACCTGGTTCAAAAGCATGAGTGTGTCTGTCTGCTCTCTTCAGAGTGGACATTTCTTCTCTGCTTATGCAGATACGTGGCCACAGACAGCCTCAGCTAAGTATGCTCATCCCTCCATTCCACGGGGGTGTTACAATAACCAGAGCTGCAACTCAGTCCTTTAGGATTGCTTGTCTTGTTTTCTAGGCTCCAGTGAAATGCTTTTTCCAATGTCTGGGCATCTGCAGAGGGCTCTAGTGCAAATCCTTCATACTTCTTCCCAGAGATCAGGGTTACTCAGGCACGTAGTGCCATACTTAAAAATAATAAAGTCATTTAAAAGCTCCAGAACACACTGACAATTGGTGTGATTCAGAGCCTGCTGTTGTTTTTGAGAAGGCTCAAGTTTGAGCTTCCCTTTGCAGAGGAGATTTTCTCTGGGCTTCAGCTCCTGTACACAGTGCTTATGTGAAGGAGGCAACGACTACTTATCCCATCCAGAGCTGGGGAGAAGAGGACTGTAACAAGCCTTGGTGTTCTCTGCGATGGAAATAGCCTGTGTTATTCTTGCAAGCCACATTTCTCTGAGGGTCACTGAAAGATTATAAATGTATCATTTGCTGCCATTTGCACGAATACATAAGAGCAGCATCCCATCTCTTTGGATGGAGTCAAGCTAATCTTTAGAAAACCAGCTTTTTGAGAAGTTGAAATTATCCCTAGCTACCATAATTCTTGGTTTCAAAACTGTCACTTCATAGCAGATAACTGCTTGTTTTTTTTTAAAAAAAATAATCTATCTAATAAGTCCTTTCTCCTTCTTCCATTTCAAATTGATGACTTTCATTAACTTTCACTGCAGTTTTTCCCCTGCTTTTATACGGATCAGAACACAGATACTGTTTTCTTTGGAGACCTGTTAGATGTCAGAGACCACATCTCTGAGCACCTGGTGGAGCTGTAGGTGTCCCTGTTCACTGCAGGGCAGTTGGACTAGATGGCCTTTAAGGATCCCTTCCAAATCAAATGATTGTATGATATATTCTTAGGCTCGTATTCAATAAACTTTTGTGTGTTTTTAATATAGTAGGCAAAAATATTTGTCTTGTTCTGTGATGTTTTTAATAGCAGGGGAAACTTGTTGCAGGCCATTTTCACATAATGAAAATAATAAAAAAAAAAATCTGATTAGATGTAAACATTTTCCTTTAAATCTCATTTCTAACATTCAGCTTTCATATAAGCAACAAGTGATTTAAAAGAAGCAAGAAAGCAGTAGTTATCAGAAATATAGATCAATTATTTCTACAGCTCCGTAAGTTAAAACAAGTTCACATGCGAAATTCCTCAAAACTGAATTTCACTGGGACTAATTTTGTTAAAAAGAGATGAACAACTTCCAGTACAAATTATACAGTAAAAAGAGAGAGCAGCAGAAGTACTTTAGACCTGTGTGTAGTTCCCTTGGTTTCCAGGGGGGCTCCCTTTTTCCAAATTTACTCATCCTGTGAGTGTTTCAGATTTAGCCTTCATAGGTAGAAAAAGACCTAGGTGATCAAACATGAGGTCTGTTAGTTAGCATCTAATTTAAAAGGCAATGAAGGATTAGTGCACTGGTGGAGATTTTCCATGGGCCGTGATGTCACAGGGCACATGTTGTTATGTGGATAGACAAAAGGGCCAGTGTAGGCACTGGTGAGCATAGGGTGAAGAGGCATCTAGAAGCATTAAATTAACTGGAAGGAGAAGAATGCTTAGCTTTACCTAGATGTCATTTGAAATTTCTAAGGTGTTGCAAAAGCATCAATTAATCTTTGCATTTACTGAACAGATAAATATTATTGCTATTATGAAGCCAGTGCTGGGTAAGAGTCATGGTACAGTTATTACTTTTGCTATCTCTCTTCCTGATGCAGGACTTATTTTTATTAAGCGGTAGCAGTCTCTGTTAACATGCAACTTCATTTTTCATCAGAAAAATTGGGTATTTAAAAACATCCAGTGTCTGTCTGGTCTGTTCCCACTGAAGTTCTGCCTGTGCCGCATGCTTCAGAAAATTAACTTGAATGTTTTGTACTTCGAGCATTTCAGCTGGGTATGAAACTGGAAAAGAAAACAGGAGGAGAAACAACGAGCTGCATTGCCTCAATAGCTTCAGTAGAGATCATTAGGATATTTGTCAGAATATTCCTGAAAAAACCTGTGGCAGAGATTCATATTCTTATTTAAGCAGGGCAGAAGAAAATTTAAGCTCCCTGTCCTCATAGCTCCAGGGGAAAATGTCATTATTAGTTTTAGAATAGTTTGTTATATTATTTTTTGTTTGGTCAGTCTTATGGCTTCTGCGAGGAGTGCCCCTCTTGACTCTCAGAGCTGGTAATTACTGTAAAGAGAGGGGACAAAGCAGTCAGGTGAGCTCCTTCCTAATAGGAAGGAAAGAGGAGCATTGCAGTGCTAAGACTGGGAGGCAAAACTAGGAGAACTGAAAGTGGATGGATTTTATTGAAGTGGAAACTTTTATATACTAAAAAACCTGTCCATATTCAGTAAATGCAAGAATTGTGTGATGGCTCCTGACTGAGGTTGGCTTTTTAATGATAGTCTGGGCTTTAAAATAGATTTATTTATTTTTTTTAACATCAAATCAGTGCAAACAGAAATCACCTCCACTGCTGTATGTATGACGAAATTCAAGTGTTGTTGAATAATGTTTTTGTGAGGCTCACTGTTTTGCTGCAAGATTGTTTTGTGGCAGAGTGTTGTAAACAAGAGTTGGAATTGTTCCTCTGTTGTTGTTTTTTTTACTTTTTCAATTAAAATTCACCATTATTATTGGGTGGTCAGGCATTGGAATGCACTGCCCAAGGAGGTGGTGGAGTCACCGAACATGGATGTGTTCAAGAGACGTTTGGATGTTGTGTTGAGGGATAGGATTTAGCTGGGGAGTATTGGTGATGGTTGGACTGGATGATCTTTTAGGTCTTTTCCAACCTTGATGATTCTGTGATTCTGTGATTAGGAAGATGAGGTACATGAGCTCATGTTGGTGAATGTCCTGTTCCAAAGCAGAAGAGTACAAAGGGTCAACATTTACCTCAAGCAGCCCTGATACTGGTTACATCTCCAGTCTCTAGAAAGTAGCCCACGTCTTGGTTGTTTGATCCATAAATTTAACCAGCGTTGTTTGTGACTGGATGTAAAAGTTTGTGTTTGTGAAGGCTTGTGCAAGATCTGGCAAATACATGCCTGCTAGTATTTTAGCTGTCGTTATGACGAGGAGGGTGATGTTGTTTGTGTAACAAGGGGATGAATCTTACTCCCCTCTGAGTGCGTGTTCTAGGCACTCTGCCACAAGCAGTGACTCCTGACCTGTGTAGGCAGCTTACAAACCACTAACAACGCATAGATCTCAGTACTCTCTGGAGCCACCTCTTCTCTGACAGCTGGTTTTCAACATCCAAGGGAGCCTAAACTATCAAGCTGTATTTATGAAGTAAAAGTGTAGCCTTTTCTTTTGAAGTTATTTCTTCAAGTAATTCTTTGCTTTTCTCTCTTGAGAAGTTTGTTGCACACACTGTATTTTTTGTTTTCTGCTTTGACATCCTGAGATTAAATGTGCATCTCAAAGCAAACCTTTTTTTTTCTCTCTCTGACAGTCCCAGACAACAAATGTGCAAAGTATCCATCTGTGCTGTATCACCACGCTTCTACTGCTGAGAGCTCATTTTTTTGTTTGATTTCTGGTTTCTGTGGTTACCATCGAATGGAGAGAAACACAGCAGGAACAGGAAAAATAACATACAGTGATGTTAGGAGAACTATTAATAGCAGTTGTACAATTGATGCTTTCTGTGCCTTGGAAGTACCCAAAGTGTTAGTTTCCTCAAATGCTGAGGTTTATCTTAGAAATTTTCTTTCTTGGTGCTTGCAACCTGCTTTGTCATCACTGGGCTGTGGGTGCTTGTAGGTAGGTAACTTGTGGTTGTAAAATGAAGCAGGCCTTTTCCCCTACAGGCCCCAGGCAGTGTCTCTGTAGGGCCCTTTGACAGGACAGGCACAGTTGCCCATGGGCACCCTCCACAATCAGTTTCACAAGCTCTAGAGTTGATGAAGAACCCACAAATTTATTTAGTGATCTACAAATTCAATGAGAAACCTAAAACCTGATCAGCTTGCACGATGTGGTCTTTTTCTAGGGACAGCCTATCACTTAACATTGGTCTGCAATGCTTTGGGTGCAGCATCCTTGGAGCATTTTGATCTTTTGGAGACCAAAATACTTTCAGAAGAACTTTCTTGTAAAATTCTTCCTAAAGTTATGCCACGGAATGTGGCAATAATATGTCCAGTGCAAATAAATACTGAATGCATCAGAGTCATTGCTCTGCAGCTCTCCATTGCTTTCTAGAAGAGAAGGGAAGGATAAGTATCTCACACATCCAAGGAATCTCACAGTTATTCTTAGCTGAAACTTTTCTGCTCCTCCAGTGGGGAAATGTCACTGTCATGATTGAGAAAACAAACAAAAACATTCCGTTTATTTATTTGTTTCTAACTGAAGGAATAGGAGTGCTTTTCCTTGTTTAGTTGTAAGCTGACTGTTCAGGGAGTAGGAGAGGTCATGCTGCAGAAGGAGCCCAGAGGATAAGAGAAACCGTCTGTATCAATCAAGGAAAGATAACAAAATGAGATGCTGTCTTATTTACTTTATTTGTAATGTCTTGTAGCATGGCCCTCTACTTAATGAGTTTCTAGTCTTTTCTAAATCTCATGCAATGCAAGGAAGTGGACTGTTTGGATCCTCTTTACTCAGCTCAAGAAGAATGATTTGGTATGCGCTGATCATTACGGTATTAACTTACATATGTTTTCAGGTTTACTGTGTAAGGTCAAGGGAACCAGGAGTAATAGTGCTAATAATTGAGCTCCGGGTCCTGCTGTAATAACTGTACTGCTGTCATTTGCATGTAATTAACATTTATCATGGTATTTTAAAAGACCACGTTAATCATTCCAGAAGATTTATGTTTTTTTTTTAAAGATCTTTACCAACAACATTTATAAGTAATTATTTCGATATTTGATGTAGATTCTTTTCCTAGGCAGATCAATAAGGCAAAAGGCGAGACTTTGGTGATGACCATTTTTCTCCTTCAGCATCTGTACTAAAGCAGAAACCTATGGAACCAACTTGCCACTGCCTGTTGTATTTTTTTCCTTTCTTCCTTTAGCCTTCTAATCCAGTCAGAAAATAGAGCTGCATATCAGTGGCCACTGTAATACTACAGTCAGATTTCAAACCTGACGGTGATGTCGGTCACTACTCTTACGTTATAAAACTGCTTGTTCCACTTTATCTCTGATTGTCGTCTTTTGTATATAGATTCCTAAATTCAGGAAGTTACCATCCATCCACGTATTTTGGTTCTTTATTGTATAGTTCCATTTCACTTACGCTAGATGTTCTCTTTGCAGTCTTCATTTTTGCTAGCATTTCTTGACCCTTATTCTCCATAAAACTGTCAAAATGTTCATAATACTCAATACATAACTGCAAATACCGAGGTCAGTAGATTTATCTCCCTGTTATCTTCCAGGCACCACAAGATAGCTCAGTGTCCTTTGAGCACTCTTTAACATTTGTGCAGTCCCACATTTTCACATGCCAAATGAGATGATAAATCCAACTTAAGTCGAAATTTCAGTGAGAAATGTTCCAAGATCTCTTTTTTTTCTGATTGCGTTTACTGTACAGCATGCAGAGTAGATGTGGAATTATTTCTTCATGTCATAGCTTCCATTCATATTTCTTCACATTCATAGTACTGAACTTTTATATAGCACTGCATGAGCTGAGGTGACTGCAGATGGGAGTTGAATAGTTTAGGTAAGGGAATATGATTTCTGGTAGTGGGAGCTATGTAGGAAGGGTTCCTAAGAGTAATGAATTTCAGCCAAATGTTAAAGAGAGGAGAAAGAGCCCACTGGTGTCCCATGTGGGACAGTGTTTTGGAGATTCTCTTCATCGCTGATTTTCTCTCTACTTAAATCATAATTCTGTCTGGGGGATTTCTCCTACAGTGTTGTTGTAATTGTAGGTTGCTCACTGTGTTGAAAGCATCTACCCAAGTAACATATTTGTGATGTAAAGGAGTGCAAAAATTTCATTTTACAAACAGGGAAACAAAGAACCCACCCACACAGACAGATGGCAACAGATGCAAACCAATAACTGCTCAGTAGTAGCAAAACAGAGGCTGTTAAAAGCCTTCAGACACCAAAAACTTGACAGGAGATGCATCTGTGTTCAGCTAGGGGTTCAGCTCTTCCAATAGAAATGCTGGATTCTTAAGAGAAAAGAACTATGCTTCCACTAATTAGAAGCTGTGCAGGGTCCACTAAGAAGTTGCAGTTAAAGCAGTAACAAAAGGAGAGTCTGTGATGGATTGCATTCCAATGTTGCCAAAACTTGAGCCAGAAGAGACATAACCAGATGTAGTCACAGGTACCTGAGCAATTTTCTTCAGCCTCACACATCTTTAGTAATGGGTGTTAGGTGTGTGTAGCTGCTGATCTCTTTATTTTACCAATGGGGTATTTTAGTGGTGGAGTTTCTGCCTTTTCATATCTTCTTCTGTGAGGCCTATTTTAGGACTTGCTTTTGAAATTTTTTCACAGTGCGGGGTAGAAGGGTGCTTTTCATACACCTGTCAAAAGGAGAATATCTCTGAATTGGACATGAAAAGAAAAAAAAATCACTTTCTAGTGTAGTAAATGGCTTCAAGGTTCACAAGAAGAGAATTCTCAGCACACTGCTGATCAAAATCCAGGCTCGGCACCGTCTGCAGGATTTGCTCTACGAGCTCTAAACTCAAAGTTAATTAATTTCTAGTTAATTGATGTGCCAAGCAACGTGTTACTGTGGCTACACAGCCACTACCAGGATAACAGGGGTATGTTTACTTCAACGGTGGCAATGTGGATACGTTCAATAAGTTCATCATGGCTGTACGTGTGTCCTCCACACACTAAATTCAATCAATTTCTGGAATCTGAATACCTTTTCTTAGTTAGCTTCTTTTCTCATGACTGCAGCAGTGTAAGTTCTAGTGCCCTTCTCAGGGAGTGCCTCTGTGTTGCAGTTTGACATTCATCTACTTAAACGAGGGGGTTAATGAGAACATAATGAGGATGGAAAGTGGAAAGGATTTTCATAACTGCTTTATACGTTGTTGCAAATACAAAATAGGAATAAAGATTTATTTTACGTTTCTTTTTACCTGATAAAAGTGATACATTTTAAGGAAGATGAGTATTTCTGTGAATTTTTTCATTTCTTTGAAAATTATTCTCACATGCCTTGATGGTAAGTCTTCAAACGGCTCCAACTATTGATCAAATGGCTGAAAGCCAAGAGTTATTTACCGCCCAAGTGTTACTTAGGGCAGAGCAAACAACCGAGGGTATTATCCCAATTATACAGTGATTATTTTGGAGGAAGAATATGCCATTTGAATCCATAAATAATGCACTTCACCATCTTAGCTTTGCAAAGGGGGTGGCACTTGTGCTGAGTAACTGCAGACTTCTGAGAAATTGCTTTGAGGAGATATTCAAAGATGCCATCAGGGAGGCGGGCATCTGGTTTCTGGAAGTCAGGTGACAAATGGGTATCGGTTGAGCGTAAACATGCCTGATGTTTGGTTATTTCTGCATTGCTGCTTTTTGTTGAGGACTGCCATTGCTGCTTGGTGTTTCACTGACTGGAGCAAAACAGGAACTTGGACCCACAACTGGTGCTTACCTTTTTTCCTTTTTTTTTTTTTTTTTTCTTTTCTTTATATTGATCAATCAAAGCTTGGTTTTGGTGAGATCTAGGTAAAAACAAAAGAGAACTTTGTGTAGATACAGATAAAGCTTTACTGCAAGCTTAGACATTTCAGTGCTCGTGTTCAGACCTTACCATCCTCCAGCAACACTAAAATGAATGGGAGCAGAGTAAAAACCAGTGAGGGATACTTCATTTTTCCAGGACCAGAGATGTGCTTATGAAGGCCTGAAATGATACTTGTACTTTAAATCATTTTAGGTGTCTTTTTGCAGATGGGTTTGAGCTGTGTCGCACTGAGCATGTGAGGGAGTACAGGAGAGCAGCAGCTTTGTGCCCCGAAGCGTTTGCTTTTTCAGCACAGCTGTAAATCCCAAGGAGAGTTTCAGAAGTTTCCATTGCTGATATCTTGTTTTTAAGATCTTTTTTGATGTTCTTAAAGAAATGCTGGTAGTTGTTTTTTTTTTTTCTCTAAATTCCTTGTTAGTTGAGGACAAGTTTTCCATTTATCTCTTTTCACAGAATCACAGAATCACAGAATGACCCGGGTTGGAAGGGATCTCAAGGATCATGTAGTTCCAACCCCTCTGCCTAGCAGGGCCACCAAACATACACCTTTACTAGATCAGGTCCAACCTGGTCTTGAACACCTCCAAGGATGGGGCATCCACAACCTCCCTGGGCAGCCTATTCCAGGACCCAACCACTCTCCTAGTAAAGAACTTCCCCCTAACATCGAACCTAAATCTTCCCTCTTTTAACTTAAAACCATTTCCCCTAGTCCTGCTATTATCAGCCCTTTCGAAGAGTTTACACCCCTCCTGGGAGTAAGTTCCCTTCAGGTATTGAAAGGCTGCAATGAGGTCACCCCGCAACCTTCTCTTCTCCAGGCTGAACAAACCCAACTCCCTCAGCCTGTCCTCATAGGGGAGGTGCTCCAGCCCCCTGATCATCTTCGTGGCCCTCCTCTGGACCCTTTCCAAAATCTCCATGTCTTTTTTGTGCTGAGGGCTCCACACCTGGACACAGTACTCCAGATGGGGCCTCACAAGAGCAGAGTAGAGAGGGACAATCACCTCCCTATCCCTGCTGACCACCCCTCTCCTGATGGAGCCCAGGATCCCATTTGCTTTCCGGGCTGCCAGAGCGCACTGCTGGCTCATGTTCAGTTTCTCATCTATCAGGACCCCTAGATCTTTCTCTGCCGAGCTGCTCTCAAGGACAACTCCTCCCACCCTGTACAGGTGCCTGGGGTTCTTCTGGCCCAAGTGCAAAACCTTGCACTTTGCCATGCTGAACCTCATTAGGTTCACCCGAGCCCAGCTTTCCAGCCTGTCAAGGTCCCTCTGAATGGCATCCGTTCCCTCTGCTGTATCGACTGTACCACTCAGCTTGGTGTCATCAGCAAACTTGCTGAGGGTGCACTCCATTCCCTCATCGATGTCATTAATAAAGATGTTAAAGAGCACCGGTCCCAAGACAGACCCTTGAGGGACACCGCTCGTTACCGGCCTCCACCTGGACATAGAGCCATTGACCACCACCCTCTGTCTGCGGCCTTTCAACCAATTGCTTATCCATCTAGTTGTCCACCCATCAAATCCACTTCCCTCCAATTTGGAGATGAGGATGTGATGGGGGACCATGTCAAAGGCCTTGCTCAGGTCCAGGTAAATGACATCGGTCGCCTTCCCTTTGTCCACCAATGCCGTCACTCCATCATAGAAGGCCACAAGATTAGTTAAGCATGACCTTCCCCTGGTGAAGCCATGCTGGCTGTCTAGGATCACGTGCTCGTTCTTTATGTGATCAAGCATGTTGTCCAGGAGGATCTGTTCCATAATCTTCCCAGGCACGGAGGTAAGACTCACCGGCCTGTAGTTACCCGGGTCCTCCCTGCTCCCCTTCTTGTAAATGGGAGTGACGTGACCCTTCCTCCAATCATCCGGGACCTCACCTGACAGCCACGACTTCTCAAGTATGATGGAGAGCGGCTCAGCAACCACCTCAGCCAGCTCCTTCAGGACCCTGGGATGCACGCCATCTGGCCCCATAGACTTATACTCATTCAGTCTAAGGAGGCACTCTCGGACTTGCTCTACCCTTACAGTGGGGAGGGATTTACCTCCTTGGTCCCCACATAGAGGTATGGGGGTGCAAGACTTAGGGACGTGAAAAAGACTAGAATCCTGGCCACCAGTGAAGACCGAGGTGAAGAACTCATTCAGCACCTCAGCTTTCTCTTCATCTGTTGAAGCCATTTCTCCTTTTAAATTTACCAAAGTAGGTACACCTGTTTTGGCCTGTCTCTTCTGGCCAATGTACCTGTAGAAGTTTTTCTTATTGTTTTTCACGTCCCTCGCCAAGTTCAGTTCTGCCTGTGCCTTGGCTTTCCTGATCCCACATCTGCAAGTCCGGACGGCATCCCTGTATTCTTCCCAGGTGACACAGCCTTGTTTCCAGAGTTTGTACACCCCTTTCTTCACCCTCAGTTCTCTTAGCAGGTCCTTGCTGAGCCATGCCGGTTTTCTACCTCTCCTGCCCACTTTCTTAATCAGGGGAATAGAGACCTCTTGTGCTGCCAGGAGGGCATCCTTGAAGAGCAGCCAGCTCTCCTCAACGTCCTTGTCTTTGAGGGCAGCGCGCCAGGGGATCTTGGCCAGCATTCCATTGAGTAGCTTGAAGTCTGCTCTTCTAAAGTTCAGCGTCCTGGTCCTGCTCTTTGCCAGGCCCACATCGCTTGAGATCACAAACTCAACCAGGGCATGATCACTGGATCCCAGGCATCCTCCAACATTGACGCCTTTGATGATCTCCTCAGCGTTGGTGAGCAGCAGGTCCAGCAACGCTTGACCTCTGGTCGGTCTGTCCAATACCTGAACGAGAAAGCTATCATCAATGGATTCCAAGAGCCTTCTGGAGCTCTTGCAGCTCGCCGTGTAGTTTTTCCAACAAATGTCCGGATGGTTGAAGTCCCCCACCAGGACAAGAGCCCGTAAGCCAGACGCCTCACGCATCTGGAGCAAGAAAGCCTCATCAGCAGCCTCCCCTTGATCAGGTGGCCTGTAGTATACCCCTAATACCAGCTGACCTTTATTAGTCCCATCTCTAATCTTAACCCACAGGCTCTCAACCTGTTCTTGACTGTTTCTCATGGGGAGCTCCTCACAGTTTATCCAATCTCTGACATAGAGAGCGACTCCCCCACCCTTCCTACCTCGCCTATCTCTCCTAAATAGTCTATAGCCGTCGATGGCAGTATCCCAATTGTGGGAGTCATCCCACCATGTTTCTGTGATAGCAACAATGTCATAACTTTCAGAGTGCATCACAGTTTCCAGTTCCTCCTGCTTGTTACTCAGGCTCCGTGCTTTAGTATAAAGGGACTTCAGCCGGGCTGTCCGTTTCACCACCTTCATAAGCGATCCAGGATCTGCTAGAAAAGCAGCATCCCCAGCATCCCCCTGCCCTACTCCCTCCTTTTGCACTCTGCCATCATTGCCCATGGAGTTTGGTACAATCCCTCAAATGAACCGTTCAATCCCAGTAGCCCTTATTTTGCCCCCTTCCTCCTTCATTCCTAGTTTAAAGACCTGTCAATGAGTCCCGCTAATTCTTCAGCTAATACCCTCTTACCCCTCAGGGACAGGCTGCTTGCATCAGCAGCCATCATGCCAGGTGCAGTGTAGATTGCCCCATGGTCAAAAAAGCCGAAATTCTTGTGTCTGCACCAGCTCTTAAGCCATCTATTTAAGAGTTGGGTTTTTCGGATCCTCCCTGTACCTTTTCCTGACACCATGGGCGTAGAAGAAAAGATCACCTGCACCCCGGCTCCTTCAAGTATTCACCCCATTCCCCTGAAGTCTTTCTTGACGGACCTCAGGCTTTCCTTGCCAACTTCCTCGCTGCCAGCCTGAATTATTAAAAGTGGATAGTAATCTGAAAGCTGAATCAACCTAGAAATTTTCTTTGAAATGTCCCTGACCCGTGCCCCAGGAAGGCAGCACACCTCTCTGCGGGTAGGGTCGGGCCGGCATATAGGGCCTTCTGTTCCTTGCAGAAGGGAGTCACCTACAACAATCACCCTTCTGTCCTTACGTGTAGAAGCAGTCTTGAGGCTTTGGGGTGACTGCTTCACCTGAGGCAACCTCATGGGTGCACCTGTCTCCACACTCTCACTAGTCCCCCCCTCAAGTTCCAGGGCCTCAAACCGGTTTCGCAGGGGCACCTGGGGAGCCAGGGATGGTCGGGATGGGGGATGCCCCTTCCGCCGAGCAGGTACCCTTCCACTCCTCCTCCCTTCTCAAATTACTGCTCGGGGGGGAGAGAGGACAGGGGGCTCGCTGCAGTGCTGCCAGCTGGCTGGTTCCCCTTTACCACCTGTTTGTGAGGTGGCAGGGGCTGACATGCTCCATTAGGAGCCTCGGCTGTATGCTGAGAACTTGAGGCTGAGAGGGACTGACACCACCAGTCAATCTCCCTCTCACACTCCTTTATAGTCCTCAGCCTCTCCACTTCCTCCTTCAGGTCAACTACGAGGCTGAGCAAGTAGTTCACCTGGTCGCAGTGAACACAATCACTGCCTCCCTCACCCAGCACTGTAAGGGCCAGGCTCTGGCACTCAGTACAGCCAGAGACCTGCACACCAGCATCTCGGGTTGGGGGCTCAGTCTGAGCTTCCTCAGACATTTTGGCAGCAGCCTTCCTATATGGCATGTGCAGGACCTCAGTCTGGGTCACTGCAGTCTTCTTGGTTGCTGCCTGCCGTTTCTGAGAGACTGGGACCCTTGTCTGGGCCTCCTCAGTATTTCTGGCAGCAGCCTTTCGCCGGGGAGCACCCATGTCGAAGCAGAAGACTTACCAGAGCTGAAACAGGAAGTCAAGAGGTGCACGAGCCCTGCCTCCTCCTGACCATCTCTGGTGGGCAGCGAACAACGTCTCTTAACTAATATTTCAACGTCTCTTAACTAATATTTCTGCTGCTGGCCTCATTTCACGTGGTTGGAAATTTCAAAGAAAGTTGAGGAATTATCTGGAAAACAGAAAGAAGTGCTGTGTTGATTTACCATACCCTGCTTGTTCATTGCTCATGTAACATACAAGCCTACATAAACTGCATTCATAGGCTGAGTTATTACCTATTTCAACTAAAATATTCATAGAGTATTTCTGAACAGATTCAGAAGTCATTCATTATAGATGTAGGTCGTGGTTAGCAGTTTGAATTTATGGTTGGTTTGATGCAGCAGCAAAACTTCTCTACATCTTGAGAGAGAGAGTAAACCCAGATGGTGTGAATGCTCTGCGGGTCAAGCATTAGGTCCCACATTTTCACTGGGACGTAACCCCCTGTGGGAAACGTCTTACACTGTCTTTGCTCTGATCCTGAGCTCTTCCCTCTGGTCAATGGTCCTTGCTGGATGCTCCTTGTAGGGCCAGCTATATGTTTCCCAAATCAATGAAGTCTTCTGGGACAGGAAAGTGAAAAAACAATTTGGAAAACAACTGATACCAGGAGGCAACATATAGTAATGAAAAGCATACAGGATTGCCTACCTCTGTATTTGTAATTAGATAATATTGACTTATGCGGACCTTCAGTTTGACCTCTTCTCTCAAATTGTGACCCCTGAATCCGGAGGTGAGTAGAATAAAACTGTATGTTTGCTCCAAAAAAATTACCCTCAAAAGAAAATCTTTTCCTAGCTTCACAGAGACAAAAAGATTTAAATTTTGGCTGTGCCTGAAAAGGAGTGAATTAACTCCTTTTTCCTACCTAGACAAAATGCATAGTCTTAACCAGTCACATCCTTTATTGGCAATTATTGACAACTGCTTATTAGAAGGATGTCAATTTTAAGAGTAAGTGGAACAAACAGTACATAAGGTAGATGAAAGCCGTGCTCTCCTGTATGGACAGACAGGAAAAGAGAAGGAAGTACATCCACCCCTAGTGCAGATGATTGAGTTGGCTGCTCAGAGAAAACAAATGATAGATGTTTTCTGTCCATTTTCCAGCACAATAGACATATTGTAGTGTAGCATCTATACATTTCCCTAATTCCCCAGTTGTTTTTTTTTTTCCTATTATTATGATTAATTATTTATTACTTTAAAAACCAAAAAGCTTGTGTGCCTTTGTGCAAGATTCTGCAAACTATAACCAACCACAGAAGCTTGGATTAGGTACATTTTAGACAGTTATTCCTCCAAAAGAAAATGAAACGTTCCTGATTACTTCTCTTCAGACACAGGTACTTTCAAGTCATAAAGAAGTATGAGAAGAAGTTAGCTTCAGCTGTGGCATCTGCAGCACTTCTAGGCAGGTGATCATTCCTGAGACCATGAAAGATCTCTATATTATCACTCCAGCTGGGAGTGAGTGAGAGAAGCATTATTGATTAGTAATGACAGGGTTATGCCCAGCATTTGAACCCCATGCGTAGGCTACAGTTACTTGCTTTTACCCTCTGCCTGTGGACCACTTCATACATGCTTGAGGTTATAGATCAAACAAAATGGTTCTCCTCGTGCTGGGAAGGCACTACAGAAATGTATGAGGGTGGGTTTAGAGAGAAGCCGAAGATGTTCTCTTGTAGCATGAATGTTAGTTTTCAAATGATAAACACGAGTGTAAACTGTTTTATTCACCTGCTGCTGGATGATAAAATCAGTATTAAGAAATAGTAAAGCATCTGAGACAACTGTAAAGGTGGACTGAAAGGCTTAAATGTCAACTCTGTATGAGGATCCACTAACCAGCCTTGAAGTGAATGTCTTTTACTAGATTTTAAAAATTCTTTTTTTTTTTCTTCCTATTATTGCTTTGACTGTGATTAGCAAGGACAGTAAAATACAAGACATTTAATTAAAGTCTGTTCCCATGAGATAACCAGCTTTCTTATTTTCATTTTGTGTAGTGTGGAAAAAACCACCTGTGCTCACTTAGTCATATTTAGTTGACATGTATTACCAAATTGCTGCATACTGTTCTCAACAGAACTTGGTCCCTGCTGACCAACACATCCATTTGTGTGTTTCCAAATTCAGATCTACAAAAATCCCTAGATGTAGATAGTATAATCCATTATACTAACGATTCAACCTGATGAAGAGGAGATGTTCACCTTCTCTGATCTGTCTCTTTGCAAGCTTCCATGAAGCCCTGCTGTATTTGTAAGGTTACAAGCTGTGACCAGAGTTTAGTTTTACATCTCTGTCTCTCAAACTCATCTTGATTCCTTTCCTTTAGCAGAATACAAATAAGTTAATGGTCATTTGACTTATTTCTTACAGAAAACCTGCTTGCCAGCGTGATCTATCACTTTGTTACCCTGTGATGACCTGACAAAAGAATTAGAGCTAGACCTTTCTCATGCATTTATACTTAATTAGAAATAGCAATTAGCAAGCTCAGGGCTCTCAATTTATGTATTTCCTTCTTGCATTTATTTTTTCTTGTTATTGGTTTCCTATAACTCATATATTAACCAGTAATGATAGAGTAATTGATTGTGAGGTTGTAAGTAGGTGGTCGGAGCTGGTGAGTGCTTTTGGCTCAATGAAGTAACATCAGGGCTTCTGATAACTGAGAAACACAACGTAATACCAAATTTTTATGTGTTTACTCATACTAATTACACACTTTTGTTTTGGTTCTTCAAATGGCCTTAATGGACCCTAATAACTATCTTGGAATAACCTGTTTCTTCTGAATGCCAATTAGACCGTCAGCAACCTACCCCCCAGATTTTGCCCTTTCTGAGAAGTTCATTAAAATCAATTCTCATAAATTTTAGAGTAGTGCATTTTTATTTCAGAAAATGGTAAGTATCACAAAGAGGTAAGTTGCTGTTAGTTACTCAATCAGATGAGCCTAGATACCCATCAGAAAACAATTAGTACTCACTTTAAAATGGTGTGATAATGAATTGCATTAATTGTTAATGCTCACTTTCAGTGTCATTACAGAACACATCCTTAATTCTTCCCCATAGGAAAACCAATTGACAGAAAAGTAATGCAAGACTGAGTGCAATTATTTGTAATGGCTCAAGCTCCATTGCTTACTTGTGAGAGTGATTTTGGTCATGCTTTCACCTGCTGGTTTTTGCTCACAAACTACTGTAATATCTGTTTCCAGGACCTGATAACAGATTTTTTTCCATTACAAACCAGTTTGGAATGTCTGGAATCCACTAAAACAAAACAAACAATGTTAAAAATATTATCTGTTTCTGCTGAAGGTCTAAATTTTCAAAGGGAAATAATAGGTGAATGTTAAGCAACTTCATTAAAACAGCTTAGGCTCATCAAGATCTTTTGCAGAGGTGTGAGATGGATCCCTGGTTGACTCTTTTTGCACCCTGCCTGTTTGAATTTATGCTGGTCATCAAAATAAAAAGCCTGGGGAAACCAGTGAGTTGTGAATGTGAGAGGCAGCTCCTCCAGACTTCTCTGCAAAGAAGGAGAGTCATTTGGGAGGGTAAATGGGTAAGGAAAAGTCTGAATGACATTTTGAAAAGGAAGGGGCAGTGGAGAAATGGATGAAGAAAAATAAAAACAAAAGGTGAAAAGGTTGAGGTTCCAAGAGAAAAATAAGTGCCGTGGAACTCTTGAAATAGCCAACAGATAGATACCTTTAAGGCAAGGATTTTTGTCCTTTTGATTAGATGGCAGAGAGCTGTACAAAGGAAGAAAATAAGGTCTCTCTCTCTTCCTTATGGAGGAAATACAAGGTAAATTCACCTGTTAGTGATTTACAGCCTGCCCAAGGAGTTACAGATGAGGACACCAGCTACCTGCTCCCTGAAATGTCAAAATCTTGCTGCATGTCACAGCAGCAGATGCTGGCATGGGTTATACCTTACTGCAGGAGTCTCTTCTGAGCAGGCATTCTGCAGACAGGTATCTGCTCCAAAGTGAAAACTATGGATAAGTGCATTTGAAAATCCCTTTGGTCTCTTGAAGATGCTTTGTGCCACCTGAAAGCTTTCCACATTCTTGATCTGAATCATTATCAGTGTTTATTAGGTTAAAGTTAGAATAGGGAATGAATTAGCTGGAGAAAAAAAAATAAGTGAGGCATGATCAGCAGGAAATGCACTGGCAAACTGTTGACCTTGTAAATACACACAAGTGACTCATATAAAGGCATTCCTACTTAATTTTGGAATAAGGATGCTTGGGAGACGATCAAATGAGAGCATTAAACAGCGAGCACTTGGTCCCATGTGTACTTGATCAGGTTTCAGGCAGGCTGCAGCTAACCAGACATCATAAAGGCTTTAATAAAGTTATAAGTAACACTGTCTATTAACAAAGAGGAGGTCAGTCGGAGCTGCAGGTGTTCAGCATTACTTGGAGTGTGGCTTTGGTGCAGCTTTGGAACAGTCTGAATTCATCCAAGGTCTTGCTCCTTTTCAAGCACCAAAAGCCACGTCTTATCTTGCCAAAAGGCAGATTTCTGCTGCTTAAAGATGCCAGGCGTACATAACGTACAAGATATTTTGCTATTTGTAGTGAACACAAACATGAGAGGACTGGAGCTGATCAGTATTCAGGTGCTGGCCTGCTAGAAAACTGTTTTCTACTTGAACCTAGTGTTATGGAGCTTCAATATGACAAGTTCCTGCTGCTTTTGCAGCCTGGACTCAGCATGATGCCTACATATGCCTACACTGAAACAGACCAGAGAGATATTAACTCCTGGTGAGTACTGACTGCACCTCAGTTTGACATCTAGACAGATTTTACACCTCTTCATAAATGTAAGGCCTTTTCTTATGAGGTGCAAGTGAGAGCACTAGGGCATGCTTTCAAAATTTAAAAGTTCCAGTTCTTCAGCTAAGAGAAAGGAAATGGTATACAAATAATACTGTTTCCTTACCTTGGCTTCATGGGAAACAAAATACTTGAAACTTGATAACATTATTTTTCTGTAATGGATGCTAACATCTCATTTTGTCTAAGGATTAGTGGCCATTCAGGTATTCTACAGAAAGGTGAACAGCGCTGGTGAAAGCTTTTGGAGCAATGAATGCTTAACTCTTTCATGAACAGAGCAATGGGCTTAATGCTTCTCTCACTTTTGCTTGTTCAAGGATATCCCAATAATGAGACTCTACCATTTCCTTTGCAATCTCAGCCCAAGGAGATCTAATTATTATAGCTGTTATTAGATCTATAATTAGACCTACAATTAATTTGTATGTTACCCAGAGATGTTATCAGTCCAAGTCTTTGGTGTACTCGTGTATCTTTACTGAAAAGAAAGTTTTCAGAGGCTGTTAATTTTTCAGCTGGCACAAGAATGTGCCCATCAGAAGGGTCAGCCTTGCAGAAGGACATATATTGGAAAAAGGGTTGGCTCTTTTTGAAAGAGTGTTCAGAGGTAGTTTTATGAGGGTGAAGTGATGAAAGGAAGAGGCTATAGTCTTCCTACCTCACTAGCACAACACTTTACTGGGACCATGACTGCAATATGCATTTATGTATGCCAGCATCACTTTTAGAGGTGATCTGAATGGTTGGTGCTATCCTCTGAAGTGGGAGACAGGCCACACTTACCTTTTTAGAAAAGTCAGAATATATTGATGCAAATTCCCTGGAAACACCTTCAAGCTCTCAAGATGTGCTGCCTGTTTTGGTATATTTGACATCTTTCTTTGGTGACAGTGAAGTATGATTCCACCAAGAATTACTGGAGGGTGACAAAGGTATCACCAAGCGCTTGTTCTCATACTTTCTGCCAGCCACTGCTCTTTGAGCTATTTGGAATAACATGCCATTGCCCAGTGAGCCCTTTTTGCCCTTATTTCACTCATGGCCAAAGCACACATGGCCTGGCTCTCTCAAGAATGTCAATAATACTTTGCCTATTGACAGCAGCTGAGGACAGGAGCGGAACAAAGTATGAAGCATGTTCATTAAAGCACAGGAGGTGGAGTGTAGGTAGATAAGCAATGCACTTCACTTTGCAAATATCAGGGAATGACTCCCCCAGCAAGCTAGTGCCTGTGCTGAAGCTGCAGCTGGGATGAAACTATTTATTGTACACTGCATGTGAGAAATACAGGTTGTATAAATCAGATCTCTCCTATGAAATGACTTGGTGGCCCTGTCCTGAGGATTTGTTCTCTGGAAGGACCCATAAAGGAGATCTCCGCTTTAACTAGCAAGTCCTATCAACATTGAGGCTGCAGTTTTACACTCACAATTCATGGTAAGAAATTCATTTAGAGTTGCATATTCATTTCATTTCTCATTATGGAAAAGGTTTCAATTGGCTTTATTCCCTCTACTCCCTTGGATGATTGCAGCAACTGAAAATGTTCTGCCTTAGAAGTGACATGTACCAGCAGATAGGATGGTACTGCCAAATAATTATCAAAAAGGAGCCTTTGGCATGGATAAGGGCGCTTTGCTGCACCACTAGCAACACAGACTCATGTGCCTTCATGTCTGCTTCTGATACCTCTTGCCACAACTTTTGACCATGTTTCAGAGAATGTAGCTATGAATTTATCACCAAAGCATCCCTCAGACAGTGCATCTGGCACCAGCAGGTTGATCCAAGCCCGTTCAATTCACAGAAAGGGAAATGAAAATGCTGAAAAACTGATTTGCCAGGAAAAAAAAAAAAGAAAAAAAGGAGCCTCAGCATGGGGAGGAGGGCTGGGGAAACTGATGCTGCGTGTGCCAGAGCTGAAACATGAGCTATAATAAGGCAGCTCACTGAATGGTCAGAGTTGCAGCAGCTGTTTCCTTGTGATTGCTGCTTCACATCTAATTAATCCTCAACAAGTTTTAAGACCGTTCTCAGCTATGATGAGCATATATTTGAGAGGGATAAAGGAAACGTGATTTGCTTTTACAGGACCTGAGGTGCCCTGCAGGATGCACTGAAATCACTGGGAGCTGTGAGCAATCACCGTCCTTTGAGAAGTCTGAAATTGAGCATTCAGGGAGTAAATTAAGGGGAGAGATCCCTGAGCCCAGCTAGGCCACAGGAAAGCTGATCTGGGGAGAGTCTTCTGTCATGCATGTTGTGAACTGAATTATTAAATTTTTATGCTGGAGAGATTTTGTTCTTAAGGTTGGCAAAGACGGAGTGTATTTTTTATTTTTGATTCATTTGATCTTCAACCCAAGTTGCAAAATAAGATTCCTTGATCAGTTACTGGTGAACGAGATATTCTCTTCATTATAAACTTTGGTCTCTCTAGGAGTTTATTGGTCTTTCTTCAAATGCCTGGAAATTATTTCTGGGCACCAGTGAAGGATGGAGAAAGGGGAGCTTTGACTTGAGGCAGCAGCTGTTCCCTGCAGTTCTCAGGAAGGAGGTGTGCTAATGCGTTCTCAGCAGGACAGCCAGGAACAGGAGAGCATAGTTCCTTCTGTAACTTCAGAGCTGTGCTGCTGCAAATTTATGATTCAGGGTCGGTGCTGTCCTTAGCATTGGCCATTAAACAGACACCTATGTAGTAAGTGCAAAGGTAGAGTAAATGAGACCATCTCTTCGTTCTCTTTCAGCCTATGGCTACTTTCATTTTAAGGGGATGTCTGTGCAGCTGTGTCTGCTTAGGTTATTCTAATGCCCCACTGCCTTTCAAGTGCATTAAAAAGCACTGTGGGAAAAAAAGAGGTACCTGGAAAGTGTTGAGGACAAACTGTGAGCACAGAGTTTCTAATAGAAACAGCTAGGAAGAGAAACTCGTGACTAAATCTAGGATGTGCTTTGGAGGAGGGCCATGTGGGTTGTTTCACAAGGATCTAGAAACCAGAAGCGGTGCCTTTCTCCTTTTCTCTCCTTTCATACTTAGTGTTAGGAGCAGGCAATCCAGGAAGCCTAATACCCACCCTATTCTTGCTTTCTCTCCGGAGGAAAGTGACTCCATATGTAAGAAGCATTTTGTACACAAAGGATGAGAGCTTTCTCATTACAGCATCAGTACATATAACCCAGAACCCAGAAAGTCATGAGTTTGCAACAGCAACTGACTGCAGATAAAAGTAACTGAAATATTAACAGATCTGAGAAAATATTTTTGCATTTCCCCCCCCCAAAAAAAAAAGATTCACAGAAATGGAAGCTCTTATTCTGTGCACGATGGTTGCCTTCTTAGGGGGAAGAAAGCAGAAGAGAGTGATCCCTTATGCTAAATCCTGTCCTCCAGGCTGTATTCAGTTGAACCTGAGGAAAGCTGATAAACCCTATCAAAAGTGGACTGTGGTTGTAGCTCAGATGGATCCGTCTGTTTCTCAGCAATTATTAGCCTTTGTACTAATTCTCAAGAATTTTGCTGTCTAGGAGATATGAGACTGAAAATGACTCCTGCAACATCAATTCATTTACTGAACAGTTCCATGCTTTGCTTAACACCGAGGGTATTAAAATAAAAGCCCCATGATGGAAAATTGCAGACAGTTAGCGTGAAGGATACAAGAGTGAAGGTGAAGTTCAATTTTAAATAATGCTGCCTCTTCTTGATCCTTACTTTGATCAGGTTGCTTTGACAAACTTAGCGAAGCAACTTAATCCATTGGGTTCAAAAAGCTTGAAGTCCGTTTCTCCTATAAGCTGTTGCAAAATAGCTCTAGGTATTCCTAAATAGCTTATTGGAGATGGTATTTGATGTATGAAGATTTTTGTGCTGTCTTACAAAGGTACCTGCCTTTGTCTTCTGTTACAGCCTTAAGGGAGGCTGTAAGACTTCAAAAGCTCTGGGCTTTTTCTGTGAATTATCCCTAGGCTTCAGCTTTGGAAATCCAGTTATCCCATCAAACCTGCTGACTTAGCACAAAAATCCTCCTAAATGTGGCAAATTCTTTGTTGAAATCAGTAAGTATTTTTTCTTAAAAGATGCTAACAGAACCTATCCCGACGGCTGTACTTCCCCCTGTGAAAGCAAAATAGAACAGAAATTTACTATGTAGTTTTCAGTAGTTGGTATATTGAGTGATGCCTGAGTTTTCCACTGCCCTGTTTTAAAATGACAAATGCAATCTGTTTATACCTTGCATCTTTACAGAAGCCATTTCAGCATAAGTTACCATATTTAGTGAAAAGTAGACATGAAAAGACAGCTGTTAATAACTGCCTCCTTCAGCTGGAGATTTGATCCTTCTCATCTGAAGTGGCTGGATGTTGATCCAGCATTCCCTAAGATTCAGCCAATTCACAAGGAGAAAGAAAGCTGATGTATTGTGTTATTCACTGCCTTTCAGATCTCGAGACTTAAATAAAACAAGCAGACAAAAAAAAAAAAAAGAAAAAAGAAAAAGACCACAGATATCAGTCTTTATTATTATTATTCACCACTTGCAAATGCTTAATATCTGTGTCTGGGGAACAGGACCTGCAGCAGTGAATAAGGTGACAGTCTGTCTAACAGAGTCATCTGTTTGACAGAGGTTTACAAAGTATGGAAATGACTGGGGGGATGGAGATCTCTAGGAGGTACTGGAATAGAAGGAGGAAAAGGCATCCGAAAAACTTCAGACACCCAAAGCAAGCCATTCGGAGCCCTTTTTGAATGCCTGGAAATTAATTTCCCAAAGCTGTAATTTTAAACCTTATGACTGCATCGTGCATCCTTTGCAAGACACGTTTTAATGCATCCAAACAAAGTGGGAAGTTTTAATTCTTTCTGCACCTGCTTATTACAATATGAAAGGCTGGTTCACGTAAGTGTTCTGAAAAAATACCAGCTTACCTCATTACGGGTAACTAAGCTGTACCCAGACTGTTTTTAGTGCTACTTTCCAATCATATCCAGTTTTCCTACCGGGCCCTTTTTGCAAGGGCAGCTATTTCAGATGTGACAGTCCCTTTTGTTTGCACAGAATGAATCTGTGTGAGATGTGTTACGTGTGCTGAACAGTGACAGTAATTTTGCCGACAACAGAGAAGTGAAAGCTTCAAAGAAAACACTAGTGACAAATGTGCTAGAAATACAAAATACCAGCTGGCTGGCCCTCCCTGGAGGCAAACCTTTTATTTAAATTAAAAGGTTTTTCTCTTTAAAGGGCCTCTCTATCTGTCATAAATTGATAGGATATATAAATGACCTGAATTTATTTCTCGGAAGATAATCGCCCTGGAATTTAATCTCCTAAATCTTCCTGACACTTTACTCTTCTCCTATTTTAAGGCAGGTTCTATGTCTCCCAAGCAAAGCAGTGCTTTCCCTCACGCAAGCAGTCACCTATTAGCTGCCACAGAGGGAAAATACCTGCTTATACAGAGAAGTAAGAGAAGAAAGAAATACAGCAGACGGGCAACGGGGCTTGGAAAACAGTACCTGTGGACTCTCTCTAGCACACAGTTCCCAGTGAATTGAAAAACATTTCTCTCTATGGCTTTCTTTGATGGTTTGGGAGGCGTTTCAGTGTAGTGGGTGTCAGCCCCAGGGGTTGACCCGATGCTCTTGGAGGGCTAGGGTGATTTGGTAAATAGTGTGAACAGCTGAGGATCTAAGCAAAATATGTCATCGTTGACCTGTGCAGGGTTTGCACTATGAGGCAGTTTCTTATACAGTATTATTTTGCTATCCTACATTTTGCCTCTAAGTGGCCCCCTAAATTTATATGTAATGGATATTTTATTAGGATTGGTTTTGACCCTTTTGCAGCCAGTAAGAGTTTGGTTTTGAAGTTCATTATATATTTTCTTCAGCCCTCAAATTCTCAGTGCAGGAGCCCTAGAACCATTTCATTTGTTATCTTATGTTTGATTGCACTGAGAAGAATATTTGGTGGCGGGTGGGGTTTGACATTCCTCGTTGCTCAGATAAAGTTTGAGAATGCAGCAGAATTCACAGCAGTGCTCGGATTTGAGCATCTGCAAGTGTACTTTCCTTATTTTTTTTTTCAGAGGAACAATTATGCTGCTCTGAAGCTTGACAATCTGGATCCTTTCTGAAATGCTTCAGTTGGTGAAGCTGGATGATGAAATCCCAAAATCTGGCTCAAAACAAGCTGTCATTTTAGTTTTGTTTTTTTTAAAGCAAGCGAAGTCAGTGGGATTGTTTCAGTAAAGCACTGTTCTTTCAGAGTTGTAGATAGGATATCAGTGTTTTGGAAAGTTTAAAAAAAAAAAAAGCTTATGTTTATTGTTACTGTTAGATGCATAAGTTTCCTTACAGTCTATAACATCATAAGCCTTGTCTGTTTGCAGATGCTTAAATCATTTTGGACTCCAATGCAAAAGCATTTTTGAACCTCTAGCCTGAAGAGTCAATGAAAGTTGCAGGGATTTCTAGTCCTACCTGTTTATGAAAAATGAAATTACTGAAAAATCTGATTCCTGTAATTATTTTAAAGACTTGGTGCCAATTGCACGTTTCGTTTTAAATTGTTAACATCTTTGTGTAAGGGAAAAATGCAGGAGTAGAATTCTGCATTTTGCCAGATCCTGCTGGGAAACAGCTGTGTGTGTACTTTGCACATCTGGCAGAGCAGGCTGCTGAGACCTCCAGATCTTAGGACTGTCCCAGCTGATTTAGCTCCAGGACGTTTTTGTAAGTAACAGTGTCATAAGTCTATTTGATAGCGGCAGGCATTTATTCTTCTGCAAATGTATCTTGACCTCCACTTACCACTGTTAAAAATCATCGCTTTTACAGCTTCTGGGCTAGCTTAGGGCAGTTCTTTGCAGGGCAGCTGACATGGAGATTTAGATATGTGAGATGCTTATGAATGTGATGCACTGAAGGGATCCAGGGATCTTTACAGCTCGGGCAGCATCTGCTGCCTTTCTCATGCCAGCAAAGACATGAGGACTGAGAAAGAAAACAAACAAAGGGGGACGCAGGGAAGGAGATAAAGAATTTTTATGGGAAGCCCTCTCTCTCTCATATTCCTTTGCAAAGAAATGGTAGAGAGGAATATTTTCATCCCATATGTGACGGAGGAGGGGTACACAGTGACTGCTAATTCTGCTCGTAGTTCTTATCTCATTTCTTAGTAGCTCTACCAGGAGTTGCTGAGCATGCAGGCAGTGAGCTATCAATTTCCTGCTGCAGACAAGAAGAGCATAAGAATAAATTTCATTCTGTGCAAGCCCATTAGTCAGCTGTTAGTGGATTTTCCCTCCTGACTACCTTCAGTGTAGCCTTTGACTTCTTTTTGTTGGTTTTCTCCTGTTTCTTCCATTGTGATCTGTAACAGTTTCCAGTCTGCTGTACTGCAGGGAAGCAACTCCCAGCCCAGGGTAACAAGATGCTATTGCTTGTTTCTCAGCCTCACCAGGGGATCTGTGCTGAAATTGAAGGATTTGTTTGCATCAAACTAGTGTGCACTCAAAAAGTTCAGCCTCTCCACCACAGTGCAATGGGACCACTGCCCATCTGACCTCCCCTCTGTAATTTTTGATAGCATTCAGTTATCTGATACCACTTTAAGAAATAACAAAAAAAAATCCAAACTTTGACTAATTTTTCTCAAATTTCTAGTTTTTACAAAGATTCACTGTTGATTTAAAGTGATTAACGTTGCTTTTATTGACAGTGCAGAGAAAGCTTCCTGCCCCCAAAGACTTTAACAGCCAAGGCAAACTGAGTTGAAAGCAGAGTGACACGTGTAGGGCGCATGGCCGTGCAAGATGGGAGCCCAGCACACAGTCCCTGCTTTCTTCCTTTCTACTGGGGGGATTTTAGTCCAGCAGCAAGATCCATCATTGGTTCATTATGATATGTTTGCTCCCCCAAATACCCTTCCTCCAAAAGGCAATTAACAGCTTGTGTTTGTGGATCAGCTTCCTAATGGGAAGGATGAGATGTTTCTTTCGAGAGCAACTCTGCTGTTGCTTTATTTTTAGCAGGCCTCTGAGCTCCTGACTAATGAAATACATCATCTGTCATACTCTGATTTTATTTTTACTGCGAGGAACATTGATGCTGAAAAGACACCAATCCTGCACTTCTGATGGTCTATTAGCACACAGTCCACAGTGTTTACCTTCTAGATCACAATGTACTCATAATGTTCCTCTGTGAAGGATGCTCAAATAGCACCATCCCATCTCTGTGCCCAGCGGTACTTCTCTCAGCTTGCAGCTTGGAGGAAGAATCCCCTGAAGTGATACTGCACGTTGTGGATCAGCTGGAATGAGCGGTGGTTAAGGTAGGGGAGTGCAAGGGAGGCTCATTTTCAAGAAACAGAAATACCTAGTTGAAACTGGCAGCTGTGATGTGGTGGTACTGGCCACATGAAAACAGCCTTACTCAGAGATCAGTTCAGCTAACACAGCTGCAACCAGCAAAACAGCAGAGAGCTACTCTGCATGGGAGGGAAAAAGAGGAGCAAATTAGTCTTGGATGTCAGTAATTAACAGCTGGCTGGCAGAGGGGCATTTTGTCAGCCCAGCCGTGGGAATCTCTTTTTACAGATAAAGTCTCAGCATGGTCCAGGCAGGGAAACCTGCCTCTTGTCATGGTGGAAGTGAGGAAGTCTGCTCCCATTTTGCATTGATCGGCGTGCTGCAATAGGTAAATAGTTTCTCATTTTCAGAAAACACATCTTTCAGAAAGTACTTATGAGAAGCATAGCTTGGACCTCTAGCATGAGCTTATTAGGGAAATAGTACCTTTAGTACTGGGCTAGGAGTAAGATGAAAATTCTTACCATGCACACATGGGAAATTTGCTTTTTAGCTTTAAAACAGATTTTGAATGCTAGAATTTTGCTTTCTAGACCAACAATTCTTTTGAGATCTTCTCCACACGTGCAAGACTAACGTGGTTGAAATTACCCAGGTTTTGCTTTTGCCTAATGTGATATTACAGATGATAAGCTGATCAGAGTATGATTTTACCAGTTAAAATTATGGGGCTGCTTTTCCTCAGATTTTGACAAAAGATCAATAAAGTTTTATTCCTAATCTCTCAAAATATTTTGCAGAGCTTCTGTCATTGATTCCTGCTTATGAATAGGTAAAACAGCATACTGGGCTGCTGGGCAAAACTGCTGTGCTGAATCCTTGGCAAGTTTCAGAAAGACAAATGTGATGTTAGACCATCACCCAGTACAGCTGCAGTCACCCAACAGGCCAAAAGCAAAATTCTGATCTTGGGTACCTACTTTCTCTTAAGCAAACCTTTCCTCCTTGTAAGTCATGTCCCTAGCCCTAAAAACTCCCTTTGTTATCTATCAGTTGGCTCTATTTGAACCACGAGGCCCTTTTTCAGGCAGGAGTTGATTGCAAGCTAGGCAGACCTCAGTCCTCACCAGCTTACTGTCTTTCTACAAGGCAATTTTCTCTTGGTTGGTGTCCTGCTAAATGTACTTACAGCAAAACGTACCTTCCTGCTTGGTAGAAAGAAGGATCAAAACCATGTAGGTGCCTTTTCAAGTCTCACCTCATTACTTTACCTTACTTTTATGCTTGGAAAATCCCATCATTTTCAGGACAGATTTGCATCCTTGAAAGCACGTTTAAGCACAAGGTTATATATCTCCAGTGATATATCTCATGAAAGAAAGTGGTTTGGATGTAATATCAAGGATGAATTCACCTTCTGTCATCTCTTTATGAGCACATTACTTGCTGTCTCATAATTATGGAACAAAAGCATTTAGCAGGCATTGTTCCTCACTGTTAACTAGCAAAGCTGTTTATTGTGTGCTCTAACATGCCATTTGTTTTTTAGCCTTCACCACTGGGAGGAAACGGCACAGGGTTGGGCACAGTGGTCCAGGAGCAAAGCCCCACTGTACTGGTTTCTTGTGTTTGAAGCTGCAGATGCAGCCAACTGCTTGTTGGGTGTAGGAAGGGTCACCAAGGCTGCCTCTTACTCCTGTCTGCTGTTATCCCTGGTGGCAGCTCTGCCCTTTATCTGCACAAGTTGCTCCTCAAGAAATATTTGTCCACCAAAATGTTCTCCCTTACTCATTTGGTTACAAAATCCCCATTTGCATTCATGATTGCTGCAAGGGCATGGAAGGTCTGTACCTGAATGAGGGGGTGGGGTGAATGTCCCTTCAGGTGCTTCCTAAGTGTGATGAGTTCATTACTCTTGACCTTTTTTTTTTTAACTCACGCTCCAGAAGAAGTTCTTTATGTGAGCCCTCTTGCTTTTTTCTACTTTCATTTCTAAAAGGGCAAGCTAGTTCATCTATTCAGAATGAAATAAAAGGATAAACTGCACACCCTTTTCATGTAGCACTGATGAAGCTAAGCGTAATTGAATTTACAGCAATGATGAGAAACCACTGAGTGTTTCTGGGCATTTTAAAATTTTCTTTTTGGTTTTGGAATAGAATCTACTTTGTAACAGATTACCACTGTAATTGGCTTGAGTTAGTGGCCACGATTTTCTGTGCTTCTGGGAATATAAAGAAGAAAATATTGTTTATTTGGACATTCATTTATGTGCCTTGTTGTTGTGCATTAAACATTTTTATCTTTAAAATAATGGCTCAGGTATTATCAGCCACAAGATTCTTACTTCTCAGCATAGTTCACAGAGTGGGTTATAACTGACCTTCTTTCAGGATAGCACTGCATGCTCAGGGGACTCCTTGCAGTGGAAGTAATTTCTGTTCTGTTGGTATCACAAAAAATATACACCTTTTCATTTTCAGACAGTATTTCAGTTATTACAAGGCAGTGAAGACTAATGCAAAGGTCTTTAATCAAACCAGAACTGATGGGAGTGGCTGGGGTTCCATAGAGAAGCCAAGGAGGGCATTTTAATGTATAATCTCTGTATAGCAGTTTTGCCAGAGCCAAGCACTGGATACTCTACATGAAGAGGAAGCTATGGGACGTGCAGTCATTTTCTTCAAGTGACTGCAGAGCCACCTCAAACCAAAATAGACTGTATAGGCAGCATGAAGTCTGTAATGATGACAAATCAGGCCTGGTGTGAATCAAAGAATGGCTTGAGTTGGAAGGGACCTTGAAGATTATCTTGTTCCAACCCCCTTGCTGTGGGCTGGCTGCCTCCCATCAGCTCAGGCTGCACAGGGCCCCATCCAACCTGGTCTTGAGTACCTCCAAGGATGGGGCACCCACAGCTTCTCTGGGCTGCATGTCCCAGGGTCTCACCACCCTCTTAGTGATGAATTTCCATCTAACATCTAACCTAAATCTTCCATGTTTTATAAGGCAGTATTGGAGACAAACCATCCCATCTAAGGCTGCCCAGTGCGTCAGCTGAGCCCCACAGAGAAACGTGAGTAGGCAATGACTAGCCATGCCCTACTCCTTCTGCTGCCACAGGTGAGAAGGAAAGGGACTCTGAGCAAACAGATCAAACCCAGGGAAGATAGGACGGAAGGAAACAGCTGGAATTTGAGGAATGAGGGATGTAGGATTTAGTTTGGCTTAGTTGCAGCAGCGCTGCGTTGTAGCAGAAGATGGCTTATTTACTACTTTTTGTTCATATAAACTCTTTGAGAGCCAGAAGATTATATATATAATACATTTTTAATCCACTATGGCATTAAGGTACTCCTTGTAGTACTGTCCAGTTCAGTTGTAGTGGAGGAGCTGCTAACACGGTCAAAAGACATCCCTGATGCCCAGCTCTTCCTTTTACATCTGTTCTCCTAAAACAGTTACGAGAAATTGGCATACAAGAAGGCAGCTTGGGTGATTCTGTCTGCAGGCCGTGGTGTGAGCAGCATGTATCACTTCTCAAGTACTTAAACATATAGCGCTGTAGGAAAAGTCACAGACAACATGAGTGATCTTTAGCGTGTCAGGATCAGGGCAATCTATGCAGTGAGGTCAGCATTGAGGGCAAGCTACTTGAGTCAAGTAGAAAAAAGGTTCCTTTAATTAAGGGATCTGCCAGAGGCAAAATACTGCTTTTAAGCTTTTGACATTCTTCTTATTTGGCTAAAGAATATTGGCTGTTTGTCAATTCTCTCTTCTTCTCTTATTTATATGATTCATAGCGCTAACCCCAGGTAAGTTTTCCCTTCTCTCTCTGCCTTCCGCAGTTCAAGGGACGCTTAACAAGATTTCTGGTGAACAGACACTGCAAAAGCAGTGTGCTAAGGTAACAGAGCCACCCCTCTGCAAAAGTGACTTCTGTCATTCAAAGGGGAGATGCTACCATCATTGAGATAAGTGGTAAGTCAAGCTGAGGTACCCCTTAAGGCTCAGCATTGCACAGAAGTGAAATTCAGTGGGAGACATCCTATAAGAGTTGTAGTCTTTTGTAAGTTTGATGGGACTCCTGGTTTTGTACAGCTTATTTCATAAATTGCTCAACTTTGTGGTGATGACTTTGGCATGGGGAATTATTTTTGTTGATGTGAGCAAAGCTTGTATAGACTGTGTATGATAATGTTGATGAATATATCTTCTAATAATTAAAAAGCTGCTTTTTTTTTTTTCCAACTTAGAAGCTGCCGCTTCTAAGCAGAGGCCTTGTACGACTCCAATAGTTTCCTGAGCACAAGCAGTTATTGATGCCAGCTGGAGCTCTGGAGAGGCATTTCTCTGAGTTAGCCTGGCCAAATACAAATAAGTCACAAGCCTGTCTCCCAAGCCCAGCTTTAATGCAGCCTCTGCAAATCACCAGCCTCTCACCACTGGGGTACAGCTTGCTTGTCTTTAGCACAGGGCTCTGCTCACAGCCTTTTACTGCTGATTTTCTGCCATCAGTCTACGCCTATAAAAGCAACTGCAGAAGCAAGCTAGTGTCCCTAGGGTACCATCAGCTTTGTTACCACGAACAGCCTCACCTGGGGCTCACCCACACCTGCTGGCTCTAATTAAGATCAGCCCTGGGCATCTAGAACTTTCTTAGAGCTGTTGTGCTGCTGCTGCTTTTCTAGACGCGTCTCTCATATGGACCTCAGCCAAGTCGATGAAGTAAGTCTTTTCTCTTCAAGCTTCTCTCTGTCCTGTAGGTGGTATCTCTGGTTGATGTAGTTTTGTCTGTGGTCCTCTCTCCTCAGTGCCTCGCCTCTGAACTGGTGTATTGCATTACCTGGCTTACCTAGCTTTCATCAAAGCATTTTGGCACGGAGGTTGTCTTGCTGGTAGTAACTCACCTGCTTTAGTGATAAAATGTGAAGAATATTGAATCTAGTATGGGGGAAATATCCTTTTTCTGATAACTCATCCATACCTTGTAGGCACTAAACAAGCTGCATCAAAGAGGATTGCATACGTGGGCTGCTGCTGAACTGTGAGCTGTTGTCTTTTAGTAACGTGTCTGGAATCCCATTGTAATGCACTGTGCATGTTGCTATCCCCTTAACTGGGTAAGCGCATTGTTGTGCAGCAGCTCAGCTTCAGCAGAGTTTTAGTGCTAGTTCACCGATAAGCCCTAATTAGTCTCAGTTCATTGAGAGAATCCGCTTTAGCTTTAATTAATGGAAATAGGACGGCCTGTACTGTTTCAAGAGGTGCTTTTATGAGTATGGTGCCTACAGGACAGTGGGGGAGTGTTGAGGGTTTCTTTTGTGATGGGAGGTGTTTGTGTTTTCATGTGATAGCTGAGTCATGTCTGCCCATCAGCAACACAGAGGCTTTGGTCCCAACCCAGAGTGAAGGTGAGGGTTTTCATTCACTTTTGCAGATCACTTTGGATAAATGCACAGCAAATAATTAAGAGTTAAAGCCTAGGGATCTGAAAGTACTGATCTGCAGTGCTAGAAGAAATGAATCAATGGGAGGCATTTACAAAGCTAAAACTCATAGTGGCAAAGACGGAAATAGAAGCAATGCAACGTGAGGAAGAAAAGTTGTTTTTTTTTTTTTTTCCTTGGGGTCTTCTATGCCAAATTATTTCTAATGCAAAGTCTTCTGTGGTTTTTCTTGATCCTGTTGTAACTATAGACATGAAGAATTGCTTCTTTTCTCCAGTGTGTCTGGCAGGAGTCTGATTCCTGAGCATCAAAGGCCTGTGGTTGACCACTATGGTTAGAGCGCATGCAGAGCAGGGTCGGAATGCTGTAGTAATTAAATACGAGTTAATCATACTTACTGCAGCTCTATTGTTAGAAGGTTGTCAAGCAATAGCTAAATTCAACAAAACTAAAAAGTACCAGATCTTAGCTGATATATTTTTAATGCAGTTTGGATGAGAGAGAGAGTCTAACCAGCACACAGTGGATGTTGTGAAAGTTGTGTTCTATTGAAAGTAGAACTAAATGCAAGTCTTTGCTTACAAATGCTTCATAAGGCGTGAATGCAAACAGGGTCAGACCTTTGCAGAGGCCACAAAAACTAAAAGGAACAGCAGTGTTGGGGGGAAAGAATTGTGATATCTGGCAGCTGACTAATAGCAAGTGACATCTGTTAAGTGAAAGAGTTCCACCCTTGGCTGGTGCTGGCCAGCCACACAGCTGCAGAACTAATTCTGCAAGCTGCTGTGCCGCACTGGGGCTGGTGTCCAGAAGCATTAAAGCAAAGAACACAAATCTGGTCAGACAACATCACTGAAGTGTCATGAAACATGAATAAGGCTGCTGTAGCCCTGCATGTGCCCAGGAATGCTCACTGAGGAATTGTTGAGCAGCTTGCTCTCAAGCCTTACTTCAGTGTGGGGTCAGTCATCAGCACTGCTTCTTGTTATACGTGTGCCTGCCTGTCTAATGGGTGGCTTTGGAGTGTTAATAATTTGCTCCCCGCTATGCTCTTTCTAAGGAATAACGCACTGCAAAGCTTCCTACTGACTTCTTGCCAGTGGAAGAAATAGGCTGTACTTAGGGTGATTTAATACACCGAGCTTTGGAAACCATTAGTGTCTGCAGCCCTGTTGCAACAGCACTCGCCAATACATTCCATCAGTGTCCTGCTCCCAAACAAGTGAGTGAACCTACTTCTGCCTGCTTATCCAGAACTGAGAGTTTGTGGCTGTTTATATTCCTGTAATCGTCAGGCAGACACTAAAGAGACTTTACAAAGGGAGATAGAGAAGAGTGAAACCAAGTGCTTTCTGCAGCTCTTGTTCCCATCAAATAATTGATGAAACAAAAGGGCAAAGAAATACATCTCCAAGGCACTCTGAAATCGAAGTGCAAATACACAAGAGAGCAGTAGCATGGGTGTTCCATGGATGGACATCTGCTGTTAAGCACTCTCTGGCTGGCTGAACTTGTGGCTGATCCTGAGATCCCAGCACTGCTGTAAGAGCTAGAGATAGGACTGGCACTCCAAGATGCAGATATCTGCATGGAAATAGGGGTGTGTATGAGGAGTCCTTGTGCTGCTCTGCCATGTGTCACCCAAGAAGGCTGCTCCAAAGGGCTTTCACTACTTCTCTTTGTGTCCTGCTCCTCTCAACGAGCTATTCTTGCAATTGCTAAAGATTTCCTGTTATAATTCTCTAATTGCATCTTAAAAGGTTCAACCAAGCTTTAAGTATTTGGGATGAAATTCACAGTGTGAAACTCTACCATGAGCTAAAAATAAGATTAAAAAATAAATAAAATCATTTGAAGACAATTTTTTTTTTTTTAACTAAACTTTTTGATTTCCTTTGGCCTTACACAGACTGGACAGCCTGCAAAGAATACACGTGCTCTCTTGCTGAAGGGCCTCAGCTGTCTGTTGAGACAGCTAAGAAAGCTCATGGTGTCCTTTAAGACTTCAGGATCTATTAATGAAAAAGAGCGAGTTAAGGCTGAGAAGTATTCAGTTCAATTTAGCTTTTCCTCCATGTATAGAGTTAAAGCGATAATGAATCGTAACTCAATTATGAATGCTATGGCTTCTGGGTACCTGGTTTGTGACACTGTTAATCACATTGGAGATGGAGAGCACTCGGCTGCAATCCAGGGCAATTTGTTACACAAGGCAGAGATGGAAGTCGTTATTCTTCTGGTGTCTCCGGTGGTTATATCTCCTCAACCAAATGATGAAGAGTGGAATTGTTAATATGAACTCACAGAGTTTTGAAACAAAAGTTATCGTTGTTTTTTTTTTTGCACCTCAGCTGTGAAGCTGCAGATTTATTTCTAAAATCTTAATGATATTTAATATTCCCTAATATCTTCTTGGCTCTTTTCCCTCACTAGTTTGGCCAGTGAACTAGATCTGTTGCCTGCATTCTTGTCAGAAGCTTATATTAAGACAGCAGATGCCAGTAATGTATTTCAGTATGATACAGAACTATCAGTGTTGTAGATCTTAATACTGGAATTCAACAAATAGTCTGTAATTCTAATCCAGGCACTGCGGGATCACATTGCTTTTGTGGAGAGGTGACTAATGGTACTGAAAGCAATTAATTATGAAATGGAATTATGAAGCAAATGAATTTCCAAGTGAATTAGATCACAGTTCTTTGGGCTTCTTAGTGAACCACAACCTTAATGAATAGTGTCAATGGATCTCACAGACAAAAGAAGCAGACAGAAGGCTTTTAGATGTATCACATCTCAGAGCAGAACTGGATATAAATGATTCCTATTAGCTATGTATTTAGTGAATGGCACCTTTTCTTCTGCTGTTGCCTTTCTGTTATGCTGTGATACCAAACCTACTTTGTGCTTCCAAAGGGAAGTAGAAGAGCTGTGATAGCAATATTTTCTCTGAAAATATCTCAAGCAAAGATCTTAGTAATCATGCATCAGTATTTTCATGTCCGTTGCATAGCAAGGCGTACTATCTCAAGCAGCCCTGAACTTGGAGCTTTGGTGCTTTGCACTAGTTTGTTGCTGTCATAACACCATATGTACCCCTGTAGTAAACTTTTATGCTCGAGTGATCCCTTGTGAGACACCCAGGCTGTTTTCCATACGTGACTTGGGCAGTGGAGCACAGGCCAAAGTATGAGGTTGTGAAGTGGAATAGGAAAGGCTGAGTAATGTCAGCCTCAAACTAAAGTGAGGGGCAGTAAGAAGTGTAACTAGACTTGATTAGAAGGAAAGACAAAATAATGGGTATTAACCTCAGAGTTCAAGGGTTGTTTGTTTTTTTTTTTTGCAAATTTGGAAATAGACAAAAGTGAGGTCCTTTCATATGAGGTGGTCAGATGTTCTTTGATAGGAAGTGTTTCACCTGAGCTGCTTAGAAGTCAATTTCAGTGAATTATTTTGTGCAGCAGCTCATGAAATATTCACACTGACTGACAAAAGAGTTCTCTCTGATGCATTGGCTAATGGCTGAAAGGCTCAGCAACAATGATAAATGTCAGACCTAAGCTGAGCCAAGGCATCTCTAGGGACATGCTGTGGAAAGTGGTAATAACTGGTGTCCTTTCTAATACCTTTCCTAGAGAGTGGGGTGAAACTGCCTGGGGATCCTACCACTTCAAAGGGAAAAGCTCATTCAGAAGGAGGGGAAAGCGGGCAGAAATAAGATCAAC
This sequence comes from Perdix hodgsoniae, assembly GCA_035772895.1. Classification (NCBI taxonomy): domain Eukaryota; kingdom Metazoa; phylum Chordata; class Aves; order Galliformes; family Phasianidae; genus Perdix; species Perdix hodgsoniae. The sequence goes on from JAPSGF010000007.1 coordinate 23,374,934, forward strand.
TTCACCCTGGGAAGGGAGCTCGCACCCTGCAGAGGGGGTGGGTGGAAACAAAGATGAGGAGTGAGAGCTGGGAAGGTGCAGAAGACAGCAGGTGCAGAAGGGAACTGGAGACCCTGAGGAGCAAACTTGGTTCTTTTTCGTAAACATTTAAAAAAAAAAAAAAGTAAATCATGTACAGGGGAAAAAAAGAAAGAAAAAAAGCATTGCAGCAAACAGAAGAGGTGTGAGAGGGAACAGAGGACTGTTTCAGCAGTGGTCTTCTGAATGGATCACAAAGTAGCTGTGAGTTTCTGTGCAGCACTCTCCCTGCACAACTCAATGGTTTCTGGGCATTTAATTACCAGGAAGATGTTGACAGGGTGAAGGATTTTATGGGAAAAGGAATAATTACTTGGAAAGGGTTGGAAAGGTAGGGGAAAATGACCAGAAGTGAAGGCCTGCGGAAGAAGGGAGAGAGGCAGATGTCAAAACCTAAATCAGAACACCATATCTGGGGTAGGAACATCCTCCTTAAACAGTCACTGTTTTCTTTACTGAGGATGTACTGAAGGGAATCTGTGTACTGTGAAGGTGATGTACTGTTCAGGGGCAGCTGTGGGGCTTGGGACTGGAGTATGAATGGCCTGGCCTGGGGTTGGGAGCCCTGCAGTTGTGCTGCATGGACAGTCCAAGCTCCATGGAGAGCAATAATTCTGGCAACAATGACACTGGGAGCTGTACAGGCTTCCCATCTTTAGGACACGAGGTGTTTGTGCTCCATGAACACACCTCAACAGATTGTGTTGGTATCATTGCAAGAGCTGGACATGATGGTGCTTGGGGGTCCCTTCCAACTCAGGATATTCTGCTTGCTGAACTGCTACTTACAGCTTTTCACAACCTTCCTGCTTGTTCTTCTTCGCTGCATCTGTTTGAAACAGTCTTGAAGATGAAATTATTTCCTGGAGGAATTCTGGTATGTTTTTTTCCCCCAAGAGTTCATCGTTCTTATCTGCTGTATTCATTGTCAAGAAGCAGGTGTTATTTATTCTACATATACTGAGTAATTTAAACCACGTTTGTTTTTTTTTCTCCTGGAAGTTTTGTTATTTACTAGCTCCTGCCAAGTCATGTCTCTTTACTGTTCTAGAAGTTTGACTTCATGTCTCTTTTTACTACCATCCAGATGTGTTGTTTTTTATTTTTCCCCACAGAAATTTTTCCTGAATTCCTTTCTCAATGTTTACTTGACTGAAAGGATACAATTCCACTGATTAGTCCATTTTAAGTCCCTACTTCTGTATTGAGAAAAAGCAGAATGTTCTACTTTCTTTCCCTCCACTGTAACAAAGGAACCAAAGACCAGACATGAGTTGTTTGATGCATGTCCTCTTGTAATGACACGTCCATCCAGATGTTATTCATCAACGTGAACACATCCATCATACGAGCTGCATGTCAAGCCAGGCAATAAGCTTCTTGTATTTCATGTGAATGTGGGAGTTTCCTTGTCCATGTTATGGGGCCATTGCCTGTCTTTCCTAGAGAGGACATAGAGATCAGATTATTCATTAGCCCTACAGACACCCGTTTCACACGTGCCAATTATTATTGGTTGCCCCTCACTGCCCAAAACACCCAACACTCACGCATCATGTCCCAGTCTGATGCTTATCTCAGTTACAGATGTGAGGATATTGCTGACTCCTGGTGAACTTATCAGCCCTGTTAATACCATCAGTTCTTTTCTGTGGAATTGTCATCTACCTAATTTCTCCTAATCTCATGCTCAGACGGATCGTTATCATAAACTAAATGTAGGGTCTCTGTTTTCCCTTTCTACACTTCAGTTCACCCCTGTGTCTTTTTAAGTGTTCTAAATTTTGTCCTAAATAGTCCTAGAAAAGTGTGTACAAATTTACATTCAAAACAATCTTTGTGAAGATTCACCATCGCAAGAAAATCCAGTTGAGTCATTGTTAAGGAGAAATGGAGAACCCAACAGGGAGGCTAAGAAACACCCCAGCTAACCTAATTAACCAGGGATTGTGCTTGATAAAATGATGTTTCATCAATAGTGGTATAAATAGAAAACAAGAGGTAGCAAGAAAAAAAGCGCGTGGTCACAGGAAAAAGAAATCAAAACTGCAGGCATCCACATTGTTAGATACTCATCTGAAGTGAAGGAAACAGAAATGCAGGCTCAGTTGATAATGGAATCTGTACCTGGAATGAATCAAGATATGAAAGCATCAGGAAGGAGGGACATTTCTGAGAAATCTACATATCTTGGCTTTGTTAGTGAAGTTTGGAGTCATGGTAATACCTTTGTGCTTTGCAAGAGTATGCTTGCAGTGGCTATTCTAATTACAATATGTTCAGCTGTCTCAGTAAGCAGGCACTGGGGTAAAATTACAACTCTTCTGATGTGTGTCTATTGACAGCAGTGGAGGTGTGAATTTTGCTATTGTTAAGAGGATCGAGTCTTAGGCTGTGTAGTAGAGGGTTTGCTTCTAAATGGAAAGAATGTATTGAGAATATTGTTATTTTTTTTCTAACCACAAGAATAGATGCAGATAACATGCCATCATGTCTGCTGGACCACTGATATTGTTGTAGTTTGACTGCACAAAGTTAGTGTGTCATAGAATATTTCTTTCAATGTATCTTTCTATTTTCTAAGCAGATGGTGCAATCTGCCCTTTTTCTTTAGCTGAAAAAGGACAGAGGAAATTATCTGGCTTCTGAAATCGTACAAACTCCCCACTGATATCTGTGTGAAAGAGGAAGAGCTGAGTGAGGTGTTTACTGGCTTGCAATTTCTAATTTATGAGACTAAAGGCTGTTTATTGTTGGCAGTATTTATTGCTTGTTTTCAGTCAGTTTAATTTGTTGTGATTTGGGGTTTGTTTGTGCTTGGACAGGAATTGTTATATTAGTCATAGTAACTGGAGAGGAAGAAACAAATGAATGTTTCATGGAAAGGCTATGAAGCAATTTCTTCTGTAGAAGAGCTGCCTGAGGCTCATGGTATGCCCTCGAGGACAAGCTTCTGATCTACCCTTCCAACCACCTTTTGTTTTTCTGTTCTCTTTCCCCATCTGTGAAGATGTGAGCAGCCTAGGAAAACACAGCTCCAAAAAAAATCATTACCTTCATTTCACCTGAGACAGCAAAGTACCAAAATTATATTACTTGGAAAATAAAGATATCAATAGAGGGAGGTGCTTGTGATACTGAAGAGACGCTGCTAGAGGGCACACTTGAAAACAGGTATGGTTTTCTTTTAGCAGAAGGCAACAAGAAGCATTTTCTCAAAGAGGGGGGGAAAAAAACAAATGCTGGAGTGACTTGTGCATAAATCCTGGAGCAGAACAGAGTGGCAACCAGGGCTGTTTACCAGGTAGGACCAAGCAGACTTGAGTGCGTGTTGTCCTGCAGTTTATAAGGACTGAAAAACACATAGAGGTCCTTTTGGGATTTACATTATCTTCAGCACTGCAAATCTCCCAAAGAAGCATTTCTTCTCCTAATCACTCTGAGACACGATTTCTCTCCCTTTTGCAAGGGTATGTGGAAAGGTGGGAGCATCCCTGCTTCATTAAGGCTGTTCAGTGACAGTCCTTGTAAGTTTAAAGGGGATGCTAGGCAATAGGGAAACTGGTCAACTAACACAGCAACATAAACTGGATAGACTTGTGATGAAGGCCACAGTAACTGAGACTAAAACTTTTAATTTGGGCTGCTAAAACTACAGGTGTAGCTTTCAGGAGGTTCAGCCTTGACTTTGTAACTGATAAGAGGAGGGAAGCAAGATGAATAGCAGGGTTGTGGAGTACTTGAGTGGGAACTGTCAAGCTATGCAAAATATATACATACACACAGCTTCAGTCTCCTTGACTTAGAAGCACTTAAATCTGAGTGAACATGATTAGCACTAACCATAAAAGGGTGCTGGTGAGCAAAGATACCTCGTGGGTGCTTGTGCCATCAATAATGCTGTGTACCTGTAGGAATTAGTATGTATTTACATGCAGAGTGACTCGGTCTCACCCTTTGATTCGATTGAGCCCTGCTTCTGAAATGGCTAATAAATCAAGAGGAAGGGGAATACAATCTGCTGGTGTGGATGTGCTGCTCATTTCAAGTGCATCAGGCTGTGGCCTCAGCAGAGGTTGCAAAGACTGCGATTACCTGAAACATTGTGCTGCTTTGTGCATGCTGGGTAAGGCAGAGGGAATAGTGAAACTTGGCAATTGCTGCCACGGATCGCATGCAGAGCAGTTCTACCCTTCCTAAGGGAACATTCCACACATTGGTGTATAAATACTATTTTATGTGCGCAAATAGACCTAGGGCAAAGAGAAACATCATAGCTTGCATTCTAGTGGAGAACAGAAAACCTAATTCTTTCTAAAAGCAGAGGTAGCTTTGCACTTAAAGATTTTCCTCTTCCTAGCTTTCAGTCTTAAGGATCTGGGTGCTAGAATAAATGCTGGTGTTAGTCAAACTCCATGCTAACACTGTACTTACACTTTAACTTTAGGTGACTGTAATAGAAAATAGCCCTGCAGGTTACTTTTTGAATGTTTCCTCACAATTAAAAATAGAAAAGTTTTAAAAAGAGCAAAAATCAGGAAGGAGTGCCTGCAGCTTTTCCTGCTGAAGAGCTGGATGGAGCAGGGTAGGCCTATGCTTGTTGTCCATGCTGCAGTGACCCAATCAGCATGCTCACACAGCTGATTTCTTCCAAAAAACAGGGCTATAAGCAGCTATGCTGCTATGGCCAAAATGCAATCCATGCTTTGTTTTATTTTACCCCTTCATGGGTTAAATACAGTTGCATTCTGCTGAACCCAAGAGAGCAAACTGGGACAGTGTGTCTGAAATCTGTGTGTATGTTCAGGCACGTTTTTCCATCCTGCAGCTATACTCATACTCATTTACAGTATATGACATTACCTTGGAGCTCGCTGGACATAAACTGACAGTTAAGCATAGCTTTGGGCTACTGCTTTTGGTGCACAGTTGCAGTAAATAATTTAGAGTAATTTCTTTAGCTATTTTGTTATGTTGGTTTTTTAACATTTGTAAACCATTTAAAATGAAAAGACATACCGGGGAGTTTGTTATGAACGTGCCTCAAGATGCCATTTAAAATAATTGCGGTGCTTCAGCCTTGCACAAACCTTTCACAGTGAGAAGATAAATGCACTTTATTAAACAGGAAACATTCACAGCGAAAGTCAACATTTAAATGACTGCAGGAAACAAAATAAAAATCACTTCTTTTGAAATTCACTACTGTTGGTGGAAACAGAGCCTTCACTGCAGCTCAGTTTTGCCTGAAGCATTGGATACTGAACTCAAGAGTTAACAATAGGTGAAATTAACAGTAAAAATATTACTAATGCTAATAGATAAATGATGATAGCTATAGGTATCTTAGATAGATATATAGATATCTTTATATATTATGGCAAGAAGTCATTTTTTGTATAAAATGGCTTGTAAATGTGAAAGCAGTTGTAAATACTGGGAGCAAAAAGCAGAATTTGGCAAATGAGTTTGCTGGGAATACTGGGAATTACAGCACTGCTGTAGAGGTGACAAGAACAAGACTGATCAAGCGAGCACAGCAAAAATGCATGTGGGAAGTTGTGAACAAAAGCAGCGAGTCCAGCCTTGAGCTAGGAGGACAAGCTCAAATTTAGAGAAAGCAAAAGATAGTGTCAAAACAGAAATTGTAGGATGTTAGAGCAAAGAGCAGATGGGTGAGGTGGAAGGGATGTGCTAAATATAAGCGATGACAAAAGGATAAATTGGTACAGACACCTCAAGACAGCTGGGAATATGTAACTTGGGCACAGTCTGTACGGATGTGAAGCCAGAGCTGGAAGACAAGGGAAATGCAGATAGCAAGTGACATGTAGCGTTCCCCTTCCCAGTTAGCAAGGACAGCGGGTATGGCAGTGACAGCCAGGGCCAGGAGTCAGCAACAGGAGCAGCATCCAGCTCGGCCAGATCCTTCCCCTGGCAGATGCAACTGGTGGTGGCCACTCCAGTGGAGTGGACTCCAACAGGAGAAGGCTTACACCACGTGCCTGAGTGCTACCAGACTATTGAAGGGTTCCTCTGTCCCGTTATCTCCTGAGCAGATGGCATTGTGACAACCACTTCATAGAGTCATAGACTGCGTTCAGTTGGAAGGGACCTCAAAGCCCCCCCCAACCCCTGCCATGGGCTGGCTGCCCCCACCAGCTCAGGCTGCCCAGGGCCCATCCAACCGGGCCTTGGCACCTCCAGGAATGGGGCACCCACAGCTCTCTGGGCAGCAGTGCCAGGGCTTCACCACCCTCTGAGTGAACAATTACCTCCTAGCATCTAACCTCAATCTCCCCACTTTTAGTTTAAAGCCCTTCTCTCTTGTCCTCTTGCTATCTGACCATGTAAAAAGTCGCTTTGAGACAATGAATGTGGAGTAAATTACAACCATTTTGCTTTTGTCAGATAATAGGTTCTACTCAATCCCAGTGTAGTTTAGGGTGCAATCACTTTCTGTGTTTCAGACAGGCTGTTTGCAGCACAAGCCCAAGATAAAAACATCTCCTTGAAATAAAAACTCGGCGTTCAGGCTGAGTCAGTGCAGGAGGCCATCAAATAATGCTGCATTCAGCGCCAAGTGACATTTTTCTTGCTTTGAAAAGCAGAGGCCACAATGTCAGGAGCAATACTCCGTGTGACGGTGCCCCAAAGTCCAGCATGTCTGCTTTGGTTCAAGGGTGGCAAGAGGCGAGGTCTCCTGGGGCAGTGTGGCTCTTCCAAAACAGGACCTCCCCTTGCCAGAGACCTCGGCATTGCTGCCCTGTTCTGGTATCATCTATGCTGCGTATATATTTCAGGATGCACAATCCTGACATTTTGGCTTTCTTAAGCCATGTCGCTCCAAAGTAGTGAGGGTCGCAGGCTTGTTATTGCTCAGTATCACTGCTCGTGTCTCTTGCATTAATTTGGGAGGATGCTGGTCCTTCACCAGCTGCAAAATGCTTTAAATTGACCCCGGGATTTATTTGCATAATGATCTGATCCATTTAGTGCTAAAATCAGTAGCAGTCTCCGTGGAAGTTAATAGCCCATTTGGGCTCTTTGTGCACCTTGTTAACTTCATGAAGGCACACAGCAGAAGACGTTCTGTGTTTGTGTTTGTAGTCTCAAGCTGCATAATTTGTTGTGACACAAGTGGTTTCCGTTGTAACATATCGGCTGTTTTCTGCATTCTGGGAGATTGATGATTAGCAAGTATTCACAGAGCAACTTGTGTTTTAGTCTAATCAGGGAAACAAGTAATTATTTTTCTCAAGAGTGGAGCAGTGATTTGAGTGTTTTCACAGTGTGACAGGCACCTTGATAAACCCAATTAGTGAAATACTTGTATTCTAGTATTCTACATTCTTCACATTTCTGAACTTTTTTTCTTTTCTTTTTTTTTTTTTTCTTCCCAAAGACACAATTTTTGCCTTTTTGTCTCTCTGGGGATTCATAACAAAGAAGGAAAACCGTGGTGTTACTACTGGGAGGATTTTTCCTGATCCTGGAAGCTTGATTCAAATGATAACTGCCTCCAATTACCACTCTACCCATTGCTGTGTGTATTTGGTTACAATCAAGACTGGAGATTTGATGGCAGCCAAAAGTACCAGCAAGGAAATCTCAGATGGTTCAGGCTACGGGTGCAGGATAACCTGGATGTAAGTCAGCAGAATGTTTACAGGGCTAATTAGGACCATGACCTTGAAAAGACATTTTCCAGTACTGTTCATATAGGTTGAAGCTAGAGACAGAGGAATGCGCTTGCCATTATGAGTGCTACTCCTCTAAGTTTTCCAACAGCGCCAAGTATGGTGGCTTTGAAAAGTATTTTAGAGAGTTGACAAAGTGTTTAAAGCAGATGACTCATAACAGGCTGTACTAAAACCAAAAAACAAACAAAAAACCAACCCATCAACCGGAGTGGTCATTAATTTGTGAGGTGAGCAGGCAGCATCCACCAGGCAAGTGGTGCACTGCCTGTTTCTCAACCTGCCTCCCTACCTTTGCACACCTCAGAAGCAAGTGTAGTGTTATGGTCCTGACACAGAGTTAACTAGATCAATCTATGCCCATGACAGGGGGCAGTAGGCCCCTGCCCCCCCAGCCCCACAAAATGGGAAGAAAGGAATGGAGGAGAAAAAAAAACAGCGGCAACAATCTATGGAGGAAAACTTATTTTACTAACTATGATATCAGAATGCAAAATGACACAATGTAATATGATCTAATTGAACTTGAGACTAATAAATCAAATAAGATAAGAGGGAGAGTTCCTGAGACCAAGTCAAACCTGAAAAGCTTGGAATGGCTAGGAAAGCACCCCCCAGCACGCACTGCCAGGCAGTAAGCCCCCCCCCCCCCCCCGAAGGGTCAGATCCCATGACTTCCATCACGTACAGAGATAGGTACATGGAATTGGAGCATTAACGCTTTAGTTCCAGTACACTACATGATGTGTTGATGTGGAATACTGAAAACCAAAAAACGTAAAACCATGACAGCTCGCAAAGTGACCCCCTGCTCTGCACGGCAGGACAGTGATGGTGATGTTACAGGCTGGAATGGAGTAGCAGAAGGTGAATTGTTTGAAGGTGAAATCCTGGGCTTAATACTACTTCTGCCATGCTTTCTCTGTGAGGCCCTGCAAACCCAAGGGGTGGTCTTTCTCTTTTCATTCCTCTGCCTGTATGCATGGCTGAACCCCAGTGACTGAGCTGCAAGAAAGACCTAATGATTTGCTGGGATGGGGGAGCATCCAGAGAGCCTGGGAGACACCCAATGTCCCCAGGCACCCATGTACCCTCCCTAATACCCACAGATGAGTCAGGCAAGGCTCATCTTTCCCTCAAATTCTGAAATAGCCATGGGAGCCCTTCATGGCAAGCCACCCGTGGCAGGAACCAGTCAGAACCTGCTTCTCCCTGATGCAGGCAATCAAGGAAGAGATGAACAGGAGACTTTGCAAATGTTTTTATAACAAGGAAAACTTGGGATTTATGGTGATAACTAATGTTTTCTGCAATATGCGTCAACCTGATTAATTTCTTTCTAAATTTATAGCTTGCTTGTCCTTTAATCTATCTTGTGCCATAGCAACAATAACAAGCTGATTGCTGTACCATTTCAATCAGCATCAGTGGCAGTGAACAGATGTATCACTGCCTCGACGATAGCATAGGTTTTGTTTTTGAAAAGCATTACTTAGGCCTTTTACTCCAGTCACAGTCATTACCTTTTTGTTTTCTGAACTTCAGGTGAAGGAGAGCTAACAAAGTGCTATGTAATGCTTTGTGTTTGATGGAACTTGTGGTAAGAGGGATTGAAAAGCAATACAAGCAGAAAGGGAAATAATCTTGTTTTCAGCTCTCATTCCTTAATTTGTCCTTCTACATCCATTACAGTGCTATAACATCCTCCTTCATTTTCAATGAAAAGAAATCAGGGAAATAGAAGAAAACATCACCCATGAGCCTGGTGTTTTCTTGTTGCACTTTGTTTAGTTGTGTTTTCAACTTTTTTTGGTTAGATCAGTTTTGTTGCAGTCGGTGAGTTCTCAGTTTCCTGTTCCCCAGACACATCCCCCTGGTTTATTTCTCCCTATCTGGGTTTCAGTTTGTTGCTAGACTGCCCTTGACAGATCTGTGAGGCTGAGTGGTTGTCCAGAAAGACAGCACAGGTTTCCAAAATTGCTTTTTGAATTAGGAGCTGCCTGGTCTGCTTTCATGAAGATACACTGAGGACATGATCCTGTAGAAATCAGCCTGGCTCAGTACCTTTCATTATGTATTTGCTATCAGTGAATTCAAGTATCATATCTAGTTTTATTAAGTTCCAGAATTCCAGGGCAGGATTTTTAGCCATTCTTCACTGAATATTCAAGGGAAGAAGAAGAAAAATCTTTGGTGTGTGTTTAAGATCTACTTTTCTCAGTGCTTTGAGTGTGTAGTGCTTAGTTTCAGGTCTACGCATTCAGCTCCAAAGCAGATATTGCTGAGAAGCAATGAATGAACTCTGTGGGGTGAGCAGTGACCTCCCTGCATGGGAGCCATTAAGAGAAAATCACTGTTTGCCAGGGGTCAGACCATGGTTTCCTTAGCAGAATAAAGGAGGAGCAGCTGCTCTGGCCCATGGCGGGGAGGGGACTGCTGTGCACATCATGGTGCTGCCTGGTCTCCATCCTATCCTTTTTTTGGTCCTTGGGGGCAGGAGGAACTTGTTGCATCTGAATGTTAGTTTAACCCAGAGAATAGGTGATTTCATTAGCTGTAAGGACCAGAGATAGCTTTTTGGATTTGCCCATGCTGGAATACGTGTGACTTGTCCTGCTTCTCTTCCTCTATGAAGGTGGCTGAAGGCATCACCTGCCAGCATGTGAGGCTGTCACCAAGCCACCCCCAAGGAAAAGGGCAGGAGAGCAGTGTGGCCTCCGCTGTCCCACTCTCCTCTTCCCACCTGTTGGAATCTCCTGGCCCTTTGTGTCGGGCTGGACATCCCATCACCATTGCTTCTGAGAGATAACAAGCTTTACATCTTCATTTCTGTGAGCAGCACTCCCCAAACTAACAGGCTGGCATGGCCAGACAGCTGCCATGTACCATCCCACCACTGAGATTTCCCCTTTGGACCCTTTTCCAGGCTCTTCTTATTGCCTTTCCCTACTTCTGCTGTTTCATTCATTCAAGTTGTAGTCTTCATTTCCCTGGAGATCTCCTCTCACTCTTGCTTTCATTGTTCTGTTGCAGAAATGCAGATTATCTTTTGAAGGGCCCAAGTGGAGTCCAAATTCACTCTGACTTCATTTCCTCAGGTCTGTTTGTTCGTTTCTTTTCATAAGAAACCAACCAAGCACTCTATCAGAAAACTCATCTTCCTACTCAGTTTCTTCTGGGTGAAAGGAAAGGCCATGTGGTTTATCAACCACACCACGTCTTTTATCTTCCCTCGTATTACAAATTCTCCAGGGAAAAAATTGTCTTTGTTTTCTCTCTTCTGTATTGTAAAGTATTGGCCCCATCAAAATTAGTTATTGATTGCAATGTTTTTCCCTAGAAAAGGCAATGACAGAAACTTTAAGCTTGCATGGAAAAATTGGGGTTGAAAAATGAAGTTTCTAGGAGACATTCTGAAAGATAAGATGTGTTCAGATGAGTTAGTTTTTGTTCTGCAGAGAAAATGGAAGTAGTATTTTACTTTACATCTTCTGAATCCTAACAAACAAATGTTATTTCTATAAGGAAAAAAGAGATACGTCTAATTTTCAGTTTTTGGATGAAAACATGCAAACATATCAGTGTACCCCCAAAAAATTCTGACCTCCCAAATCAACCATTTTATTCAGTAATGATGTAGAGGGATGGGGGGGTTGAGGTAATTGTAGGTAGTGGTCTACCTACCTTTTTTTTTTTTTTCTCCAGAAAGGAAAAAAAAAAAAAGGGCCTAAAACAACTGTTATCTTCCAGAGATCTCATGCTTTTAATGATCCATTGTCCCTTTGCTGCTTTGTGCATTGTTCAGAAAAAGAAACGAGCAAACCAAAGTAAGTGGCTAGATTAAGACAAAAGTAGAAAAAGAAAAATAAATAAATAAAACCAAAACCCAGAATATTTCCCTGGTTTTCATCTTTGATCTTTTATTTTACTCTTTTACAATGGTGTGCTTTTTTTTTTTTTTCCAAGTGATGGCTAAAGTGACAGGAAAAAAAAAATGTAGCTTGGCTTCTTAGACCTTGTCTAACAGTGCTATTTCACAGCTTACTATAGCTATGGACTTGCTAGGAAAAGCGAGCCAAAAAAATAAAGCCGGTTTTATTTTTGTTTCTGATTGCCATGCAGAACTGTTGGTGTTGTTTTCCTTGACTCCTCGTGGTATGCCCAGCTCTCAGTAATCCTGTGCTGGCCTGACTTCACGGGGACAGCTCAGCGGAGGATCTGTCCCCAGTGTCTGTTAACTTCACGGTGTTGACCTGAGCTTGTTGTGCGTCCTGAGCAGTGCAACATGTACACAGCTACACAGCTGCACGTTTATCTTCAGCAGGGGCTGCCCCAACCTCAGCAGCGTTGGGTCTCCTTGACCAGAAGCAGCACGTTTCGTTCAGCACATCTTCTGTTGCAAGAAGGACAAAATCCATCTTGTTCCAGAGTAAATTCTCTGTAGGAATCATGTGTTGCTTTTGTCAGATGGTGCTTTTGGCACAGGATCTCAAACCCACAGCCTATTCCTGCTGTTGGACTACAGCCCTCTGGTGGTACATGACCACTGCTTAACCACAGAGCTGAAACAGCCCTGAGCCCTGATCTTTCTGGTGCTGCCTGCAGGGATAGTGATATTTCTGCTCTCTAAGTTCATACATGAAACGTGGCACAGTTATTTTCTAAATTCCCTTAGAGACAGCTGCCCTGATTTGGGGGTCAGGAAGAACAGCATCTGAACAAACCTCCTGTTTGACAGCAGTAGTATTTAGTGTTATGTGGTCCATTGGGCTAGGCATGGTGCCCTTTGCTTCACTCAGGGTAAAATAAAACAGGCTGAAGTCAGCATCCAGCTGTGCTGCAGTGTGCTGGACAACATCCACTAGAGATTAATTCCTAAAGCAAAGAGGAAGACTGCATATAAGGGTGCTTCAAAGTGGGAGTGTGTGGCTCTTACAGGACTGGGAAGGTCTCAGAAGTCACTGTCAGGGCCCTGGGGGCACTAAGGGTTCCCCTTGTTGGGGAAATCAGCAGCAAGCTCTCGCCATTCCTATGGCTGGAGGAATGAAACCTCTCTGAGCCCTGTGTGTTGTTTGCTTAGCCTGATCTGTAAGTGCTTCAGTGACAGATTTTGCAGCCTTTTATTCCGGTGCTTCATTATTCATCCTGTTAGACCACTTTCTGCATAACTCGTTTGTATCTTAAATTACGCAGTTTAAACCCATTATTTCTTGTTCTATTCTATTCACTGTGGATGTGGAAAAGAAACCTTTTCTTTTTTTTATTTTTTTTCCTATATAATGGACTCTTTCTTATTTGAAGTTACATCCCTTTGAGTCTTCCTTAAAGCTAATCAGCCTCAATTCATCTCATCTCTCTCATCAGTCATGTTCATGTTCGCGGAGAAGATGTGCCCTGAATGCCTTGCACCACCGCTCTTTTCAGCCACGCGATGTGACGCGGCCTTTTGAGCATCAATTCTCTACATGAAGAATAACCTCAATTCTTAGCATGAAGAATAATCTCAATTTCTGCCTAATGAGACCTTGCCATGAAATGCGCATTTGGAATTTCATTAGCGTGCCCTGCTCTGAAGTTTCATTCTGGACTACAGGAACAGGATACTTCGGGCTATTAGTGTCAGGCTCTGAATAAAACAAAACAACTTCAAAGGACAGCAAGAGGGAACAGAGTGTAAAGCCCTACTGATGTTTGTGATCAGTTCATGGCAGCTAAGTAGGTAGACCAACGAGCTGTCATGGTCTTACTGAGAAAATGCCAGGAAGAGGTTTTGTTTGGATGGTTGTGTTGTGTTTTGTGTGTTTGGTTTAAATTGGTTTGATTTAGCATGAGAAACTTGTGTTGGCAGAGCTGAACGGCGAGGAGCGTATGCAGCTTGGTGGCACTGCTGAAATATGCTGTTGTTGTACATAAGGGTTATAGCCAATTTAGATTGCGAGGGAGTTCATGGCAATACAAGCAATTAAAGAGGAAGCAAAGCACCCACTGCATCAGGGCTTTATTGAGCTGTGCAGCAGTAGGTAAACACTCATTCTGGGGCAATAATGATGTATCATAGAGCACATTTACAATGCAAAGAGCCAGCCTTCAGATTTTGTTCTTGCAGGAACAAGACGCATACCCTGGGAACAAAGGCGGAAAGATAGGAATCATTTCTTATTGTTCCTTTTTCCTAATACTGTGGGCAATGGGTAAAAAAGATTCACTCTGTATTAGTGATTTTTTGATACGTGCGCACTGATATAAGTCTGGGAAGCTTCCAAGCAGCAAATTGTCAGATATTTCATTAATGTGTTTATTGATAATCTTTTGGTCTTTGAGCCATCACTTAAGCAAGAAACAGCCTTCAGGATCCCTTTTTTATGAAATTCACCTTGGTGATCCATTAGATGAGCCGAATAATTCAGTGCATAGAAGGAGTAGATTGATTTTTCCGTATTGCTTTTGACATTCTTGGTTTGAAAAGAAACAGGGTAACAACAGCAGTCTAGGCCAAGCTGTTTTTGTCTTTCAAGTGGTGTCATTCTGGTTTGCTGCACTGGAGTGACTGCAAGCTCTCTGGAGGCCAGAATGTCTCCTCATGTCCCTCACTGAAAGTCAGAGCCTCTGTCACAGGAAGCCATGAGCACAGAGCATGAGCCATGCATACTTGCTTTGCCCACAGTGTAGCAGTGTCTGCAGCAAGCTAGCAGAGAAACAACCCAAGATGAGACTTTACTGAGTCAGGAATCCCGCTTGGAGAAGTGCAGCCTGCAGCAGAACACGACAGTTTTGTGTTTATTGCCTAGAGAATTAAGGTTCATGCCTAGTGTGGAGACAGCACTGCTTCCAGCCTTAGGAGGAGGAGTGGGAGAGTTCCCTCAAAGGCTATTTCTGTTCTGATAGGATATCTAAGGGATGTGGTCTAAGTGCAAAGGGGCAAGGTTTAGTGCGGAGATGCTGGTGGTAAGTGAACAGTTGGCTGGGATGGTCTCAGGCGTCCTTTCCAGCCTTGGTGATTCTGTTGCTCTAAAACTTAAAAATCTTTTGCCATAAAAAAAGGAATGCTCACAGTCCAGCAGAATCTGCTTTCTGATCTCTTCTGGAAGACTAACTCTGTAAAAACAGCAGCAGCTGCTGCATTGTTTGGCTGGGCAGGCTTGTCTCACCGCAGAGCTGCAAATTTGTGTGTTGGTGCTGCGTGGAAGGCTTTGCTTTCTGTGCAACGTGAAGATCCAAATATATACACATACATATTTTAAACTATCTGTTTTGTTGCTTAACTATTTCAGAAGCTGTGTACAGAGCTGAATGATGTGTGCACAAGCCCTACTTTGGTTTTCTGAAAGATCATTTGATCTTTCCCTATTTGCATTTCCAAATAACCTGAAGCAGAATGGAGAAGATGTAGAAAACCTCTAATGGGCATTTTATTCCTCTAGATACAGATTTGATTACACAGCAGCTGAATTTCAGAATCACCTGAGCACCCAGCATCTTTCTTCTCCTCTGCACCTGCTGTCAGTAAGACCACTCTCTATTAAGGTTTCAAGATATACAATCTAAATATCCATACAATTGTGTCTGTCAAAAAATGAAAAAGTGACTTAAATGTAAATGAGTTATTAACAGAGATGTCAATATTGGACTGTCTTGGTGTTGGGCTTTTTGTCTGTGTGGGCGCTTCGGGAGGAACAAAAAACTGTATACGAAGAGGTAAAGACTTAAAAAGTTACAGGATGTGCATCTATCTCTATTAGAGAAACTAAAGCCTCTCTGGGAATGGTGGCATGTGAGGGAGGGTTAAAGGGATGGAAGGAAGGATGGTGGTTCCCTATGAGGTAACTTGATGTCCGCCATGCCATGAAGGGACGTGGCATTTAACTATTCCTGAGTTGGACTATCAACTCTTTAAAGTATGCCTGTGATCATCCTGTTTTCATGCCTCTTGTGCTTGGTAAACTTAACGCACGGGAAAGGCTGATGTGATGAAGTATGAGGTGAGAACGAAATGGCCAAATTTTGTATCTGGAGCAGGAGCCACGCTGACTTGTTTATATACCATAATGTAATCTCAAACAACTGCAAAACTGCCAAATAACAAAAATCAAGCTGTTCCATCCACTCGGACCAAAATCCTGGCTCAGCAGGAGGCCTGTACACAGTGCCTGGAGACAACAACAAGGGACAAAGCTCTCCCCTGCAACACAGCCAGGACAGGCTTTGAACTCAGCCTCTGAAACTGCAAAGCGCTCATTCTGTTGTCCACGGATAATCCACCAGGCAAAAGCTGGACATTGCTCTCTTTTATTCTGCCTGTGCAATTGCAACGCTCAAAAAGAAAGCTCTTCTGAACTGCTGACGCCTGGACGGGCAGCCCCAAGGCGGGGCCATTGGGATTTATTTAGTTCACTGCTGCAGATGATGCCTTTAGTGCCACAAACCGCCCTGGAGACAAGTCCTAATCATCTGGGGGGTGATTATGGTCAATTCTTCCTCCCCAAACCCCCCAGACACAAATCAGATCCAAACTGGAGAGACAGGCAGGCACAGAAGAGGGGACACCGGCACCGCACAGCCCCCCCGAAGCCATGTACAGGAGCAGCTTCCTCCGCGAGGTTCGCAAGGAGAAGTACGAGCGCTCGGACGCCTACGATGAGCTGCGGGGCTCCCCCGAATTTGACAGCTTGGCCCAAGCCCAAGGCCTGGAGAACCTGCAGGAACTCAACGAGCGCTTCGCCAGCTACATCAACAGGGCGCGCGTGCTGGAGCAGCGCAACACCATCCTGCGCAAGCAGCTGGAGACCTTCCAGCGCATGGATGAGCTGGTGGGCTTGGATGAAGCCTTCGCTGGGCAGATCGAGTTCAACCGCCAACGAATGCGGGAGCTGGCGTCCGACCGGGCCAAGCTGGAGCGGGAGGAGAAGGATGCCCAGCGCATGCTTGATGAGTACCGCAACAAGTAAGGCTGGAGGAGGAAGGGAGGAGGTAGTATTGCTTCTGTAGTTGTGTCCTGAGGATAGGTTTGGTCGCTGGCTGCTTCTCTTGCATGGTGATGTCTCTCCTTGTGTTTCAGACTTGTAGCCAGGGATAATGTACAGTGTGTAGGGAGCACCAGCTCCGCTCTTCATGCTGTCCCTGATGGTAGGAGGGCAATGGTCCTTCACCGTGTCTTCACCATGGCACACGCTGTCATTTCTTAGCTCTAGCAGTGCTGTGCTCTGAGCTGCCAACAGGGAAAAAAACAATTAGAAAACCATCCTGGCACAAAATGAGCCATGTGTCTGAATAGCAGAGAGTTACAAGACTCCAAACACTTCCTGAAGCGTTTAGGACATCTCTAAGAAACTGTTACTATTTAGAGGTGTTGTAAATCACCGGTGCCAGCCTCTACTGATGCAGGATGAAAAGAGAGAAAATAATTATTTCTCTTGGTATGTGAGAGGGATTTGCTTAGTTACATTCCATTTTTTTGCTTGCGTCCCAATATTTCTGGTACATGCTACTTAAGCAATACCTGTGAGAAAATTTTCCTCAAACTTCATTTCTCTTTAGCTTCATTGGTACTTTAAATAAGAGCAGGAGAATTAGGGGCTGAAGCATGCAAGTGCCTCCAGACACACATAGTCCCTTTTCCTCAGCAGTGGCCAGTTCTGGTCATGTTGCTTAATTACCTCTACAGCAAGACCTGGTCAGTGTTGCTGATAAATGGACTGATGATGGAAGAGAAGGGAAAATTTGGCATCAGTATACAAGCTGAAGTGAAACTTTTCATTTCCTCACCAAAGGGTAAGAGAGGAACACCATGTAAGCCACTTGGGGTTCGAAACACTTCTCACTGACAAGGATAGGAAAGAGGCAAATGAAGTATTTTCAAGATACGGTCTTGACAGAAACACAGCTGCTCCCAGGCAGCGCTCACTGGACTCACCAAAAACATTTTTAAGAAGGGAGGAGATGAATCAGCTGGAGGAGCACTGTCTTGCTGCTGCAGAAATATGAGAGTCGCTTGAGGTTTCGTCTCTTGTCACCACCACAGACTCTGGTCTGACCTTAGCCAAATTGCATAATTTTTCGGTCTGTTCTTCTACAAATTTCCCTCTCCTTTGGACTAGTAAGCATAAGACTGATTGTATTTCCCTCCAGTTTCTACAATTGTTTGGGTTTGTTTGGGTTTTCTTTGCACAAAAGAGCCGGAAAGCAGGTGTGAGGCAATTGGCAATGTGACCATCTGCATCTTGATGCCGTAGTTTGATAATCCATTGCTCCCAGCAGCCATCCCACCCTCACACGTGCTCATCCTGCCCTCCCGAGCGGAGCTTGCTGCTCCGCAATGCTGCCACAGCTATTCATGGGGCAAAAAATGAGCCAGCCAAAATAAATAAATATCAATAGCTCCAACCCAGTACCAGCGAGCTGCCACACAAAGAGCTCGTGGGAGCTGCAGCATGAATAAATTCCCAACCCTCATCTCTGTTTCTCATCTGCAACAACAGAGAATAACCCATGCAGGTGCACTGAGGCTTAATGCTGGAAGTGGTCAGAAATTCATGACTCCCTGGCTGTGAGTCAGTGAGTAATGAGTGCCAGATTAGGCAGCTCTTTATTCCAATAACTGTGAGCAGGAAATTCAGCTAAAAGCAATGGCGTAATTTAACTGTCAACTTTTATATTTTTTTGGTATGTTTCAATTAAGCAGTGTCTGTGAGATTTTGACTAAACTCAGTGCCAGCTGCGTATTAGTTAAAAATATGGGCAAAATAGACAGAAATACTTTGTGATAGATTCCTGCATCCAACTGCATGCTTTGTGGATTAGTGACCTGTACAGCTCCCCATCAGCAGGATCTGACACAGCATCACTTGCTTTTTGTTAGCAGTGTTTTGCATAAGCTGTGAATGGGTGGGGAAGAATGCCTGCAGGTCAGAAATCCTCATAGAAAGCACTGTGCTTTTAGAAAATTAGGTTTAGGACCCGGTACAGTGGTAGTTAGTGATTTCTCAGAAAAATTAGTTGGTGTCTCATCACACAGCCCTGGGATGTTTACTCAGCAGCAGTAATCAGAAGTACAAAAGAAATTCTGTGGGATAACCAGAGGCAATTTGGTCAAAAAGCAGCCACTGCCCTTCCGTTGCAGTGGCCTTCTACATCTGTAGCTTTGAACTTTGAACTTCTGTTGGCTTGGATGTAGCCAAGGGACATGATTTAGTGGAGGCTTGTTAGAGTTAGAGTAGTATGGTTAGGTTGTGGTTGGACTCTTGGACTCGTCTTCTCCAACCTGAGCAATTCTAAGGTGAATTTGGGCTTTGTTTTTCCCCTTTTGGAAGCTGTTGAATTTGACTTGCAGAACAGGTGTGAAAGCTCTTCAAAACTGTAAAATAAGGTTGGCTGCATTTAAAACAAGGTCAGTGCCCCAGCACTGTGCACCCTGAGTGCACACCCTATTTCCAGCTCACAGCTATCCTGACACCTGTGCTTTTTGCTCCTCAAATATGGAGTGATAATGACATACTGGGGCTGTGCCACCCTCCTGCATCCAGAAATGCTCCAGCACTGCAGAGCTGCTCTCCTACCTGCCTATGTCTTCAGTCAGCAGCACAGCATAGGGGTTTCTTGATTCATTCTGGAACATAAAGCACTGACTTCTGGTGTGCTAGGATTGATAATATCTCTTAGCGAGCTGTGTACCGAGTACTCATAGAATCATATCATAGAATCACAGAACGGCCTGGGTTGAAGAGGGCCACAGTGATCATCCAGTTCCAACCCCCTGCTATGTGCAGGGTCACCAACCAGCAGCCCAGGCTGCCCAGAGCCACATCCAGCCTGGCCTTGAATGCCTCCAGGGATGGGGATCCACAGCCTCCTTGGGCAACCTGTTCCAGTGTGTCTGCTTTTCACCAAGGCAAAGAGTTTTAGCTCTCACAACACATTCTTTTACTCACATTCAGCATTAGGGAAATAGATTTATAATACATGCAGTACACCCTGGGACCACTTTGTCTGTAAAATTAGAGGTGTGCGAACCACTGGAAAGTATATCCTAGGTTTAAATTTATTTTTAAACCCTCTGTAGGCACGTCCATGGCTTTTCACATCAATGCGAATAGTTCAAATTGTGCCAGGGGAGAATTTGTTCCCTTGAAGTTAGAAAAAGGCACAGTAAGGAACTGTTTGGATGCGACTCATAAAAGGGCTAATTATGCTAATTTTTATAGAGCATCGCTATTACAGCAGCAGTACATCTGTTCGTGGGAAAGGACTGTATTTCTCTCCCTGTAATATCTGGAAAGATGCTGAAACCCAGATTTTAACACCCTTGACTGAGCAGCATTAATTAATTTCAGGAATTAAAAGTCTTGCGAATCGATCATTTCATTTCAAATTCATTCAGTGCTAATATTGTGGGTTTTGCATGCTGCGTGATTCCCTGGAAGTCAGCAGACATAGAAATGGGCTTCCACCTGCACAGTGATGCCCAGACAAGCTGACACCCAATGGGGATGCAGCATAGAAACTACACCGATGAGGGGAAACGAAAGCAGGTAACACAGCACCAGAGCTGGGACCTGCTGAGCTGATGATGGCTGATGAGCACTGGCAAAGCTGTCTTCAAGCCTTGTCGGCAGGGGCTGTCTCTGCACTGCTGCCACTGCTCTGGCCATAGTTTGATCCTGCAGGTGAGGAGGTCCTGCCTGCCTCCTCGCACTCCTCAGAGTGCTGAAATCCTGCACTTCGGTAGCAGCTTTGCAAGAACGCAGGTAGCAATCTGCTCACAAATCAGCAGAGCAGAGCCCACAAAGGGCTCGTCCCAGCCTTCAGGGCGTGAAATACAATCCTTATTAGCTTGTCTGTCATCCTCATAGGACTGGCGTTTTTCAGTTCGTGCTCTCTTTGGTGCTCAAACGACTGCTGTTTTTGTTGAGAAAAGGCTGGTGAAACGCCTCGGGGAAACTTATAACCGAGTAGAAAAGTTTTGTCTTGTCTTCTGATGTGCCGAGAACCTTCCTGTATTGCTGAAAGAAACTCAGTAGGGCTCAACAGAGAGGCATCATTCCCGTACCTCTGTATATTAAAGGCACGGACTTGACACCAAATTGAGTATCTGGCTGCTGAACCTCACTAGGATGTACTGTGAATGTTTTCTCTGTGGAGAGAAGGCAGCCTTTGCATTGCATCAGAGACAAGGTGTGCATGAGAGAGGCTTTCCCTGCCACATCTTTCAGCAACAGCCTCAGCCTGACAGCAGCAGATGGGAAAAGTTGTTTGCAGCGTTACTTCCCAGCAGAGAACGAAGCCCAGAGTCAGGCTCCCCTCCTGCGTAGCCATTGGTCACACAGGGCTGATGTCTGTAGCTGTGCAAAGGCTCAAGGAGCTCGACAAATATCTGTAAGTACCCCTGCAGGGAGCTACTGGCCTCAGAAAGGTGAGCTAATGGGCTCCTTTACAGCTCTGTTCTGCTGTGTTTGAACCTGGCAGTCACCTCCACTCCATTTATTTTCTTCCGTGCAAAAAAAAAAAAAAACAAAACAACCATAACAAATAGTGCTTTTTCTAAACAGAGCCCAAAAACATTTGTTAAGTCTGTAAAGCTATTTGTCTGGGAGGAGGATTTTTTGTTGTTGTTCATTTGGGTGAGTCTTGTGGCTCTTCAGGTCAAGGAAAGGTCAACTAGCAGCTATCTAAGAAATGCAGACCTCCTTTAAACATGTCCAGCTAATTGGACTTGGACATTGAACTTGGACATCAGGTTGGAAGTATAGGAGCATACAGCTTATTAGCCACTAGCATACATTTCAGCAGCGCGGAGGCTTGCATGTTGCATCATGAGATCTCTGAAGCATTTCTAAGAGGTCCTTCACCCTTTTGCACTGAGCCTACGCAGTACATTAAAATCCCTTAAAAGGGATTCAGAGAATAATAATAGAATACTCACAGTTATCCACATCTCATGGCTGACAGGTGGATTTCTGTGTATGTGACACAGCGGAGATTTGGGTTATTTGAGAAGCAAGGAAAATGCAGCTGAGCATTTTAGTCATTGGAAGAATTTTTGAGTGAGGACCTCACAGCTAGCCAGGTTAGAAAAGTCCCGAATGGCACTGGGGCTGAAATTTAGACCTTGACACTGTTGGAATTTTGCATATTATTAGGAGTGCAAATCCATCTTTATACTGTGGCCACACATCTTTATATTGTAGCCTGGCACAATCTGCTTTATTCTTGCCCAGTTGCCAGAAAATGTCAAGCATCCACAGAATGTTTTTAAGATAGAGAATTTGTTGGAATTGATTTATTTAATAAATAGCAGAAACAAATGCAGTCTTGCTTTTGAAGTTGAATATTCTTGGTTGTACCCTTGGAAGTGAAACTTGTGTTACTGCAGTTTGGCAAAATGACATTGTCTTAGTTTTGTTAGAAAACAGCAGCTCAGCAGAGGAGGCCCAGCCGTTTCATAGCATCACAGAATCATTGGAGTTTCAAGGGATCCTTAAAGGCCATCCATTCCAACCCCCAGCAGTGAGCAGGGGGCAGCAAATAAGCACATTATGCATCCATTGTTCACTCTGTATAGAAATATTCCGCATTATGAACTCATTGAATTTTTATAAATGCAGAATAATTGTTGACTAAATGCAGTCCATACTGAGACTGACGTGATTTTGACTAAACTAATATATGAATTGATGTTGAAGAAGACATAAAACTCAATCCATCAATGCATTCAAATAGAAAAACATGATTCTTATGCAATCAATGTAAAAAATTGCAACTTTTGTTTCATGTTTCTATTATTTGTATTGAACAACACCAGTTAGAACAGAAAATCAAGTACAATGTAATTAAATGCTAATGTAATTCAATGTTAATATTCCATGAAATGCTAATGTGTCACCATAGCAAATACCTGTGTAGTAGTCATTGATGAGAGGTGGTCACTGTAGCCCAACACCAATCCATTATGCTTTTATTGTAAATAATCTAACTCTTGGGCTTCCTGTGACAATGTGATAGCAAGTATGTGGCTTTCTGTTGCCTGTTTCTCTATAAGCCAGATACAAGAAGTTAGTTCTGGAATTATACTCAGCAGCTGGGAAAAAATAATAATAATAATAATGCATAAATAAATCTTGTGGGACTTCTCAAGGTTCATATTTTGCATTAGTGTGAAACATACATTGTGCATCATAGTGCAGTTAAAAATGCAGTTTGTAGAAGGAGGGGCGCTGAACTTCATATCCTTTGTTCTATTTGCAGGTACCGAAATGAACGTGAATATCAGCAGAAGCTAAAAGAGACCCTTGAACGCCTGAATAAGGTAAACCTGGGAAAATGGAAAAGCAAAATTCTTTGTCAGTTTTTCTCTTTGATTTTTTGACTGTTTAGGAACCTTTGAGAATTCTTACTGGTGCCTAGCTGTTTTTTATCTGAATTTGTTTAAAGCATCACTGTTAGCAGAATGGAAAGTTCTACATGAGCACAGTCAGAAGGAAGGCATGGGTAAAGACCCAGCAAAGTGGGAAAGAAACTTTTCACTGCCATTTTTTTTTCTTCCATTTCTAGTTTTAAAGTGTCTTCTACCCAAGAGTTCTCATGTACAGCCTGTTTATATGTATATA